>OX454527.1:210662523-211262523 GCA_949715645.1 Portevinia maculata | reverse complement strand
TAATGGAATACCATTTTTTAACTTCCCAATGGAAGTTCTTGTAATGGGGCCGATTTTGTGAATCGCGGATTTTGACATATCTCCACATTTCAAGGTCACCAGAATCCAAATCCAACGTTTTTATAGAGATGTCTGCCTGTGTGTAACGTATGTGCGTATGAACCTATGTGCGTTCGGAATTATCTTTCGCCACGATTATTTCGAGAACATGGTGATATTGACATGGGACCGCGTTTATTCGAAGCGTAATTACGTAACTCAGAACTGATTAAGTTTCCAGCGAAATCGGTCCAGCCGTTTTTTGTTAGTAAATAAACAACTAAAATAATTTTCCTTTATTTGTACTATTTATTGTCATTTGTCATTGAGTAAATCCTTATTAAAGAAAAAAAAATAATTCTTAACCATATCTTATGGTTAGCCACATTTCAAAATTTACCACTAATCGCATAAATCATATAAGTTAGTTGTGTTGGACCTTGTGGGTCGCACCCAGACCACTTTTTTATAATGTAATCGCACTAAGGGAATTTTTTAATCCATACTTCCATACTAATATTATAAATGCGAAGGTAACTCTGTCTGTCTGTCTCGCATTAACGCCAAAACTACTGAACCGATTTAAATGAAATTTGGTACACAGATACTCTGGAGCCTGAGAATGGACATTTTACCGCGGGAAAATGCTTCATCCGCTGTCCAGAAGCGGATATCTAAGCTGATATCTAAGAACAGTTGTAACTCTCGAATGCTTTATAGCTCCTAGCTTTGGAATGACTCATCCAAATGAAATAGGATTTTTTTTAATATAAAGTTCAATTATGTACAAAGATTTTAAGATATAAATCATCTTTTTAGGTTATCCTGAAGTTGAACAATAAGCATTAAACTATATATTTTATAAAATTCAAAAAATGTAAAATGTACGATTGAAGCTAGATCGTTGTATTTTCCCAGCGTTGAGTGGAGGAAAATTTGTGCGTGTGGGCGTCACAAATCCGTTTCTCTACCTGTACCTTTTGTGCAATGTACTTTGTATACCCTATTCCAAGGGTATATTAATTTTGACGCATAGTTTGTAACATACCTTAATATTGCCCGTAGACCCCTAAAAGTTACTATATTTATGATCAGCATCGATAGTAATGTCGATCTAGCCATGTCCGTCCGTCCGTCCGTCGGCAAAAATTAGGCCTTTAAACTGGGCCTAGAGAGCTGAAATTTTAACCATATACTCTCTAGGGTCCCGAAATAATCAAGTTTACGAATTTTAGAAATCCGCCCACAGACACGCCCACAAACTCAAAAAAACTAAATTTTGGAAAAAATCGAATTTTGAGCTAGAAAGCTGAAATTTTTTATATATGATCTATGACTCCTAAAACTGCTCGGGATATAAAATTTTCAAAATCCGCCCACTGAGACGCCCACAAATAAATAAAACAATTTTTTTGAAAATCCAAAGTTTGAGCTAGGGAGCTGAAATTTATAATATATACTCTCTATGGGCCCTTTATGCTCATGTGTAAATATTTTCAAAATCCGCCCACTGGCACGCCCACAATTATTTTTTTTTTTTTTTTTGAAAATTCAAAGTGAGCTAGGGAGCTGAAATTTATAATATATACTCTCTAGGGGCGCTTTATGCTCATGTGTTAATTTTTTTTAAATCCGCCTACTGACACGCCCACAATTAAATAAAACAATTTTATTGAAACACCCAAGTTTGAGCTAGGGAGCGTTTTTTTTGATAAAATCCTTTAAATGTTATATAACAAAATATGTAGAGCGTTCTTAACAATTCAACCATACTTAGACTTTTGTCACGCCCACTTATGAGGGATAGGAATAAGAATAGGGTATCCAACAGTTCGCCCAAGCGGACTGTAGCCCGTCCCTATGTTTTTTAAATCCGCCTAGTGACACGCCCACAATTAAATAAAACAATTTTATTGAAACACCCAACCCGAGGCGAGTACGGGACAGCTAGTACTTTTATAATGTAAAAGCTACGTATCGCGGGCGTTAAGGAAATTAGACTTAGAAGGGAGAGATGCCGATGCACGTTGGTTTTGAATGTTTGTAGATTATAATATGTAGGAAAAATGGAGCGGGGAAGAACATTCCTCATTCGTTTTGTACGGCTAAGGAAAGATTCCTTGTATTTCGCTGTACGTCCTATTAAAGCATTATGGGTAAACGGAGGCGCATTCCTTGCACAGCGGGTATTGCATTTGAAATGTTCTAGAGGTGGAATACAACTGGCTATTTCGTTTAACCACTGGACGGTACATCACGTATTTTCTTCTCCAAAAATAAATCCATCAATAGGTATCATTGTATTTTGAAAAATGGACAAACAGCGGAAGAGTGAATCACTTATCATGACTATTCATAAATTATTCTAAAATGCGAAGAGAAATTATTTCTCATAAAAAAAAGTGAAATTATTTCCCGCTCGAGGTGAATATATTTCCCTGCACCTGGTTCATCGGTTTCTCTGGTCACTCATTTAGTTCTGGATACATTTTATTTCATGTGTATGTTTTTTTTCGTTGTTTTATAACCTTTAAATTAACATTCCGTTTGTATCTTTTACGAGTAGATGACAAAATTTGTATTTTTCCTTTTTCATTCATCATGAAATCTGTATCGATGACCGTGAATTTATTACACGAACAAACCTCGCCTTCTCGGCGTACCAACATAATATTCTGTGAACAGATACAAATTTTTCATTTTAGATTTGGGAAAATTTCGTATATTTCATTGGAATCTATAAACCAAAAAAAAAGTGACACATTTTAAAATATAGCCATGCATAGGTACGAGAACGAATAAGTTTGGATGACATAAATTTAGTTGTTGACAAATTGTATGGCATTCTTTTTTTGATTGCATTTGTATCTGTTTCTTACATTTTCTGTGTATCTTAATGGTTTAATTGCTTAGTATAAATTCATTTAATTCAAGTGGTGATAAACATTCTGCCGCTTTCATTAGGAAAGGAGCTTAAAGTACCCCATCAAAAACATATAAACGTAAAGGGGTAGTAAACCTTGTTGGGGTTGAAATTAAATTAAGCTATGGCAAACACCTTTAAGTACAGCACCATTGGAGTTTGCAATAAAATGTTTCTTTCAAAGGCGGCTTGCATGCAAAAAATCACTTCATTGGCAATGGGCAAAGACCAGGCTAGAACATGAAAAAATGTTTTATTTAGTTCAGTATTCGTATACCTTTTTGATTATGTTAAAGAAGTTTTGAGCTAACGGCTTGATGTGGTTAATTATCAAATAGGTTCGGAAATTGACTCCGTACAATGGTAGTTGCTATCAAAGTCGGACTTTTTTTTGTATTTATCGTATACACAGGGCCGTCCCAAGCCTAATTTGGGGCCTATGCAAGCATCATCCTTTGCACTCCTAATTCATCGTTGTTGGAGGAGAAGACCTTTCTATACATGTTTTTTAATAAGGGTTAAGAGAAATGAGTTCATAAAGTTTTTGGGTTGCATTTTCCCGCCAGATTTTTGGGGCAGGTATTGATTTGCTTTTGCTTTAATCTAAAGTATTGGACTTGGATAAAATGAATTGCAGCTGATGTGGCCGTGACCACTTTATAAATTTAAGGAAATTGTTGAGGAAGACATTGGGTTATTTGCACGAAACATTTGCTCAAATTTAAATCTCAATTTTGATGAATCAGGAATAAGACACAGCTTTTGTTTGCTCTGGTTGAATTGCAAGAAGGTATAATTTGTATAACAAGCAACTATAAGAGACTAGTAAACTTACTTAAGCTCCCTAACGTATGCTTACTTTAATTAGGGTTTGTAATAGTCAGGTGTGTCCTATTAGCCGGGGTGTATCTCATTCATGAGACATAAGTGAGGTAAGGTGTGGTCCTCGACACGATAACCAGCAGCTGGCACGCTTGCGGTTGCACTGCATTCATCCGACGGTGGGGTGGGTCTTTGCTGCTCATTGGCTACCCGGACTATACAAAAAATTATCGTGCCAAAAGAAGGTGAAACAAAAGAAAATAAGAAGCCAAAAGAAGGATAGAGATAGATAAGGAGGTCCTCGCACTCGGAAGGATACGAGTGCACACACACTTCTTCCTTGAATCCATGTTAACATTGGATTCAGTTCTACTCGATTAGCACAGATGTTTTTATTGTGCTGCTGACCGTGGCATCTGAATATTAAAAATTGAAATATGGAAGAACAGGCTTATATGAAGATTTCCCTTATCAGCATAGTGATAGTTGCTGTTGAGGACCCCCTCCCCCCTTCTTCTAATGTGGTAGCGGCTGCCGCTATGAAATCATACCTTGAAAAATCCCTCCTCAAACGCCATTGGATTTGTCTCTTACATTTGACTAGTACACCTCAGAAGATCACCTCAACAAAAATTGTTAAATGTTATAATCGATTTCTTAGGCTTTCAACACATAAAAAAAATTAAATCTAACACCAAAAAAACTATATAAAAGTAGGGCAATTTTAGATTAGGGATATGAATGAAAATTTTGTTTCGAAAAAATTGACATTAATTTAGTTGGTGGTAGGTATAGAATAAAAACTTAATATTTTCAATTCCTTTTTTTTAGATAGATAGATAGATTTATTTCGCATATAAATTTACAAAGGTATGGTTACCACACATTTTACAGTATACAGAGATATGATAATTTGTCTCTTTGTTCTGAAATATTATCTAGATAACATTAGTGATTTAAATTGGAAAAACGAAAAATTATACAATACTGAAGGAAAATACGAAAAAAACCTCCAATTAAAAAAAAAGAAAAAAAAAACCTAATACATGATAGATATTGATATTTAATATTTAAAAAACTTATTATTATCTATCTAGGTATAGAAGAGAAATTTAATATTTTCACTTCCTTTTTTTTGTTTTTCTTTTTGCCATTTATTTTCTCTTTTGTTTGTGTTGCACACAGAAAAAAACTCTAGCTATTTCAACTATGTACATTAATAGAGGGTATGGGCATCTGGTGATTGCGAGGCTTTACTGGCAGCTGGGGTCTACGGGATATTTAGGTCCGTTTTATTCACTATTGTTCAACTTGCTGATAACTCCCAAGTTTGCTAACTTTGGAGTTGATATCAACTCGAGAGTTGAACTGCAAGTTGATTTTTTTTTTTCACTATTACAACTTTCGTTTTGGAAGTTGATATAGCAAGTTGGACAACTTGCTGTTTCAAAATATTCCCTGGGATATTTGTGACAGATGACACATAATATGTCAGCCTCAACTTTGGATTTGCTGACTGTTATTCAAAAGCAGTTTCAAAAAAATAAAACAAATTGTGAAAAAAACATTAAAAAAAGCTGTGGAAAAAACTAAGCAAACCAAAAAATTAAATACCAAAAGTACTGTACGCGCCGGAGAAGGAATTGGATCGAATTTTGTGTAGTACTTTTCCATAATTGAAAACAAAAACATAGGGACGGACTACAGTCCGCTTGGGCGAACTGTTGGATACCCTATTCTTATTCCTATCCCTCATAAGTGGGCGTGACAAAAGTCTAAGTATGGTTGAATTGTTAAGAACGCTCTACATATTTTGTTATATAACATTTAAAGGATTTTATCAAAAAAAACGAAGCTTTTGTAAAAAAAAACGCTCCCTAGCTCAAACTTTGGATTTTCAAAAAAAAAAAAAATTAAAATTGTGGGCGTGTCAGTAGGCGGATTTTGAAAATGTTTAGACATGAACATAAAGGGCCCCCTAGAGAGTATATATTATAAATTTCAGCTCCCTAGCTCAAATTTTGGTTTTTCAATAAAATTGTTTTATTTAATTGTGGGCGTGGTGTCAGTAGGCGGATTTTGAAAGTTTTATCTCCCGAGCAGTTTTAGGAGTCATAGATCATGTATAAAAAATTTCAGCTTTCTAGCTCAAAATTCGATTTTTTCGAAAAATTTGTTTTTTTTTTTTGAGTTTGTGGGCGTCTGTGGGCGGATTTCAAAAATTCTTAAACTTGTTTATTTCGGGACCCTAGAGAGTATATGGTAAAAATTTCAGCTCTCTAGGTCCAGTTTAAAGCCCTAATTTTTGCCGACGGACGGACGGATGGACGGACGGACATGGCTAGATCGACATTACTATCGATGCTGATCATAAATACTTTTAGGGGTCTACGGGCAATATTAAGGTATGTTAAAAACTATGCGTCAAAATTAATATACCCTGAGAATAGGGTATAAAAACCGGCGGTGCGACGAATCGCGACAACTGGCCAGGTAAAGTTGGATTGGTTTGCACTTTATCTAACATTGTCCTAAAATATGTTGAAACTAATCGAGAGCGGGCGTTTCCAATGGCTGCTGACGTAACGCCCAAATACATAGCCGATGGAATAGATGTAGCAGATACATATCATCAAACCCGGCCATTTCTGCTGGTGGTTGCGACTCGTTTGCGTCAATAGCTATGTTGTGGAGGATAGCGCAAGCGGTAATGACCAATTGTGCTGTTTCCACTCTACACCTTAAGCCCGTCGCCAACACTTGAAACCGCCTCATCCAAACACCGTTTGAACGCTCGACGCAATTGCGAGTTCGAATTTGGGACTCGTTGTATAAATTGTCTACAGCGCTCGTGACATTTACAAAAGGCGTCGCTAAATAATTTGTATTTGAGCAGCCCGAGTCACCAATGATTAAAAATGCTCTGATCATGCTTGGAACCCTTAAAAAAAACGGTTGCTCTATAAGTATTGATTGTGTGTGTACTATGTACAAACATAATATTTTTTATATTATTCATATAAACAAAATGTGGATAATACCTGCCAACGAGCCACGATATCATTCACCCCTATCGTGGAATCCGTCGGATCTGAGACTTCACTTATTCGATTCACGTGAAGAGAAAATTGCTATCGTGGGATCCATCGGATACTCTCTTTTACCGACCACTATTGGTGAATAGGAAATTCAAAATTCAATTGTGACAGCTCAGTTCGAACACATTTGTTTTGTAAAAATTATCTCATTCACGTTACCGACATGTGGATGGTTCACGTCTGCGGATTGCACGATGGAAATTGTTCACTATTAGCGGATCGTTCCCCCCGACGGATTCCACGATAGGGGTCATTTATTTTCAAATTTGCGCTAGCCGCAGTCTGAACGTTTAAGGAAAACCATCCCTTACGATTTCTAAATACTTCTGGATCAGATCCACCTGGCGATTGAATACGGATATGCGTGAAATCGATCGCGCCAATTGTCGGATGGAATTTGGCTATAGCGAAAAAGTCACAAGCTGCTTGTAGCAGTTCCCTCTGCATTTCCGCCATACAAATGGATCGTAGCGCAAGATTCGCAATCGCTCTCGAGATTCGCTTCAACATATGATGCACAATTGCAGTACTTACACCAATGAAATCAGCAATTGCCAGTTGGATTGATCCGAGTGCATAAAATCTTAATACGACCAATAATTGAGTTATTGGACGTAATTCGCGTGATCAATCAGATAAAAAACATATTTCTATTGTAACATTTTCCGGTGTGTCCTATTAGCCGGGGTATGTCTCTTTCCTGAGACATAAGTGAGGTAAGGTGTGATCCTCGACACGATAAGCAGCAGCTGGCACGCTTGCGGTTGCACGGCATTCACTCGACGGTGGGGTGGGTCTTTGCTGCTCATTGGCTACCCGGACTATACAAAAATGAACGTGCCAAAAGATGGTGAAACTAAAGAAAATAAGAAGCAGAAAGAAGGATAAAGATAGATAAGGATGTCCTCGCACTCGGGAGGATACGAGTGCACGCACACTTAATCCTTGAATCCATGTCAACATGTCAGATTTGGTTCTACTCGATAAGCACAGATGTTTTACTAGCGCTGCTGACCGTGGCATCTGGATAATTAAAATTTAAATATGGAATACAGATTTATATGAAGATTTCCCTTATCAGAATAGTGATAGTTGTTGTTGCACTACCTTGAGGACCCGCCCTTTTTGATATGGCAACGGCTGCTTTCATGAAATCATACCTTGACAAATCCCTCCTCAAACGCCATTGGATTTGTCCCTTGCATTAGAGTAGTACACAGAAGATCACCTCAACATAAAAAAATCTTCAAATTACCACATGGTAAGTCGTTTAATTTCAAAATGCATGCAAATTCACAATATTTTAGGGGTTAAATTTGGGATTCCCATTAATGGTATAAGAATATGGGTTATTTAACTTTAATTTCATATTATTCTTAATTTAAATGTAGTAGTATCTAAATATATTAAAAGTAGGTAGGTATTTCTTAAACCACAAAAAAAATGGTAACTTTGCAACTTCACTCTAATTTGCTTGGGTGTTGTTGGATGTTTCAACAAAAGAATATTATATTTACTCACTCTGAATATATCGATGCGAAGAAATTTGTGCAGTTCCGCCATGATGAGTCTTTTGCGACCATGATGTGTTAGATGTTATATGTACTTAATTTCTTAGGCTTTCATCACAATCATAATAAAAACTAAACTTAAGCCCAAACAAAATTTTAGGTTATCAAATAAACTCCGGAAATAGGTAAAAATTATGGCATGTATCTTTGATATTAATTTATCTTTAAGTAGGACAATTTTAGATTAGGGATATGACATATGAGTGAAAATTTTGTCTCGAAATAATTAAGATAATTTTGTAGGTAGGTGGGTATCGAATCAGACCTTCATATTTTACTTCCTTTTTTTGTGTTTTTTTTTTTTTTTTTTTTATGAATTTTTGATGATGAAAATAGAGTGATGTCAAAACGGAGAGTTTGTTTCAAAAGCACGACACAGCAAAACTCTCTAACCACTACACTTTATCAAATATATAAGTAAATTAATAGATGTATAAGGGCATCTGGTGATTGCGGGGCTTTACTGGCAGCTGTGGTCTATGGGATATTAAATGTTGTGGTTCTCCACGCCATCATACGGTTTATCGTAGAGACAAAAAAAATGCGAGCGGATGGTGGTGTAGAGATAATGTGTCGACTCTCCAAGCACCGGTTGATTTCACCTGTATTTTCTTGGGAGGCACTATTAACAGTCAAACCATAAGCAGATTTTCTGTGAACGAAATTGGTAGGAATTGGTATTAGGCTGAAACGTGGTATGAGAAAAAAGGAAAAATGACGGTACCTGTTTTTTTTTTGTTTTTATTTCGCACAATGCGTGGCAGATTTAAATTTATCCCACGTTCTCAATATTCTTTTTCGGCAAACGTTTTATTTCGCCTTATACTGTAGTCTATTATTTCCAACTAAAATCCTATAAATTCAGGGTTAGAAGTTGTCAGTTAGACACGCGGACGGACAAGAAAAAAAAATGTACTTCTTTGTTGTTCAGCATCGGCTTAGGTTGTTGGCGTGTGACTCCTTAAACGACAGCGAGACGAATGCAAAAGAGAGTGTGAGCTTACTCGTGCTTGCATAAGTAGGCTTCTCGCGTCGTCTTGAAATGAAAATTCGGCAACTTAGAAATTAAAGATTGAAGGCGGATGACAGAATTTGTCTAGAAGCTTTGTTTGTTTGAACAAACTTAGTTCCCACACTGTGAGTAAGGTAGGTTGTTTCCATGCCGAAAAGTAAGGCTAAGCAAAGTGTCTGTAGAATTGGGGAAGCTTATAAAATGCTCAGTTTATCTATGAAGGACGCCACACTATCAAATACAAACTAAGTTAAGTTTAAATAAAATACCTACCGTCTCTCGTCACAAGGCAATAAATCTTTTATCAGATTAAGCAACATACTTTGAAAGACGAAAACTATACAGAAAGTCATGGTCGTCCCATCTGTCGAGTCCAACACGTGGCAGCATTTTATATTGTCTTCTCTTGAGAAATAAACAATCTTCGTCTTCATCATCTTCGTTATCCGAAGAAGATGATGGCCAATTTTCCCAAAAATAATTTGCTCGAAACATTATCTATAGTTTTAATCATATATTTTTTTTATTTTATTCTCTATGTTCAGAGCTTCTGAATAAACAAAACTTACATAAAAACAAATCCAAAATATACGATGTCAAAGCGAACAGACAACAACTAGAGTGAATAAACAGAAATTGAACAAAATCCCAAGTTTGCTCGGATAACTTCTACTATTTCGGGGAGTTGAGAAATCACAAGTTGACCAACTTTGGATTTTCTCAACTTTTGAATATTGCAAGTTGAGAGAGTCAACTTTGAGTGAACAAAAGCAATTTCTCAACTTGACAATAAAAATCCTCAAGTTGCGTTCAACTTTTAGTGAACAAATCGGCCTTTAATGTTGTGGTGCTCCACGCCATCATACGGTTTATCGTAGACACAAAAAAAAAATGCGAGTGGATGGCGGTGCAGCGATAACGTGCCGACTCGTCAAGGACCGGTTGATTTCACCTGTATTCTCTTGGGAGGCACTATTGGACAGCCACCGCCCAACCTTCTGTGAACGGAAATAGGTAAGGATTGGAATTAGGCTAAAAAATGGTATGACAAAAAAAAATGATGGTACCTGTTCGTTTATTTCGCCCAACGCGTGGCAGATTCAAATTCATCCCACGTTCTCAATATCCTTTCTCGGCAAACGTTTTATTTCACCTTATATTGGAGAATCTATTATCCCCAAATAAAATTCTAGAAATTCAGGGTTAGAAGTTGTCAATTAGACACGCGGACAGACAACAGGAAAACAAATTATTTCTTTGCTGTACAGCGTTGGCTTACTTTTTTGGCTTGTGGCTCCTTAAACGACAAGTAGGCATAAGTAGGCTTCTCACGTCGTCTTGAAACGAAAATTCGTCAAGTTCGAAATTAAAGATGGAAGACGGATGAAGGAACTTGTTTAGAAGCTTTGATTGTTTGAAAAAACTTGGGTCCCACACTGTGGGTAAGGTAGGTTGTTTCCATGCCGAAAAGTTAAGCTAAGAAAAGTGTCTGTAGGATTGGGGATGCTTATAAAATGCTCAGTTTTTGTATGAAGTAGGCCACAGGTTCTGAGCTTTCTTTGCCTTGCACACCAAGTAAACAAATTGTAATTTCCTTTCGATCACCTCACAATTCATGAATAACGCACGCGCTACTCAGGCCTAGCCCGGCCTCTCCACTGCGTACGTATCCATGAATTAGAGATTCCTTTCTCGACTTTATTTTTTGGATAGTTGTCCTGCGATTTTTTGCTCTTGCACGGCACGGCTTGGATAGTCTGGTTCAGGTTTTCGATATAGAAGTTTTTTTTCTCTGCCCTGTTAATCCAACCCAATTACGGGCATTTTACTTACTGACACCCCTGGGCAAGTTCCGCCGGAATTACAAACTCTTTCAAGTTAAGTCCCGTTGAAATTGAAAACCTCCGATTGTAGTGTCCCTACAATCTTAGCACGGCTCCTAAATTGTTGTATCCAGAAACGGTAGTTTTAATACCGCTAGATATATAGGCACAGGAATCAGGTCCCAAAAGTGCTTTGAGGATCAGCCACACAAACGGCTCGAACCCGAGTCTTTTTGTGCACACACAAATTTTGAATAAATACGTAGAGGACAACGCATGTCTCCCAGCCAAGACTTTGCAAGACCATTCTCTTGCTCGCTGGGACATGAATGAGCCCACGAAAATAAATCGATACCTATTTAGCCAAATGGATCAAGATGGACTGTTTAAGTCGGGCTGACCTATTCTCAGTACGATCAGGCTCCCTGATCACTGCCGTGTATTCCAAAGTCGAGGCAATCTGGCAATCACGGAAGAGGCTAGCATAGTATCGATGATGGCGATACCACAGAACGATATTACCCTGTTCATTGACAGATGACAGCCAGCCGGCCATAACAGAAGTAACTGCTAACGAAATTTAACCCTTAGAGAACGAACGGGTGGAATGTAAAATCCCAGTGAAAGCCAACATTAACAGGAAAACATAAACTGGCTGCGACAAATTAAGGAGGTTGTGGCCAGAGTTGACAAAAGCAGGATCAACAAACTCATTGTCTTAGTTTTCGTGAGCTCGCGATCATATCTCAGGGCGGAACAAGTTCCGCCAGGTTCTGCTTGTAAGAAATAAAACAAAAAGACGTGGCAACCATTGTTTCTTTGACTTAAGAATTGAGCAATTGAGTAATCAAGCCTGTTCTTGAAATGCTCATGAGACTAACTAATATCATTATCAGCCCAGTCCTGCTCTATGGATTTAAAAAATGGATGTTAAGTTGAATAAAGATGCCCTTGCGTTCTTTTAATTGAATATACTTCTACTCAGCGCAGTGGCTTGGTGGTTAGGAGATGTGACTGCCAGGAGACGAAATATCGCTCCATTGTTGTGATCTCATCCGAGGGGTCTCGGTTTCAAATTTCGCCTTGGTCCAGTACCATCTAAAGTTTGTTTCTCCAAAGCCCTCACCCCTTTGCGAAAGCCTGACAAACATCCAAGAGTTTCAATTGTCATAAGAAGCTTCTCAAATTTGCTGCGCGGAGTCGGCTTAAAGTTGTAGGTAACTTCTACAATGGTTGGAGAAGATAGATTTTACACCTTTTATGGATCTTCGGCTTTGTTTATGTTGACGAGCTTGGAAGAGTATGTTTTACAATGAACTCTACAGAATTGTGCACATCTAAGATAGCTGGAACATCACCAAAATGAACCGCAGTGGTTCTTAAGTTGAAGGCCAGAGTGCGTACAATACTTACTTATTTAACGGGCTCCCGACCCGTAAAGAGTCTCTGCCTGAGACATCCTCTGCAATCCCGGATGCGCCGCCTTTAGAACGGAGTTCGGCCTTTCTTCTTCTCCTCGAACCTGAGGATTGGAAGTCGAAGATCCTCTTGGCTGGAGTATTATTGTCCATTCGCTCAATGTGGCCGAGGTAATGTAGTCAGCTCAAAGAGTTCGCGGTTGTATCTTTTCCTCCATTCGCCCTCCTCGCACACAGGATCAAAAATCCGACGGAGTATTTTTTTTCGAAAGAATCTAAAATTAGATCGCCTTTCCTGCTTACCATCCAGCACTTGGCACCATAAAGCGGGACTGGCAGGATTAAGGTTCGATAGAGAATGCATTTTGTTCTTCGAGTGAGGAGTTCCTAACCCATTTGTTTGGTCAAACAGAAGTAGCAGCAATTTCCTAAGATAATTCTCCGTCGGATCTGCACTAAGCTGTCATTTGTGAAGTTGATGTTTACTCCTAGGTAGGTGAACTCCTTAACTACCTTAAAGTTATTGCTATGAACAGTGACGTTTTGTCCTGGGCGTTGGACAGATGTTTGTTTGTTTGTTGATAGCATATATTTTGTCTTGTCCTCATTTACTTCAAGACCAACCAACACGGCACGCTGGAAACGGCCGATAATGTCGATATCATAAATAGTGCATTCCGTGTCGATAACTGCGTACTTTTTTCTCCAGGTCAAGATTGAAGAAGTCACATGGCAGCGCATCTCCTTGCAGGTTTGAAATAGTTCAGAAGAGTTGTTCTGTAGGGTGCACATCCGGTTCATTAACTGAGATGCTTATTGATTGGCTCCCAGGTAAGTAAATAAAAAATCCAGTACCTATCAAGAATAGAAAGTCAAGAAAAAGGAATCAAAAAACTCTTTAATCAATTCCCAAATTGAGATTCCAATATCACAGAACCAAGTCCATATATCTTATGGAATTCATCGTCATGAAAAAAAGGAATGTAGTATCGCTATCGTATGTAATTAATGTCCTCGTACCTCTGCTTCATACAGTTAAGAGGAATGAAAAATGCTCTCAAAAAAATAATCTAGTTCGCTTTTATTAATTTCAAAATTCCTCCAAAGTAAAACACTTGCTAATCCTCCACATGGAAACGTGAGTGATTTGTCGCCGGTTCCATTGCACCTGTCATCGTAATTAGTTAAAATGCTTTTCATTAATTCATTGATAAAGTGCGATATAATCCACATCCATTTGAGTGATATATCCTTGAATGGTGTTCACTCCTTCTTTTTTTATAATTAAAAGAAAGTACGGTTAAGTAGAAATAATTACCTTCCTTTGTCAAGGGAAACGCTTAGCATTTGTTTATTGTTCTACGCAAGACATAGTGCTGCTAACAATGGTGACCAGTAAAGCTGTTAATTAATTGCTTTAAATATATATTTATTCTGTATTACATTCTAATCCGTTGGTTGGACTTCTCTCTCGCAAAATGCATCAAAATAATTATTCTGGTTTTTAAATTTGCAGACATTTAAGTTCATCACTCTCAAGGACATTAAATTTCTAACATTGTTGATTAATTCTGAGAAAAGTGTCGGTCTTAAGAAATAAAGCTTGTTTAACTGAATGAAGAATGAATTTGTTTGTGTATTTACGTGTGAGTGTCTGATTTGGATGTGGATACACTTTCAATATCAAAGCCCATGCGGTATATCTGGTTTGCCATAACAATAGTGCCGCATGGTGGCCTATAATTTATTTTCTGGAAGCTGGTAATAGAATGTCTACTTCAGTCTTTAAATACCAAACATAATGCATTGCAATTATTAGGTTTTCCAATCGTTATTTAATTTTTAACTGTACTAAAGAGAAAGATATTGCAATCGTGCTGGAATTTCGTATTCAAACTGAGTATGGGGCATGATATTTTGACTATTAATACAAGAGCCCACCGTATGATGTCCTAAGGCATCGAAACCAAGGATGAGTTGCATATGAAATGAAAGTTTAGTCGAGAGGTATGCCACCAAAGGTTGTCGGGAATTTTTGCCAATGACTTAAAAAACGAAGCTACTTGCGGTATGATATTTTTTAACTTTCCATAGGGATAAAGGAAACGAATAAATGAGTAGCCAATTGAAATACCACATTAAATAGTTCTTGAAGATATTATTGTCGTGGGAAATCCGTCACAATTACAGGCCATTGATTTCTGGCCGCTAAGTGATCATTAGGCTGAAATCCGCATCCAAGACACGTCTAAGAACAGTCAAACATGTGCAAAACTTCTAGTGAGGGAGCAGAATACCCCCATCAAGGAGCTGTTGTATGACTTTCTGGAGAGAGTCTATCTTCAACGCCAAATTTGGTAGGGAAACCATCTTTGGCGTATTAGTTATCTAGCACAGCTTCCACGAAACGGCAACATACAACGGCTTTCGATTGACTGTGTTGCTGCCCGTATAAAGGTGATAAGTTGCAATAAGTTTCCAAAAAAAAAGCATCCAAAAAGCAAACCTGTCGCTCTCCAGATGGTCGAACAACCAACCAAGTCAACCACGTGCTCACCTACGCGAGGCACGCAGGGACAATTCTGAATGTAAAAACTTGCAGAGCGGTAAACGTTGACTCTTACTATTTTCTTGTTGCAGCCAAATTCAGACCTTGATGTCCAAAGAAAAGGAGCTTCGAACTGCCCCAACAAAAATCAACTTTGGATGAGTTAGCACGACTTGAGAAGCGATGTCATGCAGAGAGCGCTTGAGCGAGCGATTCACCACTAACAAACGACAACAATATGTGGAACCAGTATCGCCACATCATCAAAGTGGCAGTAGGGACCACCGTAGGGTTCTAGTCGCCCCAGAAAAAGAGGACAGTGGTATGATGACGATGACTCCGCTCATCGGAAAATGGTAACAGAGCGTGCAACGAAAAACTAGTACGGCAAAGGGAAGATTATTGAGCCAGTAGAAGAAGTGGAGAGTAACTACACACTTTCAGAGCTCAAGAAAATCGATGAGACTCTGAATTGAAAAACATGCGGAGGTGTTATAAAAATGCAACTGGCTGCTGGTTATATGACCGAAAAGCAGCCTCTTCAAAGCAGCGAAGGAAACCGAAATATAGGGAAAAGTAGATGTGTTTAATCAATATTTTCATTAGTTGTTAAATGGGCACCATGTAAATGAAGAACCGGTTCTACCAACCAGTATTGAAGAGGTTGGCATAACTGTAAAAAAGCTTAAGGACAACAAGCCCGCTTATTCTTTTGTAATGCAGAGGAGCTCTTCAAATACGGAGGTAAGGTAACCTTGGCAAAACAAATCAGCTTAAAACTCCTAACCTAGAAAACAAAGAGTGCAAGCTCCACTTAACATTAATCCTATCAGCTCTGCCTTATGATACAAGCAAGCAATTAATCCTGTACCCGAGGAGGGCGACTGGAAGAGAAGATGCAACTCTATAAACTGTATCAACTGTATCAAGATGTGGATGCAATCCCAAAAGGTAAATCAAGTCAATTACATTGGCTCGGCTATATTGAGCGAATTTACGACACTGCTTCAGCGAAGTGGACCACAGACAATTACCCCCAACGCTCGGGACATAAAGCAAATCGAAAAATCCATTTAAGAAAAAAAAAACAGTGTGGCAAGGACTGCAGATGATTAAAGTCTGCAGTGTCTGCGACAGAGACTTTTCACCGGTCGACAGACTAAGTTCTTTCCTTTCCTTAACCCCCTAAGGTCAAAAAATAAGCGATCGTAACCCCCCACTTTACGGCATCCCTATACTAGTCCGTCTATGACGTTTGACCGGGAACATCGACAGGATTCCTGGTTTCGGATCATTTCATTTCTGAGGGCAACCAAATGCTGGTGTTATTGAATGTATATGATCCCGGCCTGCCCAGGTAATTACTGTGTTATTTCAATAACCAATATTGATTTGAAATTTATATTAAAAAAAGTGTTTTTTTTCACAACCCTTATTCTGCAGACTTTAAGGCCCCATAACGACACTTTTTTGGTTTATTTTTCCATACGCCCTCAGATTCCTCTTTTCCATCAAATAATTAATAAGGTCTACTGAAAGTTCCATATTTTTTAAATACACAGCAGGCGGTGTTAGAAAATTCCTTTCCCTTTTAATTTGATGTTTTCTTTTTATTTTCTGATTCTTTTGACCATTTTATACTTCGAAAATTCAAAGCAAGTGTTTGATCTAATGAATGGTGAAAAATGTTTCTTTTTACTAGGTATTCAGACCTGTTCGCTGCCTTCTAAGTTTTCATGCAGTTGCAAACTAGCGTTGACCCCATATTAAAGGATGACTTTATCGCTATCGAATCCACTTGTATATCCCAAGAGTTGCGCCACTTGTGTGTCGAAATAGGCGATCAGCTGTAACTACCTACCTTCTTAGCGCATCTTATATTCTTTTTTGTAGATTTTCACTGCTGTCTTTTGTGAAATATATGCATAAGCCATCCGTATTCTTTTGAGTCTTGCAACCCACTAAGAAGGTTAAAGAAAGTGGCAGGATCAAGAAATACAAAAACTAAATCGACTACGTATGTGTTCATTTCCATTGGTACAGCGATTTGCTTGCTATAAGACTCGTATAAATTAATTCAAAATTGAAAAGGATTACAAACGCTCAATTCCTGCACGCAACTTTATTATCAGCATCCGCTTCCTTAATCTACACCGCTCTGTAAAAATAAACACAACCGAAAAATATATCGCACATATGTACGACACGTAATAAGTTCCGTGTAATAAATAATTACCAAACTCATGCACCAACTCCTCGAAAGCCTTCATTCAGGAACACCTTTCTGCTGTATCCTAACTGAATTACCACTTGACATGAATAAGTAATAAATAGTATTACATACTCGTAATGTTATCTAATCTATAAGCTATTAGAACAACCCTTAAACCCGAAGGACTCCAGAGTGAATTCTATTTTTGGGCTCAACCAAATAATCGACAACAAAAGTACGAATGCGAGCACAAAGTACTTAAGCACCACTCGATTCGAAACATAATATAAAATGTCATACAATTCGCCACCCTCTTATAAACGGATTAAGTGCTATGCATTATTTACGAGCAGCGTGTATTTAATGAAATTTGTCGTTAATGAGTTTTTAAAATCGTCATGAGCCATGACGTGCGGCACCGGCATTTCTGTGGTAGACACTAAGGTGTTTGTAAGATACTTAATCTTGTTTTGGTATCATTAAAATTTCTGTCTCAGACAAGTCGTTTTAAACGTTCTTGCCAGCCCTACATGACTCTTTGACTTCAGGCACCGCTTAGCCGCTAGGAGCAAAAGATGGATAAATATTTTATTTCGTATACAATTTTTTTTACAGAAGTTTGCTATTGCACATGTTACAGAGATTTGTTAATGAACAATACTGAGACATTATTTTTAATTTCTATTAAGAATACACAAAGCAAAAATGGGATAGACTTGAAATATGAAAAAAAAGATAAATAAACAGAGGGGAAGAATACAGTCGGCTTGGACGAACTGTTGGAAACCCTATTCGTATTCCTATCCCTCAATAAGTGGGTGTGACAAAAATCTAAGTATGTTAGAATTATTAAGAAAGATCCATATAAATATTTTGTTATAGAACATTTAAGGGATTTTATTGAAAAACAACCCTTTTTTTGTAGAAACACGCCCATTAAAAGTGGGCATGGCAGAAAACTTTATACGAAGGAATTGTTCAAAACGGTTTTAACTACAATTGTTTTTGTTGTTGCAGGGGTGCGACACTTTCTACACTGGAACACTCAGACTCAATACTGGTCCATTGTACTCACCACTTTTACTGTTATGGAACATCTTGAAAACGTCTTCAAGCCATACTACGATAATGATAATTCCCAACAAACGGAAGAAACTTCTAGGGAAGTAGCTAAAGAAATAAAAAAGAAGATCAACCCGAAAAAAGCCCCGGGATTTGATCTAGTAACGGGTGAAATCCTGAAAAAACTGCGTAAAAAAGGTATGCAAAAAATAGCAGAGATAATAAATGCTGCGTTCAGACTAAGGTATGTTCCGCGTATGTGTATGCGTATTTGCAAAACTTCGTGTTCCTCAAAACAATAAAATTTGATGAGTGACAAGTTAAAATTGAAAGTGTAATTTGCAAAATCTTTGCAATTTTTATATTCTCTTTGCAATTTCTGTTCCACGTACGTTCTCTTGTGCAAAGTGAAAAGTTAATATTAAAAAGTGTAATTTGCAAAGATTTTGCAAATAATTATGCTGTTTCGTTCCACAAAAATTGTAAACTCTATTTTTGCAAAGCAAATTTTGATAAATTTGTCAAAAGTTTGCAAGGTAAACGATCGCCTTACAAATTCATATTGTTATAACTAGTGAAGCTTTCAAAATGTTAAGACGTGAGTTTTTGTTCGGCGATAGTGGAGACGCGGTTATAACAAGAAATTATAGAGACCGAATTAATTTTTCGGTACTATAAAACTTTAATTTTAAAGAGTGCTTTCGTTTAAAACAAATTCAAGTTGATTTCCTTTTAAATAAAATTGGAGAAAAATTAGAGCACAATACACAGCGCAACCATGCTTTGTCGGCTGAAAATCGACTGCTACTGTGCTTGCATTGGCTCGGAAATGGTTGCCAGTACCATGGTGTTGCAGCTATGCATGGTGTTGCAAAATCAACAGGTTGCAGAACCATCCATAGAGTTGTCGACGTTATAATAGACGTTTTATTTCAAAACATAGTGCAATGACGTCAGTGGTATTGCTGAAAAGTTTTTTTATGATCGGTGGATTCCCTTGTGCGTGTGGTTGCCTGGATGGCACAATCATTAAAATTGATGCGCCTACATAACACGAGGAAGGATTATGTGGACCGGCATGATCCTCATTGAATGTGATGATGATATGCGGGCCAGACTACACATTTTACAGTGTAAATGCAAGTTGGCCGGTCAGCGTTCACGACTCAAGGGTGTTACGGAATTTGGCTGTAAGTCCAAGATTTGACAATGGATGGAGACCATTTCCGGATGCTGTTGTTTTGGGTGATAGTGGTTACGGACTTAAAAACTGGTTGATACCACCATTATGACTAAATCCCGATAGCCCTGCTGAAGAGGCTTTCGGGGAATTGGATCTGGAAAATGCTGAAAAAGAAAATGATGCCCTTAATAATATGGATCATGCGACTGGAATGGAAAGGCTTACTTCTCTACTGCAATACTTTTCCTCATTGTTTTGAAATAAAATTGTTTTTCTTGGCTTTGACCTTTTTCCACTACAAAAGCGTTGTTTTTTTTTTGGGGTATTTTTGGGGTTTGAGATTAGGATCTCTGAGAATAAATAATATAAGAAACAAAAATATGGAATTCACGTATTGTTTATTCAGAAAAAAAAAAAAAAAAAAAAACAACTAATAATAAATAGGAAAATAGTACTAGTTTAGTAAAAATAATAATAAATAAAACTAAACACATAAAAAACTTAAAACTCCTCAAACAACAGAATTTCGCGAGTTATGGCAGAGGCTGGAAGTTGTAGCTCCCTCTCCAATTTCAGGCATTGAAGTTTCCTGTGGAAAACTTCAACCTCCAGGAGATCCAGACGACATTTCTTCTCTCTATCCAAAGTTTCACTTGGAAACTTGGTAGAGCTCTTCCTCTTCCTTGGGTTTGGAGGTGGGTGGGCAGGTGTTTCCTCTGTCATCAATATTATGGAATTAGACTCAGCTAATGGTAGATTTTCTGAATTTCCATAGCTTTCTGGAAAATTCAGTCCATCTACCACACGTGAGTCTGATTCCAGAATATCGAGGATGGCCAAGTCAGCTTCATCCATTACGCTGTTCTTCCCAAGTTCGGGCCCAGTTTTTCGGGCGTTATCCCTGTTACTCTGAAAATTAACAAAATTAAATTCACGGATAAATCTTAATGAAATTGAAACAGTTTTTTATTTGGTATTTGTAGGTAATAAATTGTTTTACTTACCAATGCCCGACTCTTTCAGAGCCCAAACAAACTGTCCCTCGCATAGATCCATGTTTTTTGGGCCGACGCCAGTTGCAGGGATTGGGATTTTCTTAAAACTTCCTCCCAGGCAGCCTGTTTATTTAATTTGCTTGTTTTGTTGTTTTGAAAACTTGCAAATAAAATATTTTTTTTTCTTTTATTACATATAACACTGCAAGTTTTTTTTCGTTTTTATTTTGCTGCTCATTTTAATAGCTTCTACTAGTTTTCGGACTGTTCTTTGTTGATGTTGCTGGCGCCAACGACACGACTTCCAATCAAGCAACATTTTTTTTTTACATTCAAAAGCAAAGAGAGTTATTTTAGTACATTAGTTAGTCCCGTTTTTTAAGTTTTAGTACAAAGAGGAAATTGAAAAAATATGGCGAACATTGGTTTTTAGGCGCTAATTATAAATGTTTCGTTTTAGCAAATTGGAGTAGTGTAAGTGTTAATGTACAAAGTTGACAATTTGTTTTGTGGAATAGGGCCCAGGTCTAAAGAATAACTGATATAATAGAAAAAGATTTAGAAGAAAAACAAATATGCTCTACCATCTTCCTTGATGTAACACAGGCTTTTAATAAAGTCTGGCACAAAGGATTAATCCGTAAGCTGCAAAAATATCTTCCAAAACAGTACTATGAAATACCATAGTCGTATGTAATGCAACGATTATTTAGAATTAAGCAAGAGGATGAGTACTCCGCATTAAAACACATCAAAGCTGGTGTACCGGAAGGTAGTGTGTTGGGACCCGTGCTGTTCCTCCTATAAACGAACGACCTATCACAAAATGACGAAACTACTGTTGCCATTTGCCACTTTTGCAGACTATACTGCTGTACTTGCAGTAGGAAAAACCGTAGAGGAAGTTAAAGAAAAATTGCAAACGACAGTAAATGATGTATCTAATTGGACCAAAAAATGGAAAATAAAATTAAATGAACTGAAGTCGGTTTATGTTGAATCTATAAATGAGAACGAACAAAACATACCTGTGTACTTAAATAATAAAGAAGTTCTGCATTAGAACTCAGCTAAGTACTTAGGCTTGACTTTGGACGCAAAGTTGCGTTGGAAAACACATGTCAAAAAAAAACCAGATGAACTAAATATACGATGCAATAAAATGTATTGGCTCATAGGGAAGTATTCATGCCTCTCAATCTACAACAAACTGCTTCTCTAAAAGCAAATATTAAAACCAATTTGGACATATGGCCTCTAGTTATGGGGGTGCACAAGTAAGACAAATCTTCACATCATACAATACTTTCAAAAGAAAGTATTACGGAATATTGTTAATGCGCCGTAGTACATACGTAATGCTGATCTACATAGGGATCTAAAACTTGAAATGGTAGAGGACGAGGTTCGGAGGTTCGCTAGAAGACATGAAGTTAGGCTCGCAATCTTGCTAATTTAGAAGTAGTCCAACTACTTAATAAAAACAATTTAGTTAGAAGATTACGTAGAGTTAAACCTTTTGAACTAGTTCACTAGGTAAAAATGAACGAAATATATATGTAATAACATAATCACAAGAACAAAGTGATAATGAATTAAAAAACAAAAGGTAACAAACCAAAGTTAGTTCCTAAAACAGTACATAAGTACATAAGTAAATAGTAGAACGAAATTGCTGATTACATTATGCCTTCCCTAGGTGTTTTTAGTGGGTGTTTCAAGTCCCACACTATCGCGAAGCTCGCAAGCGATGTCTTTCAACGATTTTCACCTTGCTACACGCAAGAAAAAAATTTATACTCGTTTTCCTAAGGCGCTGGCGCTTAGGCTTACAGCACTCACCACATCAGCACCAAATACCTGTCACCTGAAATGAGCAAAAGCAGGACAATCACAGATTAAATGTTCCGCAGTGTTATCGCATTCTCCACAGGCTTCGCAGTTGGTGGTATTGCCTAGGCCTATCACCTTAAGATGCTTGGTAAAAGCGAATGCCAGTAGTCCGCCTGCAGTGTTTTCTGTTAAGAGACAACAAGAATGCCGCAGATTTTTTACAGACGTCGGGTAGCAGTCGCTTAGTCTGTCTGCACCCTGGAGAGTCATGCCATCTGCGATTATGTTCATATGAAACTCAGCCGTCTATGGAAGCCCTGACCGAGGACGCAGGGAGACATATCGACGGTTCAGGTCCTGAGAAGTCCTCCTCCGAGCACTGTCTAGCAAGTTCATCGGAGATCTCATTTCCCGTGATCCCGTTATGACCCGGCACCCAGACAAGTCTAAGTGAATTCAGCCTTCCGACCGATTTCAGAGAGATCTTGCATTCACGAACTATTTTGGAGGTTGTTTTAACTACATAGGTACTTTGTTAATGATTTCTTCAATAAAACGTTTCTTTTTCAAAGTGGGCGTGGCAGTGGGCGAATTTGAAAAATATTTACACATGACCATTTTGGTCCCCTAAAGACCGTATAATAAAAAACTCAACTTTCTAGCTCAAAATTCAATATTTTTCATAAATTTTGAAAAAATTGAATTGTGGGCATGTCAGCTGCCGGATTTTAATAATCCTTAGGCATGATTATTTCATGCCCGCAAAGAGTATAGGCTTACAATTTCAGCTTGCTAGATCCAGTTTAAAGGATTAACTTTTGCCGGCGGACGGACATGGCTAGATAAACAAACAATCGATGCTGATCACGAATTATAGTTTTTAGGGACTTTTAGGGGTCTACGTGCAATACCAAGGTATTTTACAAGCTATGAGTCAAAATTAATATACCCTTAATATAACCGTAGAATTTACGAACTTCTGACAAACATCCAAGAGTATCAAATTGTCATGAGAAAGCTTCTCAAATTTGCCGTATGGATTCGGCGTAAAACTGTAGGTCCCCTCCACTTCGCATGAAAGTGGTTGGAGAAGCCGTTAATCCCTAATATGTATGTATGAATGTGTTAGAACAGGGTATAAAAGTACCTACTTGTTTTATAAAGGGTCTTTATTATTTTTTTCAATTTTCAATTTTTATTTTCTTCAATACGTTACAAATCCATATATAATTGTGTTACCTGCAAAGCTTATGGCTTATCTGCAGGTGATTGATTTTCACAATTGAATACTATTTGAAAGTTTTAGTTTTTAAAGTGTTAAGTTATACATGAGTTTTCATTCTTTAGATTAATTTACTTTGCATACAAAAAATGGTTTCGTTATTTTTGTTTTTTAAATATATGTACATAATTTCAAAAAATGCAATTAAAATTCAAAAAGTGCAATTTGATTTCTTTTTTACGTTTTTTAAAGTTTCGAATATTTTTAAGGTTGTTAGGCAGTGAATTAATTATTGTTGGGATGACAAATGTAAGCCGTCTTCTTCCGTAATTGTTGTATTTTTCCGGTATTTCTAAGAGTTGTTGAGCTCGTCTTCTCGTGTTTTGATTGTGACTTATTGGTTGTTGAAATCGGAAGTCGTCATAATACTCCAAGACTGCTGTCATCTTAAATATGCTGTTTACATCTAAAACTTTAAAATTATTAGTGTTATTATTATAGTTGATAATTTTTATTAATCGTCTTTGAAGGTTCAGAATCTTATCGATATGTGTTTTTGACGCATTTCCCCATGCCAATATGCCATATCTAACTCGTGATTCTGCAAGCGAGTAGTAAACTTGCTTCTGGACATCTACAGTGGTGTATCTCTTCAGATATGTCATCGCAAAAACCGCACTCTTCAGTTGTAGTCTCAGTGGGTGCATGTGCTCGTACCAGGTGAAATGATCGTCTTTGATGATTCCCAGATATTTTATGCTTTTAACAATCTGTATTGCTTCTCCTCTTGTTGTTGTTGGGCAGTCTTCATTTTGATGGTAAACGTTTATAGTCGCGGTTGGTTTGTTCGGCGTTCGTATGTGTATCATCTTAGTCTTTTCTGAGTTTATCACCAAACTGTAGTCGTGGCACCATCTCGAAACCTTATCAAACTACTCCTGCATTATTGCCGTCGCAGTGTCAAGGCATTTGTGCCTCACCACGATAGCAATATCGTCTGCGTATGCGAATGCTGTACCTTTTTCCAACACACGTAGAAGTTCATTGGTGAATAAAATGAACAGCAGTGGACCCAATTTAGACCCTTGGGGTACACCAAACTGGATCTGTTTTCCACTGCTAGTCACATTAGATACTTTTACCTTAGCCGTTCTGTCTGATAAGTAGTTCTCTATCCATTTCGCTACATTTCCCCTTACTCCGATCCTGTGCAGGCTCTCTAGAAGTTTACCGTGATCAAGCGTGTCAAATGCTTTACTAAAGTCAACGAACATAACTAAAACATGGTGGCTTTTGTTTAAGCTCGTAGTAATTAAGTTCGAGAGTTCTCCCAAGAGTCTTTCTGTGCTCTTTCCCTTTTGGAAACCATATTGGTTTGATTGTAGAACTTTTTTTTTTTGTATGAAATTGGTCAGGCGTCTCACAAAAATCTCCTCGATACATTTTTCGACAATGGGTAAAATTGATATAGGACTATAGTTTCCTGTTTCGCTTTTAAGCCCTCCTTTATAAATCGGTCGGATTATAGAAGTTTTCAGTAGTATGGTGGGAACACAGCATTGTTCAAAGCTTCTATTAATAATTGTCTTGACTATTGGTGTAAGACTTACAGCGTTCAGCTTCAAGTCAATTGGCCTTATATTGTCCGCTCCTGGACTTTGATTTGTTTGGAGACAACAAAGTATTCTATATACTTCTACATCGCTGGCTTCCTCTAGATACATAGACTGGGCGAGACACATATTTTGATGAGCAGATGTTTTGCGATTGCATCTATGTGCAATTTTAGATGCTTGACTTGAAAATTTGACGGCGAATTCCTCTACTATTGTCTTTAGCTCCTTATTACCGGTAAAGTTGTTAGCGATTACTTCATCTATCGTACGTTTTTTTCGCCCCAGAACTTCATTTAAGACATTCCATGTTTTTCGGGGGTCATTTTTAGCGTTGAGAAATTGAGTCTTGTAATAATTTGCCTTCTTGATTTGAATGTTTTTGTTTACAATATTTCGATAATGTTTGTAATCATCCTTGTACTCGTAGTTATCGTTTGGTGGGTTGTTTTTCCACCTTCTGTAGAATTGATCTCTTCTTTTGCACATTTGAATTATATCAGGCGTTATCCATGGTTTGTTTATACGTTTCTTCTTGTTTGTTGTTACTTTTCTTGATTTTGTGTATATGTCAATTATACCTATGTTCAACAAAAGTATTATATAGCCGTTCAACATCGACTTCATCGCAAAAGCTTCGCCAATTAGTTTGTCCGATCAATTGATTGACTTTATTCTGATGAATCCGATTCAAAATTTCAGAGACATTTTTATTCTGTGTATAGTCTTTTGTAGCATACATTGTGGCATAGTGATCAGATATATCAGTCTCAATAACTGCGGATGTTATTTCTTAAGGACTTGACAACTTCTTTTTTAAATAAGATGCAAACTACTTGACATATCTCAAAAAAAAAATATTGGCTTGAATGACTATCAAAACATTTATGAATGGAATTCGACTCATATGTCCACCACGGGAACGTATGCAGCGGTCGATACGTTGAACCCAATTTTCGATGACTCGGCCACACTTTTCGACCTATACGGCATATATTTCTCGTTCAATATTTGCTCTGAGTTCCTCTAACGTTCACCGGCTTGTTGGCATAGACCAATGATTTAATGTAGCCCCATAAAAAAAGTCTTGAGGCGTTAAATCAAACGATCTCGGCGGCTAATAGACGGCGCCGTTTCTCGAGATAACACTTTCACCGAACTGAGACTTCAATAACTCGATTGTTACACCCGCTGTGTGGCTTACGGAACCGTCTTGTTGGAACCAATTACTGATGTCCAATTTATGCAACTGCTCAAAGAAATAACGTTCCAATATGTCTCTGTAGCGAATGCCATGCAGTGATCCTGCAAATAATATTTCAGTATAGCTTAGAAAACGTGTTATTAGCAGCACTTTCAAGCGCCCGAGGGTGTTTCCTTATTCCTTCTTGTACTTTTGGGATTCGAAAGTAATATTATCTAAGTGGTGATTATTTAATTTGTTTTGCGAATTTGAGTAGTAACGATTTTCGAAAAGACGTGACGTCACATCCTTCTCAACCGCTGTAATGAAAAAAAAAACCCTTCTTGCGTCCATTCATGCTCAGTGTTGGCATAATTGGTATGCTACCTCTTATCATTCTCATTTCCTGGCTGACAAGTCAAAAGTCATTCTAGTGGTAATTTCACTACGTGGTTGTGCGTTGCTCTTCATAGCGAAATAGCAAAGGCGAATTCGCTAATATCTGCAAATTTGCTAAAAAAAAAAAAACTAAAAGTAACTGATGTTAGAGAGGACACCACATAAACGATTTAAAATTCTAACCAAAGTGATTTAAATAAGAGGTAAGGATTTTATTCATCGTAAAATAATATTCCCAATTGTATCCTATGTAAAGTGTTTGGTTAGGCACGTGCAGAAGATTAAGCTCAGGTCTTAACTAAACGAGTCATTGCAGTCCGCAAAACGCTAAAATCTGCTCCTGACCAGATGTATTTTCTGCAAAAAGTGTGTTTCCGTATGAAATGTGTCAACGACGAACAATCACCTTGGTAAAAGAGTAGCAAGAACGCTTAAAACACTACCTATACTAAAGGGTGATTTTTTTAAGGTTAGGATTTTCATGCATTAGTATTTGACAGATCACGCGGGATTTCAGACATGATGTCAAAGAGAAAGATGCTCAGTATGCTTTGACATTTCATCATGAATAGACTTACTAACGAGCAACGCTTGAATTTTCAGTGAATGGGCCCTAGAAAAGTTGGCAGAAAATCCGCTTTTTTATCGACAAATTTTGTTCAGCGATGAGGCTCATTTCTGGTTGAATGGCTACGTAAATAAGCACAATTGCCGCATTTGGAGTGAAGAGCAACCAGAAACCGTTCAAGAACTGCCCATGCATCCCAAAAAATGCACTGTTTGGTGTGGTTTGTACGCTGGTGGAATCATTGGACCGTATTTTTTCAAAGATGCTGTTGGACGCAACGTTACGGTGAATGGCGATCGCTATCGTTCAATGCTAACAAACTTTTTGTTGCCAAAAATGGAAGAACTGAACTTGGTTGACATGTGGTTTCAACAAGATGGCGCTACATGCCACACAGCTCGCGATTCTATGGCCATTTTGAGGGAAAACTTCGGAGAACAATTCATCTCAAGGAATGGACCGGTAAGTTGGCCACCAAGATCATGCGATTTGACGCCTTTAGACTATTTTTTGTGGGGCTACGTCAAGTCTAAAGTCTACACAAATAAGCCAGCAACTATTCCAGCTTTGGAAGACAACATTTCCGAAGAAATTCGGGCTATTCCGGCCGAAATGCTCGAAAAAGTTACCCAAAATTGGACTTTCCGAATGGACCACCTAAGACGCAGCCGCGGTCAACATTTAAATGAAATTATCTTCAAAAAGTAAATGTCATGGACCAATCTAACGTTTCAAATAAAGAATCGATGAGATTTTGCAAATTTTATGCGTTTTTTTTTTTAAAAAAGTTCTCAAGCTCTTAAAAAATCACCCTTTAAAAGTGAAAAGCGAATCACCAGCACTACTTTTGCTTCGCCCATATAAAGTACGCCACAGCTCACCTCAAAAAAAATTACCCTGACAGACATCTCGAAACCTGAAAGGCCAAGCTGATTCGGTTGTCATTTGGATAATCACCTTACGCTGTAAACCGCAAAGCATCACCAGATTTTCCCCACCTGACATTCCCCGGACGTACCTTTTTGTCCAACCAATTCAACCTCACCGGATTTTTCCTACCTAAGGAAGAAGTTCATAAATTTCCTTCTGTACAGGGAATATACGGAACTTCCAACGTACCAGATACAGATTTTCATTTATTTGTTTGAACGATTAACTAACTTAAAATAATCTTTAGAATCTAATTTTACATTAATATTATAAAGAGAAATTTGCCAAAAGTGCAGTGCTATAATATCATCCCTCATATAACATCTATCAAGCGATCCAGTGCGCACACCAGGTCTGCAGAATTTTCAGGACACCAAGTAAGTGTAAATTCAATTTTTTTTGTAGTTTGGCATATTTCCATTTCTTTTATATTTTACTATTGGATTTTTTTTCATTTCATTTCATTCTACCTATTTATGTTCGTTATTTATTAAGTTTACACACATGTATTATATTTTTTTTTATTTGAATTAATCTGAACCGGCAAGATACAAATGTGGAGAGTAGAATCATCTCCCAATTAGCTGAAATCAAACAAATAAATATTAATTTTCTTGAATTAATGAAATGCTAAATTCTTAAAATGGCCTCTTAAATTTGTTTTCAATTGCTATGAAGTGAAGTAGGTTGGAGTTAAGTGGATGTGAGTTAGAGAAGGAGGTTACCGTATCATCGTAGGCAAGGTAACCCAGGTGCTCATTGGGCATAGTAGGGTGGCTTAGTCCTACAGGAGGTGTTGTGCATCACCTCTGGTCAACACCATCTGACACCATCTGACCAGTCTTAGTTTGGTATTTGTTTTTGAGCGTGCTTCCTGCTGGCACGATAATAATTTGAGGGAAGGTAAGTAATAAAGCACCCCCCCCCCCCCACCCACCACTCAACTGCCGTGCATCGCGAGCGTGGCAGAATTTGTTACATGGATATAGTCAACTAATCCGACCTCCCACAGCCATTTACCGTAACGTGACACCAAACAGTGACTTCTTGAGGATGAAGTGCTGTTTCATGAAGCACAATAGGGCGCAAATGCGTGCTATAAACTGCACTTTAAAGGTAGTTGCTAATACTCTAAAAGACCTAAGAAACAATTAAACGATCTAATTTGCTCATAAGGAGCACCAACAAAATGGTTTTTTCCATCCTAGATCCTTTGTCTGTTTAAAAAAATGAAAAAAAGGTGATTTGGCAGGGCTACAAGCCACCCGCCCTATATGGCTCTTGGCGTGGAGTCACCGTTTGGCCGCTAGTAACAAAATAGTAATGGAATTAGCGACTTTGCTCGGTTGGAGTATTCAAAAAAAAATGTCTATCAGATTCTTAAACCTTTATTTCTGTTTCTTAAATATAAATTACGCTTTATTGCACATGAAAGTGCATGCAACTGCTGCAAGCCCGCTCAAAATGGCTAATGGACCATATTCAACGCCCGGCTAGAAGCACAAGAGCAAATGAACCAGCAAATTTGCTAATTTCTGCATTTCATGCTATAGGTACATTATTATTTAAGGTAGATACTTTCTAGGGCTCCAAAAGAGCTAAGAAAGCAATTGCTGGAGCAAATTTTCTTAGAAGGAGCACAAAATAATTTTTCTGTTGATCCCAAGTTCTTTATTTCTGTTTTTTAATATTTTATTCTTTATGTCATATAATAGCTGCTTGGCGGGGCTTCAAGCTCGCCCTTCATGACTCTTGGACTGGCCGCTAGCAGCAAGTTCACATCCGCGCAAGCAAATTTGCACGCTCGAAGCACCAAACAAAATTGTTTAGTAGTAGTAAATAGTAATATGTGATTTTATTGATACATTAAAAATTCATATGTTACAAAAGGTTCACACAAAAAAGCATTGGCTTATGCTGTCAGCCGAAAAAGGGAGTATTGAGATTCCGATATACACAGACTATATTTGTTAACTTATTTTTCAATTGTGTTTTCTTGAAATATATTTTACTAAAAAGCTTCATTTATTATTTGTTGCCGGTATTTCAGGGCGGGTTTCAAAAATTTATATAAGACAGTCCAATTTTCCCCATTTAAAATGCATATGATGTCATCCGTCGTAAGGGTGCTTTTCCCCCAGCAACATCTTCTGATTACGCCGAGTATAGGGCAGATCCCCATGAAATGTTGAACGTCTTCTCTGGCTTGATGATTGCACAGTGTGACCTCACCATTTGCTTCACTGCAGTGTGGAATGTAATTAAGGCGTAGGAATTCCCCTCTGGCTTTAAAAATTGTTGATATTACCTCCAGATTGTTACGGTCATGAAAATAGTTGTTATCATGAAGATCATGCTGAAGTGCTTTGTACGTGATTCTCGTTTGGCTTTGATTGCTTTGCATTCTGAACGATTCACGCGATCCTTCATCGATCTTAACTAGTAGCTCCTCTATAGACTTACGCAAGGTTTTTTTCATTTTCAGAGTGTAGAGGAACGTTGTATTCCCGACTTAGTCTTTTCCATTTGCAAAAGAGCTGGAGGTTTCTATTTTTGAGGTGGGTGATAATCTTTTTTGGGAGACGATGATCAGGTTGGCCTCTGAATTTTAGGATATAGAGAAAGTGCAGTTTCAGTGTGTGGATATACAGCGGTGGTAGCCCAGTTTCCAGATGCAGCATGTATGTTGGGGTGTTTTCTGGTAGTCTGAACAATTTCTTGATGAAGTATCTGAGTATTTTTTCTACCTCTTCGAACTGGAAAATACCCCAAATTTGTGCTGCGTAGCACATGATTGACCTCATAACGGCCTCGAAAATCTTAAATTTGGTGCTCGGAGATACACTTTTTTTTGCGCAATATACCCTTCCAAGTACAATTTATTGCACGTTTGGATTCCTTGAGCTTCTCTTGTTGGTGTTTTTTAAAAGATAGTTGGGCTGTTAACAGCACTCCGAGATATTTGTATTGTTTAATCCTTTCAAGTTCTTCATTTTGACAGGATCACTTTTCGTCGCTTGCATATCGTCCCGTGCCATTTCGAAAGATCATGACTTTGGATTTGCTTGTGTTGAGTTGTAGATTCCATAGCTCGCAGTATTGTCGAAGTCTGTTGATCATGATCTGTAACATGTTGGGGGACTCCGCAAGTATGACGATGTCATCAGCGTATAGCAAGAGCTTGATATTAATTTCCGCAAATTTTATTCCTCCAGGCAGATACGCGACCAAATCATCTAGGTAGATTGCAAACAGAAGAGGGCTCAAACGATAACCCTCTATAGTTGCTTGGTTCATTTGCGTCTCCTTTCTTGAGAATCGGGAAGATTATATTTTTCTTGAAGATTTCTGGTACTTCTACATTTGTAAAAATAAAGTTGTATGTTTTGGCCAGTTTTTCCAAGAAGTCATTTGTTGCATTTTTGAAGAATTCATAGGGGATCCGGTCTTCGCCCGGAGCTTTGTTTAAAGCACATCGGTTGACGACTCTGGCGAGATCTTAAAAATCTATAGGTCGGTCTACAACTTCCACAAATGGTAGAGCGAACTGTATTTGTTTCGGATTTTGCGGTGAGTTTAGCAGGTGCTTCGACTTTAATACCCCTTGTGAAGAGGGCACCGTTAAGTGTTTTGGCTATCTTCCAGAAGGACCGGCTGTCATTTATACTCTTAAGCATTGCTGATATTTTCTGCATGTACACTTTATGTTTTAAGGCAAATAAGCTTCGGTACTTTTTGTTCGTCTCCTTGTACATAATTTTTGCGTGATTTGTTCCCACAACCCTGAGAAGCCGTAAAAAAGCAAAGCATTTTTTCCCGGCGGCTTTACACACCCAGTCGAACCACGGTTGTTTGCCTATTTCTCTTGGAGTCGGTTGCAGAGGTCTTGCCGTTTTCAAAATACAAGCGGTAAGAGTACCTGTACCCGTGATAGATTGCAATTCACTTTCGCTTATTGATCCAATTTCTCGGTTCAGTTTAGCCCTGTACCTCACCAATTTTCCGTCTTTCCACTGTAGCTTTGGCAACAGGCGCATCTGTGAGGCAGGAGTTTCCTGTGTGGCAGACAGCTTTACTTCGACAGTTATTGGTAGATGGTCGGAGAACGTGTGTTCCTTTATCTCAAGGTCAGATACAAGATGGAGCCACTTTCCCTGGGCGAAGCAGTAATCAATTGTTGAGCACGCAGTGCCTCTTATAAAGGTAAAATGACCTTTCCCATCGCTTTTGGATCGTCCATTTAGTAGTGTGAGTCCGATCGAATCGCACATTTCAACTATTTTTTTCCCCATTTCCATCTATTTTAACATCTGCTGCGTCTCTCACTTCTTTGATCAATCCTGTTAATAGTTCTGCTTCCACATTTAGTATTTGGTTGGCTCCTACTCTACCATCAAAGTCTCCAATTACCATGACATCTTCTTTGCTAAATTCTAGCAAGAAGTTATACAAACACGTAACGTCCTCCGTCCATTTATTGCAGTTGATATAAACTGGCAGTACGTACATTCTTCTTTTTCCGATCACTATTACAATAACATATCTGTTGAGAATTTTTTCAAACCGGCAATCAATTAACTTTTTGAGCCCTTTTTGTATTCCATATACGCATCCCCCACTGGCTCTGCCATGTATGGATGTTCTTTCTGGGTGCAGGGAAATAACTTCACGGGCAATAACTTCACCTGGGCAATAACTTCACCTCGAGTGGGCAATAATTTCACTTATTTGTTTGTGAACTTAATGCCCACTGATGGTGAGCAATAACTACACTTTTTAGTGGGAAATAAACTCTCTTAACATTTTATGATAATTCAAGAAACGTACCTCGCACCTACCCCAAATCATTGCATTGTTTATGGAATCTACTTGCGATTTCGCAACTAATCCCATAAACAGTGCAATGCATATGGGGGGGCATGCTGCCCCCCCCCCCCCCCAACAACCCCCCTGCTTGGGGTCACTGTTTGATTTGGAGTGGGTGCAAGGGTCTTTAGTTATAATAGACAAATTCTCAAATTATAGGTGGGAAATAACTTCACAAAATTTTAGGTGAAGTTACTGCTCACCATCAGTGGGCAATAACTTCACAAAAAAAAGTGAGGCTATTGCCCACTCAAGGTGAAGTTATTGCCCAGGTGAAGTTATTGCTCGTGAAGTTATTTCCCTGCACCTTCTTTCTGCTGGTATCCACATCCAGGCTGTGATGTGTAAAAATGTTTTCAAAAAATTCTGTATTTTTTTCCTCAAAGGTTTCAAATAAAGAAAAAATATCGAAATTATTTATGAACTTCAAAAAATCATTAAAAAGTAATTTATTTCCTAAACTTGCTACATTAAAAAAAATCATTTTTAAATAAACATTAATATTAGAATTTTTCTTTTTTTCAAAATGGCTGCCGGCATTATAATTAAAAGCACTGTGTGTGCCCACTGCTTTGTACAGATTGAGAGCCGCTGGCACCTTTATCAGCATGGGTTGACGTTTCCCTCTGTCACTTAAGAGCTGCTCAATAAACCTCATTCCGCCTTCATCTTCGCACGATAAATTGTTGTTTACGTCAAAGAAAAACACTCGCTCAGCAATTTTAATTGTATCTCCTCGTATTTGTGTTCTAATTTTTGGGTTATTCGTTTCTATTTGCCCTTTAAGTTTCAGCATGCGTCTTATTCTCTCGCGTGCCGCTGCCGGGTAATCTCTGTGTATAGCAATACCCGTGCCTCTTAGCCTGGTTGCAGATTTCAAGATACGATTAACATCCTCACGGTTTTGCAATTCCACGAGTACGTTTTCTACATTTGGTTTCGTGGATTTAATCGGTCTTACCGATACGACTGTTGAGCCAACAAAATTGTTTATTTGATTCCAACTCCTACAATTCGGTATTGTCAAAGTCCGCATACGTTTTATAATTGCTCATGAGTGTGCGTTTTCATACCCTGAAAACCATAAAATCATAAAATCACCGTGTGAAAATTCACATCAAACAGATGCAATGTCTGCCGACCGGATCCCTACAATGGCCTGGCAATTATTGCGAATACGAAAGTACAACATCACATTATGGTCATAGCCATACCCTTCCAGAATTACACTACAGAGTCCATTTCGCGGGTCATTAAGAATTTATTGAATACATAAACTGAGGTGAAATGTGCTTTAAATGCCTCTCAGGTTAAGTACCTACCATCATCGGTAGGGTTAATTAAAATTTTCAATCAGCATTCAAGCAACATAGAACACGAAACACCCCTAATAAGGCAACCTAATGCAATCTAGTGTAGGTACATCAGGAGATCTGGATAATAAATTGATCCTATGTTGTTACGTAGACCGCAGCGGCGAAATTTAGCCGCCGTCACTTGGCAAGGAACATTTATCATGGCAGTTTCAAATGTTCACCTAGACCTAACCGCTTGTAAATTAATTTAAATTGCATTGTATCAGTATTCTTGTTCAAAGACCGTGCACGCGCAGTGAAGTGAAGCGGTTGTCACGAATCCTGTTTATCCTTGCAGATAAAGGTAATGGCCATAGTGTGACAATCAGGACCCACTACTACTAAAAAAAATAATAGTAGTGAAAAGTTATCGACGCCGTGATGCTAATTTTGGTTCTGTGAAAATATGAAATCAAAAAATGTTGACCCTTTCACCGCTATTTTGATTCTCGTTCTGCGAAAAAGTGTTACCAAGCGCCAAAAACTTTCAATTGAATAATTGTTTTCACCCCGTCATTTGGGACAATGTTACAGACTAAAAACAGACTTAAATTGGAAAATTCTATAAAGAGAGGGAAATGAACTGACCACAATAAACTATATGACATATAGTTTACTGTGGTCAGTTAATTTCCCCTTATTCAATACATTGTATTGAACTCACCACGACACGGTTTCACTTACTGAGCGAAAATCTCTTTTTTGTACGGAGTGAATCGAAAAATCAAAGTAATGTGTGACAGCGAATTCGGAAAATTATTTATTCCATATACTTTACGCAGAACCAGAATTTGTTCCAAGGACTTGTTAACATTTGTTGACAAGATAGTCAAGGGCAATGCGACTGGTGATGATACTGTCTGCTCCCCTGAGGGTTCACCATCACTGCCCTGGTGCTTAATTAATCATGTAATAAATTCCAGATGCCCACTGGGAGAAGCTATGTGAGGATTGTGCCTAAAAGAGTTTAATTGATCCGGACTTTTTGCCTTTTATGGCGAATATGGGGGCTCATCAATTAGCACCGGTGATACCGAAAAAGTGTTTTGACATTTTATTTAGATAAGATAAGATATTTTATTTCGTTTATAATTTACAATTTGTTATAGCACAATTTACATAATTTAAATACAGAGATTGACAACTTTATGTATGTCTTTCTACTGAAAAAAGTTTACAAGTGACAAAAATTAACTTAACTTAAATTAGAAAAATGTTTGTTATTGAGGAAAAACAACGACTAAAAACCTCAAATTAAGGAGACAAAAAAAAAGAAGATAATAATAACTAAAATATACATGAATGCATAAATAAAGAAATAAAATACCTATACATGAATGTATAAATAAGTAAATAAATAAATAAATAAATAAATAAATAAATATGTTATAAATAAATATATAAATAAATAAATAAGTAAATGAATATAACACTAGAAACTCTTAATAGCCACTTAAACCAATTTTATCAATCACTTGTTCAGTTCTTCCTACCAACCACAAAAGTATCCTTCTTCGTTGGTGTCGCTATCTGTACTATCCACAATAACTGCTCGTTCCCTACCCCTCTGTACAGTCCAGTGTTATCGTTGTGCTTTGTTACATAAATAAATAAATCAATAAATAAATTGTTTATTAGGTAAATAAATAAATATATCAATAAATAAATAAATAAATAAATAAGTAAATAAAAAATATATTAATAAATAAATAAGTAAATAAATAAATAAATAAGTGAACAAATGAATAAATAAGTAAATAAACAAATAAACATAAATGAATTGACAAAGGAGATACATTTGAGTAAACAAATAGATAATATCAAATTGACAAACAATATAGTAATGTAATATAGAGATAAATAGATAACATACAAATAAATTAACAAAAAGTTGAATATTGCGTTAGTTAATATCAGTGAGGTAGGTGATATTCAATATTTAATTGATTAATAAGAGGATTGTCAGGGATATAACATCTGATCTTAAATGTTTCTATTAGTTTGCGTATTCTGAAGGAGATCATTTCCACATTTGCTCTTGCATGTAGATCTGGAGTGATGCCATAGGAGGTTAAGCATCATTTTTAATAATTTGTTCTTTATGTGACGTTCAGCGCAGTTATCCCAAACCGGGCAGCCGTGCAACAATAAGATGGATTGAAAAATTGTTTTATGAATTAATATTTTGTTTTTATTTGAAAGTGGACATTTTATTTAAGAGAAGTTGGAATGTGAAAAATGTGCGGTTTGGAAGCAGCTCGTCCGAATTATTCCAACTCTGCACCGGATTTAGGCAAGGAGATGCGCTATCATGTCACGTCTTCAATCTTGTTCTGAAGAAAATAGTGCGCAGGGCTGGTGTCTATACGGAAAGCAATACTTTTAATAGATCCGTCCAACTACTGGGGTATGCAGACGATTTCGACATCATCGGATGTTCATAAAGTGCTGTTATGCTTTTTCAGCGATTAAAGAACAGACGACAAGAAGGAAAGGGGAGCTAATGGAGGAGAAGTTACAACCGCGAACTCTATGAGCTGTAATAAAATATGGATGTAGATCTAAAAGCTATATTACGTCGACTACATTGGTTTGGCCACATTGAGCGAATGGAGAGTAAAAGATGATCTTTGAATCCCAGCTCCAAGTTCGAGAAGGGAACGAAGACTCAACCTCTGTTTTAAAGACTAAGCCATTGCGGATGCAAGAGCGCTTGGTATGGAGAACTGGGAGCAGCGTGCCCGGGATCGCCGAGGATGGAAGGCTGCTTTGTCTCAGGCAGAGACTCTCCACGGGTCGGGAGCCCGTTAAGTAAAAAGTACTTAACGTACTAAGGGTGGCGCTACAGTCCGGGGTGGATCTGGGCTTCAACCAACAAGCGTCTCCGGCCAGCACGATCTTTTGCCAGCTGTCTCCAGTTTCGCACGCTAAGTTGGTTAAGGTCCCCTTACACTTGCGTACACCACCTGAGTCGCGGTCTTCCTCTACTGCGCCGTCCATTGGGTGTGTATTCGAAGATCTTCCGGGCCGGAGCATTCACGTCGATTCGCTCTACATGCCCAGCCACCTCAGTCATTGGACCTTCACTCTTCTGTCTAAGTCGATGTCGCTGTACAGCCCGTACAGTTCGTCGTTGTATCTCCTCCTCCATTCACCGTCTATGCAGACGGGACCAAAAATTACCCGAAGAATTTTCCTCTCAAAAGAACCAAGAGTGACCTCATCCGCTTTTGCTAGAGTCCATGCCTCACCACTATAGAGAATGACAGGCATTATTAAGGTCTTATAATGGGTCACTTTATTTGTTCGAGAGAGGGCTTTGCTACTCAATTCCTTTCTTAACCCAAAGAAACAGCGATTGGCAAGAGTTATTCTTCGTTTAATCTCATCGCTGGTGTCATTGTCTAAGTTCATAGCGGAGCCCAGGTAGACAAAGTTCTGAACCACCTCAAAGTTATATCTGTCTGTAGTAACATTCTGTCCGAGACGTCTGTGTTGGGTGTCCTTTCTTGATGGCAGCATATACTTTGTCTTGCCTCAATGATCGCCAAACTTATCTTCGCCGCCTCCGTCTCAATATTCACGAACGTGCCAGTGACATTCCGCTGCGTTCTGCCGATTATGTCGATGTCGTCGCAGTATGAATATTTGGTCGATGTTAGACTTTCCAGGCCTGAAGCCACACTGATACGCACCAATCAGGTTTTTGACGAAGGACTTCAAGCGTTGATACAGCATGGCAGATGAGATCTTGTAGGCGATGTTAAGAAGACTAATACCTCTGTAGTTGGCGCAGTTCAGAGGGTCTCCTTTCTTGAGGATCGGGCGAACAATGCTGAGTTTCCAAGGTTAAGTAAAAAGTAAGTGGAATAAAAATGGGCTCAATGGTTATGCATTGGACTTTGACTGAGGGGCTCAGGTTCACGCCGAGGCCCAGTAAAACCTAAATTGTTTTTTTTTAATGCACCACCATTTGCCATGAGAAGCTTCTCAAACTTGTCGTGCGGATTGACTTGAAGAGTTTCACACCAGTTTCACGGTGATGCCGATCACAATGTTTTCCAATATTTTAAAACACTTCATATGTAAACATATACAAAGGCACAAAACAAAGGATACGGGGCTTCGCTTTCCGAGTTTCTATGAATTTGAGAAGTTTCTCATGTCAATCTTGAATTTTTGTCAGACTTTTGCAAGAGGAAATGCGGTGGAAAAACTTTATGGCTATTAACGACAAGGCGCGGCGTGTACTCCAAGGAGTACACTAATAGATGCACAGGGCTCTCATTATATAACTCTACGCACGATTGTCGGTAAAGTGATACTTTAGGACGAGATCGTCACCAAGCACCTTGAGGCAACTCTACAACCATTGTGTCGTCTATCGTCAAATGCGTATGACGCCGCTAGATTGGTTGCCAATAGTACGGGTCTATTGACATACACGCAGCTAAGATTGGCATCCCCTACAATTCCCACTGCCGTAGAGGATAGTAAGACCTTACTTAATTTTTTATGCAATTACAGTTTTAGCCCGGGCGAGAGATCGCATACTAAGAAAACCATTCTTTGATGTCCTCTCCGACATCTCTGGCATGGGAATCAAAAGCATCATTGACTTTCTCAATGCAGTTCTCAGTTATAACCCGAGGAGATATGTCCCACTGCATCAGTCAGTAAAAAATCTGAAATCTCTCATAAAACAGGCCTAAGACACGGCATTTTATCACCACTTTGTAATAGCTATTAAAATTGTACATCATGCACTCCAGGCAACATCCACGCTTCTTCTCCTTAGAGTTGCAAAGAGCAGACCCGAAACTACATTAGGAAAGTGTGTTTCAACCGAAAAGCAGTTTCTAAATGTTCATATACATTTACGAATTGTTTCTTGTCTGCATACCTTAAATCCCTGTGAGTGCTGTCATCAATCCTTACACAATCTGAACATTAGTCAAATTGAATTGATTTCAAATTCACTTTACTACTACCTATACGATATTTACATATTCACATTGCTTAGTTCAAAACTCAAGTAAGGGACATGTCCGCACCATAAGGACATTTAATTTTTCAATATTCCCCATGTAGCAATAAAAGCAATCTACTGATACAGACTTTCAATGCCTTCTGAGTAATTGAAAGTTAAAAGGTAAAATGGATTTGGGCGATATCCTTAAAATGTATAAATTGACCACATTTATCCTGAATGAATAATGAATGCAGTTTTTCACGTGAGATGCTGTTTATTGTAGTGTGAATGGAAAAAGTGTTCTGTCTTCGATTGCGTAATGAATTGAGATGTGCCAATATCGGCGTAGAAACGTTTGACCTGACATCAGCATCGTAACGTTCAACGTTTTTAATGGTTCACGTGCTCAGAACATTTTGTCATACGAGGGCTATTTGCGTTTTTTACACTGACTTGAATAAATCATATCAGCCAAAAATTGGAATTAATTCATGAACATGTAGGTGCGTTGATTTTTTTGTTTTCGACATGGATAAATTCAGCAACAGTCTACCGGACACCTTTCGACTCATACACATCTCCGACTCATATGCAGGAGGTGCTCAGGGCGTGTTTCAAAGCTCCATACTAGTTTTAGTTTGGATTCAGTTTCAATTCACATGCTACTCCCATGCAAACCCCCTGCTTGGGGACACTGTTGTGTTTGGAGTAGCACCTACCCTATGTACCTAATTTGTAAGCGAATTCCTGAAATTAGCACCAATAGAAATGCCAAACTGCCCTTATGTCACTTTCACAAAATTAAATAAAGCCAAACGTTGAAATTCTACGCATTTCGTTTGGCGTTATGTTACCCCACCCTGATATTACAAGATCGTCGTGTGACTTGTCCTTGAAATTGAGGCATGCCTGGGCATAACGCGCATTATCTACATTTAGATTTGCACCAATATTTGGCCATCAGAATGATTTCTTCGCGTTTTATACGGACAATCGCTCAAAAAAAAATTCTCGTGTCGATTGCTCCAAAGAAATGTTGAATCTATTCGATCGCGGTACTTCAAAAGACGTCTATAAGACCCGTATAGGCAGATGAGCCTTTCTTTCAAGAGTTTTAAGACGAGCCCCACAAAAGTTATTACCGCCCCAAGCACTTCAAAGCAAATGTACGCCTGTTTCTTTAAAAAAAAAAACCGGACATAACGTCACCGTGTTCGTCATAAACGCGGTACTAAGGAAAAGCAACAACAAATTGCGGCAGGGAAAAAATAACTTCTCACAAACAATTTGCTCAAAGAGCTTAGGAATAGTTTTGAAGTCTTGTAGACGTCTCAGTCTACCTACTTTGTAGTGACGTACACAAAAGGCCAAGTGTTGGTCGAGTTGTGTGCGTCGGGCTGAAGTCGCTCACACTAAAGGCCAAGTATTGGTCGAATAGTGTGATGATTCTTTCGAAAAAGGCCAAGTGTTGGTCGAATCTCGAAAAAAAAACGGAGTTGCTAAAAAAAATAATCGGGTATATAAAGTCAACTATTTCTAGTCTGACTATATAAAATTGGCGTTTCACCCAGATGTGGTGGTTTGGGATCATCAGTGGATTACCACAAACACATCAAATCCATACGCAATATTTTGCAAGTTATACAAGTAGTATATGTACATTCACGACTCGAGATCGAGTGTGAATTGTTTTTTCCACTTCAAATGTTTCTTCAATTCGAAGAATTAACATAGGAAATGATTATTCAGCCCGTATGTGGCTATGACTGAAAGTCAAAAATTGGGTATATAAAGTCAACTATTTATTATTAATGTACATATACTACTTGTATAACTTGCAAAATATTGCGTATGGATTTGATGTGTTTGTGGTAATCCACTGATGATCCCAAACCACCACATCTGGGTGAAACGCCAATTTTATATAGTCAGACTAGAAATAGTTGACTTTATATACCCAATTTTTGACTTTCAGTCATAGCCACATACAGGCTGAATAATCATTTCCTATGTTAATTCTTCGAATTGAAGAAACATTTGAAGTGGAAAAAACAATTCACACTCGATCTCGAGTCGTGAATGTACATATACTACTTGTATAACTTGCAAAAAATAATCCTTAGGTGATAGGTACGTGATAATATAAAACCCGTAGACGTTTTCTGTATGGACAAACTCTGTGACGAAGAGTTTTATTTTCGGTCACTTAAGATGATTTTATTTGACAGACAGTGTGAGGTATAAAAGGAAGTAAAATTTATAAATTACTAGCTGCACCTGCCCGGCTTTGCCCGTGCCCGAGAATTCTATTGGCCAATATGTTCGAGTAGACTTCCTTATAATTGTCTATAGCGGGTATCCGCCGTATGTTGCTGCGCTTAAAAAAAGAAGACCGATTTTGACCAAAATTCACAGAAACACTCTCAGGCCAATACCGAAGATTGCCTGATTTGAGCTCAACCGGTGAAAGGGACTGCACGTTTTTCTCCGCATCGCTTAGGCCGCTCACACAACTTCGTTGTTCCGTTTAGGGTAGGTGCTTGTTGTCTGGCAGGCGCCTATGTCACCTTACTTCTGCGAATCAAACAACAAAGCGAAAATAAAAAACTTCGATTGAATCACTTTTCATTCACTTCCACACCGATTGTTATCAATGTTGGAAAAGCAACTTTCCGATGTCCGATTCACAAAAAAATGCAAAAAATTTCAATAAGAGTTATTTGAATAAAATATTGAACACACGATATCTCAAGAATGAAAGTGCGCACAAATTCCACAATAAGCTTGAAACGTTCGTGTGGTCTCCCTCTTTCATATGCTTCTTCGGATAACAAAATAAGTGACGTCTGTACGGTCTCTGTATCTGCGTCGTAATTTACACGCATACGCACATATGCATGTGTACTCACTCAAATGCCCATATCTCACATACCGATGCAGATATAGCCAAACATAACAACCTTCGTGCAGACGTCGCCTTTCATGGAAAAAAATTTCATTGGAATCGGTTAACGCGTTTGGTCAAACACCGGCAACAAACACAAATATGGATTGATTTTTATATATAGAAAATATTACACAAAAAAACTTTTCATTATTTCACTTAAATTTGTTTTTTTTTCAAAGCACATGATACCTACTAATGAAACACACAGTGTATAAATACATTGTCAATTTTTTTTTCTTTTTTAAGAAACACATAATTTACACACCGATGCAGATACAGACATCGCACATACATAACATCCTTCGTATAGACGTCACCTTTCTTTAAAAAAAAATTTCATTGGAATCGGTTAACGCGTTTGGCCAAACACCGGCAACAAACGCAAATATGGATTGATTTTTATATACATATATATATAAATAGATATAGATATATTCTCATATCAATTTTAATGCACAAAAACTCACAAAATCGCAATGAAGAAATCCGAATCCGACAGCGCCACCAAACATGAAACAAAATTGGCTTCTCCATTGATCAATAATAGATGGCGTTACGTTGCGTGTCTATCTGACAGTTCAATTGTGATACGATTTGTTACATTCAAATGTGATTCTTTATTTGGTTGTTGCCAAAATAAATAAATACAAAATGAAAAAAAAAAAAAAAATTTTAAAAAATCGAAAAAAAACCTGTCGTAACACGCTGGGTGGTCCAAATAAGCCATTTTGAAATTTAGATTTTTTTTCTTCTAAAACCCGTGCTGAGAAAATACCTTTCCAACAAAGTATAAATCATCAAAATCGGTTCGGCCAATCTCGAGTTATGCGGTTACATCGCTTCGGACACTTTCTTTTATATATATAGATATAATTTTAAATTACTCCTGGGAGTATACTATTAAAATTGACTATTCCAACCCCTTGAGGTAGGTTACGGAAATGTTACAATATAATTATTTTTTTTTTCAATTGCAATAGCGGGGTGTTACAATCTCCCCCTCTGGACGTGAGATCGTCGCGATGAATCGTCCAGATCAGTGTTTTGCTGGAGGTCGTCCCCTCCTTCTTAATGGGCGAATCGGTTGGTTGGGGGTCGTTGTTCCCTTCAAACGGAAAGGTGTTAAGGCCGACACGTGGTAGGTTCCTAGTGGGACTTCAGGGTTGTCAGTGCTGGCAACCTGGTAAGTGGTATCGCTGCTTGGTGATCAGATAAGGACCGTCTCGCCTAGGGACAAATTTGGATGTTAAATTTGTACCTTTATCACTCAGCACATGCGTAGTCACGAGGACCAAATCTCCGACTTCGTGACGTGGCGCCTTACGGCGTCTCCGGTTGGCATATTCCAGGCGCTTGCTGGCGGTTCCCTCCACGAAGCTTCTTACTTCTTCGAGTACTTGTGGTAGTTGGCGCAGGGTTGGGGTTATCTCTGCGATGAAATTGGTGCTATCCAAGCTTTACTCAGGTCATGCGTCATATGGATGGGCGCTCGTAGTTCACGCCCAAAGGTGAGATAAGCTGCCGTTTTTCCCGTGCTTGAACATATAACGGTGTTCATCGCAAAGCGAATGGATGAAAGATGTTGCGACCAAGTATCATGTTGGTTACCGACGAGGATCGATAATTGGGTTTTGAGGTCTCGATTCTTCCTCTCGACCATGTTTGGCTGCGGATGGTACACTGGGGTTACCATTTGGTCAATTCCGAGTCTCGTCGTTAGGTACTGCATTACTGATGAGATGAATTGGGATCCATTGTCGCTGGTGATTCGTCTGGGAACTCCGTACCTTAGAAACACCTCGTGCAGCAGCAGGTTTGCGCAATGTTCTGCGGTGGCCTCGATAAGGGCGAATAACTCTACCGATCGACTGGCGGAATCCTCTAATACGAAGATCCAACGGTTCTTGTCCAAATAGGTCTATGGACAAATTTTCGAATCTTTGGTTGATGGCTTTGGTTTTGTATAATCCGGCTGGTCGGAGATTGCTGGGTTTGTATCGTTGACACGCTTCGCATTCTTTCACATATGTCTCTACGCTGGAAAACATCTTATCCCAATAAAAGTTTGGGGTGATCCTCGCTATGGTCTTGTCTATTCTGTAGTGGCCTGCTGTCGGTGAGTCATGCATAGCCTTCAAGATACTAGCTGTCTAATGCTCTGGAACTGCTAGGGCTGCGTCTTCGGATTCACAGCCATACTTGTAGAGAACCCCATGAGTCATACAAAATCCCTTGTCGGCATAAGACTCGCCTTCGGTTCCCTCTGTGCTCTCCAGAGCGTCGATGATGGTCTTTAGCTTTTTGTCCTTAAGCTGCTCTTCGCGGATTTCGTTAGCTCGTCGTGTTGGGAGTGTGATTTCAGTGTGGTATAGTTCGCATGCGTCCAGTGGGGGACGGGACAGACCATCAGCCACGTTATTTGTTCTACCTGGTATATACTTGATGTTTATGTTGAAGGGTTGCAGCTGCAGTGCCCACCTTGCTAATCTTCCAGTAGGGGATTTCAGCGTCATAAGCCACCTAAGGGGTTGATGGTCTGTGAGGAGTGTTACCTCAGACCCGTCGATATAGCCTCGGAACTTATTGACGGCCATACAATGGCTAGTGCTTCCCTCTCGGTCGTCGAGTAATTTTGTTCTGCAGGCGTCAGCAATCGGCTGGCGAATTCGATTGGGTGTTCTGCAGGGCCCTCCCCCTGGACTAGAACCGCTCCCAATGCGTAGCTGCTGGCGTCAGTTTTCAAAAGATACGGCTCCTCGGCATTTGCTTGCTTAAGTACTGGAGCCGTTGTTAACAACGTCTTTAGGTGTTGGAATGCATTTTCCTCCGCTGGTCCCCATTGAAATTTGGCCGTCTTCTTTGTCAGGTTGCTTAAAGGCTTCCCAACCTTCGCGAAGTCTGGAACGAGTCTTCGATACCACGAGCACGTCTGTAAGAAGGTCATGATTTGCTTGATGTTTCCAGGCGGCTTCATGTCTGAAATGGCGGCCACTTTTTCGGGATCTGTTTGTATCCCGTCCTTCGATAGGATGTGTCTAAGATACATCACTTGCGGGCAACAAAATTTACATTTATCCTGGTTAGCCCGCAACCCAAAATTTTGAAGCTGACTCAACACTCTGTCGAGATCCTGTAGATGCTTTTGCATGGTCGGTGATGCGATGAAAAAGTCGTCGATGTATGCCAACACCAATATGTCCGGCAGACTAGTCCTAAATCTATCCACCAGACGTTGAAATGTGGCCGGAGCGTTTCGAAGTCCAAATGGCATTCTAAGGCATCTGAATGTTCCAAATGGTGTGATGAATGCAGTTTTATTTTGATCCGCGGGCTCGACTAGGATCTGCCAATAGCCTTGCTGTAGATCGATGGTGGGCATGTATGGTGTTGACTTTGCGTTATGTAGTAGATCGTCGATCCTTGGTAAGGGGTATCTGTCGGCAGTTGTGATTTCGTTGAGCCGCCTAAAGTCGATACAGAACCTGATTCCTCCATTCTTCTTGGGAACTAGTACCACCGGTGCAGCCCATGGAGAATCACAGGGCTCTATTATCCCAAGCTGAAGCATTTTTTGTATCTCCGTCTTTAATTGCTCCATGCGTGGAGGTTACAGACGATACGGCGGTGACGCTATGGGTGCGTGTGTCCCGGTATGAATGCGGTGGGTTACCTAACGTACGCTTACCGGCGATTCCCATTTGAACACGTTCTCATGCTTTCTGATCAGGTCGTCGATACTTGCTACGCTCTCTTCGCCTTTGTTTTTGAACTCAATGTCAACCATGTTTATTCTGAACGGGGGGCCAAACAGTTTGTCGTCCAATTCCCTTTCTTCGGTTGGGTTCAGAAACACATTCCGTATGTTCGAACCGGTACGTCGTCCTGGGCTGATGACATGAAGTGGCAAAGTGTCTCGAAATAGACGATACAGGTCTTGAGGTGATTCCACTCTTGTATTCGTTTTTCCCCGCTTTTGTTGACGGGGGGTGTACTGTGTCTGCTTGTCTTGTGGATCCTTAATGGGTGAGATGGGAGCCAACAATTCAAAGGCAATTTTAGGTGAAGAAAATTCAGCATCGGCTGAGTATCTGAAATACGGAAAGCGCATTGATGGTGCATCTGCAAAGAACCATACACACTCGGCAGGGTTAATAACAATGCCATTCTCTTCCAGGAAGTCGATCCCGATCAGTGTGATCTCTTGACTAGCCTCTGGCAATATGCTTAAGTTTAGATGCAGACTCCGGTGTCCCATCTGTACTTCAGCCGAAGTAATTAGGATGTCCTGTGGTCGTCTTATACCGTCAGCCAATATTATTTCTGTCTTCCTCTTTTTGAATTGGTGATTTTCTGCTTCTAATTGTAGATACAGATTCCTACTAGCGACGCTTGTTCGTGCGGCTGTGTCTAGATAAGCCACATCGTCGACTGAGAATTGTTTTGTTCCATACGCCACTTTTATCGTTTTTGAGTTAGGAACGGATTCTATGGTAATTTTGTATGCTCTTTTTAATTCTGTGACTCGATTTGCTCTCAGTCTTTCCAATCCCGAGATATCGAGCATCGACTTTGTCCCATATCCACCAAAATCAACAGTTTGTAGAATTGTTTTGTGCCATAAACCATTTTTTGGTGTTTGGGACAAAGTTTCTATATAATTTTTCGCAATTTTTTTGTGAGAATTGTTTTGTTCCACGTGCGTATCACGGCGACAAGAGATACAGAAAATATTAACAAAGTTGAGAATTGGTTTGTCCTACGTGCACTCGTGTTAAAGAAAAGCTATGTATTTGGAACACTGATCGCAAACAAAATTTTAGTATTGGTTTGTTCCACCTCCATTACAGTTGTGTAAATAATATTCGATATTATGAAGATATGAATTCGGTGCGGAGATGAATAGTGCTGCAAACGCAAAACCTAGTTGCAGACGTACGAGCAGTCAATCATTGAATACATATGGTTTCCATAGATGTGTTTAATGAACCTTAGCTGCACAGATAAGTACAGAAAAATCAGAAAAGTACAAGATTTGGTGTTCCATGAATAACAAACTTGCCGCAAAGTGTTCTACATTCTGTCAATTTGTGTTCCATGAAGCTGTGCAGATCAGTTTGGCACAAGTTTTTCTGTACTTAGTTTTGAGGTAGGGCAAGTGAGTGAAATGTGTCAGATTTGAAAATTGAAATTGTACTGATGCCAACTGATTTATTTGTTTGGCATGAGATATCGTATTTCTTAGTTTGATGTTACAAATATTCGCATATACATATATGAAAAAAAATCGAAAGAATAACATGGAACGAGTTCAAATTGTGATCAAATCGACATCAGGCCAAACATTGACGGTACAATGCTCACTCAAAACCCGAGAGGGGATTATCTATTTGAAATTTCGCAGCTGAGAGGAGAACATTTTGACTCGAAGTTGTACTTTTCTGAACTGATCTGACATTTTTCACTCACTGGTTTAAGGCTAAACACTTTGAATAATTTTCTTATTTTATTGTATTTTTTGAATAAAAACTTTGTTACCAAAAAAAGATGAAATCAATTTTTTTTCCAAATTTTAGCATTCAACTCCATGCTTTCTTGCCTTTCAGATAATTTTGGATGAGAATTGCTTTGTGCCAAATCCATTTTTTTGTGTTCCACGTGTATGAAAAAAAAAATCAGTTTCAAAATGTAGGAGGTGGGACACAAGTCAAAAAAGGAGATTTTTACGTTAATTAACGTGGCTTAACAACGGTTTGGCAAAACGCTTTGAAAATTGGTAGGTGAACTCTTTTTAAGACTAACTTCAAATTAAAAAAAATAAAAAAAAAATCGTTTTGGAGTACCAAGTACGCAAACCTTTAAATACGTTTTTCTCGAAAAAGTGCCAATGGCATATGGAACAAAACAATTCTCAGGCGACGACATGCTGTCTGTTCTTTACCGTCATCAGGACAGTTGGTATGTTACCACTAGGGGTTATGTTCATGGCATTAAAACTGCCGCCAATCCCACTAGGTCTAGCCCTACTATCGCATGCGCTGTTCTGGCTACAGTTGGGGCAATTCCTTCGTATGTATCTCAGTTTTCCGCATCCAAAGCAGACATCCTGACTGATAGCAGGTTTCACCATAGATACTGATGGTTCGTTTGGCTGTGGTGGTTGCCTCTGTTGGGACTGCTGTTTGGCAAGTTTTCGGCATTCCTCCTGCATGTGTCCGATATGGTGGCAATAGCTGCATTTCCCTGGTTCCTTCCTGGTGCATGGATGCATCCGCTCGTACTCTCTGACAAGGGAGATCAGCGTTCGGAACGACGAAAACTCGCTTCTCTTCACCGCCTTTTTATAATTGTCGTGTAGTAGGCTATACACCATATCAATTGCGTGAACCTCTGGTATAGCTGGAGCTGTGATTTCGGCAAGCAAAGCTCTCTTTTGGCTAATAAACTGGTCCGCCGGCTCGTTGAGCCGCTGCTTCCTTTCGAATACTAGTTCGAAAATAACGTGTGCTTTACGTTGTGTGGCGAAGTGTTCGCGAAGTATTTCCTCAGCTTCCTGCCAAGTACTGACTTCGGCTTGAACACCCTTCCACCATGTTGCCGCGTCATCTTTGAGGAGTAATGGCAACTCTACAAAGCATCCTCATTGCTGATGCGGTTAACGTTTTTAAATATTTGGACGTTGTCCAAAAAGTTGACGAATTTCTTTTCGTCGTACTCACTGTAGAATCGTTCGGTGCACTCGCACAACCTAACGCTTCTTCTACCATATTCTGGTGGTAGTTGTGGTGGCGTGAGCGGTGGATTCATAGTTTCCTTCTCTGTTTTTCAGGGCGTTGGCTCTGGGGCAGTTCTTACTTCCTCTGGGGCTGTTATTGGAGCTGCAGCAGTCCTTGAAGCTGTTCTTGAAACTGTCCTTGTAGCTGAGGATGCCCCACGAGCTGAAGATGCGCCTCGTAGTAACGATGGGCCTCACGCTGGCCTTTTTGGTGCTTTCTCGGCACCCCTTGTGTTCCCAGCTGGTCCGTCTGTTTTAAAAGTGCGGACTACCTAACCGTTCGCGTAAGGTTTGCGTCGATTCGCGGTGAATTTTACGTTGTCGGTTCCACTGACTTGCGTGGAGGGCCGATAAAACCGAATTTCCGCTGATACCGTGGAGTGGATCTCGGGCCACTAAGTTGGGCGCCATTTGTAGACGTCTCAGTCTACCTACTTTGTACTGACGTACACAAAAGGCCAAGTGTTGGTCGAGTTGTGTGCGTCGGGCTGAAGTCGCACACATTAAAGGCCAAGTATTGGTCGAATAGTGTGATGATTCTTTCGAAAAAGGCCAAGTGTTGGGCGAATCTCGAAAAAAAAACAGAGTTGCTAAAAAAAATAATCCTTAGGTGATACGTGATAATATAAAACCCGTAGACGTTTTCTGTATGGACAAACTCTGTGACGAATAGTTTTATTTTCGGTCACTTAAGATGATTTTATTTGACAGACAGTGTGAGGTATGAAAGGAAGTAAAATTTATAAATTATATAATTTTAAATTACTCCTGGGAGTATACTATTAAATTTGACTATTCAAACCCCTTGAGGTATGTTACGGAAATGTTACAATATATATATATTTTTTTTTTCAATTGCAATAGCGGGGTGTTACAGTCTATATAATACAAATGAAATGCTCTTCGTTGGTAAGGGCATTACTTGAGAACGGCTGGACCGATTTTGTTACTTTTTTTCTAAATGTTTGTAAGTCCGAATAAGGTTTTTACGGAAAGAAAAATTGGAAAAGTTGACGTAAAAATGTAAAAATTTGGGGTAAACTAATATAGCGTTTTGTATGGGAATGATTAGAATGATATAGCAATGATTTTGACGGCGTTGGGAGATAAAATTATCTACAGCTCTGACATTTGTTTGTCATCGTGTTTTCTCTGCGGTTGCATCTTTTTCGGAATTGAACATCTGAAAGTTGTTTTTCTCACCGCGAATCGGTAATTTCGATAATAACAATTTGTGTGAAAGTAAATGAAAAGTGATTCAATCGAAGTCCCTTTTTTCGAGTTGTTTGATTAGCAAAACTCAACTGACATAGACTGGCGATCACAAGGATGAGGTCATACATTTTGCAATCGATTTTCAGTCTTTATACCTGTTGGAAATTTTATACCCAGAAACTTTTACTACCTGTGAACAGGTACATATTTTCCCAACAGTGAGTCATAAAATTAAAGGGCAAATAAGAAACGACAGCTGAAATTTCCGAAGATGAAACAATGAATTACTTGAAAAGCGTATAAAAAGATGCGACACTGGGATGAGGCCACATACAAAATCTTCAAAAGAAAGGAACAAATGAATAAAATGTTTACATTTTATAGTTTTACAACATATATTTATTATGTTTTTCTACATTAATATATGCCCGCCATTTTTCGATATGACCTCTATAAGACGGTTTGGAATAGAATCATACCTACATTTTTTATTTAAAAAAATAATTAAGAGAAATTTGGGCCCAGGCATCACGAATAGCTTCGATTAAAGTATCCTTGTCTTCAAATTGTCTGCCGCCTTCATAAACTTTACGAGATAATCATGCCCAAATATTTTCGATTATGTTTGATTCCGGTGAATAGGGCGGCCATGGCAAAACTTCCACGTCTTCTGATTGAGTCCAACTTCTAACAACCCTGAATGTGTGGGTAGGGGCATTATCTTGTTCTAATATCCAAGACAGGGGTCTGAAAATGTTTTTATCTTTTATGACCGTTCCAGCAAATATTTTTGGATGTTTCCGTTCATTGTTGTGGACAAAATCTCCAACTCGATTATGTCATAGTAAGTAATAGCTCCCCAACCATTACACCTGATATGCGGCTGTGATGTCTTGCCAAAATAAGCTCCTCCTTTCTTAGATCATGGAAATAAAAGTTGTAACCATCGGGGCTTGTGTACTTGCCTCAAAGCAGGTTTCTTTTTAAGTTTTCTTCCCTGTATAGTACCACTTTTTCGTATTATCCTTCGGACCGTTGTTATGCTGGCTGATACTTCGCTATTGGCCCTTATTTTAGTCACTGGTAGAGTAGAATTTGAGGCAAGCCGTAGAATAACCCACTTTTCTTGCAATATTGTTGCTTCTGCCGTGCGTCCTTTTTGATTTTTCCTATAGTGTTGTGGATCCCCAAGATAACTGTTTACAACAGTCTTAATTCTGAGAGTCCTAACTCCTTGAAAGCATCTATTTTTCCTCTTTCTGTCGCTGTCATAGTCGTTCCGGAACCCATTTTTTCTTACTAAATAAAAACAGTTCTTTTCAACGCTTTTTTAAATATTCTTAACAAAACTTTGAAAAAAAAATCGCTGATGTAAGCTCCTGCAACGAAATATTCGCGATGGCCTCATCCTAGTGGCGCGTAGTTCATGGCTTGATTTTGGGAAATTCCAACGGTCTTATCTTATTTGCCCTTTAATTTTATGACTTACTGTTGGGAAAATATGTACCTGTTTACAGGTAGTAAAAGTTTGTGGGTATAAAATTTCCAACAGGTATAAAGACTGAAAATCGATTGCAAAATGTATGGCGCCATCCTTGTGACCGCCAGTGTATACTTACAAAACAAATCCCAAAATTTACATTCATTTTAAATTTTTACCATCCTACTCTCTAGGAGGCCGAAAAATCAAATTTAAGAATTTTTGAAATCCACCCACTAACATGCCCACAATCTCAAAAAACAGATTTTATCGAATTTTATCGAAAAGCCAGACTTTTTTTTTTTTTTTTTGCATACGGCCCGGCCCATACAGGCCTAAAACCTAGATTCTCCAACTCTTTGCTTGTGCGAAGTGCCACAAACCTACAATTCAAGTCGAATCAGAGCGGCAAATTTGAGAAGCTTCTCCTGACAATTGATGCTTTTGGAGGTTTGTCAGAGGTTTGTAAGAGGTGGCGCAGTGGAAAAAACTATTAGATGTTGCTTGGCCTCGGCGAGATTTGAACCTGATCCCTTTAGATTAGTTGTCCAACACATTAACCTCTGCTCCACTGCTCCCACTAATACCTCTCTGGTGGCCCTTAATGCTGATGTGTAAAGATTTTAAAAATCCGAGCACTGACACTATTTAAAATGAAAATAAAAAACGTCTTATTGAAGAAATCAATGGAAATGAAAGTCTTATTCTTCGCAAACGTGCTTTCGAAAGTCATGTAAGTGCGAGCGGTCATTCCAATTACTAATTGCGTCCAAATATAAGTAAATAGTACTGATTATGAGTATGCAATAATATTCAACATCAATCATTAAATATTGTCAGTGACATTATTTAATCGTGCTAAACAACTTAACCAGCTATCACTTAAGTACGCACTTGGGCCGACAATATAATTAATGGACGATACATTTGAGCCCAAATATACTTGATGGAACAAGTATGTAGCTACCCTTCTAGAAAAGCTCTTAAAAAACCACCATTAACCGCATCCTTTAATCAAATTTCAATTAGGATTCCCCGCGTTAACACATCGTTGAGAGTGCGGTTGATGAGTACTCATGAATTATGCAAACAATACACTACACCTTAGTACAAGGACAAGACGACGACAAGGATGACGAAGACGGCGCGCAGAGATATTTAGTAGTTGTGTTTGTCGTGGTTGTGTTTGCTTTGTAATTAGACAACTTAAGCGATTAAAGCAAATACAAAAGAGTTCCACATTCAATTAATAAGTCGACATTGACGTGAACGAAAGGTAAGTATTTAGTTGTGACGGCATTAGGATGTTTGTAGTCACGATAACGATTAGCGATATGTGTGTACCAAATATACGCGGATGTATGAACTGTGTGTGCTAAGGAAGACTGGTAAATGCATTGAAATGTCGTTGTGAAAATGAAGTGCTTTGGTTCCCTTTGGTAGTTGATGAAAATGTTCTCACTGTTAACTGGATCGGATTGAATATTGACAGCGCAATAAAGATTATCGATCGAAAAATTGTCCTTAGTGGGATATTTCTTTTTCTCAGTGATTGGGGAATTCCGCTAAGGACTCAGCACAGGTGCCTATTCAAATGTTGTTCTTTCAAATAATAATAACACCGTAGAAAATCGCTGCAGCAGATTACGTCGCTGTAGTACAGCCTGTCAAATAAGTCGCTCACTTGAATTATCATGCACGCTCACAGTGGTGCAGTGCAGCATACCTAGGGCCGGTAACACACTACTATAGATTCTGTTAAACAAATGAAAATCAATTCAAATTAAAATTTAATTTTATTTATTTAACATGACTTGTTGTATTTTTGGTGGCATACTGTGATATTTGACTTCTGATTTGTTTTAAAATGTCAGCAAGAAAGTGCTGCAGCACCTTCAAATGTAGAAGTTGACTCAACGTGGCTACTTTTCATGCATGCTACAGCCCCATATTGTGTTCGCAGTATTGAGTTACAGCCGTAATAATGAACCCAAATTAAGGGTGAGTTATCTTTAATCAATGAGTTAAATGAGAAATCTTATTTATAAACATTTTTTGAATTTAATTGACACTTAACTAATTCACCGAAGCCGGTGAATTAGGTTAGGTATGACGGGACAAGCGAATCCTTTGCCCATCACTCTTAGCTCAATATAGATCCTTTTTGATACCCTGGGGGGTTACTATTCCCTTACTTAAGAACAAATGAAAAACTTACGAAAAACCTAGCGGGCTTACAATCCATCCCGATGGATTTATGAAGTTGTGCAAGTCGTTTACAGACTTGCCGGAGAGTTCTTCTAAGTCCTGGAAGAAATATCTGCCGAGGACATTGTTTCTGATATGACAGAGGAAATGAGGGGTATCCTCATTCACCTCCTCGTCCCCACATCCTCTGCAGAGATCACCTGTGTTGAGTTTCAATTTCTTTGCATGGTAGCCTAGCATTTTGTGTCCGGTGATAACACATGTGAAAGAGGACAACGATTTTTGTATTCATTTGAAGGATTCTCTCTGTCTTTCGTTTGTTATATAGTGGGTCTGGGTAGATTTTCCTGTTTATGACACAGGAGTCAAGGGAACTCAATCTTTCGTTTGCTGCCACAAGTGTGTTATCCCCAATCGCCTGTTTAAGGTAACAGGGTGGGGTTTTTACTAAATAGTGTCAGCCTGTCTTAATTCAATGGATGATTCTTTTGTCGCTAGTTCATCGGCTCTTTCAATTCCAGGGACACCAAAGTTTCCAGGAACCTAACATAGTCTTACAATGCTCGAGTGTTGAAGGGTATTGAAACAGTGCATGACTGAATTGGAGTGAATGGTGTGCGAACTTAGGGCATTTATAGCTGTTTGACTATCCGTGAATACATGGATTGTTGCGCCTTTAATACCAGATATACGAATGTGGCTGGCGTATTCTCGAATGGCATAGAGCTCTGCTTGAAATAAGCTTGGACTTTTTCCCATCCGTATACCACTTAATACCGTTGTTGCTGTTTGTTGGGTTATTACTAACCCATGCTTCTCTCTTGGGAATTTTCGTGGATAATAGTTTATTGAAGCATAGTGTTTTGTGAAGGCGGTCTGTCACCGCGCAGTTCATCGAGTAGGGTCATAAGTTCCGCGTGGTCGTTAAGCCTTATCTCATATATCTGTATTAAACTTGTTGCACTGCGGATCGCCACTTTTTGAATGTATATGTGGAGCGGGGTTAATCCAGTGAGTGCTTCTATGACAGGTGTTGGCCAGGTTCGCATGACTCCGGAGATACCTAGTCGCGCAAGCCGTTGTATATTTTTGAGCTTCTCCATTGCGATCTTTTGTGTGAATTTTGTCCACCATACTATAGAAGTGTATGTAACTATGGGTCTTATCATTACTGTTCAGATCCAGTGGACGATCTTTTGAGAGATTCCCCAGGTTCTACCAAACGTGCGGCGGCAGGCCTATAAAGCTCTAGTAGCGTGTGTTATTCTGTTATTTCTATGAAAGTTCTAGGAAAGTCGTTTGTATAGAATTACTCCAAGATATTTGATTTTTTCGGAGTACTCTACGACAGTGCCGTTTATTGAGATTTGACTTAGGTCTAAATTTCTCCTCTTGGTAAAAGGAACGATGACGGCCTTACTTTAATTAATGGAAAGATTTATTTTTAATGCACCAGCCTATGGCTGTCTTAAGAGCCTTTCATTCTTGAAGTTACTTCATTTGAGTCTCTGCCCCTAACAATGATGATAATATCATCGGCGTACCCAATTGTAATGTAGCAAAAATTGCTCATTTTGTGCAGCAGGATGACCAGTGACCACAGGAGGAGTGATAGTACGATCGATTCCTTTTTTTGTCTGGGTACGAGACTTTCTACCCTGGGGCACTCAGACTCAATACTGGTCCATTGTACTTAGTAGTACGATAGATACTCAGGTTATTCCTGCCGAAGCAGTTGTTGAACGACTTTCTAGCTTCGCTTTGATCCATTTTATTGTGGGTTTATCTATGCTTCTTTGGTGCAAAGCATTTGTTATGAATTCATATTCAGTGTTGTAAAAAGCACCGTCTATATCTATAAAGTCACATGGTGCGATCTCTTTGCACCGGAAGGCGTTTTTAATCTCTTTTGTAAATTTTAGCGGAGTGCCTTCCGTTGATTTGCCCTTTTGGTAAGCATATTGATATGGGGGAAGAGGCATGCTATTTATAAGGCATTCTCTAATATTAACGTCGATAATCCTTTCCATTGTTTTCAGAAAAAACGAAGTCAATATTATAGGCCGATATGATTTATTTAATTCGCTCGGCTTGTTTCCAGGTTAAGGTATGAATACTACGATAACCTCCCTCCAGGTACTTGCTATATATCTCCAGTTGAAGCTGAACCTAAAGTTGCTGGAAGTAGCATATATTTACAAAAAAAACAGTTTAATCCGATAACTGAACCAAATTTTTAATTAACGAAAATTAGCCATTGGGCATTTATTTTTGATTAATAAGAAATTTTAGTTCGTGAATTAACTTTTAATTGACATTATCGAAAACGGCTGACCCGATTTGATAATTTTTTTTTCTGATGTTGGCAATAGTAGTTGAAGGAAGGTATTTACTGAAAAAAAACTTCACCCTTGTATCCGATAGGTGGCACTGAAATCGGGTTCCAGGAATTTTTTCGGACTTCAAATTTGCAGCTATTCCTTAGTATTGGCCGGGGATTGTTGCTGTGAATTTCGGTCAAAATCGAGCAGAGGGGAGTAGCACCTCACTCACACAAAAAAATCATTCAAATCGCCATTGCTCGATACTCATGGCAGCTTATGTTGTAAAACTTGTAATTTTGATGTCTGTAGTTTGGGCAATTCAAATCGAAGAATGTGAGCGAAAAATATTCGAATCACCATGTCTTGACACTCCTGGGATCTAATATTTTAAAATTCCAGATATTTCATCAGGATGGATGTACATAGGTTATGATTATTGAAATGTTTATCATCATGTTGGATTATGACATCGCACTGTATTCCCACTTTTGTTTAATGTGCGTCGAGTTTGTTGATGACATTTGATTAGAATTGTTGCATGCAGTTAAACCTATGAGCAATGCTTAACAAAATGAATGCAAATAAAAATCGAAGTTTCTTTCTTTCGTGTTGCTGTTTGATTCGAAAAGAAAGCTGAAATTGGCGCCTGCCAGTCAATTAGCGCCTACCCTTAGTGGAGCCACGAAGTTGCATGAGCGCGCTAAGCAAAACGCAGAAAAATATACAGTCCCTTAAACCATCGAACCGATTGAGCTCTTATCAGGCAATCTTTGGTATTGACCTGAATGTCTTTCTGTGAATTTTGGTCGGCCTACCGCGAGGTAGTGGTCAGGTAGATCTAAATAATTTCTTCAAGTATTTGCATCTGGACTAAACCTTTATGCCCCAGTTTATCAAATGACTGAGCTTTATTAAGGAAGATGGTGGACCACATTTTCCTTTCTTCTACGGCCTTTTCTATTTTATCAGTTATTCGGCGAACCTGTCTTCGCTTCTATGATCGGATTTAGACACTTCACAAGAATTTTTTCAAACAGCTTAGACAGCATTGGCCGCAAACCGATACTTATTGTTGCTTTAACTTTAATACTGTAAAACCTATGAAGAAGATAAACCGAAGTACATACACGTTATTCCGAGACATTGATGATTATGTGCATAGTGCAAGCCAGTTATTGACTTGCCATCATGTTCTTACACATCCCGGAAGAAATATCCTCCGATGAATTTATTTCTAATGTGGCAGAGTGTTGTGCAGTGGCAGGCGAAGTGCGAAGTATCTCCATGGATTTATTTTCTTGGCATGATAGACCAGCAATTTACATGCGGATAAAAGACCCCCCAGAGGGCAATGATGCTTTCATTTACTGCTGCTAGTATTTTGTTCCAAAACGCCAGTCTTAGTTCATAGGGTGGCATCTTCACTATAGTGTCTGCCTGATTTACTTCAAAGGCTGATTCATTTCTTGCCAATTCATCAGCTCTTTCATTTTCTGTGTCCGGGAGGCTTGTATATCAATGAACAAGGAAATATCCTTTGATCTTCTATATGCTGGCCTTAGTTTTTCAACTCCTAACTCCTGAGTTGATATGTTAGTCTCTTTTTTAGCACAAACGTTATTCATTCAATAATAGTGTTATATACGTTGAAGTCCGTAAATGCTCCTTTAAGCACCTCCTTCAATCTCAAGAAAAGCAGAAAGAGTATATTCCTTCTCCATTAATGTGTTCCAATGGTACTGACAATACTGCGGAGTGCTGCTTTTGTGTACACTTGCTGAGCCGGAAATATAACTTCTGGGCTCAGAGTACTCCGAATGGCAATGCCAATTAGCCTTTCAAACTCTTTACTCCGTGTACTAATGCCAATTAGCCTTTCCAACTTTTTTTTTATCATGAATAAAGTAAGGACCTTACAGCCTTGGGGTATAAAAACAATTTTTCTTCATGCCATGATATTGGAAATTATCCCCAATATAGGCTACTTCGGAATATGTGTCCCAGATTTTTTTTTTGTTTTATCATAGCGAAAATGACATAAATTTCCGGAGATATGTACCTACGGAGAGACGGAGTTAATAGCCCATTATAGACTTTCATCTGTCACTATTTCCGATGGTGCTGTGTCCTCTATGCTCATTGCAGGGAAAATGAGTGCCAAGCTGGAACTCAAGTTTGAGGCCTTAAGTTATTGGAGACCCAAAGGCTATCGACTTAATTGCAATAAATTTTGTGGGTCTAGCTGATTGAGCATTGCATATACCATCTACTTCTACAGAAGGCTCTCAACAATAATGTCATCTCATGATGAGTCAGGCGAAAAGTTAAAATCGTCCATCGCTGTTTCTTTAGCCTAAAAAGTCCATTCAGCAATAAGGTCTTTTCAAAGAAACTCTAAAGATACTTTTTTAAGATCCTCATCATATTAGCAGAAGCCTGAATATCTGCGAAGGCGGATCTAGATATTCTTGCTTATTTTGAACGCAGGGTTCTTAGTAAGATTTGCGGTCATGTTTGCGTTGAAGGACTTCAGAGGAGGGCTTTCACAGCAAACTCTACAGAAAATTAGAAACGAATGGTTTTAAATAGCTAGAACGTGTGTAGCGAACGGAGATCAGTGCTCTAGTCTGAAGAGTCTTCCAGAAATAGCACCGTAGAGCAAGACCTCACCTTGGGTAGGGAGCACAAGTGGAAGGACACCTCATTTGATTTGGAAAACGCAACGTGTATTGGCCAGGTCCGCCGACTTCAATCAATAAGACTGTCATATAATGACAAAAGACATAAAAACATCCTGATAAATTAAATTTTTTGAAGATTGATTGAGAGTTATTGCAATAAGGCGGTCTAATAAGAATATATATATATCGGCAATTAATAGCCAATGTATCAACGCCACCGTAAATACTATCGATGCCGCATTTATTTTAGGGAAGGGAATCGTTACTCAAAACCTCTAACGATAGCCCTCTCCATTATCTAAGGCTCATTTAGATATCCATTATATTATTTGGAAACTGTCTGACATTAACATTTGCATCATTATCAACGAAACCCTGCAATTTCCAGATTGGGTTCACGGCCTGGAATTGGCTGCCGAACAGAAACTGCTTTAATGATGAGTTACTATGTGAACATAAACCGTATTTTGCTTTGATTGCGATTCGGTACTTCGTGGAATTGGATTTTGATTACATCGACAAATCGTAGTCTATGGATTAATTTCCAACCTACAACTTAGTTTCTCGCATCACAGGCCACTTTACAAATGTGGTCCAAATTGCGATTCAGAGAATTAGATGTTGTAACTTTTAACGTAAGGCTTACGAACTATTTCGTATAGGGATATTTCATGATACAGGGTGTCCCAGTTAAGTTAATATTCAAAGTTATTACGTGTCGAAGTGGGACACTCCCGATTTGGAGGCATAACTACATAAAATGGTATAACAGAACTATTAGCTGCGTTTTAGAGTGAGAGAAGATCCATTTGTAATCATCCGTTTACCCATAATACAATAACCCCACGAGCTTCTGTGGCCTATCTGCTAAAATGTTCGTAACCCAAAAACTAAATTCGAATTTAACAGTCAGAGCAATATGTACGAGTAGAATATGTCCGTAGTAAACGCTATTGCACTGCGTCCATACGACGACTGCTAATTATTTTGAAGGAAGCGAGATGACATTACCTTTCTAGATCAAAAGCGATATACGTAATACATTCCATTCAATTCACCTCCAATGCTCCCTTTTTAACGTTTCTTCCGGCTGCTCAGGGTTGGGTCGCACACTGGGGCGAAACACCTCTGAAGCTGGCATTTAATCGAATTTTGAAATTGAGCTTTGTCTTAAACTACCATTTTGTTTTGGTTTTAAATAGGATTTATTATTCTAGGCCCGTGGAACAGCTGGATGAACTTGTTTTGCATTTGAACCATGATTTATCCTCAATTAATAAATGGGTTTTGGATAATGGCTTAATCCTTAATCCAACTAAATGTCAGGTCATTCCTATCTCCAATAGGACATTTGAATCTTCCTCTATCCCGGATATCTTTCTATGTGGCACTAAGATGAAGTTAGTCGAAACTGCAACTAGTCTCGGCTTTGTCTTAAACCGCAATTTATCCTGCTATAATCACATAAACGTCGTTATTAGTAGAATTTATGGTTGCTTGAGGAAACTCTGGATTTCAGCCAATTTCACTCCAGTTGCAACTAGACGCAGAGTGGTTCTTACCCTTATTGTGCCCATAATTACCTATTCTGAGGTAGTTTATAGTAACCTCGACTCACTCTCATATCACAAGTTGCATGTGGCTTTCATTGATGCTGTCAGATACATTTACCAGATACGTAGGCATGAAAGAATCTCTTTTCTCGCGAGGAGTATTTTAGGTTGTACTCTACAGCAGCACAGAAACATTAGGAACTGTTTGTTTCTTCATAAAATCATTAGTACCCAGTCCCGGTCTTACCTCTACTCCAAGCTCCAATTTACCCACTTCCTTAGAACTTTCAACATTGCATCCCATAGGTACAACTACTTAATTTCATCTCGCCTTTTTTTTATCCATGCTATTCGGTTATGGAACTCCTTGCCCTTTCATATAAAAAGATTATCAAACACCAATAATTTCAAGGCTGCACTTTTTAATTTCTGCGCTTCACAATAACATAATACTTCTTAACTTCCTCTTCTTCCATCTGTCGTTCTCTTCCTTCTTCTCTGTCCTAATTTTATCTATCTATCATTTTTCTTTTCTTCTTTTCTTTTTATTTTCCGTCACTGTACTTTCTGAGCTAAATTGTAATATTATTTGTACACCCTACTTAGTTTTTTTTGCCGTAGGTACTATTAAAGACCAAGTCTTAATGTACGAGTATACCATTTTTAAAATAATAAATAAATGAAAATAAAAATAGAGAATAAAAAATGAGAAAAAGAAAGTATATTGGGAGCATGTGGTCTTCAGCAGATTGTCACGAATGCAGCATTTGTTAGTATTTTCCATCGAAGTCGGGCGTGTTTTTTTTTGTTTTGTGTGACTGCAGTTAATTGTGTGCTATTTCTTACAGTTTGTTGGCATTGAAAAAGTTAAAATTGCAAGATAATCAGTAAGCTCAGGTGCTTTTATTGTCTTATTTTAATTTAAAAAAATCTATTTTTGTTTTTTTAATCAGTGGCGAAAGATAAAAAATGTGGAAAAAAAAGTGTTAGTTTTGTTTTTATCCGAAATCCTAAGAGTTTTAGATGGGTTGACCGTGACCTGACGTTGAGTGTTATATATCTTTATGATAAAGGGTTTGTTTAGTCTTAGATTCATATAAAAAGATTTGCTACCTTTTGCTACTTCTTATGTAGTACATTTTTTTTTTTTGTTACGTCTCTTTGGAAAAAAATTTGATTTTTTTTTTTAATTTTAAATTTAATTACTTCCTATGCCGAACGCCTTCCAAAACTCTTTCTGTGACAAGGAAAGAGCTATATAATATAATGAAGAGCTCTATGTTAACCCTAGAAAGATAATCTACGTCAGCGAGACATATGACGCGCGGACAAAATGTTATATCCTTTTAACTAAAAGCCTCATTGGGTTGGTTGCTTAAACTAACTCAGTCGGTGGTCGGAGCTATCCCGTAACGGTCGTGGTGCGATGGTAAGTACCTGCGGTAACAACTTATAGCTATGTCGGACTTCTGGAGGCTTGTATGACCTGTGCCATTCTTACAATTAAATTAATCGTATATAATTTAAAATTACTAAGAGTTATTAGTAGACTTATTTTAAACCGAAAAATGAAAATTTGGCAAACAATTATGACTTAATGTCAATTTTAAAGTTCCTTTAAAATATAAGTTCTTTTTTGTTGATATGTAACGGGGCTTAAGTTTTTTGTTTTTATTAATTTTTTTATTAATATTTATTTACAATAAATAATTGATTTTACTTAATATGAACTACATAAATAAATAAAACGTTATTGTTTTTTTAAAAAGTTCATTTCATTAAATACACTACCAAAGTTCCATACGTCTTTGAGACGTATGATTATCTTTTCCTTCATAAAAAATATGATTATCTTTCTAGGGTTAAAGGGATTAGAAAGTCAAACGAATTTTTGAGGGGTGAAGTTCTAAAGCGGGTCAAATACATCGGGGCTTTTCAACACAATGTTAATGAGAAAATAACGAAGTTTAAATCAAAAATTAAATCATGTTGGGAAAAACCTTGTCGAGTAGAAAAAAATTCACACAATTATGATTGCAGTTGCCAGTGGGTATGATATTGATGTATACAAATTCAGGGAATTCGCACATGACACAGCAAGATGCTTCGTCAGTAAATATCCCTGGTATGATATGCCTCCAACTTTGCATAAATATTTTATTCGTGGGCCAGAAATTATGTCATCTGCACTTTTGCCGATCGGCCAATTTTCTGAGAAAGCGCTAAAGAAAATTAAGTCGTGAAAAAACCAATAGACGTATTTAATTTCATTTTACTGAGCTCGGATCCCATTATAACATCCAAGCAAAAATTACAAATAGACGAAAATTCCAGTCTCTTCCCACGAAGCAGTCAGGAAAAATTTTTAAGAGAAAATCGAACAGTTACATACATACGTCAGAGTAGACACTAAATCTTTCTAACTCTGAGGAAAGCCTCCCTCACAAGTAGGAGACTTGCATTGATATGAGGAGTGCACTTGAGAACTCATTACACGACTTGGCTCGAACCTCGAACGTTCGTGTGTGGCTGGGAGCACGTATAGTACAGGTTTAGCATACTAGGTGTTATCATAATGCTGATACCAAATTTTATTATGTGGTTAGAGATTATACTGTCATGGATTTTTCGGAGTGATGTCTTTCTTCTACCTCTAGTTTCTTCCTTTAACTTTACACTTCGTGCAGTGCTACCTGCTTTACTTTTTTTTTAAATGGTTTATGGCTGGTTTTTCTGATTATTTTTTTTTTACTGAACAAGTGAAGAAAACACAATACGGGGTGACGCGTGTTAGTACTCAGAGCAAACAAATAAGAGAGTACGTGTTTTTTAAAAGATAAAGTTCAACTGTTTTTCAATTTAAAAATATTGTAAGAAGAAATGGGAAAACATACTTTAAAGTATTTGGCCTGCGGTCGAGAGGAAAAACAAATTGTCTGGAAAATACCTTCGCGGTTTTACACAACCGAGGATTAAATAACAAGTTACTGATTCCATTTTAATTCATTTGTTCAGTTAAAAGATAATTTTCAGCAAAGTACATGGAGAACATAACCCATGGAAACAGCGAGCCAACTGTAAATTTAGAGCTTCCCGACCTTCAAATGCAGTTGAAATCACCCAAAAAGAACAAAAACACAAGTGTTTTCAAGAGTTTATAGATGCGATAGAGAGCCTGGAGCAACAATTTATTTCTCGTTTTCCCAATTTGTACTTTTGTAATAATTTTGAAATGAAAATGTATAATATATTAAAGAATGAATTTGATTAGTTTTGCTGTAAAAATCAAAACAAAGAATTTTTTATAAAATTTTATGTACGTGTTCGAGTGTAGGTATAAATTACCAAAAAATTTAATAGGATTATCAAAAAATCCAACAACAAGCAAAAATATCTTAGCGATTATTTATTTAATAATAAAAATGTATAACAAATTAATGTTCGTCTTTTTTTAACGGAGCACCCTGTGCAATTTTCCGAAAAAACAGTCTTCCTCTTTTATCTCTACCTTACACAGTACTTAATATATCCATCTACATCTAGTGTTTTTGTGAGACATACGTACTTGCTGATAAGAACTGATAAGGAAAACGTCTAGAGTGTATTATATGGATATACTCTGGTTTAAGTCTAATGTTTTCCTAGCTGTCAAAAGTGTCGAATTTTACATAGCTTACTACGCATCAGCATTTTTAACATATTTATTAATTTAACGAAATTCGATGTTTAATATTAAAAAAAGTTTTTTCTCGGATTTATAATTTTTTTTAAATTATCAAACCGTTTGATACTCTTACATTTTTCAATATTTTAAAGTCTTGATAAAGTAAAATCCATGACAGCATAATCTCTAACCACATAATAAAATCTAGTATGCGCGATACTTCCGGCAGTTTGTAAGCACGCATACCAAGATATTTACGAATCTAACGTCAAAACGCGTAAAATGAAAAAAAAGGTTTCCGTGATAATGGATAAATTTTACCCCCTATCTCACCATTTAAAAAGGGATGCGCGACCTTTCCGGCTAAAAATTATTGGTCGGCCAGATTTTTTCTCAAAGAATACCTATGATATTTCCCACAATGTCTATGAGATTGATCAAAATCCGTGATGAGAGAAAAAAATGATGGAAATTTAATAATATATAATTTATAGCTGACCCGGCGAACTTCGTTCCGCCCAAATTCGTTAATGTAGGTAGGTAACGAAATTAATAATTCCGAGCTTTCGCTTCATGTAATCCGGTCAATTAAAATTCTTTATTCAAAAGTTATATTAAAATTAAATACAATTCCAAAAACCGTAGCGATTTACTTGTCGGCCAACATACCGCTTTTTCACTGAAGTGCTTTATGGTAAACAACGTTCCATTATCGGGTGCGTACACGTACAAAGCGCGAGGTTTGCCAACACGTGAGCACGCCACATACAATTGACCATGTGAGAAACATGGAAATTCAAGATTTATGCCACACACATCCAGCGATTGTCCTTGCGACTTATTAATTGTCATAGCAAAAGCGAGACGTACGGGAAATTGAAGACGCTTAAATACGAAGGCAAATCGTGGATAGTGGAATCCGCGGAATAAGAACATCTTCGCTTTTAAATTTTCCAATCAAAATCGTTGCTTGAATAATATTTGATTTTAGATTCTTCACAATCAAACGCGTACCGTTGCAAAGTTTTGGTGCATTTAGGTTGCGCAACAAAATTATTACTGTGCCGACTTTTAATTTCAAATTATGTGGAGGCAAGCCTGAAACATCCAAAGAATTCAAAAATTCCGTGGGGTAGTTGGTGGCTTCGTTTTCATCCATCACTGAGTCGACTGATTTATATGAATGTAACTCACCAGCTATTTGATTTTGAATGACGAAATTCAAATGATCGACATTCTTGTTTTTCGCTGCCAAAATCGCTCTTACACTCAGCCAATCATGGTCAACATAATTCTGAGCGATATTCGGGAAAACATTCATGATTTGTTCTTCCGGTGTCGTTGTAAAGTTGCAAAAATGTTGTGGAAACTCAATCAGACCGGTGTTTAAGTCTGCTGGAATCTCGCCATTGCCCATCGCCAACAATTGCCTGGAGAACTCTGCAGCGGACTGGTCATTTTGTAAAGCAACTCGCATGTTCGTTTTCAAATGCAATTTCTTTACGTATTGCCATAAAACAGACGCCTTCAAGCAAGCATTCAATTCATCTGCCGGAGTTGATCTCGGAATGACAGGCAGCGTTTGACGAAAATCGCCTGACAGCAAGATCATTGCGCCACCGAAATGTCGGTTATCATTACGTAAATCTTTCAAAGTACGATTCAGGGCCTTCAATGCGCATTTGTGAGCCATTGTGCATTCGTCCCATATGATAATCTTACATTGCTGCAGTACTTTCGCCATCGCAGTGTTCTTTGAAATGTTGCATGTAGGTTCTTCATCCACTTGCAGATTCAGTGGCAATTTCAATGCAGAATGAGCTGTTCGACAGCCTTCTAACAAAGTAGCAGATTCCAGAAAAGGCGAGTGCTAAGGCAATAGCAGATCTCGAACGAATCGTAGCTAAAATCAGTGAAATCAGGAATGTTTTTCCAGTTCCATAGGGCGCATCAAGGAAGTATATTCCGCGATTTTCGTTATCGACTGCTTGCATTAATTCATCGTACACTTTCTTTTGTTCTTGATTCAACATTGGCACATTTGTTCGAACAGCTTGACTCAATGCGATTCGATCGAAATCCATTTCTCGCCCCAATTCTCGATTAAATGCGTCTTGCATTGCGCGATTTGGCTGTGGCATCCCCAATTTGCACAACAAATTGCCACTCATGAGCAGACACATATCCTCGATCAAAATCAAACCTTTGTTGCGCATTTGATCTGACATCTCCAGTTCATTATCTGAAGTCACGGTGCGAATTCGATGCAAAATATCATCGGTCATATCATCCTTGTATTTATTCCACAAAGCTTTAGGATTTGATGGAAAACATGATTCGCAGGCGCAGTGATTGTGGCATCGGCCAGCGTCATGTCCCAATGATTGTCGTTTTCAAGCAATTTCCTGCGTTGGCAGGCTTCTCGATATGTAGCACACAACACACCGTCAACAGTCCGCAGCGCTTCGAACGAGGTAGGGCCACAAACATTGACCAAAAGCATTCTCAAATAGAAGCATTCGTCGTTTTTCGGGTGAACTCTGTATATTCTACCAAGTGCATCACTTGCATAAACACCGCGGAATCCGGGAACTACGTCACCTTGTTTCCGCCGCTGGAACTTCTTCGATGACGCATTCTATGAAGGATTCAAACACCATCCAACAAATCAAAGTATCGACTCCGTTTCAAAAAGTTACTTTGTGTAGGTAACATAATAAACATAAACAAACTTATTAGATAGGTATATTTTTAAAAAAAAAAAATCAAAATTGTTGACAACAACAATTTGCTTGGCAAATAATTAAAATAATTGACAACAACAATTGCTTTTAAAATTTTAAATATTTTTTTTGTATTTGAAGTGTCACTACTCGATTTCTACCCAGTTTATTTTTTTTCAAAGTGCATTAAATGAATTTATTGGAATGGCGGTTGCGCCTTCTTTCAAAAATTTATCATAATAATTATAACAACCCTCTGCATGCTCTATTAACCAACAAAAAAAACTAAATCAAAATTGGGTGTGTGAGGCAGTCGGTAGGCTGTCACACACACATTTAACAAGTTATTTTTATATATTTAGATTTAAAATGTTTTCGGCCAATTAAATCTACGCCGACCAAGCAAATCTTATTCGTCTGAGTGTTAACTTTTATTTTTGGTTTAAAATTTTAGTAAGCGTGATCAAGCGTGACTTTCATGAATAGTGGCTCCTCGCCTATGACCTGTGTAGGTATATCCGCAAAGAGAAGATGACGATGATGGGAGATGATGAAGATGACCGAGACAGGGGTTAATTAGCAAAACATGCTTGGCTCAATGTTTATTTTATGGCAAACGACATTTATTGTGATAGCTACTATTCCCAAAGTAAAGGAAAAAACGGTGTGAGCCACGCTGCACTCACGGTATAGTTGATGTGGAAACATGTAGGCTCGCCAGCGTTGCATTAATTTAAATTGTGGGGGTGTCAGTGGGCGAATTTTGAAAATATTTACATAAAGGGCCCCTGGAGAGTCTATATTATAAATTTCAGCTCCCTAGCTAAAACTTTGGTTTTTTGCCGTCCGACCTGAAAATCTGACGATGACGGTGACGCTCGATATTTCCAACTAGCCCCTACCGAGAGCAAAGATGTTTACACATCAGACAATGCACGCTAACACTGATTTTATGTACTTTATGTGACATCACTGTATTTTGATCAGTTAAGCACATGAGTGAGTGGGCAGAATAAAAACTCTGACGTCATGTCAAACATTGTGTGCATAAATTGTTATTTATTGGGAGAATTCAATACTTATACTACAAACTATTTACTGAAATGTATTAGGTAATTCCGGTCATGGATTGTCAAATTCTAGGAGTGAAGGGAAGCTCGTTACCTGTTGTTTCTGCTCGATGATTTTCTTGACATGTCAGGAACATCTGGAGGCTGGTTTGTTGATATTAATACTGTTTTAAAATTTCTAACCACTATTTTTCTGAACTTGACACTCCCCAGACTTTAAGTTATGGTATTCCAAATTTAAGTTAAGGTACAACAAAATTAAATTACAGGAAAATTAAGTCTTACGGGAAAATTCTAATAGCTTACGTAGCAAATGCATGTAGTTAAGGCAATTTGAGCATTTAGGTATTATTTCGGAAACTCACTTTTTGTGTTATATTAGTGGCAAGTATGTATATGCAACTTAGGCAATCTAGTTGTTCTTTCACTAGATCTTAAATATTTAAAATGTTAGCACTTTTACAAACTCAAGAGAGTATTTAAGCTATTGCGAACACTTTCGTTCGGAAGTTAAAATGCAAAATAAAGCATATAGCCGGAAATCTTTTCAGCCATTAACAGGCCTTTTCGAAGTTATCAAATTCAAAGATAGCGTCCTTACAGTGACATCTGCACGCGAGCATTGACCATATTTTGACGGTGCCGTGATCGCATCTTTTTATACGATTTTCAAGTAGTTCATTGTTTGATCTTGGGGAATTCCAGCTGTCGTTTCTTATTTACCCTTTAATTTTATGACTTACTGTTGAGAAAATATTTACATAGTAAAAGTTTCTGGCTATAAAATTTAAAACAGGTATAAAGACTGAAAATCGACTGCAAAATGTTTGGCCGCATCCTTGTGATCGCCAGTGTAAAACCACACAAAGTATTCAACAGTCTTGTGCGTCACTAAATTGTCTCTCCAAATTGTGTTGCTGTAATAGTTCAGAAGTTATACGATTTCAAGTGGTTTGGTAATGCCTCCAAATTGGAAGTATCCCACTTCGACGGGCTTTAAATTGGAAGGGTGTTAAAATAGACCTCCTCTGCCATACGATTTTTTGTTCGCCTGTACACAAAGACTTATACGTACCTCTTTACTGGGACACCCTGTGTATGGGTTTGAATGAAGGGTTTGGTATTAAGAGAGTACTAGACTCCCTTCACAAAAAGCTCATTAATAAATAATGTGACTCACTCCGTTTAGAATAAAACCATGCATCATTTGTCAGGTTTTAGTAAGTAGCTTAACAACGCAAATGGTCAATACAAACCATCACATTGTTATTTTTAATGATGCGTAATAAATCTTTGAACAGAAAAAAAAACAACAACCATTGGCGAACGTAACCAAACAAATCATCCTTCAATACACTGAAATCGATGTGCATTATTTATATCGGCATTATTTGAAAATGGTTAGCTATGTGCGTAATTTTGTATCCTTCGAACAAATGGTCCGCCGATCCGAGCCAAAAGCATTATTTAGAGAAAATTATGAATATTGACGGAATGAAATTCATCAATCATTGGAAGGTTTCGCCAATGCGACGGCGGAATGGTTGTTTTGGAAATTGTTGTCCTTGTCTATTTTATGTAAGCATTTAAGGCGCCAAACTATAATGGCTATTGGACATTTTGATGGAAGTTTTTGAAATGAATAAACCCCGAAAGTATGAATTTAAAACCACACTCAATTTTGACTTCGGTCCCAGCGACGACAATCTAGAAATAGTGACAATAAAAAAAGTAGTAGATGACCTCGAAAACTATGAAAGGAAAATAATTGGCTATCACTAGAATACCCCAAGGGAATTATGAGCTTGTTACGGGCGTCTGGATGGAGCAAAAACTCCACTGTCAGACCATTGAATAATAATTTAATATTATTCTTTGCCTTTGTCCTGTGACAATGTCGTTATACCAGACATCTTCCAGTTCAGGCAATAATAAAATGTTGTCTTTCACAAGTAATTGAAAATAAAAATCTTGCAGAGCAGCGAATCGCTGATGTCCTGTTTGTATCTTTTTGCAGAGCACATAAATGAGCATCTACATTTGAAATATTCCTCTGTGTTTCAAAGAACAGGAATAACTTATTAAATCCCAGCCAATGTATTTTGCTCAGCTCCCTAGACGGGTCTTTTCCTACCTAGCAGATTGTAATTCAGATCTTTGTGGTGAATCTCTTTTATTGGCTTTTGAAGCATACTTGTATGTGGCCAGTTTAATATCATAACTCCCTGCTGATGTAATTGATGCAGGTCGGTAGTTGTGATTTCATAGTTTTCGTTCAATTATAACGCGTAGCTATGGGAAAGAATGTTGCTCCTTAACTGACTACAGATGCAGGAAAAATCGGTGATGATCGGCATAGATTAATTATAAAATTTGTAAGGGGGAATGAGTAATACGAGTATATATATTGGGTGTAGTCAAACAAAAGTGTGGTAGAAAAGACATAGCCTTGGGGAACTCCGCAGGGAGAGACATGTCAAGCTAAGAGATAGAATTGCAAATAGTTTCGGAGAAAGCAAATATCCCTGGGGTGTTACGGTCACCTGTAAAAGAAAAGTCATCAAGATCAAAATATCCCAACAGTTCCAAACGTTGAGAGTGCTCACCTTAGCCACTAAACCTCTTAGTAACCGAAAGGGTATCCTTCAGATGCGGTGTAGTCCTCACACACCGCCACTCCACATCCATCGGTAGAATGAAGCGCAACGAGTAACATAAAACAAAAAAATACGCAGTCAGGAAAATACAGACTTACTATAAACAATACTTACCCCCAATCCATAGGAAGATGAGTCCGTTTGGTATGTTCCATATATGGTCCAAGCTGGATCAAGCGTCTCTGGAATTCTAGAAACAATAAAACAGATAAATTAAAGGAAATAATGGTTAAATACAAATATGAAAATAATAAACTTAACCGTGTTGATTCGCGAAATAAATAAGTTTGTGCAGCAAATTGCAATTTTCAACAGCTGTTTGAGTTGTCAGTTGTCTTCTGTGACAATTCGGAGTATAGGGCACATTCACGATGGCAAATTATTGGCACGAATTAATACTCCAACCTTTTGATAGATGATGAGAGCGGGAGATTCAAAATATGAATTTCTGGTTATGATTGGTAGGATCCAAGATCGGAGGATGGGATTTTGGCCACTAGCGGGAAGGTAGTGTGGTTGTTGGTAGCTCCAAACGGATGATGGTCTGCTGATGCAGGTCAGGACAACATTGTTTATTACACTTAAAGTCGCTGTACTGATCACACGACCGCCAAAGAAAAAAAGGGTAGTGCAAAGACACGTAGAACACAAAGAAATACAACAAAGTAGTGAATCAAAAAAAAATATTAATCAAATTTGCAAAAGACCTAAGTAGGCAGTGTTGAATTTTTTCTCCAAGGACCACTTTGTAAATAACCTTATTACAACTAAAAGTGACATTCTTAAATCGGTCATCGGTTACCGAAGTACAAATCGATATTTTTCCTCTTACCTTCAACTGATGTACAACAAACTTTAAGCTATACAACCTTAAATATTCAAAACAAATCTACTTCCACACAACTTCCCGGTGTTTCGTAAGGACATAATAATCTCTGAAATTGAACATAATTAAAACTGGAAAATGTATAACGAAATAAATAAAATAAAAAAAAAGAACGACACGCAGTTGTTCTCAAACGGTCATCCATCTACGTACTAACCGCGCCCAACGTGCGTCGTTTAATTGCGGTGATCTGGCGAGCACCGATTAACTCACGTGGTATGAAGATTTGACGGTGACGCTGAAAATCTGACGATGACGGTGACGCTCGATATTTCCAACTAGCCCCTACCGAGAAAAAAGGTATTTACACACCAAAAATCAATTTCAAAATGTAGGAGATGGGACACAAGTCAAAAAAGGAGACTTTTACGATAATTAACGTGGCTTCTTAACGGTTTGGCAAAACACTTTGGAAATTGATAGGTGAACTCTATATAAGACTAACTTCAAATTAAAAAAATAAAAAAAAAATCGTATCACACAGTTTCGGAGTACCAAGAACGCAAATCTTTAAATGCGTTTTTCTCGAAAAAGTGCCAATGGCATATGGAACAAAACAATTCTCAGGCGACGACATAACATCCAAGCCAGCAAAATATGGTATACAAATCTGGTGACAAAATATCCATTGCAAGGATCATTGTATACAAGCCGAGAAGAAGGAGCTCAACGAGAAGTTAATTAAGGCGAAAATGTATTGCTTCATCTTGCGAAAACGTATATCCGGTCCAATAAACTATGTCTTCCTAGCGAAATGAAGAAGCAATGCTCTCGTCCTGTCCTTTCATCCGTATTTGGATTTCATGATTTTGGTTGCAGTTTGCAGCTAAGTGCAAAAAAAAACTTTCTTCCACCGTACATTATTCAAAGATTTGTGAGGGCGAATCAAGAAAACCTGAAGCAATTTTGTACTACAATAAGAATAAAGCCGGCGTGGACTCTATGGATCAGATAGTCATACAATTCACATCAAAGCGAACAACAAAACGATGGACTTTTGCTTATTTCTGCAACATGTTGGATATTATGGCACTGGCTGCTTATTGCATTTGCAAGAAAGTTGATGGGTTCAAAAGAACTGACGGTAGGCGAAATTTCTTGTGCGGTTTATCCAACAGTTTAGTTCTGCCAAACGTCGAAGAGCGGATGATTAATGTACATAAACCAAGCGATTCAGTACTCGTTCAGCCATATAATCGGTTTTCGGAAGACCAATAATTGTAAGTTCTAAAACTAGACTTGCTTTTCATTTTCACTTCATTTCAGAAAGAATATACCTTCCACCTTTCAATATTCTTTGTCTCAACATATTCTTTGTAATGTTGATAATTTTAAAGATCTTGGGGTTTATTTCGATCCCAAACTGGTTTTTGCCAAGCATATCAATTTTATTGTTAATAAATCTAATTCTATGCTGGGCTTCGTAAAAAGGTGGGCGAAAGAATTTAATGACCCATACGTTACTATGTCGTTGTACAATTGTTTTGTCCGTCCGATTCTAGAGTATGCTTCACAAGTTTGGACGCCGTTCTACAACATTCATTCAAATCGAATAGAGGCCATTCAACGTAAATTTATTCGATTTGCACTTAGAGGACTTCCATGGGATGATCCTTTTAACCTTCCTCCTTACAGTCAGCATATTAAGCTTCTTCAAATGTTACCCCTTTCTCAACGAAGGCTTAATAGTGATATCATTTTTTTACAGCAGCTTATATCCGGTCAAATAGATGCACCTGACTTGCTGTCATCTATTGGCTTTAATTTTCGTGGTGGTGCCCATAATTTGCGCAGTGCTGAATTATTGTTTAGCCCCCATCATAGAACGAATTATGGGAAGCATGAGCCTATTAGTCGCATGAGTAGAATCTATAATCTAAATTATCATGTGATTGACTTGCATGTTAGTAAAATTAAGCTAAAAAATATTTTGCGTAATAATGCTTTAATGTCTTAAATTGTTTGCATTATTTTGTGTCTGTGTTAGTATTTTGTAGGTACATAATTATTGTATTTTTAATTGTTTTGTCCTTACTAACACCTGCACTAAATGATGAGCCTGTGGGAGCACTTTTAGTGCCGGCAAATTTCTGCTCGTGATAGTTGCTTGCTTTAAGCACTCCACGACACAGAACTGATAGTGTATTTAAAAAAAAAAAAAAATTTCCATTTGTTGTCTCACTTTTCTTGATATTTTATTATTTCGTTAATAATATACACTTTGCTTCGCACAATTTACATTATTTGTACAGAGATATGATTTACAAATCTATATCTTTCTACTGAAAAAGTATTTATATAATTTCAAGTGGTGCTTTAAATTTATAAAATAGATCCTGAGGAAACAACGAAAAAAAACCTCAATTTGAAAGAACAAAGAAAAGAAAAAGAAAAAAAATAAATAAATAAATAAATAACTAAATGGATAATTATAAGTGATATTGTATTAACAAAAAAAAAAAACAGATAATAGATATATAAAATAATAATAATAATTCGAGAAGTAAATAAAATAACAGTAACTAAGTTAACATATGGGTATATTTGTTCATAAATTATTTTAACATTGCTATGTTTAACTAAGCTATTCTATATTTAATTGATTTATTAGAGGGTTATTAGAGATGTTGCATCTAGTCCTAAAGGAGTCATTGAGCTTTACTATTCTATTGGAGATAAACTCAACATTTGTTTTAATATGCAGATCTAAAGTAGAATGATGCCAGGGCAAATTAAGCATCATTTTTAATAGTTTGTTTTGAGATGTGGCAGCCATACAAGAGAATTGATTGAAAGATGGTTTTGTAAATTATAATCTTAATTTCGTTTAAAGGTAGTGAATTTCTATTTATAAATGGAAATAACATTTTGATTGCAATATTTGTTTTTTTAACCCTAGACCCGTGTACTCTAAAATTCCTAGATATCGTGTACATGGGCACATAGTGCCCACGAACAATTTCTATTGGAAAATAAGAAGCGAAAGCCATTAATTTTTTTTATTTTATAAAAGAATTCATATTTTATTTATTAAAAGTTTATTAATAAAAATAAATAAATAAAATGTACTTTTTCGATAAATAATTTGAAAAAAGGACGGTTCATGGCAAATTGTTAATCCGAACAAAACTAAGTTGGTGTGGTTCCTCTTGAACGCTTTTCAGGTGGTCCTGATGACGTGGATTGAAGCAATGTTTCATCGGAGCTGGTATTATTATCGTCAGAATGTTGAGTACAATTTGCGTAGCATCTCTCACACACTCGGATGTAATGTCTTGTGCAAGTTGCTGAATTACATAAATCGCAAACCGCTGTCGTTTTGTTGTCTTTTTTTCACTTTTGCATACTTCACAGCGTTGTTTTAGAGTGTTTTTTCGAACTCCAGGCAATTTGGTAGCAGTTCTTATTTCGTACCCAAGTAATTTAATTGCCGTTTTGACATTAGCTCGCATTTTTTTTCCCCAATTCGACTTTTTATGTGGTTATCCGCAGGCTCTAAGGCTAACTCTTTTATAAATTTTTTTCGATTTTCTGATCTTTTTCTAATCGTAAACCAATTTGGATTACTAAGGTCAAACAGTCTATAACGGCAACTCCTGCACAATCTAGCATATTGTAAAAAACTGTAACCGGCCACCGATTAGTTTTCCGCTTACAGGTGTAGACTGTGACCATGCGATCGAGGGTGTCAACTCCACCTTTAGTAGAATTATAATCCAAAATCACAACCGTCTTTCCGGTTGTTTCGTCGATTTTGTCTTCATGGTGTGCAGTTGACAATAAAAGCACATTTTTCTTTGTGTTGCTTGCGTAGCTGCATAATTGCATTCCTTGTGAATAACAAAATATCGAATAAAACGTTTCCCTCGTTTTTTTGAAATCTTTATCAGCTTTTGTAAATTGCATAGGTAACTGAGGCTTGTTGCCTTTTATTGTACCGATCGTTGATGTATTCCTGCTTTTCAACTCCAACGCTAACGGCACTGACGTAAAATAGTTGTCCGTCGTAATATTGTATCCCTTGTCTAGATATTTATGTGCCAACCGCATGACTAGTCGAGGGTAGATCGATTATCACCTGGCTGTTGCCCAACATAAATTTCTCCGTGGAGTGGGTAGTTCGTCTTTGCATCTACAATCCAGAGGATTTTTATCCCATATTTACCAGACTTATTGGGCATGAACATCTTGAACGCACATCTTCCTCTTGTGCCGACTAACTGTTCGTCGATTGTTAGTTCTTTTGATCGTTGATAGAATCTTACTAGATTCTCCTGTAACAAGTCCCATATGTATCTGATTGCGGCCAACTTGTCAGATTGAAGACGATATGGTCTGGTTCGCCCATCGTCGAATCGAATAAATCGGCTTAGCTGCTCATACCTTTCCAAAGACATCACTGCTCGGTAGAACGGCATGTTGCTCTGATAGAAAAGATTCTTCGCTTCTTCTCCGTATGCTTTTTCAGCACCATCGTGTAACAAAATAGCAATGTACGCATGATTTTCATCCTCTGACGTATCATACCAGCGACGCATTTTCACTGATGTGTCTGACAGACGATTAGCTTCGTACAATCTCTTTGATTTTTTGTTAGTCTCGAGCACTATAGTTCCTATTATGTTTGGAGTAACCAATGATTTGAATGTACTCAATTTTCCCGAACGCATTTCCGAACAACTAGGAAAATGTTGCGATCGTTCATTTTGAGCGGTAATTTTTCTACGTTGTTCTAGTTCGTCATGCATTGACCACCAAATATCTTTAAATTTTATGTTTCTAGCTGCATAACGCATAACTCTATTTGGCTCAACAGCTTCCATGTCGAGTTCCTGCCGTTGATCTCCACGCTGTTGTTGCACTTCTACTTCTGCTTCGTCTTCAATATCTATACCGGCTTGTTGGACACGCAAGTCAACTAACGCCGCAGCTGGCCCATTCCTAGCATCATCAGCAACAGAATATTCGGAATCATTGTCAGTACCGCTGTCTTCATTTTGCAGGCCCCGATCTGTAGGTACTGCATCCTCATCTTCATTTACTACTTGGGCATAGTGCTCATCTAAATACTCCTGTTCAACTACAGTCAAATCGCGATTTGTTGAAACATTCAACAGAAACAAAACACGCGCTGCGATGTCGTCCATACCTCTGAAGAGCAATAGTCATAAATACACAGGAGCAATTATAAGAAAATAATTTATTTATTTACCTTACTATAAACTATACTTAGTTATATAGTTTCACCAATGTACCAAAATCACTTTTCCACTCTATCAAATCAAACCCACACTTATTTTTTTGCACTAAGGAGTTCACAGGTTCACTTTCCAATCACTTCCGACCAGTGCGAGAGAATGCAAATACATAATATCCAAAAAACTGGATACAAAAAAAACCGTTGCATGAATGAGGGAAACCCCCTAAAACTTGGGAAAAGAAATGTCTAAATGTATTGAAAATTCATGCACGATGTCCAAGGACCATAAAATAGGTGACATTCAGGCCCCTAATACAAAAAAACTATGAAAGTAACGTCGCAGAAGATAGCTTCTCATATAAAATCTTCTGAAAATGCATATGGGCACTGAGTGCCCAAGTACAAGATATCGACAGATTTTGTTTACTGCTCCAGGTAACTAAAACTATTTATTAAAAGCACTTGAATTCCAGCTTTTCGTGTAGCTGGGAAATGGAATTTTTAAAATATCATACTATTTAAGCACTTTGCGGACCAACAAGTAAGTGAAATATCTATTTCAAATGTGCTTTGGGCACTCAGTGCCCAATACACGGGTCTAGGGTTAAGTGTCCTCATATTATGTTCTTTAGAAGTCAGTTTTGTGTCAAGATGTATTCCCAGATATTTAACAGAAGGCTCCCTTCTAATAAGATTTCCGTTGATAATTAGCTGATTAGCCGGAATGAAGCAACGTTTTCTTTTTCGTGTAAAAAAGATTGCTTGGATCTTTTCGGCGTTAAGCTTTATTCTCCATTTTGCGTAGTATTCTTGCAATATTTTAGTCGCATTTTTTAAATTCGTCTCAATATTGAGACCGAATTCATGCGAGGAAAGAATTGCCGTGTCATCAGCATATATGGCTGCTTCACATTCCGGAAGAGTCGGGAAATCGGACGTATATAAGTTATATAAAACTGGTCCAAAGACCGAGCCTTGGGGTACGCCTGCATGAAAATGTAGGTGTGATGTCGGACAAACTACTGTTAACATGTTCTTTGAAACAACGATTCGACACAAAACTTTGGACAATTTTACAGAGAAATGGAAAAATGCCACACTGAATCAAAAGCTTTTTCGATGTCTAGTAGAAGCATGCCTGCTGATCTACCTATTGCACGGTTATTTTTTATTATATTACATATCCTAAGAACTTGATGTGAGGTCCCGTGATTTCGCCTAAATCCGAACTGTTCGTTTGGATATGTTTGATTTACTTCAATGATTTGAACAATTTTTTCTTTTACAACTTTTTCGCAGATTTTGCTTAAAGCACTTAGTAAACTTATTGGTCTGCAGCTTTCTGTTTTATCGGGAGGCTTCCCTGCTTTTGGAATGGGAATAACCTTCGCTACTTTCCATTTATCAGGAAAATATTGCATATTTAAGCATGCGTTGATGATATAGGTAAGAAATATTATCCCTTCTTTAGGCAATTTTTTAAGATAAATATTTATAATTTGATCGATTCCGCCTGTTTTATTAATAACTTAATTGTTTACGAAATATTCTGTGTCTGATTTCGTTATAAATTCATTTGGCGGGGTTTTCGTAGATAGCTAAATTAAATGCTTGAAGAGCATGTTCAACGATGGAGTTTGTATTTGCATCTCTTAAATTTTGAGCGACAACGTGATTTTGCGCGAAATTTAGAGCTAACGCCTTCGCCTTTTCCGTATCAGTGAAGAAGGTTTCTGTACCGCTTCTAATGCAAGGTAACTCCTTGCATTTATTTTTAACAATTTTTATTATATTCCAGAAGGGTTTGGCGGCTTTATCAAGTGTGCTAAGCTTGTTATTCCACTCCTTATTTCGATTATCTTGAATTTGTTTATTTATTATTTTATTCAATTGAGCTACTTGAATGCGAGAAGCAGGTTGCCGGAATCTTTGCCAGTTTCTTCTGTTCATATTCCTAATTCTGATTAGTTCCAACGTTTGAGCTGGGACTTTACGGCAATAGATTTTTGTCGCAACTTTTAGTATACTATTATTAGCCGCACTAAGGACATGCTCTGTAAACTGCTGAACAATGGAGTCAACATCCTGTTTGGCTGCAATTGTTTCAAGGGTCATAGGAATGGTTTGAAGCTGTCTTCTTACCTCCATACGGAAATGAGCCCAGTTTGCGTTTTTTAGGTCATAAACATATTGCACTTTTTCCAAACCCGACCAACGAATTTGAGAAATAACCGGATTATGTGCAACCCGTTTTTCATCAGGTGTTAAGCCTCCTGTAATTTTTCCGGAAAAATATACACAATAAATCTTGATTTTTCTTTCGTTACGTAAAGTTACTTCAATTCCTATATTTTCTACATATCGAGTTTGCACGCACGACAAAAGCTCATGCTGTATTGGTCTCCTTATCAGAATTGCAACACCCCTACATCTTCTATCTTTTCTATCTACTCGATAACATTTATATTCCGACGTTGAGATTCGAATTTCAGATTTTAACCATGTTTCAGGTACCATTGCAATGTCAATTTTCGTATTCTGTAAAAAATGCAAAATTTCTACATGTTTGTTACGAATGCCTCTGGCATTCCATGTTATAATATTAATAAAGGGTGATTTTTTTAAGGTTAGGATTTTCATGCATTAGTATTTGACAGATCACGCGGGATTTCAGACATGGTGTCAAAGAGAAAGATGCTCAGTATGCTTTGACATTTCATCATGAATAGACTTACTAACGAGCAACGCTTGCAAATCATAGAATTTTATTACCAAAATCAGTGTTCGGTTCGAAATGTGTTTCGCGCTTTACGTCCGATTTATGGTCTACATAATCGACCAAGTGAGCAAACAATTAATGCGATTGTGACCAAGTTTCGCACTCAGTTTACTTTATTGGACATTAAACCAACCACACGAATGCGTACAGTGCGTACAGAAGAGAATATTGCGTCTGTTTCTGAGAGTGTTGCTGAAGACCGTGAAATGTCGATTCGTCGCCGTTCGCAGCAATTGGGTTTGTGTTATTCGACCACATGGAAGATTTTACGCAAAGATCTTGGTGTAAAACCGTATAAAATACAGCTCGTGCAAGAACTGAAGCCGAACGATCTGCCACAACGTCGAATTTTCAGTGAATGGGCCCTAGAAAAGTTGGCAGAAAATCCGCTTTTTTATCGACAAATTTTGTTCAGCGATGAGGCTCATTTCTGGTTGAATGGCTACGTAAATAAGCACAATTGCCGCATTTGGAGTGAAGAGCAACCAGAAGCCGTTCAAGAACTGCCCATGCATCCCAAAAAATTCACTGTTTGGTGTGGTTTGTACGCTGGTGGAATCATTGGACCGTATTTTTTCAAAGATGCTGTTGGACGCAACGTTACGGTGAATGGCGATCGCTATCGTTCAATGCTAACAAACTTTTTGTTGCCAAAAATGGAAGAACTGAACTTGGTTGACATGTGGTTTCAACAAGATGGCGCTACATGCCACACAGCTCGCGATTCTATGGCCATTTTGAGGGAAAACTTCGGAGAACAATTCATCTCAAGGAATGGACCGGTAAGTTGGCCACCAAGATCATGCGATTTGACGCCTTTAGACTATTTTTTGTGGGGCTACGTCAAGTCTAAAGTCTACACAAATAAGCCAGCAACTATTCCAGCTTTGGAAGACAACATTTCCGAAGAAATTCGGGCTATTCCGGCCGAAATGCTCGAAAAAGTTACCCAAAATTGGACTTTCCGAATGGACCACCTAAGACGCAGCCGCGGTCAATATTTAAATGAAATTATCTTCAAAAAACAAGTATGCAGGAACAACTTAATGATTCAAATACTCCAGGTGGTACTCGCATGGGCGAAAATCCACCCGTGGTCTTTTCGACCACGGTCGGGGCACGGATTCTGGAGGCCCCAACCGACATACATATACCCCCCGCCTGTACAGGCGTTGACCTTCGAGTTGCGAAAAGGTTTGCTTCCGAAGATTCCTGCAGCTCTATCTCCGACACGTTCGGTAGACTGGGCTGGAAACATGAAGAAAGTGGCGGAGAGGTTCAACCTGATACGCTTAATCTTCAGACCAATAGACAGACAGCCGATAGGTGTGATGCTGCCGACGAGGCCTGCGAAACCGAACAGGTGAAACGGGCCACAGAGGCGGCGTCCACTGGTCAGCGTCCATCTAAGAGCCAGCGAAAGAGGAAAAGGAGAAAGGCGGCTATCGTGCGGCGCGAAGAAACTGCACCGCCAGTTGAAGGCGCAAGCGCTGAGAACTGCCCTTCCCCGGCGGCGACGGAAAAGAGATGCAGGTCGGCAGAGGTTACCCCAACCGAAACCAGCCAGCTGACTGTAACCAACGCTGCCTCCCCTTCCAATAGCTCGAACAGGAACAAACGGAGGAAGAAGACCTCAAGCACTCCAGTCGGTGGAACTGCGCGCGCACCTTCTGCGTGCCCTTCCACTAGTATGACTGATGTATTTCCAATGATTGGATTTACTCAGATTAACCTTCAACACTCCAAGGCTGCTACTGCACTCATCAGTAAAAAGCTTTCTGTGTTGAATACAAAAGCCCACATAATATCCATACAGGAGCCATGGGTGTGGAAAAATCGCATCTGTGGCCTTGGAGGTGTCCGTGGCACTACGATACTCTGTGACGAGCGGTCCGAGAGACCAAGGGCTTGTCTTGCTGTGTCGAACCTTTTCTCAGCGACTAAGCTTGGACAATTTTGTGGCCAAGATTTGGTTGCTGCAGCCATTAGCTACGAAACAAATGGAAATTGGAAGACCTTCATCGTGGCGTCAGCTTATCTCCCCTATGATTCGGTAGTGCCTCCACCACCGAGGGCAATTGCTGAACTCATTGACTATTGCGACACCAGGAAGATGGGCCTAGTTATATGCTGTGATGCCAATGCTCAAAACACTGTTTGGGGCAGCAGCAAATGCAACATGCGAGGAAACCATCTCCTGGATTTCATTCTATCATCTGATCTTACTATCAACAATGTTGGCTCGCAACCAACTTTTGTGACGTCAAGAAGACAGGAAGTGATCGACCTAACTTTATCAAATAGATACTTTAAGGCGGTTACTAACTGGAGGGTCTCTTCGGAGGTGTCCCTCTCAGACCATAGATATATCGAATTCCAAATCGAATGCGAAGCCATAACTTTGCAGGAGAGGAGGAATCCGAGAAAAACCAACTGGATACGCTTCAGGGAGGAATTAGGGAAAACTCTCAAAACTCCAACCAAACTCAGGACGAGACAAAAGGTAGAGGAAGCTGTTCAAGACCTGAATAGTGCCATTACTAGCTGTTTTGAACTGACGTGCCCAGTAAGCAAACCCCCTGGCAGAACACCGGTTTCCTGGTGGAGCTCGGAACTGCAAAGAATTCGTAGAGAAGCTAGAAAGCTTCTAAATAGGTCACTCAAGACTGATTTGGAGACAGACTGGAATCTCTACCGATCGAAGCAGAAGGAATATAAGAGGCTAATTCGGGTATCGAAAAGTGCTTCTTATAAGAATTTCTGCGAAAAGATTGAAAAGCTGGGTGAAACTAGTAGGTTGGTTAAAGTTCTGAAAAAGGGCAAACCAGCCAAACTGGACTCACTTAGAAAACTTGATGGCACCTTCACTGAGACGAAAGCGGAAACTCTTAGTTATCTGCTGGAGTCTCACTTTCCGGGTAACCAGATTACAATTGGTTCACAACCAGGCCCGATTACCGAGACTATGAGTGAGCCAAGACAAACAACTCGCCGTAGCTGGTATATTGCGAAGGCCGTGGTGACGGACGAGGCCATTAAATACGCATTTGCGTCTTTTGACGGCTTCAAGTCGCCTGGTACGGACGGAATATACCCAGCCATGCTGCAACAATGTACAAACCAGCTGCTACCGACTATGAAGAAAATCTTCACCGCTGTCCTAGCACTGGCATACATTCCAACACCCTGGCGTACAGTTAGAGTGGCATTCATACCAAAAATTGGCAGAAGTGACTACTCGCTCGCCAAGAGCTTCAGACCAATCAGTCTGACTTCTTTCTTGCTGAAAAGCTTGGAAAGGCTGGTCGAGCTTCACGTGCGCAAAGGTGCTTTGCGATTGCACCCACTATCTCCGATGCAACATGCCTATCAACGCGGAAAATCCTGCGAGACTGCGCTCCAAAATCTAGTTGGTAGAATTGAAGGCGCGCTTGACAGAAAAGAATACGCGATGGGCATTTTCATCGATATTGAGGGTGCTTTTGACAATGCGACTTTTGATAGCATGTGCAGCTCCGCCAGACAACACGGAGTAGACGAACCATTGGTGTTGTGGATTAAAGCAATGCTAATGAATAGAACGTTGGTTGCGGATGCGGATTGTGGCCGCTATGTTATGGCGGGGGTAAACAGAGGCTGCCCGCAAGGCGGCGTCATGTCTCCACTGCTGTGGTGTATGCTGGTCGACTCTCTGTTGAACGCACTCAACAGTTCTAATATTTACGCTCAGGCGTACGCGGATGATGTTGCCGTGCTTTCTGTTGGATCATGCCTAGCGACTGTATGCGCCAAGGCGCAGGCGGCCCTTGACGTGATCGACGAATGGTGCACTAGGAATGGGCTCTCGGTCAATCCTCTTAAAACTGAGGTTGTTCTCTTTACGAGAAGGAGGAAGCTGGTCGGGTTGACTCAGCCAGTGCTAAAAGGCGTCACAATCCAACTCTCCAATGAAGCAAAGTATCTGGGAGTCATCCTGGATAGCAAACTTCTTTGGTCCAAACATGTTGAGCTGAAGACTGCCAAGGCGCTGTCTATTTTCTGGCAGTGCAAAGGCATTTTCGGCAAGACATGGGGCTTATCACCGAAAAGAGTCCTATGGATTTATACGGCTATGATAAGACCATTTATAGCATACGCATCGGTTGTTTGGTGGAATAAGCTTTCACGTAAATACGTCACTGCTGCTTTTGCCAAACTCCAAAGGCAGGTATGTCTCGGCTGCACGGGGGCCTTCCCCAGCACGCCTGGCTCCGGCCTAGATGCACTATTGAACCTTCCGCCCCTTGATGTTTACATCATGGGCTGTACAATCAAGGCTATCTCACGTCTTACAAGAGGTGGCTTTTGGTATAACTCGCACTGGAGTTTTGATGAACTTGCCCAACGGTTGTCCTTCGACTCCTGTCTTATGGATATGCCGTCTGATGCGATGACACCGGAACTTCGGCTAAAGCGCAAATACGAGGTCGACTTTCCTCGCGTCCAGGACTGGCTCTGGCCGGACTCTGAACCTGGAAGGGAATGCAGTCGAATCTTTACGGATGGCTCCAAAACCGATCAAGGATCTGGTGCTGGTGTCTTCGTGGAGAGCGATAGCGTTAGACTTTTCTTTCCGTTAGGCAAACATGCGTCAGTCTTCCAAACAGAGACTTATGCTATCCTAATGGCCATGGACTATGTTACGAGGAACAGGTGGAGGGGGCGAAGTATCTGCGTCTGTAGCGACAGTCAGGCTGCGCTTAAGGCCTTACTCAAACCCTTAACTACCTCCAAAATAGTACGAGAATGCAAGATATCTCTGAATTCGGTCGGAAGGCTGAATTCACTTAAACTTGTCTGGGTCCCGGGTCATAACGGGATCACGGGAAATGAGATCTCCGATGAACTTGCTAGACAAGGCTCAGAGGGGGACCTCTCAGGACCTGAACCAGCGATCTGTCTGCCTGCGTCCTCGGTCAGGGCTTCCATTGACGGTTGGGTTTCCTATGAACACAATCGCCGTTGGCATGACTCTCCAGGGTGCAGACAGACTAAGCAAATGCTCCCCGACGTCTGTGGGAAATCCGCGGCATTCTTGTTGTCTCTCAACAGAAAAGACTGCAGACAGACTACTGGCGTTCTTACGGGACACTACGCTTTTGCCAAACACCTTAAGGTGCTAGGCCTAAGCGACACCACCAACTGCGAAGCCTGTGGAGAAAGCGACGACACTGCGGAACATTTCGTCTGTGATTGTCCTGCTTTTGCTCGTATCAGGTGGCAGGTATTTGGTGCGGATATGGTGAGTGCTGTAAACCTAAGCTCCTTATCATTGAAGCGCCTTCTCGTTTTTCTTAGAAAAACGAGTAAATTCCCACAGTAAAATGTGGTGTGTCTGCCTGGCAGTACAATGGACCAGTATTGAGTCTGAGTGCTCCAGTGCAGAAAGTTTCACACATCCCGACAAAAAAAAAAAAAAAAAAAAAAAAAAAAAAAAAAAAAAAAAAAAAAAATCTTCAAAAAGTAAATGTCATGGACCAATCTAACGTTTCAAATAAAGAATCGATGAGATTTTGCAAATTTTATGCGTTTTTTTTTTAAAAAAAGTTCTCAAGCTCTTAAAAAATCACACTTTATTACTACCATTTAAATTACTAAACATTGTTATATAAAAACTTAGTCGCTAATTGTGCGATAGCATTAAATTGATCTAGTTTGGATTTACAAGTACCTAGCTTGGTAATCATCTCCATTACGAGTGCATTTAATTCTTCTATTGAGAACAACTCACCACTAGCGCTGGTGCATCCCGTGGAAGCATTGTTGTTGCCTATTATAGGCGGTATCGCAGCTGATAATGAAGTGGTGTACTCCCATGCTTTTAGGCGAGTGGTGTTCCTATAATTTGTCTCTACATGCTTCGTAGCGGTGCGTGTTGGCAGAGATGGAAAATCGCTCATTGATTGCAATGGGATATTGATGCTGTTGCTATTGTTGTTGTTAGGGCGTGGTACAGGGCGAAGAGCTTTGGCTGCCGTTTTTTATCTCATTTCCAAGTACATACATCTGCTAGTGCATGCGCTGTCGCTTGATTTGTGATTACCACGGCAGTTCGCGCATTTGACATTGTTAGAACTGGTGCAGTCGGCAGTTTTGTGATGACCAGCGCAGATTGAACAATATGTTCTTATATGGCAATTTTTCTCGCCATGACCAAACATTTGGCAGTTTCGGAATTGCGTTACTCTGTTCTTTTGGTGACGATAAAAATTCCACTTGATTTGTGTATGAAATATAGACCGAATATTTCTTTTTAAGTCATTTAGTTTTATTGTGCCACTTTCTAGGGAAACTATATAAAAAGTGTCAGTATATTTTTCATATTTCTTAGTAACCATTTTAATTTCTTTACACTTAAGACCGAGTCTCAGAAGTTCATTTTTTAAATTAATTGTGTCGTATGCACCAAGGCCAAACAAAACGACTTTAAAAGCTTTTTCGCTTCTTAAATCGTGAGTGAAAATATGTAAAGTTCACCTTTTAGTTTATCCAGAACACATTTATAGGAATCCATACCTTCGCACATGATTTTTATGCCGATGGATATTTTTTTTATGGAGTAATCGGAGACACTGAGAGATTTCATTAGGTCATGCAAATATTCACTAGGTTTTTGTAGAAGTTTGATAGGGGGAACAACTACTTTTGTGGATTTATTTGGCAACACGTGGTCGTCCATTTTTTCACTATCACTGTCATTGTCACTATCCGGTAAGCATTGTAAAGGGCTCCAATAATTGGAATTGGAATCTTTTTCTCTTTTAGCCATTTTGGGAAGTGGCTTCAGTTTTTTATCCGAGGACAATAGGTTGTCCTCGGCATTTGCCGATCTCGGGCGTTTATAAATTTTAAAAACACACGAAGGAGATTTAAGGAATTCGCTATATTCGATGGGTGATAGTTCGCAGTACACGGCACACAATTTTTTTTTTTTTGCTAATATATTTTTTCTTTTTTTGTTTATTTTAATTATTTTCTGATTAATGAGATCAAATAATGAACTACTTGATCCAGTTTATTATTCTCGAGTGTCTCACTTTTCTCTTTTATCTTTACTAATTTTATGTCTTTCTATTTCTTTTTCTAGAATGCAACAATTCTAACAGCCACTAGCGGTGCTAAAACCCATGACAAAAACAAGAACTGCAAACTTTGCTCGCAGAAAATGAAAAAAAGCGAAGAAAAACTCGCTTTTTCTGTTCAAAATGAACAAATCCAGTTTGCCAACAGCATTCAAAAGTAGACTATATTTGCTTTGCTTGCACTTCACAAACTTAAGAAAAATATACAAAACTACTCGTATAAAAAAAACTAGCTTGTTTATATTCCCTACCAATAGTTAACAACTTAGAGTAAAACTACGCTCAAATGCATTAAAATAACAGGACTATCCCTATACAAATGCGTAAAAATGTACTGTAGTCCAGCTGGACCTATATGTTACGAATATGACAATCGAAACATGTGTCTCACCGAGGGTTAAACATAAGTTTACAAGTAGCGATAGGCATACCTAGAGAACCTTTATCAGGTAGAAGAGGTTATGCGGTTCCATTTTTGGCGAGTTCATCTGACCTACAATCTTTGGAATGTCTCTATGCACCGGCATCCAATAGAGGTGAATATTGAACTGCTCTGCCATCTCCTCAAGTCGGAAGAAAGACTAAGTCCAAGGACTTAAGTGCGGCTTGACTATCCAAGAATATACGGATGTCCTTAGTAGATATCACATTTCTCTACAGCCACGACAATACTTCCTTAATCGCCATAACTCATCCCAGTGGTAGCTTGAGCTGTTTTGCTCACTGCATCCAATCAATTTATAATAATTGAGGACGAAGACAAAAAACCTTGCTTAATACCAAAGGTATTATTGAAAAGACTATGTTGCAGATTTGAGGAACACCAGATGCAGTCCAATATCCTGTCATCAACATTTTTTTATTTTTGCATATACATAATTTTTTTTTGGGTGCATCTTCAATAGCTATGCTGTACTCTACGAAACGAAGTTGTAGGGCTGTCAATTTTTAATTATATAGTGTAACGTTTTTCGTTTAAGTTGGAGCGATATTAAGCACTGTGTGTTTCTTACAGTTAAAACAGCCATAAAAATGTAACACGTTGTTTAAAGAAAATCATTAAAAATAATCAAAAATACCGGAACGAAAGTGGAAAGGGCAACTGTTGGAAGAAAAAATACCCAAAAGGATATGAAGAACTATTCATTGTGTTTTTTTTTTTGTCGACGAACTGCTGCAATTGTGTAGGAAACTAAAAGTTTTATTACGAAGACATAACCTTGGTAATTTTTTTTTTATTTTCACTGCAACTACAGCTGTGGGTCCTGGCTATGAATCACACTTTGTTAAACTTTTAATGGTCTTTCGTAATGGATACGGAACTACGACTACAAAACACTAAAGAGAATGTAAATATTTATTTTATGAGTTTGAGGATAGATACTGAAATCCATTTGACTTTTAGATAGAAATATAACAAGAGGCTGTGTGTTGGGAGATACAACTAATTGGAGACAACATTGCATCATTAAAGAACGCAAAAGAGTTGAACAAATTTTCAAATAAAATATTTTACTATGCCGCCGGGAAGAATAATGAATAACTTTGAAATATCCGTCGTTTCTAGAAAATTGACTTGGTGTAAACTAAGAAAGAACTAAAAAAAGGCTGTAGTAGTTGTTCAACAAATTTAAGGAGCATGGTTCTTTGATTGCACTGAATAGCATTTCATGCGGTTCCAAAAAAAATCTTAGGAGGTATTTTGTCTGCAACTCAGCAGTAACTCACTCTTTGAGATCAAAACAAAACGATTAATACTTACTCTATTTTCATTTTAAAAAAGACGAAGAAAGTTTTGCCAGGGTTATCCATATGTGACTTCAGTCGCCTTTTTTGCGACTGGCGTTAATTTTTTTGCGACTTTCGTTGCTGTAATTGAAGTATTATTAAGATTATTCATAATAAAATATCAGTAGTTTCTTTTTCTTTAGGCACATAAAGTGGCTTGATATTGTAGTGGACAGCACATAAATACATAAATACATCAATAAATGTACAAGTAATATAATCATTCTCAAGGACTGTTTTGATATCATCGTTTATTAAAACGATGTAGAGCATAAAGAGCCTTATGCTGAACCAGTTAATTCTCACGCTGCTACGCTGGTCACCTCAAGCTCATGGAATGTTAATGTATATAGCGATATGATCGCATAAGATGATAAGAATACAGAATTAAGTTAGCTACACTGTTGCAGAAGAATATCCATTATATTTGAAATGGGACAAACATCGACTTTGAATTATTACGCATTAAAATAAACTTAAGCTTTACTTAGGTTGCAACCCAATGGGGAAAACATTTTGATCATACTTTAAAGAAATCTGTTGAAAATGTTCATGTACGCTGAACCAAAGTCAGTCAACTATGGCATTGTTTATTGATATGACTAAGGCGTTTGATAGGGTAGGTTAAAAGAGGGGTATGCAGATCGCATACAGCACTAGGCACCAGAATGACCCATCGTGATCCCTAGGGAACCAATTGAAACAACAAATTCAGAAGGAGAAAAACCTAAAACACTTTTCTTAGACAAAACACCCAATCTTCCTGCAGAATTTTACCAGCTTCCTATGGTCAGTGCCGCTCAGCTCCCCTAATTCTTTGAAGAAGTATTCTCCTATACTCTATCCAACAAAAATTGTCAGTACAGGCAAGTTAGGATGTTTGTCTCTCAGTATGGTTGCAATGACTTACATAAATCGGTCCCTCTTTAAAGCTCTCACATAACTCTCTCGCCATAACTCAGAGAGCAATTCTATTAGGGTTACCATCTTCCAATTTAAAATAAAAATATTGCGGAACGAAATAAATTCCTTTTCTGGTAAGATAATAATAGTCGCGTTTTTTTAAGGGTATCTCCAGTAGATCAACAAAATATATAAATTTCGTAACAAAAAAAAAAAAAATCTAAACGAAAAATATATCACTGTAATCCAATTTATTCATTATAAACATTGTAAAACATAAAATACTAAATTCTAATATCACTACTCAACTAATCCGATGAGTAATTGCTGCTACTGTTCTCGTTATTTAGGTCTATTATTAACCTTTCAACTGCTTCCTCGGCAAAATCTGTCTTGGATACGCTTCAGTCCGATGATGATGAGGAAAGTAATATGGGGACTCTGGCAAGCCAGGAAGTAGACGCTGATGAGGAAGATAATTTACCTACCTTACCTGGCCAGGAAGGAGATGCTGAGGGTATCAATGTAGATCAGGTATTTGCAACTATAGATTGAGATGTCGAAACAGGAGATGTGAGTATTGAGTACAACGTAGATTATAATTCTGATGACGACGAAGAAGGAATGGACTCATCTGGCCAGTGCAATGAAGATCGTTTGTTTTTTGTTGGAAAAGATGGAACTGTATGGCAGAAGGCCCCTCCTAAGGACGGCAGCTTTTTTGGTCCAAATCCGGACACAAAATATTTAAGCGGCGTTGGTACTTTTTGTACTATAATAAGTCCACCTATACAAAGCATAATATGGAGACATACTAACAGGAAAGATCAAGAAGTTTACAAAGCTCTCAATATCAAAAATTCTAACAAACAGGCTTTGTTATGGGAGCCGTTCGATGAAGAAGAGCTCTTTGCATTTTTTGGAATTCTTTTGGTCGTTGGATGTCGTAAGTATAATTACGCACCGGTTACAGAATTATGGAAAAACATGCCTATCCACTTTTTCGCGCAACCATGTCTGTAAAACGATTTAAGGCCATATCCAGATCTCTCATTTCACAGGTGGCAATGGTGCGATGGTAGTGTATTCACTAAGTGATTGGCAGGTCGTGCGTTCGAATCCCGACCAGGGCCATGATTTTTATAAATTGAATACACACAACAAAAACTGATCTCCCTAAAGCAATTTAGGCGCCACCTGTTGAGAAAAAAAAATCCCATCGCACCAAACTTCTTTCCTATCCTTCTATTCTTTCAGTAAGTAGCACCCAAAAATAGGCAATGAATTGCTGCGCAACAAACTAAAATGCCTGCGCTGTGGTTTTACCATTATACGGGTACTGTGTCACTACAGAATAAAAGAAATCCCTTTAGCGCACGCAAATTATAAAAAAAAAAAAAAACGACACCAAATGCTCGGGAGAAAAAAATAAACCGGAAATCATTCAGTACTATAAGAGAACAAAGGGAGGTGTAGATGTGATGGATCAAATGCTTGGTCAGTACACAACTAAGAGAAAGACAAACCGGTGGCCTATGGCTCTATTTAATAATCTCCTTGACATATCTGGCTTAGCGGCACACATCATCTGGCGGTCCAATAATTCAGATATCGTCAAGACCATAAAGTCGAGCCAACGCAGGGAATTTCTCGAGAAGTTGGGGGAGCATCTATGTTTGCCTGCAATAACTAAAAGAGCTCAAATTCCTCGTAAAGTGGCAAATTTAAAGTGCAGTGGAGTGCATTTTAGGGGCGCAAATCGGGTGCACTAATACCAACCAGCCATTTACGCCTGATGACGGATCTCAAGAAGACTCTACAGGCCGCCAAAAAAGAAAGGGAGCCTGCTTTATCTGCTATCATGAAGAAAAACGAAAAAGAGCAACACGAAACTGTTGTATACAGTATAAGAAGCCAATTTGTCAACTTCATAGTTTGACAATGACGAAGTGCGAAAATTGCCACATGTCATCGTAATTGTATTTTTGCTATATAAATGTAGTTCAGATGAATTTATGTAATAAACAGTAAAAATTAATTAGTGTTTCTCATTTTTATATCACTTGAAGAAGTTTGCAGCTATCAATTCAATATGCGTGTGCAACAAACTTTTTATGAAAGCATATCTTTGATACACCTCTATTTGACATACATATCTACATATAGGCTTATACTCGTATAATGTGTATATGAACTCGAACATGTATTCATGTTTTTATGTTTTTCCTCCTAAAATGAATAAATAACAACACAAATTCAGAAGTATTTAAAGAAAACTTAAAATATTAACCAGGGTTAATAAGGTACCTACGTTTGCTACAATTTGAGGAAAAATCTGCCGAAAAACTGTCAAAAATGTTTATTTTTAAATTTTTCGGAATAAATCAAATATTTAGTCACTGAGTCTGTGCGAAAGCGCATTTAGTTTAAATTCTTTCGAGATATGATCAAGTGAAAGTGACGATATTAACCCAGATTAATAAGGAGCGTGTGAGGGTTAAAGGAACAACATAAAAGAAAAACAAATTTATTGCTTTAATATTATTTAAAAACTTACATTAAAGGACAAATCAAAGGTCCAAGGTACACGCGCTATGATAGGTCCAAGGTACACTAACACCACTGTAGCCAAACAAATTAGATTTTAACGTAGTATTTAAACCACATACGAACGACAATGAGTTCCTACCAAAAGATTATTAATACACTTACCGAAATCGATCAAAGTAGCGGAAAAGAGACAGAAAACTAAGCACTACATAACTTCAGAAAAGAGATAAAAAAATACTTTTTTCACTGAAAACTATGTTTATTTATCTTTTCTGCCGACTTCTGCACTGTGCCTTCAAAAAGAAACTGAGATGACAAATGAACAGAAGATCAACATTTCACAGAAGGACCGGTTTTTGCTGGCTTTGTATTTTTCTGAAAATTGGTACTCGGACCAAGGTACAATCGGACTAAGGTACACTACCTTCCCCTATATTGTGAAAGGTAGACACAATCAGGCACTTAGAATACAAAACTATATAACCACGACGCAATGTCATATACCTAAACAGATGGTAAAAAAAACTGCACTTCTGCAGCTGTACAATACAAATACAATCAAATTAAAACCGAATGGCCCACGTAATAATTCGTTCTCAAAAACACCAAATCCGAAAGTTCTTTGACAAAATCCATAGAAAAACCCTTAATGATAATATGCTTCATTGTAGAGATGGTAATACTCTTCTGATGTGCGTCAGTCACACATGATGATAATAGCAAGCGAACACAAGACTATCATGCTCATTCCCATTCGGCTGTGTGGGAGACTGGTTGTGGTGGGTTGCATGCGAATTTTAATAAAATTACAACAACAATTCCTTTGTATGACAGTGGTTTGGTTTTTATTTCAGTGGCAATTTTTGCGTTTGAGTGCCGTGAGAGTATCTACAGGCACTACTGGTAGAAAAAAAGCTCCTCCATAAGGCCTGTACTTACAATTTTTGTTGAATAAAGTATAGAAACCTCCTACGATTCCGTGCTATACCCTAGCACTCACACAGTATGTGCGTTATGTCTTCCTCAGCTTTTAGATCACCACAGAGCCTCCATGTATCCACAACTACCAGTCTAAGCCGCCTAGCATGCTTCCTTAGGAGACAGTGCCCCGACATAATCCCAACTACTGTTCTAAGCGGTTTCCTGCTCAATTTGAGAATTTCCTTAGATCTTTCCTTGTCCAAATGAGGCCAAAGTGTTCTAGACACCCTATGCGTCTCTAAATTTTGCCATCTAAGGTCAGCCATTTTTAAGATTTTCTTATTGATTATTCCCTTGATAACGTAAAGGGGTGGTTTAATGTTCACACCTCCACTATTCTCCAGTTCCCCTCCCTTTCTTGCTAGCTCATCGGCTTGCTCATTCCCCTCTATACCGCTGTGTCTTGGTACCCAGCACAGTCTTACTCGGTTCCGTCTGCATTGTGCGACAGTTTCTGACCGCCTCAGAATTGATGTTAACAGATTCTAGTGCCCTAAGTGTCGCCTAACTGTCGATGTAGATGGCGATATCCCTTCCGGACATTGATCCCATCTGCACTATCTCCTATAGTCCTATAGAATCTCTCAGTCCTGGATCAACAGAAAAAATGCCAGAACCTGTTCCCTGCCTTGTCTTAGAGCCATCAGTGTAGATAGCATTCTCTTTTGCTGCTGTGACTGCCCACTTCCCTTCCCGGATATGACACCTCATAGAGAATGTTAAAGTCGACCAAGCGGGAAATTTCATCTGTCCGTATAGGATTTCCGGGTAGCACATCAGTTACGAAGATCCTGCGGTGCCCAAAACCAGCAAGTTGTTTTATTTTTAAATAGCGGGATAGGCGTTTGATATGCCGACCATGAAATGTTGTTCAGTCGAATAATGCTCGATTAGTCGAGTTCATATTTGAGATCATGTTTGATTGGGTTTTATTAAATAGTATCTGTAGTGGGTAATGAAAATGAGAATGGCATCCCGCAAGGTTCTGTCCTGGGTCCAGTACTGGTTTTAATTTACATAAACTGACTTTTCTAAGAGAATTTCGATGCTAATCGGAGAGCCTTCGCAGATGATATTGCTTTTGCCTATAGGCACTGAGTTTTGTCAAATACAGTCAGTATTCTCAGAGCAGTTTTTTAATTAAATGTGTTGATTCTTTTAAGTATCTAAGAATTGCCATTTTTCTTCTCTTAACTGGAAATTTGCATTTAACTCGTATCATGCGAAAGGAAAGTTTGCCTCTTTTCTAAGGTTAACAAATACTTTCACTTCGGATTCTTATGTTTTTAAAGTTTTGAAAGAACTTTTTTTCAAATAGAAACCTCTTTTTGATTGATCGAATTAGAAGTTCCAAGATCCGAGGAAGCGTTCATGTCAAAGAGCCTATCTTCAAAGGAAGGATCCTTCGAACCTTTTAGAAACGGCAATATCAATTAACGCAGCAATACAAATTCATAAAATGTACTCGTATTATGTGTGCGATTGGAATATCGACTAGTGCTAGATTATAAATCCGTAGGCTGTTTCTCCTTCTTCTCCCTTAATGACGATATGATCAGAATCAATGGGATCATAACCCTCCCAGTTAACCGCATCCCTACTGGTCCGCCTGTGGGGTTCGCCGGTTCGACCTCAGAAAAGCAAGATAGATCTCCCGAATCACTTCGTCGCATTTATGTGATCCAGGAGTTTTTAGGCCTGCCTCTCTTTCGCGTTTGTATTGGAATGTTGATTGATGTTGCCTTTTTAACAGGGTTCGGAGGATATCTCTTTTGAACGTGATAGGGTCGCGCTGCATTTTCTCTGAGATAGATTCTTTGACATGAAGGCATCCTCGGATCGTAGAACTTCAGAATCATAAGCCATTTGGACCCCACCTCTCCTATCTTTTTCCAGAACTCTGAGGGTATCGCTTCCTGTCCAATTGCTTTTCGTTTTTGGAGTCTTTGAATGCCTTCCTAACTTCTTCAACAGTAATGTCGTGTACTTCTTCATTGTTAGGAACGGCTCTCGGAAAATGTATCCGGGGAAATTTTTCATTTAGATGTCCTTCACAATACTGTTGCCTAATGTTTAGTATTTTTTCGTCATCCACAAGAAGCAGCCCTGGAGCATTGTTAATGAACTTTTGCGAACGGATTTTGTGAGCATTCCTCCTGAGCGGCAATTTTGAAAATGGTTGTACCCCTGTTCAAGCTGGCTTGTCGGAGTTTAACTAACTCATTGTTTTTCCTTTAACATTCCCATGCACAGTTTAAGCGTATTTTTGTTCCTCTAAGCAATTCATTTGTAAATTGGATTGACTAAAAACTGTGCAATGCCCAGGTATGGACGAATATGGAGTATAAGAGTTCTGTCGTCGGCGTGGCAACCCCGTACAGCCTTTTCGCTCAGTTTTCTGCTGAGCTTTTAAACTGCTAGAATACTATTTTATTATATTTTTTTTTCATAATGACGAAAATCAGGCAGTTGAAAAGGTGCGATGGTGTGAGTGGCGTGGAGGAGGTCTTAAATTCGGGGATTAAGTTGTTTTTCGAGGAGTCGAACGGCAAGTTTGGAGTGGTCGGGTTTCCAGTTTTTTTGCTAGCTGTGTGGCAAATTTTTTTGGTAAAGTTAAAAAGTAGCTGTTCCCTCGGTAGACTTAATTTTATTGAAGTACAAAAAGTACAGTCACTAATAAAGTAATCAAGTGTGCTTTTATTGTTTAGCCTTAAATTTAATAAAGGAAATTGTGAATAAGTGAGGCTTGAATAAAAATTCGAACACTCAAAACTTTTACAAAAAAAAAAAAAAAAACAAAACAAAAGACAATAAAGAAACAAGTGGGAAATTAGACAATGCCGCTATAAAACCCCCCGATATATATATATGAATAGCAAGACCACCGAAGCCCAAGCTTAAGTCCGAACCACAAGAACAAGGCTAGATTAGGAGATTTCCAGCTACCCTCACCGGTGGAGCCACGAGTCACAAGAACTCATCCAAAACGCCACAGGAGCACCCTACCACATGGGCGATTGCTGAGTGTTAAATATATTTATATTATTGTAACTTGATCGAAATTGCGATATCCAATCATATTAATTCTTATGATAAAAAGGATTAGCAATTATTTCAAAGAAAATGATGATTTATTTGTCAAGAATGATAAACTTTTGATCACTTTGAAACACGCTTTATTTCAATCAAAGTTTTTATTAACATGTGTACACGTATTATGAAGTCAAGTTCTTTGGAGAGCACAAGTGCATACGCATATAATTTGCATTGGAATTTATTTTGAATTTAGTATTGTTAATTAAAGAATGTTAATTAAAGAGAAAAATAATTGGATCTCAATATTGAAGTAAGAACTTTTGTAACTTTTATATTGTTTGCTTCAAAAGTAGATTTTCGTTATTCATAATCAGTTTTCTATCCCAGTTACTATACAGCTATCGCGTTATCCCGACCATCGTGCACGCTGGAAAGGAGTTGTCATCAGCCGTCAAGGCGCCAAGGAGGGTAGGAAAAAGGGTATGAATTTCATGTGGTTGCGATTGTTTCTTTAATTCCATACTTAATATGAAGGTTACATTAGGTATATCTAAAAATAAGAAAAGATTATTTCTTGTTTTTAATTATGATCAATAAAAATAATTGTTAAAAATATTTGATTACCTAACATAACATGAATCATTAATTTGATAATGGCTGTAAGAGGTGAAAGGGGCTGACGTGAGTATTGATGGGGTCGTAGAGGGAAGGCATTTCCTTTTTTTTTCTTTTTAGATATTAGGGGGTTGTCCGACTTGAGGCCGTGGGCAACCGAAGGAGTGGACAGTTGAGTTCACAAGGGCGGGACAATAGGCCATGGTTCCGTCGTCATCCAGGAACCAGTAGTTTTTTATTATTCTCCTACTATCACTTCCAGTCTGTAATGTCGTTAATTCGATTCTTTTCTCCTTCTAACTTTTCATCTTTATTTCATTTTTCTAACTTTATTTGTATAGGCACGTACGATTGTACGGCAGGTAAGGACAGGCAAGAACTCACCCAGTCGGCGAGCTAGGCCGTATTGTATTGTATTGTATGTGCAGTGGGGTCATCAGTAGATGACAAGCACTTAGACCTATTGGTCCATTGTACTTCAGCATAGCTGCCCGCTCGCTGGTTATTGGCGATTAGTAAGATTCAGTGAGGGAGAACCTGCCAGTAGCCTTGGCAAAGCGAGGGATATTTGCAAGTTCAATTTCCCCTATCTCATCTTCGTTAACGAATTGTTTTCCTATAGTGGTGAGCCTGGTTCTGGCGAAAGCCGGACATTCACAGATGAAGTGAGATGCCGTTTCATCCGCCTCCAGGCAGCACTCACATAGGCCCGAGCTCCTAATGTGGATGGTTTTGAGGTGCTCGTTAAGAGGACTGAAACCGGTGACGAGACCAATCAAGGGTCTCAAGTCTTTCCTGTTTAGTCCAAGCAAAAACTTAGCTCTGCTGATTTTCGGACCGTCCACTAGCTTCTTCGAATACCTGCATGAGACCAGGTCATGCCAGTATTCGGAATGTTGTTGGCGTAGAGCCGAATCCATTTCACGTTTGTGGACGCATGAGCAGCATCCTATAGATGGTTGTGGGCCAATGAAGTCTGTTGAAGAGCCCTTCCTGGCCAGAGCATCCGCTCTTTCATTTCCCTCGATACCTGTATGCCCAGGAACCCAGGCAAGTGATACCGAGTTACATCTACCCAGACGGTTAAGCTTAACCATGGTTTGCTCAACTATTTTTGAGTTGAGAGAACCAGCCGAACAGGCTTTGATAGCGGCTTGGCTATCTGAGCAGATGTATAAGTTTTTACCCTTAATCCTTCTCCTTAACAGGATATTTGCGGCAGTAGCAATCGCAAAGATTTCTGCCTGAAAAACAGTTGTTTGTCTACCCAAGGCTGCAGATAGATTTATCCGACAGTCTCTAGAGTAGACCCCGGCTCCGGAGATACCGTCAATGAGTGAGCCATCGGTATAGACGATGACATCACCCGGCTTAAAGCCATTCCACCCCTCACTGTTCCATTCCTGCCGTTCAGGAAGGATGACCTGAAAACGGCGCTCAAAGACTTGCTTCATGCACACAGTGTCAAGTGCTCCTCCCCGATGGCCAGGTAGGCTGTCATAGAGAGCTCTGTACCTAGCACCTCTGGCCCCATCGCCGAGATTGACCTGCCGTCCAAGTACTACACACATGCGGTATAGTGATTTGCTTGCCTCACTTTTAGCAAGGAACTGCAAGGGAGGTAAACAGAGCAACACTTCCATAGCAGCAGTGGGAGTTCCTCTCATCGCACCTGTAATGCATAAGCACGCAAGGTGCTGTAGCTTCGACATTTGACGTTTGAGGATGTGAGATCTAGCCCACCATACAATCGCACCATACATAAGGTATGGTATAACAATGCACGTGTAAATCCAGTGAACCAGCCTGGGACTAAGTCCCCAGGTTCTGCTGAACATCCTACGGCACTGCCAGAGAATGTTAGTTGCCTTCGAAATCCTAGCAACCAAATGTTCAGAAAAGTTAAGCTTTGGATCTAGAACAATACCCAGATACTTAACATTGCTTGATAGCTTTAGTTGAGTGCCCTGGAAGTAAGGCCACCTCACTTGAGGTATAGCCCTTCTACTCGTGAACAGCACAATCTCAGTCTTCGCGGGGTTGACTGACAGAGCTTGCTCGCGGCACCAACTCCCAACACTAGGGAGCTAAGCCGTGCTCAACGCAAGACGTGCCACCGCCTGCCACCTTATCCTTCCTCCTCTCATAACCCGAGCCATAGCCGACAGTCGGTGTTAATGAGGTGGCTCAAACTTTTAAGGGGAACGTCGAACCGACATAGCCGGGTACGTAGCAATCAGTAGGTAGGCGTTCGCAACACAACACTCCTATCAGTAATGAAGTTGATTAGCTCTACTGATCGATCCTTATTATAGATATTAGCTTCACCATGGCTCCGGCTCCATTCTATATCAATAGTAGGGCACACAATACTAGTATTATGAAGCCTTTCCTATCACACATCTATTTAATTTCAATGGAATTTGCAGCAGAATCTCAAGCTCTTAATTGCATTATGTTTGCATATTTGCGTGGGGTTTTCGCTTCATTACCCCGTATACCTACTTCCGTTTTGAGCCCGTTTCCGTTGTTCATAACTTTCAGCAGGAACAACATTTATTTAAATTTCGCGTGAATTACACTTTAATCACGAAGTAGCTAGCTATCTGGTGCAATAATCCTTGACTTTACAAGGCTTAAAGTAAATTGAACATTATCCCTGTTGGGATATTCTTTCATTTTTTTCAGCGAAAAGAGCCGCGGGTTTTATTATTAAATAAAATCTTGCATTGGTTTGAAAGAGTTATGAGGTACTCGTATGTGTGACTACGTTGCTGTTAAACATATTGAACACTGAAATCAAAATTGTTCTCGAATATTTTATAGAAATTCATTTAAAGTGGGTCAGTGCAGGACTGACGATTCCAATTTAAAGAAAATTCAATGATATTTGCGGATGCGATGACTTTAATTGGAAACTTCTCTTAACAAGTCAATGAACTGACTTATTGAAACCGTACCAATCAATACCTACATTTTGTTGACATGATTCAGAAGTCGTGGGAAAGGAAGAAATACCGATTTTAGTCCAATTGAAGCACTCATTTGGACCAAATTCAGTTTTTTTACAAGCTTTTATTTAACTTGCAATGTAGGTAATCGTATGTATGTTTGTCCGGAGGGAATCTTGCAACTGAGTTTTAAATCAGTTATCTTTAACTGATTGAGCTGAAATTTGGTATACACGCTTGTTTTGGATGACAACGCATGCTTAGCTATGTTACGTCATTCTAATTCCAAAATGGCGGATCATCTAAGATGGCGGACTAGTTATTTTGTCTGCACTACCACAGTATGGGTATGAAATGAAAGGGCTTGCTAAGGAGAATACGAAAATCATCACAACGTCACATCAAATGCAAAATATGAGGGACCATCCAAGATGTATAATATAAATTCAATATGGCGGGACCTCCAAAATGGCGGAGGATATTTTCTGGTTTTCTGAAGTCATTAACAGCTGAACTTTAACACAAGTATGCCTTGGTCGACTTCATACTTTGACTTGTGTAATTTGGCGAGATAAGCGTCAGCAGCACAGGTTTGCAATCTATCTAGGAGAAGAATACTCCAAAATCAAACGTGGAACTGTGTTTCGTTAGGCACAAATAAGCTTTAAGCAGAAATAAGTGGCGCTTCTACTAAGTGACATCAGGGTGTAAGATGATGTCGTGAACTTACCACCTCAAGGCACCGGGGCGAACCCTGTTGCATACCCTTCTAAACGAAGCTCTGGAAGGATCGACGAATATTTCTTCGGTACTCGTGGGAGCAAGATTGGAAAAACAGAAAAAACAACACAAAGGAAGAGAAGGCTAGAGAAAAAAAGTTAAAACTGCAAAAAATCTGATTTAATTTCTTGCATAGAATTAGACTGTACTAAATTAACAGGCAAACGACCATGAAACAACGACGTATTAAATGGAATGCACAGACTTAGAAACATTCCCAATCATAACTAAAAAATAAATCAATGGTAAAAAAAACTTATAAAAACAAGCTTTTATTATAATTGCCCTAAAAAGAAGAAAATAAACTTTAAATTAAATCACACCAATCAATTTAGTACATGTATTACACAATTCATTAAATGATATAAAAGCTTGTCGCGAGATTACAATTCGAAAACGAGACGGGTGGCCACTACCGAATCCGCTTGATGAGTCTTATTGCAAAGTCAAGTCGCTGACTATTATGTTTTGAACTCAGTGGTGACAAAATCTTCATTTCTTTTGTAACTTTTAGTATCACGCATCATTCAGAAAACAGTCATTCTACTGGCATTACTAAAGTTTCAGACTTGATATTTCCGCTAGAGAGCCTTGAATTAGAAGCAGCTATATATATTGCTCTATACGTTATCGTTTCCCTTACTTTCCTACTCCTAATAAGCACTGCTTCTGTCTTATGTTCTGCGAGTTGCAGGCCCGCACTAGCTAGCCATCTTTGTACAGTAGCAACTGTCTCGTTGCAGTGCAGTTCGACATCTTCTATAGTTTTCGCGAAAACAACCACGGCGATGTCGTCTGCGAAGCCGATAATTGACGATTCTCTTGGAATCTCCAGGCGAGGACCTAGGACAGAGCCTTGTGGTACACCGCCAGTAACTTCGTACTCTTTAACTCCCTCATCAGAGTCATAGAGGAGGACTCTATTCACAAAGTAGTTCTTTATAATTTTACGGAGATAGTCTGGTATTTCAATCCGGTAAAGACAGTTTATAATGCGTTGCCAATTCGCCGAATTAAACGCGTTTTTTACGTCTAAGGTTATAACGGCGCAATACTTTTTGGTGCCTCCTTTCCAACGCCTTCCCTCTATAGCGGCCTCCTGCAGTTTCAATTGCTGGCTGGAGCCTATTGTAAATTATCCGCTCAAGGATTTTACCAATCGTGTCTAATAAACAAATAGGACGATAAGATGATGGTTCGTTTGGATTTCCCTTACATTTTGGAAGTAAGACAAGTCTTTGGCGTTTCCAAGGCTCAGGAAAAATGCTTTCCTGAAGACACGCGTTTCGGCAAATAAGTCGGGTCGCGTTTTGATTGCTATTTTAAGGGCTTTATTTGGAATACCATCCACTCCCGGAGCCTTTCGATCGCGTACCTTTTTACATGCTTCAAATAATTCTTCTCGTGTTATGATGGGAATACGCTCGTTCTCGTGAACCCTTAGACTACTTTGACTACCTGTCGTCTGTCCTTCTTGGCGAGGAAAAAGTGTCTCAACTATTTGTCGTAATAATACTGGGCATGTTGGCGATTGCATGCGGGGACCTCTAAGCTTCATCGAAACGATTTTGTAAGCTTTACCCCATACGTCGTTATTGGATTCTTCGCATAGATTTCTAAAGCAAAGACGCTTGCTAGATTTAATTGGTTTTTTTAGGCGGATTCTCGCTTCTCGATGTGCGCTGCGTAAGAGTTGCAGTTGTTGGTCATTGGCGTTATGAGTCCGGGAGCGCTGGTAAATTCTTCGTGTCCGATGGCACGCCGATCTAAGATCCGCGATTTCGGGAGTCCACCAATACGCTGGAGGTCGATGTTTTCCCGTTCCTAACTTTGACGTATTACTAGCCGTGATACCTGTTCTACGAATTCCGTTGCACTTCTGGGTTCAATTATCGCCTCACTGACAAAGAAGCTTAAAAGATCTTCATCTAGATTGTTGACATTCCACTTCGATCGCTTCAGCGTCGTCCGGTTAGTAATGTTATTCGATACAGTGCTCGCGCTGAATAAAATAGCGTTGTCGTTACTATGCGTGTAATGGTCGCTCACGCGCCAGCTACCATCACTTAGCAGCCTACTGCTTGCAAAAGTGATATCGATGATAGATCCCGATCTAGCTGTACTAAAAGTGTTCGTTCTTCCGCTGTTAGCTAAAATAATATCTAATCAAGAGAATGCTTCTAGTAGAACAGTCCCTCTACGATTCGTATATGAACTGCCCCATTCCGAGGCCCATGCGTTAAAATCCCCTGCGATTATGACGGGACTCTTACCGGTTACGTCGGCGACTAGTCTGTCCAAAATCATCTCAAAAATGTCAATAGTAACGCTAGGTGGAATATAACAGCTGTATATATAAATACCGTTTATCTTAGCCCATATGAAGAATTTCTCCGGCACCTCCGAGCGTTCCTGAATGGAGACGTCTCCGCAAACCCAGATTGCAGATGTTTTCGTCGTGTCGGCAACCCAGTTATTGCCCGATAGATTCCTATATTGTTCACAGACAATCGCTACGTCAACTTTCTGTTCACGAACAGTTTGTTGTAGGAGGTCTTGAGCCGCTTCACAGTGATTTAAATTAAGCTGTAGTAGGTTCATATTTGTTTCGAAATAATTTCCACCGCTTTCTTGTATTCAGGACATCTTCTACTACCAGTTATATGTCCAAATTCAACATTTTTCGCTTCGCAAAGCAGGCATTTTGGTCTGGCTTTGCAGTCTTTTAATTGATGACCTTTTTCTCCGCATCTGACACACAAATCCGTTCAGTCGTTTGGACTTTTGCATGCCCTTGCGAAGTGTCCGAACTCGAGGCATCTAAAGCAACGCGTTTAGAGTAGGAGAGCATCTAGTTGTTTCCCAACCGTTCATTAAATACCTCGGAGTGATTATTGATGCTCGTCTAAGCTTCAAAAATCACCTAGAGTACATATGCAACAAGTCTTCAAAAACTGTTAGTGCACTTTCAAGGTTGATGAGTAACATCGAAGGACCAAGGCAGAATAAAAGAATGCTTCTTGCAAGAGCTGCCGGCTCAATACTCATGTACGCAGTAGAAATATGGTCGAATGCCGCGAAAGTTAAGTCTTATATGCGGGGAATCAAATCCGTCCACCGCCTTAGCGCATTAAGAGTCGCCTGTGCATTTCGAACTGTTTCGAACGATTCTGTACTATTCGTATCTTCAATGCTACCTATCGACATACTTGCTGAAGAAACAAAAACTTTAAGAACCGAGCGAGTCCGAAATGGCCCGTTGGATTCCGAAACAAGGAAACTCGAAAGAAATCGCAGTATCGCAATCTGGGAAGAACGTTGGAACGAATCCTTAAAGGGAAGATGGACATATCGTCTCATACCAGTGATCGACGCATGGATTAAACGAAGTCATGGCGAAACAAACTTCTACCTGACTCAGTTTTTGACGGGTCATGGCTGTTACAGAGAATATCTCTTTAAACGCGGATATGAATCCATCCCAAACTGTCCACATTGTAAAACAGTTTCGGAAAATGCGGAACATGTGTTCTTTCATTGCCCACGATACGAAACCGAGAGGATCACCCTACGGGATCAATTTGGGGAGTGGCCCACTCCCGATAATGTCGTTAATCACATGCTTCAGAATGCTGAAAACTGGACCACTGTAAGTAACGTGGCGGTGCGCATACTTAGCGATCTAAGGCGTTTAGAGCGCCAACGTAAAGCGGATAATGCAAATCATAGAGTTAGACGAAGCTAAGGCTCCATACCGACCCCCGTGAAGTAATGCCTAACGGCGGTTCCGCGGGGGATATATAAAATCGGTCTGTTCAGGAAGGGAGGTGGTTTTAGCCGGTAAGAATCCGGCACTACCAGTGGACATCGGACCATTGGTGCCTATGCAAGGTTTCCACCTTCCACCGCAAAAAAAAAAAAAAAAAAAAAAAAGCTGCTCGCCGTTTCAGATATTGTTGCCTTGCTTATTTTTTTTATTTTTATTTATTTTTACTGTATGGCCTCTTCCAATCTTTTGCGATACTTTGTAGGTTGCGGAAACTTTGCACCTGTCCTTCCTTTTCCTTTAGTAGCTGATACTATAAAGAGATGTCTTGAACTAATGTCGTTTATACTCTACACGCGCTTTTATATGATTTCGAATTTAATAACAGGTAGATTTTGCATGTGTCCTTAATCAACGGATAAAGAAAGTATACGGAAAGGCTACAGTCCACTTCGGCGAACTGTTGCATACCCTATCCCTATCCCTCATTATGGGAGTGTGTCTAAGTATGGGTAAATTCCAATGAAGGGTCTACATATTTGTATACAACATTTAAACGATTTTATCAAAAAACAATTTTTTGTAACAGAAACAAAAACGCCCCTTTAAAGTGGCCATAGCAGACAACTTTATACATATAATGGAATTGTTCAAAATGACTTTATCTACATACCTTGCCAAGAATAGAACTTTAATTTACAATGATTTCTTGAACAAACGTCTTGTATTAAATACTGGGCGTGTGAGTGGGCGGATTTTAAAAATATCTGCCCAGAGTATCAAGAGCACCTAGAAAGTTTATATTCCAAATTTTTTATGAAACCGTTTTTTTTTTTAAGTTGTGCGGATTTCAAAAATTCGTACACTTGATTATTTCGGGTCCCTATAGAATAGATGTTTCAAATTTCAGCTTTCTAGCTCAAGTTTTAGGGCTTAATTTTGGCTGACGGACGAACGAACAGACGGACCTGATCGAGTAATCGATGCTGACCCCGAACTTTTAGGGGTCCACGGGCATATTACGGTGTGTTACAAACTATGAGTCAAAATAAATATACCGTTTGAATAGGGTATAACAAAGAGGTATATCTTCTGACCAGATTGAAACAAATTGCATAAAATTAAAATATTTTAACCTAACCGTGAATTTCATTTACAACATGATCGCTATATGTCATTCTTACTTTCCGCAAAAGGATTTTCTTGGTGTAATCCACCAAGACAATAATATTTTACAACAATTTAGTTAATATCGTTCAAAAATAACTGCCGACTGTTGGTTCCTATACAGGAACCGGATCTTTTGTCGGACACTGCCTTTCGACCATTTCAATCAGCTGTGACACAAAATTCTAAAATAACCATTTTTTTACTCGATCTGGTCCGATTCCACACTAAGGCACACGCGGTTACTCGGTTAGTATTTAGGTTAGTTGTTAAGCTGACGCCCACCTTTTTACTTCACTGCAGTCTCACCAGGCTGGATCGTCCGTGAATTTAACGCAATGTAAGTTTTCCCTTTTTCTTGCACGTGAAAGCAAACAAATGTAAGTTTTTCACAGGGTTTAACTTTGCGTAGCAGGTCTTGGGTGAGAGAGCCAAATAATAGCTGCAGAAAATCCACAAAAAGGTCAAAATTCTGTCATTTCCACCAGCCACGCAGGCCTTAGCATATATAATATATACAGAGATATACATATATAGTTCCAAATTCTCGAGGTAAGCTTTCAATCGTGAAAAGATTTCTGCCGCTAAATAAAACAATTTTTTTGTAGCTTTGCGGATAGCCTTTCTGTTTGAAGGTGAAAAGTGTTCCAGTGCTTCGGATAAAATATCCATCCACGGCACGGTATTAGTGGACAGAGCGCGCCCGACCAACTCAAACAGAAAGCGTCTGCAGCGAAAATAACACATTCATCTGTGGTCTTTGCTTTTGACCGGCGGAACACCAAAATTGGCACCCGCAGCAGACAAATTCAACTGCTAGGTTTCAAGTGCTCGTCAGAGACCCAAAACTACTCAGGATTAAAGATTCCTAGTGTCCACTTAAGCTCTGCTTACATCAAGCACATGGTTATCCTGAAGACTTCGTTTAGACACGCAAAACCACGTGCTACACCATCGCATGACTGTACAACCAGGCATCCAACAAGACCCAACAACAAACTATATCACAATCATCAAAATCATTTGCACAAAGCCGTATTAGGGCATTAATTAATCCACATTTAATGCTAAAAGTAGTGACTAAATAAGTAAAGATGCATACAGAGGACATAATAAGATACTCGTAGATGTACAAGAACACATGTGTAAATATGTATAGATATCCCCACATATGCGCATGCATATATGGAGTTCGCGAAATTTCGGTATTAGCCAGTTTCCTAACCTTACAATTATATTAAGTAAATTAGTGCAAAAAGAATCTTTTTATTTTACAAAGCCACCGAAAAGAATCCGCGTCTTATATGTAATAATACGGAGAACATAGGTACCGTGTTTTTTTTTTTATATCACCATACCTAAATACAGCGACAGATCTAGCAGCGAGAAACCTGTGCACAAGCTTCGACGCATCAAGATCCACGGACAATAAGTGAGTACATACACACATAAAAATATATAAAAAAATGTTCAATGGCTTTTGCTAGTGTTCATTTACCCTTAAAGATTAAATTTGCATTTCGAAATACTTGAAGTAGCATATTAGTATCCTTACCTATACATACCTACGAGTACATGTATGACTTACCTGCCTAATTGGGATTTAATTTTCATATCATTTTTCTAATCAAATAAATATTTATATAATACGGATCCTTATTACCTCTAAGTTGCCTTACTCATTATTAATTTTATCCTTTTATTCTGCCTCAATGGTTGGCAGGTTGAATTTATGAAACGATCATAATAGATATAAAAAAAATGTGTTAATTACAAATCAGAATTGTTGAGATGTGTTGGTGATTTCTGAGTGTAATTGAATCTTCATTTAGGGGCGGTTCTCAAAGCATCGTGGCGCGAGCAGGCATGGTTAAACGATAATTACCGTTTAAAGGGCTCCTCCAGGTGTCAACACATCTACGACACCACAGCTGATAAAAGTCCATATAATTCCCTCTGTTTCCATTCCCGTATTGACTTCATTTTTTTTCAGACTCAATGGCACCCGCCATCGATGACTTAACACCTAAGGTGTGCGAGGTCACGGTCTGTTTCACTTCCTCTTTCCTGTCTTTCATTTTTAATTTTTTTTGCCACAGGATAGCCAATAAGCAGCAAAGACCCACCCTCCGTCGAGTTAACACCGTGCAACTGCAAGCGTGCCAGCTGCTACTTGCCGTGTCGTGTCGAGGATCAGCCATCTCCTCATCGAAAACAGCCTAAAGGACACACCTGACCATTAAATGGTACTGGTATTTAAAGTATTACAACATTTTCAAAAAAAAAGCCTGTCCCTAGACAAGTGGTAAGGAATGTATGTATGTCGTATGGACATCTGAACCAGAAACAAAATTTGTATGCTGGTGTTTTTTTTTATAAACTTTTAAAACGCACTAAAAGGATTTTTAGGACCCTTATAATGTAATAGCTACACAGCGCAGGCGATAAGGAAATTAGGGTGAAAGGAAAAGGAGAGATGCCGATGCACGTTGGTTTTGAATGTTTGTAGGTTATAATGTGAAGGACAGCATCACAAATTTATAAAACAAAGATCTTTAAATTCTTCTTTAAACACAATTAACTAATTAAGAGCACCTTAAATATTAATTAAATGCCAAATTTTTACTACTAGTTTATTTTTCAGCCTTCTTAGAAGCGCCCTCCATACACCGACAATAATAAACAAAGTATGCTTCAACATTAATGTCCTTCTTTGATATAACCAAAATCGTACCAATGGATTTCATTGTTACATTATATATTGCTTCTTTTTTACAAAAGTTTTTTTTCCTCATAAGCCATTTCATATGAACACAAGGAAACCAAATACACATTCCAGAGATTCCATTATATTTCAGGACGAGAAAAAATGACTTTCATCACCTTTATCCACCTTTGGTCTATTTCTCATGAAAAGGATATCCAACTATAGGGTTTGCTATTTTATTCGCATTGAGAAACGACCTTTGTTTGCTTTTAATATCGGTGGAAAGACTTTTTCCCCTACCCTTAAGGTTACTTAATGCTATTGTAATAGCAAACCAGGGAGGCGTTATTCAATCTTGGAGGAAAAAATATTTCTAAATAATTTATTAACATAATTAGATGCTTTGTAATATGTTGGACAGGACATTAAGTTGTTGTCGACACAGTGGTGTGAAGGAAGGGGGTTGAGTGAGAGTGACAAACTGTATACATTTAGACTTCTGCATTTGCTCAAAGGCTTGTGGCATTAACGATTCATTATCGATTGCATATTCTTAACAATTTAACTTTATACGGAACTAGCTACCCAATAACTGGCTCAATCGAGAACTCTGTCTATCCATTAAACTTCGATTTACGATTGACCATACCGAGCGCGTTCGATCCTAATATATTTAATTATTTATATATTATATTATACGAGTATTATGTAACTCGTTTCAGCTAAGCTTACAGTCTTCAAAATATGATTAACCTTAAAAGTAAATGTTCTCAAAAACAATGAGTTAAATATTGATTCTAGCATTGTAACAAATGTTGGAAGATTTCGCGTCAAAGAACCTATCTCGAAAAAAATAAAGCGCGACCGGCTCAGTTCGTACTGTCGTGTTCAAAGGAGAGATCCTACGAACCTTGTCCGAAACGCAATATCAATCAACGTTCCAATACAAACGTGAAAGACAGGCAGGCTAAGAAAATCCTGGACAACACAAATGCAACAACACCAGCATTTAATTGGTTTCAGCAACGAATTGATTCAAAATCGCGAGGCCTGGGGCTATTTTCTGTGGTCGAACCGGTGAACCCCACATGCGGACCAGTAGGGATGCAGTTGAGTGGGAAGGTTAAGATTCCTTTTACCCTGGTCATAGCCTCACCGCCATTAAAACAACAGGAAGATTGTAGCGAATGTAATTAAAAGCATAAGGAAAAGTTGAAATCTGCTGGGGCGAACTGTTGGATACCCTATTCCCAATCCCATTCCCCACAAAGTGGTTGTGGCATTTATTGTTATACATAACTGTTTTGTATGCTTTTTGTACAAATAACGTTGCTAAAAAATTGGCAGGGAAGAAAACTTTGTATAAGGGAATTGTTCAAAACAGCTTTATCTAAATACTGCGGAAAATAGGACTTTAAAAATCTTAGCACATGGGCATTTTGGGTCTTTAGAGAATATGTGGTACAAATTTCAGCCTCGAGTTGTAATGCCAAATAGTTTTCGACGGACAGACGGACGGACGGTTGCTGAGCACGAAGAGACGCGTTTTATTGGGAAGTGTATACCCAGCTCAGCAAAAGTAACCACCTTAAACAACAACAAACCACAAGTGAAGATCAATAGGACAGCAAAAGAGTGCACATAAAGAGTGAAAATTAATTCTTGGAAGTCTGGAATGAAATGACACATAAGCTGTCCGAAACTCAGCTAAGATTTTCAATGTCTGAGGTAAGGTACGGAAATTAACTAAATTGTCTACCCCGCAACCATTCACACTCATTCGCTCACAGTGGATAATAGTTGAAAGGAAAAGTGATTTGGAAAGTAAAAACTTGATTTATTGTACGGGAATAATAAATTCGTAGCACATTTAATTTCACCGAAAATTAGATGTTTTACAAAAAAGTAGAAACAACGCCACCTATAGTTGAGTAGGAGTATGATTCCAAATGTATTCCAGGGTTGACAATTTAATTAAAGGCGGATATAATAGTAAACGTAGCGTTTTGTTAGGACTTCCATTGCTGAGCGTACACTAGCGATCACAAGGATGTTACCATACATTTTGCAATCGATTTTCAGTCTTTATACCTGTTGGAAATTTTATTTCCGGAAACTTTTACTACCTGTGAACAGGTACATATTTTCCCAAAAGTAAGTCATAAAATTAAAGGGTAAATAAGAAACGACCTGGAATTTCCCAAGGTCAAAACTACTTGAAAAACATATAAAAAGATGCGCCACTAGGATGCGATGAGGCCATTGCGAATATTTCCTTGCAGAAGATCATATTAGCGATTTTTTCCAAAGTTTTGTTGACATTGAAAAGACCTATTTTTATTTAGTTAAAAAAATGGGTTCCGGAAAGGCTTTGACAGCGCATAAAAAGAACAAATAGATGCTTTCAAGGAGTTAGGACTCCCAGGCAGTGAAATTGCAAGGAGGCTAAATAGAAGTAAGACTTTTGTAAACAGTTATCTTGCGGATCCACAACACTATGGGTTATACTATGACTTGCCTCAAATTCTACTCTACCAGTGACTAAAATGAGGCATCGAATGAATTTTGCAAGTTGCTTGGAACAGTGAATGAAAACGCCTTGTCTTTTCGCATGAAACAAAGTTTAACCTTGACGGCCTCGATGGTTACAACTTTTATTTCCATGATCTAAGAAAGAATTAGCTTATTTTGGCAAGACATCACAGCCGTAAATCAGGTGTAATAGTGTGATGAGCTATTACCCACTATGGCATAATCGAGTTGGAGTTTTTGTCCACAACAATGAACGGAAACAACTACAAATATTTCCTGGAACGTTAATTTCCAGAAGTGAAAAACATTTTCGGACCCCTGTCTTGGATATTCCAACAAGACAATGCCCCTATCCACACTTCCAGGGTTGTTAGAAGTTGGATTCTATCAGAAGACGTGGAATTTTTGCCATGGCCGCCCTATTCACCTGACTTAAACATAATCGAAAATGTTTGGGCATGGTTATCTCGTAAAGTGTATGAAAGCGGCAGACAATTTGAAGACAAGGACACTAATCGTGATGCCTGGTCCCAAAAGTCTCTTTATTATTTAACCCACATACTCCGGGTAATATTTTTTTTTCATTTTCTTAATATTTGCTCCATTGAGTTGATCTAGTCAGCGGATATTTTATTTTATATTAAGTTTACCAAAAACTATCCTGAAAAGTGAAATTTTAAGATGTGACATCATGTCACACTAGGAATACTATGTGTTAAAACATGTCTAAAAAAAAAATTTCAAGACCAATGAAAGAAGTCAAAATTATTTAAATATATTTTATATTTGAAAATAAATTATTCTTTTGTATGATATGTATAAAAGCAATAATAGTGCAATGCAACATCGCATTTATTACATTTTGATGGTGCATTTTGATGGCACACCCGGCATCTTGTCCGCTTATCTTGCCTTATTATGATGTGATTCATTCGATCATATCTCGCAGCAAGATTTTCTACAGTAGATGGGCGGGATGACATCTTCTTGAAAGGGTTTCTATTTTCTTCTATAAGACATAGAACAATGCGACGGCGAAAATCTAGCTGGTCAAGTTTTCCCCCATTAAACATATGTAGCTGCCATGCATTAGTAGCTGCCATTTCTATGCAATGGGTTATTAAAGGGAAATACCACTTTTTTCCTCGAATCTCACACCTGTAAAGGCTTATGTTTTGGTCTGACCGATCTACACCTCCCATTTCCTTATTGTAAGTACTTATAGCTTTCGGCTGTTCTATGCTAATGTACCTTTTGTCCGATTTGCTGAATCGTTTGGCCATTTGTGTAGGTAGAGCCGGCACTATGTTGGAGGCAATATGGACTTCACTGTTATCATTCCATTGAATGAGTACAACTGTTCCATTTTCGATTGTAGAATAATCATAGAACCCCCTTTTAGTTTTTGTAGTAATTTTTTGGAAGGGATAATTTCTAATCCTATTCTTTCTTATGGTTCCAATGGCCCCAATATTTCTCGATCTTAATTCATCCAAAAGTTCGATAGACGTAAAAAAGTTGTCGAAAGAAATTCGACAATCAAGATTGAATGGTCTATCCTTCAACAGACGGTCACAAAATTTCAAAACTACCTTCGAGCCAAGGGGGTAACCATTGTACAAATCATCCACAGTAGACTGTTTTCCTTGATAGGGATCAAACCATACTATATAGCCATTCACAGTTGCGCCTACCCAAATTTTGTATCCCCATCTTATAGATTTCTTCTGCATAAACTGTTTTGTGCTATGGCGACCAAAGTACGGCACAATGGCTTCGTCGACACTATATGCAGTTTTTGGTGGTGCAAACTTAAGGAAGTTATTGTTCAGTACTTCAAATAAAGGTCTTACTTTGGCGAACTTATCACTGCTTTCGAGCTTATTGTTATCACAAACATGTAATGCTGACATGATAAAATTAAATCGATCGCGGGACAAACATTCTGCAGCTCCTTTTAAGTAAGTATCCAAAGCTTTCTCATAATACATTGATTGCCTGGAAAATCCATTGTAACCGCTAAGCAAAAGAATCCCTACAAAAGTCTTCATTTCCGCAAGAGTTACATTTCCAATTAAATTCTTCTTCGCAGCGTATACATTGGTATGATGGGTTATCAGATGCCACACTTCTGCGTCAAAAAATTTCGAAAATTCGTCGATTGGAAGTAGCCGATTTTTTGCCAAAGCCATATCTACATCATGAATTTTTACTCCACTCTTCAAGTCAACTTGTGAATTCCATTTGTAAATTTGCTTCTGATAGGGCTTCTGGATTCTTGGCATGGACGTCTTGAGAATAGCGAGGGGTATTTCATCTTCTGATTCCCATTCACTCTCACTGTCACAAATAGCGCCGGGGCTTCGAGGTGTTGTCTTGGCAAGTTATTAATAATCACATTATCGTCATCACCGAAGTCTTAATGTGTCATGTAATCAATTGCATTATTGGGTGGCAAAATGTAAAAATTTTCATTTTCTAGTTCATTGTCCTCTTCTAGAACATCCTGAATTTCGTTAACGGTTAAAAATCTTAAAATATAAAAACGCAAAAGAATAGTAGTACTCCTACTGATACATTGTGTCACAGTAATTTTTCAAGCGCAATAATATAAGAAATATTAACTGCATTGGAAAAATTACTTTTCTAATTTAAAGCTGCATTTATTGTAAATATAAATAATGCAAGAAATTATCTCCACATCAATAAGTAAATAATATATTACTTACCTTTTACTGCACATTCTCAACTTTTTTAAAAATTTAAAATTTCGATGGGAAAATATACAGATACGATCGCACGATTACACGAAAAAGACTTAATTCTGAAAGATGGACAAATAGAGTCATGTGACAGCAATTTGAAAAAAAAAACAAAGCCTGCTATGGACGTTTGCGATTTGATTTATTTTGCTGTTACATAATGTATCGGTAGGAGGAAGTGGGTTAAAATAAAATGTATGATTCTATTCCAAACCGTCTTATAGAGGTCATATCGAAAAATGGCGGGCATACTTATTATTAATGTAGAAAAACATAATAAATAAATGTTTCAGAACCATAAAATGTAAACATTTTATTCATTTTTTCCTTTCTTTCTTTTGCATGTGGAATCATCCTAGTGGCGCATCTTTTTATACGCTTTTCAAGTAGTTCATTGTGGTCGCCAGTGAAAGTTCCCAATAAAACTCACCATTTACAACTTTTAGGGGTCTACGGGCTGTGTTATGGTGTGTTACAGTTTATGATTTAAAATTGATATACCCTTAGAATAGGGTATAACATGGACAATTAGAATAATATTAGTACCTACATATATAAGTGACCGTGATTTCCAATTTGGCGTTTCACCTAGATGGGACCATCAATCGATTACCAGAACACATCAAATCGATATGCAATTTTGTTCTCATTATTAACCGAGTATAAGTTAGTTCACTTCATAAAAGTGAGAGTGAATAAATTTGTTCTATTTCCATGCATCTTGAGATCGAAGATTAGCAATGGAAATGTTTAATGAAGTCCGAGATCTGGTTATTTTTAACAGTCAAAAATTGAATATGTATTCAAATATTTCTAATGGAATATAATGTATTTGGATATTAGTAGAGTAACAATTTAGAAATTGAATTAACAAAGAGGCGTAGCAGAATATTTTAAAGCAGCCCCAGCCAAACGATAAATTGTCAACATACGAGTACCTATGCAGATATTATTAAAAAATGTAAGAGCCTCAGAAATGCGTTCACTTTAGTCATAGATGGATCTGTGTGTTGGTGGAAAAAGAAGATCACGACCTCTGAATGGTATTTCCGGACCATTAATAGGAATACTGCGTGAAAGAGCGGGTCTATTAATGTGGTAACACAAGATGTCTGTTATAACACTATTAGCATAACTTGAACTTTCTATTGGATAACTTTAATAAACCGAAAAGCGTGCATCGTGCCAATAATGTTCACAAGCGGCTTCTTGTGGATGACGAAGAAATACTACATAGGTGATAACAGTATTGTGAATGACTTCTAATTGAACAATTTCCTCGGTACTTTCCAAGAGCTATTCCAAACAATAAAGAAGTACTTACCCGGCATTAATATCGAAGGAGACCGGAAGGCTGTCAGAGACTCCAAGAAAAACAAAAATTGGTAGCGCCCGCCGGGCGAGAAACTCTCTCAGATCTTGAATAAGATGGGCGACATCTGGTCTCATCCCCAAACTGATGCGATCTAATGCCTAACCTAACCACTTGAGGGAAAGTTATCTTCTTTCTTTCTTCAAAAGAAAAGCCGATATGCTAGACTGTGATAATAATCGTTCTATTAAGCTGATGACACACCGCATGACGGTCGTTGAACCGGTATTAGAGGAGGAGCGCACATGCGATTTCAATCGCACGACTGCTTAGTCGCCAAAAATGTAACACACACATTTCAATGTGAATGCGCGCACATAACATATACAAATCGCAGCGTTTATTATCCCGCGATTTGTTCCATTTTAAGCGCGACGCGATTGTCGCCAAAATAAATGCCTCATATCAACTTCAAGCAATATACACACACTTGCGATTTAAATCGTTGCGATTAAAAAATCGTTGTCGCAACAAGATGTTGGTATGCACGCACTTGCGGTTTTCTATCGCATCATAATTTAGTCGCAAAATATGACCCCCTTGGTTTTATACATGAATGCACACATATGCAACTAAATAATCGCAGCGATTAAAAAAATGCAGCATGCTCCATTTTTAAAAACGATTTTTTTGCCGCAAATTAAAATGGCACATATGGATTGGCATGAATCTTATCACACTTGGGACTTTGAATAGAAGTTTTGTTAGTATAAAAATGAATTTCACGGCGAATTGTTGCATTGTAGCTCTGTAACAAACAACAAACTGATCGGAAGTCGCAAGTGCGCGCGAGTTCATGATCACCCATATGATACAGTTTATTTTGCAACAGAACAATCGTCAACAATCTGCCGTAGCGGATATTTAGTCGCATGTGTGTGTATTGACATTAAAAGCAGTATGTTCTATTTTTTTGCGGCTAAATAATCGTGCGACAGAAGACCACAAGTGTGTGCATGGTAATTTTTTTTGCGATTACGATTTTTCTATCGCTCCTAGCCTTAGACAGCCGATTGTGCTAAAGAATACGGCTGACCAATATCGGATGACCAGTGTTGGGTGGCGTTAGTAGACGAAAAATTTCAGAAACTTACGCATAGATGATCATGGACATACATGAGGGAATAAAAACGGGTTGGCGTCACATTCCGAAAACCGAAATCCCAAAAATTCAAAATCAAAAAATCCCAATCCTATCGCAAGTAGATGTCATAAACCCATTTATGTGTATTCAACCCGCCTGCTTGGGCCCAGTATTTAATATGCAAATTTAAATGGAACATTTTTCATTTTATATAATTTTTCGAGATCTCGTTTTTGGGATTTCTTTTTTCGGGATATTGGATTTTTGAGATTTCGGCTTTTCGGGCTTCTGTCCAACTCGTGGGATCTGGAATCTATGATCAATATCGAAATAGCCTATGAATACGAAGACTCTACACTGCACTTATGCACCCGGCAAATAAGAAATATGTGCCAAGATCCGAGAAAGCCCTCTCGTTAAAAAACCTATCTCAAAGAAAATTGGTCGCCAACGGATCAGTTGGTACTCTCTCATCGCCTGCGAAAAGATCCTACAAACTCTTTTTGTAAAAGTTTTTTTAACCTCCAGTTTAACCGGTTGGCTTTTGGAAGAACCGATTATCGGTTGTTTAGAACAAAGACATTTTTTTGGATGCTGCATGATGAGTATGAAAGCGGACCTAATATTGGGTTATTTTGTAAGAAAAATACTTCGTCGGATATTTGGCCCTGTGTGCCAAGAGAGCGAATGGAGGAGAAGACTCTATGAGCTGTGCTAAGTTGTGAATGTATTCCTAAAAGCTAAATCACGACGACTACATTGGCTCGGCCACATTGAATGAATGGACAATAATGTTGCAGCCAAGGGGAAGGCCGAGCCTCCGTTTAAAGGACTAAGCCATCGCGGATGCCAGAGCCTTTTGACCTGGACAACTGGAAGCAGCATTCCCGGGATCGCAGAGGATGGAAGGTTGTAGTCTGAGGCAGAGACTTTTCACGGGTCGGGGGCCCGTTAATTAACTAAGTACTTCTAAAAAAGGCAAATGGTATTTCGAGCACATACGTATGTAAAAACATAGGGACGGGCTACAGTCCGCTTGGGCGAACTGTTGGATACCCTATTCTTATTCCTATCCCTCATAAGTGGGCGTAACAAAAGTCTAAGTATGGTTAAATTGTTAAGAACGCTCTACATATTTTGTTATATAACATTTAAAGGATTTTATCAAAAAAAACGCTCCCTAGCTCAAACTTGGGTGCTTCAATAAAATTGTTTTATTTAATTGTGGGCGTGTCAGTAGGCGGATTTAAAAAAAAACTAACACATGAGCATAAAGGGCCCCTAGAGAGTATATATTATAAATTTCAGCTCCCTAGCTCAAACTTTGGATTTTCAAAAAAATTGATTTATTTATTTGTGGGCGTGTCAGTGGGCGGATTTTGAAAATATTTATACATGAGCTTAAAGGGCCCCTAGAGAGTATATATTATAAATTTCAGCTACCTAGCTCAAACTTTGGATTTTCAAAAAAATTGTTTTATTTATTTGTGGGCGTGTCAGTGGGCGGATTTTGAAAATATATATACATGAGCTTAAAGGGCCCCTAGAGAGTATATATTATAAATTTCAGCTCCCTAGCTCAAACTTTGGATTTTCAAAAAAATTGTTTTATTTATTTGTGGGCGTGTCAGTGGGCGGATTTTGAAAATATTTATACATGAGCTTAAAGGGCCCCTAGAGAGTATATATTAAAAATTTCAGCTCCCTAGCTCAAATTTTGGTTTTTCAATAAAATTGTTTTATTTTTTTGTGGGCGTGGCAGTGGGCGGATTTTGAAAATTTTATATCCCGAGCAGTTTTAGGAGTCATAGATCATATATAAAAAATTTCAGCTTCCTAGCTCAAAATTCGATTTTTTCCAAAATTTTGTTTTTTTGAGTTTGTGGGCGTGTCTGTGGGCGGATTTCAAAAATTCGTAAACTTGATTATTTCGGGACCCTAGAGAGTATATGGTTAAAATTTCAGCTCTCTAGGTCCAGTTTAAAGGCCTAATTTTTGCCGACGGACGGACGGACGGACGGACGGACGGACGGACGGACGGACGGACGGACGGACATGGCTAGATCGACATTACTATCGATGCTGATCATAAATATAGTAACTTTTAGGGGTCTACGGGCAATATTAAGGTATGTTACAAACTATGCGTCAAAATTAATATACCCCTAGAATAGGGTATAAACATAGGGACGGGCTACAGTCCGCTAAGGCAAACTGTTGGATACCCTATTCTTATTCCTATCCCTCATAAGTGGGCGTGACAAAAGTCTAAGTATGGTTGAATTGTTAAGAACGCTCTACATATTTTGTTATATAACATTTAAAGGATTTTATCAAAAAAAACGCTCCCTAGCTCAAACTTGGGTGTTTCAATAAAATTGTTTTATTTAATTGTGGGCGTGTCGGTAGGCGGATTTAAAAAAAATTAACACATGAGCATAAAGGGCCCATAGAGAGCATATATTATAAATTTCAGCTCCCTAGCTCAAACTTTGGATTTTCAAAAAAATTGTTTTATTTATTTGTGGGCGTGTCAGTGGGCGGATTTTGAAAATATTTATACATGAGCTTAAAGCGCCCCTAGAGAGTATATATTAAAAATTTCAGCTCCCTTGCTCAAATTTTGGTTTTTCAATAAAATTGTTTTATTTTTTTGTGGGCGTGGCAGTGGGCGGATTTTGAAAATTTTATATCCCGAGCAGTTTTAGGGATCATAGATCATATATAAAAAATTTCAGCTTCCTAGCTCAAAATTCGATTTTTTCCAAAATTTTGTTTTTTTGAGTCTGTGGGCGGATTTCAAAAATTCGTAAACTTGATTATTTCGGGACCCTAGAGAGTATATGGTTAAAATTTCAGCTCTCTAGGTCCAGTTTAAAGGCCTAATTTTTGGCTACAGACGGACGGACGGACGGACGGACATGGCTAGATCGACATTACTATCGATGCTGATCATAAATATAGTAACTTTTAGGGGTCTACGGGCAATATTAAGGTATGTTACAAACTATGCGTCAAAATTAATATACCCCTAGAATAGGGTATAATTAAAACTCCCAATTTGCCCAAAGGACTCGAATACGGGTTTTTTTGCAGATTCAAAATTCTTGTGTGAAAAATGGGGTGCATACTGTTCTTTCCATGTATTTTCATGATTTTACTTCCCTCAACTTGCCATTATTGTTGTGAAACTAAAGCGATGTAAAAACATAGGGACGGGCTACAGTCCGCTTGGGCGAACTGTTGGATACCCTATTCTTATTCCTATCCCTCATAAGTGGGCGTAACAAAAGTCTAAGTATGGTTAAATTGTTAAGAACGCTCTACATATTTTGTTATATAACATTTAAAGGATTTTATCAAAAAAAACGCTCCCTAGCTCAAACTTGGGTGCTTCAATAAAATTGTTTTATTTAATTGTGGGCGTGTCAGTAGGCGGATTTAAAAAAAAACTAACACATGAGCATAAAGGGCCCCTAGAGAGTATATATTATAAATTTCAGCTCCCTAGCTCAAACTTTGGATTTTCAAAAAAATTGATTTATTTATTTGTGGGCGTGTCAGTGGGCGGATTTTGAAAATATTTATACATGAGCTTAAAGGGCCCCTAGAGAGTATATATTATAAATTTCAGCTACCTAGCTCAAACTTTGGATTTTCAAAAAAATTGTTTTATTTATTTGTGGGCGTGTCAGTGGGCGGATTTTGAAAATATATATACATGAGCTTAAAGGGCCCCTAGAGAGTATATATTATAAATTTCAGCTCCCTAGCTCAAACTTTGGATTTTCAAAAAAATTGTTTTATTTATTTGTGGGCGTGTCAGTGGGCGGATTTTGAAAATATTTATACATGAGCTTAAAGGGCCCCTAGAGAGTATATATTAAAAATTTCAGCTCCCTAGCTCAAATTTTGGTTTTTCAATAAAATTGTTTTATTTTTTTGTGGGCGTTGCAGTGGGCGGATTTTGAAAATTTTATATCCCGAGCAGTTTTAGGAGTCATAGATCATATATAAAAAATTTCAGCTTCCTAGCTCAAAATTCGATTTTTTCCAAAATTTTGTTTTTTTGAGTTTGTGGGCGTGTCTGTGGGCGGATTTCAAAAATTCGTAAACTTGATTATTTCGGGACCCTAGAGAGTATATGGTTAAAATTTCAGCTCTCTAGGTCCAGTTTAAAGGCCTAATTTTTGCCGACGGACGGACGGACGGACGGACGGACGGACGGACGGACGGACGGACATGGCTAGATCGACATTACTATCGATGCTGATCATAAATATAGTAACTTTTAGGGGTCTACGGGCAATATTAAGGTATGTTACAAACTATGCGTCAAAATTAATATACCCCTAGAATAGGGTATAAAAAATGCTAAACGTCAACAATCGCTGAGTAGTTTAAGCTATTACTTATGTTTTTGCAGGAAAGTTATAAAACATTTTTAAATTAGTTTTTCGTGTTTTTGTTAAAAAGTTTTATTGATTCAATCATCAAAATATTGACTGTGTAAATTACATTTTATATCGATATTCTTCGATGATTGATAGAGATAGGGTACAAATATGAAGAATGTTTATACATAGTTGGATTAGTATCATACAATCATCTCTTGCAAAGCGCGATATACGTAACCCTCGTGTATGTGTATGAAATGTTTCTTATTGGAAATAGTATTTAAGCCGTGGACTTTTGCTGATGCATTTGTACTGTGTGAGTGTGCTATTTAATATAGGGTTGATAGAGAAAAGCAATACCTAGAAAAGAAATGTAGAAATTGGTTGTGGCTCTGTGTCGTACGTAGATATTAGTTTTTGTATCCGACATGCATTTTTTCGCCAAAATGAGATGTCTTACCTGAATCTTTATACCCTATTCTAAGCGTTTATTAATTTCAACGCGAAGTGTGTAACATACCTTAATATTGCCCGTAGACCCCTAAAAGTTACTATATTTATGATCAGCATCGATAGTATAATGTTGACCTTGCCATGTCCGTCCATCTGTCGGCAAAAATTAGGCCTTTAAACTGGATCTAGAGGGCTGAAATTTTAACCATATGCTCTCTAGGGGCCCGAAATAAACAAGTTTAAGAATTTTTGAAATCCGCCCACAGACACGCCCACAAACTCAAAAAAATAAATTTATCGAAGAAATAGCATTTTTAGCTAGAAAGCTGAAATTTATTATAAATATGATCTTTGACTCCTAAAAGTGTTCAGGAATAAAAATTTGAATGACACGCCCACAATTAAATAAAACAATTTTATTGAAAAACCAAAGTTTGAGCTAAGGAGCGCTTTTTTTTTACAAAAGCTTCGTTTTTTTTCGATTAAGTCCTTTAAATGTTATATTATAACAACATATTATGAAGAACGTTCAATTCAACCATACTTAGACTTTTGGGCGTGACCCACTTATGAGAAAGAGGAATAAGAATAGGGTATCCAACAGTTCGCCCAAGCGGACTGTAGCCTGTCCCTATGTTTATACCCTATTCTAGGGGTATATTAATTTTGACGCATAGTTTGTAACATACCTTAATATTGCCCGTAGACCCCTAAAAGTTACTATATTTATGATCAGCATCGATAGTAATGTCGATCTAGCCATGTCCGTCCGTCCGTCCGTCCGTCCGTCCGTCCGTCGGCAAAAATTAGGCCTTTAAACTGGACCTAGAGAGCTGAAATTTTAACCATATACTCTCTAGGGTCCCGAAATAATCAAGTTTACGAATTTTTGAAATCCGCCCACAGACACGCCCACAAACTCAAAAAAACAAAATTTTGGAAAAAATCGAATTTTGAGCTAGGAAGCTGAAATTTTTTATATATGATCTATGACTCCTAAAACTGCTCGGGATATAAAATTTTCAAAATCCGCCCACTGCCACGCCCACAAAAAAATAAAACAATTTTATTGAAAAACCAAAATTTGAGCTAGGGAGCTGAAATTTTTAATATATACTCTCTAGGGGCCCTTTAAGCTCATGTATAAATATTTTCAAAATCCGCCCACTGACACGCCCACAAATAAATAAAACAATTTTTTTGAAAATCCAAAGTTTGAGCTAGGGAGCTGAAATTTATAATATATACTCTCTAGGGGCCCTTTAAGCTCATGTATATATATTTTCAAAATCCGCCCACTGACACGCCCACAAATAAATAAAACAATTTTTTTGAAAATCCAAAGTTTGAGCTAGGTAGCTGAAATTTATAATATATACTCTCTAGGGGCCCTTTAAGCTCATGTATAAATATTTTCAAAATCCGCCCACTGACACGCCCACAAATAAATAAATCAATTTTTTTGAAAATCCAAAGTTTGAGCTAGGGAGCTGAAATTTATAATATATACTCTCTAGGGGCCCTTTATGCTCATGTGTTAGTTTTTTTTTAAATCCGCCTACTGACACGCCCACAATTAAATAAAACAATTTTATTGAAGCACCCAAGTTTGAGCTAGGGAGCGTTTTTTTTGATAAAATCCTTTAAATGTTATATAACAAAATATGTAGAGCGTTCTTAACAATTTAACCATACTTAGACTTTTGTTACGCCCACTTATGAGGGATAGGAATAAGAATAGGGTATCCAACAGTTCGCCCAAGCGGACTGTAGCCCGTCCCTATGTTTTTATTTAATATAGGGTCCAAAAATAAAAGCAATACCTAGACAGGAAATGCAGAAATTAGTTGTGGCTGTGGCTCTGTGTCGTACGTAGATATTAGATTTTGTATCCGACATCCATTTTTTCGCCAAAATGAGATGTCGTGACCGAATCTTTTCGTTTTATTTTTCTAACTGGAAAATATGTATAGGTTAATTTTTGGTGATGCATTTGCATATTTACATTATTAGACATAGGCAAAGCCGGGCAGGTACAGCTGGAATACGTTCGTCGAAAATGTTGCGAATACCGTGAAGCGAGCGAGAAGAAAATATATAGGTCGTGTGAGAGAACGAACATTTTTATACGAATGAGGTTTCAGTGGTATCTGATTTGTTTGCTGGTGTGAAATTTGCACCGCCACTCGCAGTGAAGAAGGATAGTGATGATGCCAGATCAAAATCTCGTCGTTCAAGAAAAAAGTGTTGGATATTTAAAAAGAAAAGAAAAGTTATATATGTACAATGAAAGTCCTGTTCCTTGCAAGTATGTAAACAAAGTCGTTCTTAACATTTCTCCCATACTAAGTTCTTTTTACCACGGGAATAGGAAAAGCGTATTCACCCAAGCGGACTGTGGCCTTTCTTAATATTTTATTGATTAGTTGGACCTGTACGAACTTCTATGTCCGAGCAATAGAATATAAGTGGCCGGCCAGTAGCTCGGATTGAGTTTTTATATTAATTCTGTGGTTTCGATAAAAAAGTAAAAATAGTTTTGCGTTGAAAACTCCATATCTTTTTTTTTACTTTTTATTTCATGATTCAGTATAGCATTTTTTGTAACTTTTTCCTTAACCGAGCAAGAGCAAAGTGATAAAAATAAAACAAAATTTATGCGACTAGAGCTGTACCCGATAAAGTTTTAACATTTGAAAAAAACTACTTACTTGGCTAAATTAATTTTAAACTAAAATATCTGCGGTAGTCACTCAGGAATTTTATACTTCACATCCACTTTTGAATTGGTTTCAAATCCTCATCATCAGTTGATGTCAGGTTTTCATTTCGCTTCAACTTAAAGTTCTTTGAGTTTTCTTTGATTCCCTTCACATATTGTCTATTTCTTCTCGCGAAAGAACGGAATAACTTTGACATAAACGATTATGACAGGAAAATAAATAAAGTTCTCTACTTTTGAAAAAGATTTTCAGCTCAGAATACTGACTATATTGATTCCGAGAAAGCATCACGATTTCTGCATGTGATGGCATACCGTTCGTAGGAGTTTGTGGATTGATTCTGATTCCAAGTTAAGCAGATGCTGGCGGCAAAAGGTTGAGTACTCGTGTGAGGGTATTTTTTTTTTTAATTTTTTCCCCAGTTAATACTGCAGCAATAGGAGACTGAATCGACAAAATAAAGCAGAATCAAATCGAATCATATTTGGCATATTTAGGTATGTGAAAGTCATAGGGATAAAAAGTTTAAATTGTCTAAGTACTCGGAATAGATCCGCGCGAATTCGCTTTCACCTTAAACGAACTAAATCCTAATCTGTGTCTTGGTTCGGATGTATCAGATATAATAATGTGAAACGGCATAAAACGAGTATGCCGGAGTCAGCATCGGCAGTCAGCACCCTACCCAAACTCCATTTTCTACAAAGGCCCCTGCGAGGATTTACGTAAATCTCTTCTCACCATGGAACTCAAATGAAGTGGAAAATCTTGATGTGATTCTTGGCATGAAAATCGATTTGAGAAGTTCCTTCCTTTTATTCTTATTTTTTCCCAGTACACATGGCACTTCGAAGAACGTTGTAGCATAGGAACCTGTTCATATTTCCTGTTCTCTGTAAGGATATTCGGTTGTTGGGTTCAATTTGAAGATATGTATTTTTATTATATTTTTTACTTTTATTTTTACTCTTGCTGCTTGAGAGATTTTTTTTTCTCTCTCTCTATCGATGTATAAGATATTGCGATATGGAAGTAAATCTACGCTTGATAGATAATTTAGTAGAATGGTAGAGTATACATGGCTTTTGTTGTGAGTCCTTAGGATGGTGACTGAGATGAAAGTGCTGAAATACGAGAAAGAATATTTTGTGTGTGTATTTCATTTTTTGTTCGTCCTTTTTCGAATGTTTTCCTCTGACAGAATTGAGCAATAATATCATGAGAGTTGGCTGGGTAATGGTCAGTGTCCTAATTGAGTTTTTAAAAAGAATGCTTGAATGCTGTTTTTTTCCCCTTGTGATGTCTTTTTACATGTTTTGGCAAATCAATTTACCACAACGGTTAACAAGCAATATGAGATTTGTAAGAGGTGGGCGGAATATGGGTTAAAAGGATATTCTTTCTTGGAATTGGATCCATTGGAGACGTGTCTGTTGGTTTCCTGTTACTGTTGTCGATTTGACATTTTTATTATGTTATAAACACTTAAGGAGAAGACATGAAGTAGGTATGAAGTGCTTACAGAGTTCAGTATTTATTTAGAGAAGTCTACAGGTGGACAGATAAAGAAAAAACTGTGTTTAGCTTTGGTTAGTTGCATGTCATTTGTAAAACTAGCAATGAAATTGGTCCGAAATACAGCAAATTCAAAAACCGACATGTACAGTTCAAAGGAGAGTTTCACAAACCAGTCGTTATAATTAGATGGTTGCTTGAGTTTGCTTGTGAAGCTAGGGACACACCTTCACCCCAAATTGTAAGCATCGCTTTATTAAAAAAAAAAATACTTGCCAGGAGAAGGGAGGTGGTCATGTACAAAAAGAAAAGGAACACGCAGCCTCCCAGCTCTAGAAAAATCGAAAAGTCACGAGATCGAAACTACACTCGGGGGTTTTAAATAAAAGCTAATCAGTTGATGGCTGCTTGCTTTAAGACCGAAATGCAAGGTCTTCTAAATGACGACGGAAACCAAGTAAGCAGGGATGTATTGACATTTGAGCAGCATTTTAAAGCTGCTCATTGGGCTTCATGCATAGAGAGAGGGATAGGGCAAGACGAGAATTCACATCCATGGATGGACGACCATTCCCAAAAACCAGAACAGTATGTCGGCTCATCTACAAAAAAGTTTTACAAGAAAAAGGTCGCCTGCTCTGTTGGTGTACCTGCAGAGCTCTTGAAATATGGGAGGTGATGACTTGGAAGGCCGCATGCACCAATTTATCAAAGAAAGAACCCTGTCCGATGACTATCAGCCTCTTATGCCCCATCTCCTAAATGGCCAAGGCCATCCTATGCCTTTTAAAAACTTTCGAGGCATAAAGCTACTTAATGTCGCATTGCAGGTCATACCTGACAACTGAACCATAATAATCTGCTTTTACCAGATCGATAATAGACAAAGTTGTCACACTTCAAGCGAACACTGGAAAAGATTCGAAATGTCAAGTCGAGGTCGGCCTCTATATTCATCGACTTTGAAGCCGCATTCATTGTCAGCAGCTTAACATGGGAAAAGCCCAATTCGGGATCCCGGCAAAAAGAATCCAGTAGTTTCGGGCTCCTAGTTATGCGTTCCACATTTCAGTCTTCCAGCTTAAATTTAAAACCTCAAAATAGTTGGCCGACATGGCTAGATGGACATAACTTTCGATGCTAATCACAATCTCTTTTAGGGATCACCGTAAAGGTTTTTATGTCAAAACAATGAGTCAACATTATAATACCCTAATTCAACGATATAAAGGGTAGTTTTGAGGTCAAAGAACACAAAACCAAGGACATGCTATATCTGATAGCACGAACCCTGCCAATCGCCGGTAGATTAGATTGCTTCCGAATATTAGCAAGGTCTTTGAAAATGTTGTTAATAGAGCCCTGTTGAAGTGGGTCGAGGACAATAAAAGCATTCCGGACAACCAGTTTGGTTTCAAGGCAGTGAATGACACTATTTGTTTCCGGCATTCAGTGGAATAAATGCAAGAACCAACCCACGGGTGCTTGTCTTGTTGATTTTGAGAAGGCTTTCGACATGGTATGGTTAGAGGGAGTTTTTTTACAAGTTGACCAGGCGGGGGATGCACAAACCTTTGCTATATGTAATTTATAATATGCTTATGAGAAAAAAGTTCGTTGTCTAATGTGGCAATAAGACTTCGAGCAGAGTCTTTAAAATTAAAAACGGTTTACAGCAGGGGTCGGTGAATTCTCCGATCCTGTTTAACATTTACACGAGTGATCTGGTCGTTTCACTCAGACATGCTATAGCGTATGCCAACGGTTTGGTGGCATACAGATCAGGTCCTAAAATCGAGGTCATCAACATTCTTCTGCAGCGTGACTTCGATCAAATTAAGGGATATTGCGACGACTGGTAGTTGGAAATCAACTTTCAGAAGGCGGAAACCATTTTGTTCAGAACAACATTGGCTGGGCCTATATCGATACCAGAAAAAACTGGTAGAAAGAAGAAGAAATTGACCATTATTGGAAAAAAAGGGCAGCCATTGGCGGTCAGAAGCGTTGTTAGATTCCTGGGTATTTGGCTCAACCATTATCTACACTCGACAGCAAATAAAACGGGCCACCCGCTACGTTCAAATTCTGATTCGATTTTCTATTAAAGTATAAAACACAACTAAAAAAGTAGTTCCAACAGAAAGTTCGTTATATGTTGAATAAAATGAATGGAAACTCATTGGGATTATTATATATATTATATATTTTTGTTTAATTAAGGTTATACAAAAAAGAGTAAAAATATAATCCAATAACAAAGAAAAAATTTAAACAAAAAATGTTGGTCAATATCTGGTATTGCCTCCTCTTGCTTGGATAACTGCCAGCATCCTTGCATTCAACGACCGCACGAGCCTGACGATGAAATCTTGAGGAATAGCATTCCACTCCTCGTCAAGTGCGATTCGCAGCTCTGAAAGACTTGTTGGAGCAGGTATCCGGGCTCGAACCCGGCGTTTCAGTTCATCCCGTAAATGTTCTATCGGATTCAAGTCCGGGCTTCAAGCTGGCCAGTCCATCGTACAAATGCCGACGTCTCGTAGATACTAGGTCACCACATATGCAGCATGAGGCCGTTCATTATCTTGCATTAACAGCATATCCTGCCCGATATATCCTTCGAAAGGTAACACATGGTCTGCGAGGATTTCAGAAATCTAGCGATGAGAAGTCATTCCACATTCATTGGTTCGATGAAAACTAAAGCTGTATGTGCGGTTAAGGAGATGCAGCCCAGACAGATTATGGATCCTCCTCCATAAGCAACAGTTTCCTCGATGTAACATATATCGTTCACCAACGTGACGATATACTCTCTGACGTCGATCACTTACATGTAGGCTCTCCCTGGACTCATCAGTAAAGAGTACATTACCCCACTGCTCCAATGTCCAATCCCTATGCTCTCGAGCAAATTCAAGGCGTGCTAAACGGTGGGCCTCGGTTAATGCTGGACCTGTTACAGCTCTCTTTGGAGTCAGGTTCTGTTCAAAAAGTCTCCTTCTGTCGGTATCTGAACTAATGAACACTTGGTGTTCGTCCCGCAGATTTTGTTGAACTTGAACTGCATTTAAGGGGCGATTTCGCAGAACAGTAAGTTTAATAAAGCGATCATCTGCTGCTGATGTAGCCCTAGGCCTGCCCGTCCTTTACGTCGATCGAATGCCCCAGTCTTTAGGTATCTTCTGTAAACCCGTTGCACCGAACATCTGCTAATTTGAAGTCTTTGAGCGACCTCACTTTGAGCAACGCCTACTTGAAGTAGTGCTACAGCTTGAGCTGCTTCCCGAGGTTTCGTATCCATTATTAAAATTATTAACAACGTAAAAAAAACGCAAAAATACACACGGCTGTGCAAACACTGGACTAAATCTAAAAAAATTATAACAGACACTGACTAACCTCATTGTAGAAGAAAGAACGGTAATCGCGAAATCTAGACTAAACAAAGCAAATCGTTAGCATTGTGTTTCTTGCTTGATTACAATGTGAGTTAACGGTACTTAAGAATAAATTCAAAATCATTTTAATTGACATGAAAAGCATTTTCTGTAGTCACCACTTTTTTAGTTGTATCTGTTATACTTTTAAAGAAAATCGAATCAGAGCTTAAACGTAGCGTAGATTGCCCGGATTATTTGCTGTCGAGTGTATATTTCGATAGGCATAAAGTGGCTTGTCTTGCTGGGACCAAGAAGGATCATGCTCTAACAAGGTGACTGTTTCATAGCAGTCAATTGGCCTCCAGGGCAAAGATAATATGCTACGTGGCCCGATCACCACTTATAAAGGGTCTTTTATTAACGACTTGACAACTTCTTTCTTAAATAAAATGCAAACTACTTGAGATATCTCAAAAAAAAATTATTGGCTTGAATTACAATCAAAACATTTACGAATGGAATTCGACTTTGTTCATAGGTCCACCACGGCAACGTATGCAGCGGTCGATATGTTGAACCCAATTGTCGATGACTCGGCCGCACATTTCGACAGTTACGGCCGCTATTTCTTGTTCAATATTGGCTCTGAGCTCCTCTGATGTTGCGGGCTTCTTGGCATAGACCAATGATTTAATGTAGCCCCATACAAAAAGTCTAGAGGCATTATATCACACGATCTCTCGAGATAACACGTTCACCGAACTGAGACTTCAATGACTCGATTGTTGCACCCGCTGTGTGGCTTGTGGCACCGTCTTGTTGGAACCACATATCACTGATGTCCAATTCATGCAATTGCTCAAAGAAATAACCTTCCAATGTGTCTCTGTAGCGATTACCATTTACGGTAACGTGACGGTCATTTTCATCGACGAAAAAACCGGCCAATGACGCCACCGGCATGAAAACCACACCAAACAGTGACTTTTTGCGGATGAAGTGCTGTTTCATGAAGCACAAGAGGATTCTCACCTGTCCAGTAACGCATATTTTGCTTATTGGCGAAGCTGTTTAAGCTAAAATGCGCTTCATGGCTGAAGATGATTTTGCGATGAAATTCTTCATTTTCTTCTATCATGTCCGGAACCCAATTCGAGAACGTACGTCGCTTCATTGTGATCAAGTGGCTTTAGTTCTTGAGTCAGCTTGATCTTGTAAGTCGTGTAGGCCAAGGTCCTTATGCTAAATTCGCCAAAATATGGTCTGGGAGACGCCCAATTCTTGAGAATGCCGTGAGATTGACTGATTTGGCTGGTTTGCGACGGACGTCTCTACCGCAGCAATATTCTCCACAATTCGGAAAAAGGTAGTCTCACTGGCACGACAACATCAAGTAGCGAATATTCTGACTCAACTACTGACACTAGACTATGACTAGGTTGTCTACTGGGACGAGAATTGCCGCCAAAAATTGGCGTTAACGCTCTTAAAGTTGCGCCCACCGACTCGGAATTTCGGTAGTAAATTTTAATTATTTGTAAACGTTTTTCTTTCGTGTATTTCAGTATCATGAAAATTATGATTTTACTGAATATTTTGACATTGACAGTTCGGTAATCGGTTTAAAGGTGCGTTCACTCTGAAAGTTTGAAGTTGTCAAGTCGCTAATGAAAGGCCCTTTTCATACTCTAATAAAATTGTATAATGAATTGTGGAAGTGAGCATTCTTCCACTATGGATTAATCGAATCAAAATGGCGATAAAAGGGTGATAAGCGTGAACACTCCACTTCGCATGAAAATGGTTGAAGAAGTTGGGTTCATAACCTGTATGGGCCGTTAAGGCCTAATATGTATGTAAGAGTGAACATCAATCAGTGAGGACTTAAACTATGAGCATCTATGTAGATATATATGCTGAAAAGGTAAACTATCTTAAGTCGATTTAAGTGAATTTTTAACAGTTTAGTGCAAAAGATTCCCCTATTCAATACGCGTAGTTGTACCAAACCCTCGTCCTTGCATCTGAATTGTATCCCGAGTTATAGAAAATCAAAATCATCTTAAGTTGATAAAAATGCGTATTAACATTTAATAAATTATCTTAAATCCACATAAGATAATATACTACTTGTAAAAAAAACGTCTTATTTCAGTTAAGATATTTTGGTCAAAATATAATTAGCATTTCCTGAAAAGCTAAAACATCTAATGTCAATATAAGATTGTTTGCTCTGTGTGAGTTACTAAAAATTCTGTACCTAACTCGACTTAAGATAAAATGCATGTGAAGGTGAACTATATATCAAACTAGCTGACCCGGCGAACTACGTTCCGCCCAAATTCGTTAATGTAGGTAGGTAACGAAATTAATAATTCCGAGCTTTCGCTTCATGTAATCCGGTCAATTAAAATTCTTTATTCAAAAGTTATATTAAAATTAAATACAATTCCAAAAACCGTAGCGATTTACTTGTCGGCCAACCTACCGCTTTTTCACTGAAGTGCTTTATGGTAAACAACGTTCCATTATCGGGTGCGTACACGTACAAAGCGCGAGGTTTGCCGACACGTGAGCACGCCACATACAATTGACCATGTGAGAAACATGGAAATTCAAGATTTATGTCACACACACCAGCGATTGCCATTGCGACTTATTAATTGTCATAGCAAAAATACGAAGGCAAATCGTGGATAGTGGAATCCGCGGAATAAGAACATCTTCGCTTTTAAATTTTCCAATCAAAATCGTTGCTTGAATAATATTTGATTTTAGATTCTTCACAAACGCGTACCGTTGCAAAGTATTGGTGCATTTAGGTTGCGCAACAAAATTATTACTGTGCCGACTTTTAATTTCAAATTGTGTGGAGGCAAGCCTGAAACATACAAAGAATTAAAAAATTCCGTGGGATAGTTGGTGGCTTCGTTTTCATCCATCACGGAGTTGACTGATTTATATGAATGTAACTCACCAGCTATTTGATTTTGAATGACGAAATTCAAATGATCGACATTCTTGTTTTTCGCTGCCAAAATCGCTCTTACACTCAGCCAATCATGGTCAACATAATTCTGAGCGATATTCGGGAAAACATTCATGATTTGTTCTTCCGGTGTCGTTGTAAAGTTGCAAAAATGTTGTGGAAACTCAATCAGACCGGTGTTTAAGTCTGCTGGAATCTCGCCATTGCCCATCGCCAACAATTGCCTGGAGAACTCTGCAGCGGAGTGGTCATTTTGTAAAGCAAGTCGCATGTTCGTTTTCAAATGCAATTTCTTTACGTATTGCCATAAAACAGACGCCTTCAAGCAAGCATTCAATTCATCTGCCGGAGTTGATCTCGGAATGACAGGCAGCGTTTGACGAAAATCGCCTGACAGCAAGATCATTGCGCCACCGAAATGTCGGTTATCATTACGTAAATCTTTCAAAGTACGATTCAGGGCCTTCAATGCGCGTTTGTGAGCCATTGTGCATTCGTCCCATATGATAATCTTACATTGCTGCAGTACTTTCGCCATCGCAGTGTTCTTTGAAATGTTGCATGTAGGTTCTTCATCCACTTGCAGATTCAGTGGCAATTTCAATGCAGAATGAGCTGTTCGACAGCCTTCTAACAAAGTAGCAGATTCCAGAAAAGGCGAGTGCCAAGGCAATAGCAGATCTCGAACGAATCGTAGCTAAAATCAGTGAAATCAGGAATGTTTTTCCAGTTCCATAGGGCGCATCAAGGAAGTATATTCCGCGATTTTCGTTATCGACTGCTTGCATTAATTCATCGTACACTTTCTTTTGTTCTTGATTCAACATTGGCACATTTGTTCGAACAGCTTGACTCAATGCGATTCGATCGAAATCCATTTCTCGCCCCAATTCTCGATTAAATGCGTCTTGCATTGCGCGATTTGGCTCTGGCATCCCCAATTTGCACAACAAATTGCCACTCATGAGCAGACACATATCCTCGATCAAAATCAAACCTTTGTTGCGCATTTCATCTGACATATCCAGTTCATGATCTGATGTCACGGTGCGAATTCGATGCAAAATATCATCGGTCATATCATCCTTGTATTTATTCCACAAAGCTTTAGGATTTGATGGAAAACATGTCGAAATTATGATTGCGAAGAGTGTCCTGAGTTGATTCGCAGGCGCAGTGATTCGCAGGCCAGCGTCATGTCCAAATGATTGTCGTTTTCAAGCAATTGCCTGCGTTGGCAGGCTTCTCGATATGTAGCACACAACACACCGTCAACAGTCCGCAGCGCTTCGAACGAAGTAGGGCCCAAACAATGACCAAAAGCATTCTCAAATAGAAGCATTCGTCGTTTTTCGGGTGAACTGTGTATATTCTACCAAGTGCATCACTTGCATAAACACCACGGAATCCGGGAACTACGTCACCTTGTTTCCGCCGCTGGAACTTCTTCGATGACGCATTCCATGAAGGATTCAAACACCATCCAACAAATCAAAGTATCGACTCCGTTTCAAAAAGTTACTTTGTGTAGGTAACATAATAAACATAAACAAACTTATTAGATAGGTATATTTCAAAAAAAAAAATCAAAATTGTTCACAACAACAATTTGCTTGGCAAATAATTAAAATAATTGACAACAATTGCTTTTAAAATTTTAAATATTTTGTTGGTATTTAAAGTGTCACTACTCGATTTCTACCCAGTTTATTTTTTTTTCAAAGTGCATTAAATGAATTTATTGGAATGGCGGTTGCGCCTTCTTTCAAAAATTTATCATAATAATTATAACAACCCTCTGCATGCTCTATTAACTAACAAAAAAAACTAAACCAAAATCGGATGTGTGTGGCAGTCGGTAGGCTGTCACACACACATTTAGCAAGTTCTTTTTTTATATGTAGATATGTAATCAAATACTTTATGTAGGGAGCCTTAATGGCCAAACCATCTAAGCTAATGTATTATCCTTCTTTTTTTGTATGAAATAAAAATCTTAACCAAACCAAAAACTAATTAACTATTGTTGGTTCAACAATTCGAATACATCTGCTTGTGGCCATAAAGTATAATGAGTAATAATTGGGTTATAATTTTTCATTGAGGATGAATTCTTGAACATGAAAAGGACAACGCCTGACGAAGCAGTCCTGAAAAAACGTGTCTCATGCTATTGTCTGTTAAATCAAACGTTATTTCTTTGACTCCAAAACGGTGTTTTTGCAGAAGCTGGTATACACAAAGAACAGGAGGAGTCTAGTTTCCACCTTTTCTGCATAAACCCCTCCATTTGGGAGCTTTCTTCCTTAATAATTTTAATGCTTTCGCCAAAAATGATTTTAATTGTCACTTTCGCTATTCGAAAATCTCTAACTGGTAGGGTTATTTTTCCCTGGATCCATTTTGTATCACAAAGGCATCAGACTGGTCAAAACTTACCTAACCAAGCCTTCTGCAACTCACTGCACTTTTGCACCAAAGGATAACACTAATTTTGGGCATTTGAAGTCTTGATGTCCTTACTAAACAACCTCATGGATATACTGTCTCCATTGGTAAGCAGTACTGGCACACCCCATGAAATTGTCTTCTCACCCCCATTCCATGAGTTTGAACTTTGACATCCCCACATTGTATCTGTTGTTAAATTTCTACATAAGGAAGTCATTACCGCTTCTATCCTGCAGCATTCAGCATCACATTATGAACTTTATTACCCCAAAGTGACAAATCTCATTTTAAAATGTTTCCCAACAAAGTTTTTCCAGTTTTTTTCATTTGAAGTTCCAGCGAAATTTGAAGTCCTGTAATTTCAAGTTGCTCTGACATCCCTTTGCCGTTATTTAATTTCTTTTATGCTGAAATAAAACTGTCATATGGGATATGAATTATGCTATTACGAGTTTAACAACACAATTTCCACTCTCCGGATAGCGGTGCGACTCACGTTTTGCTCTAAATGTCTTGGCCTTGAGACAAAAGGAGCTAAATATAAAATCCTTTCAATTTAATGCCTTTTTCTGCTGCTGTCGCTGTCTCTGTCTCTTATGATCCTAAGATCCTTGCTTAAGCATTTTATTAAATTGACTGCAATTTCCTGGAGTACCCCCAGGAGGATTAAAGGTTTTCATGGGTTTGATGTTTGATACTCTGCTGCGAGTGGTAGGGTACAAAACATGGTCTCCCTCTCGCACACAGAGGCACATAAGTGTGGAAACAGTGTCGTCAGGCAAAATGGTTGCCTTTAAACGTTCTGGCATCGTCAGCAACAATCATCAGCAGTGCGAGCAACGGAAAGAGTAAAAACCTAAAGATGAAGAATTTATACAAGAAAGGAATTCTAATTAGATGGCGGCCATTTATGCTGCTTTTGATTGTGATTGCGGACGTAGGAAAATAATTTAACAAACAAATATTGACAATTAAGTCATTAGGCGGGGGTTAATTCAGAGGAGTGTAGTTCTCGCTTACATAATCGCCTTTGACTCATTTATCCTGTCGCCACCTATTAACGATCCTTATAGCCTTCATTAAAAAGCTATAAATTCAATATTAGCACAATAACTTTCATTGGAAGTGGGTTTAACCCACAACTTTCAGAGCCTAAAATGCCAACCTAAATATACATTTTGAATAAACAATATAGTAAGCCGTTCTTGAATGTGATGTTTAGGGATTTAAATCTAAAATTTGCTGGTGTAATACTGTTGATACTTTTAAATATTGACCCAATCCCTCCAATGAAAATACAAAGCCAAACCGGATGATATCCAAACGTAATATTTTTAAATTTCCTGTTGGGAAAAGGTTGTTCTTAAGGGGATAAATATTTTTAGTTTCTTAACAATTTGCATTGTCATCAGAGGTATGATAAGGTAACCGGCAATACCTAGTAGGGGGAAAGGGGGATGGTGTAAACGCGGGGCAGGTGTAAACATTCCATCCTCCGACTAAACACTACTACTCGTATGTAGCAACAACCAGTATTTGGCAGTACTTACAAAAAATAAACACGATTACACTATGTTAAAGCGGGGAAGTACCAATTTCAGTGTACAATTTTATTCACGAAAGAAGTTTCTCGCTGTCATAAGGTAAAATTTTGAATGAGTGTTAAATTGTGGATTTCAAGTGAAGTTTTTGACCCATTCAAAGTGAAAGTGTATGCTTTTGTAGCTGCAGCATTGTAGTTTCAAGTTATTTTGGTAAGTTCTTGTTTGGCAACCTTTTTAAATTGTCAGAAAATTTTCTCCTCAAAAAGGCCAACTGGGGCAGCTGTAAACGGCTTAAAAGGGGTACTTGTGAACGCGTTTACACCTGCCCCATCTTAATGAGTTTTTAAGTTGAGTGTTAAAATTGCAAATATCCATTTCTATTTCCCTGATAGAAGATGGTCCGTACCTACACAAAGAAAGGGAGGGTTGAAACATCCGAATCGGTTTATATGGCTGCTATTCGTGAAGTCATGTTTCAGAAGAAATCTTACAGAGAAACGGCTGCAAAATTTAAAATAAATTTAACAACATTATTTAAGAGGGTAAAAAAGGCTAGAAAAAATCAGAGTGGAGTTTCAGAAGTTGATGAATCTGGTCTTATGGGAGCTGAAGTGTGTCTAGTCTCAATTGATGTGCAGGACAAACCAAAATATTCTGCAAGACAGATATTTAACAGTTAACACTGACCAAGAAGTGTCGCTTAAAGAGTACCTCATAAAATGTGCAAAGCAGTGCTATGGCCTAACTTTCGCTCAAACCAGAGATCTTGCTTATAACTATGCTTTTTTATAAAAACTATAATCCCCGAAAGCTGGAATAATAACAAGAAAGCTGGGATTGACTGGATGCAATCTTTTATGAAGCGGCACCCAACCCTTAGTTTAAGAAAGCCGGAAAGCACATCACTATCTCGGGCCATTTCATTCAATAAGGAACATGTGCAGACTTTGTTTAAAAACTTAACTACCGTCGTGGAAAAGTACCAATTTAAGCCACATAGCATTTATAATTTAGATGAAACGGGTGTAACTACCGTTCTTTCCAATCCAAAAGTAATTTACCTACTACATTATGTGTTCTATATTAAACAGATATTTTTTTAAGATTGGAAAAGGTATTTAAGGTCAATACGGAAGGGGCAACAATTTTTTTAAAAGGGCGGTTCAGAGGCCGTAGCTGAGTGTTATTTTCCAATCATTACTTTTTTGGGCTTTCTTGCAAAAATGTCGTAGAACTTTAGTTCTTGGTCAAAAATGCTCTGAAAGCGAAGTGTGGCAAAAGCGTTTGGTTTGAAGCGTTTTTAGCGTTTAAATCGATTTTTTTTTATTCCAAAGTAAGCAGTTTAAAGAATTGTTCACCGTAAAATATATAAAGCTGGATCTGAAACGTTCTAAGTGTTTGATCTTGTTACACTCTTATTTGGGTGGGTTAAACGCATTTAAATGCGTGGAAAGGACAGATTAAAACGAGAACAAATTAGAGCCGCCGCTGCGCCGATGGTTGAAAGTCGATAGGTGAGAAATGTCAAACTCATATTCGCCGGTGCAGTATGGGAAAACTGCAACGGGTAGCTGGTTGGATACTGCCGACTTGGTCGCTCAGCTGGGGTGGGTTCGCAGACAACAAGAATAGTGAAAAAGGGGTAAAATAGGCGCCACACAAATTTTTTGAAAAAGGAATTGTGAAAACTTTTTTAGAATTTCCCGACGGTGAAATGCTGAAGATGGGATTGGGGTGAAATAAGAGAAAAATAGTTTTAAATCTTTATTATAGCTTCGTGGAGCAATGGTCGATTTATTAAAATTGACTTTAAAATTGCGGAACAAAGGAAAGATCGCCAAACAAAAAACAAAGTTTAAACTCTATTTAGACTACTTATTAATATAAATTAACAAATAAAACCCGACTCGATTTTCAAGAAACTCTCTAACACCTCTGATGGTCAGCTGATGGTGCCGGCTCCACTTCTATGATTATTTGTCCGTCATGGACCATTCTCTCTCTTACTCATATACCCACATTCAGCAATGACGGAATTCACTACGTGTAATTTTTGCGATCACTCAGTCACTCTACTGTAGTGTGCCATCGTCTCCGTCTCACTCACTCGTCCGTTTCTGAATTCGCCCAAACTCTGAGGCTGTTTCTCAGGCCGAACGATCCGATGGATGCATTCACATAACTCCCCAAAAGATCCTAATGGGACGAGTTCACAAACACCTAAACAATATTAGACAAGACAATTAATGAGAGAATCGAGGAAGTAATTGGAAGCTCAAAATTACTCTCCGCGAAATAATTCTAACCCTGTGGACTCCCGAGCAGATATGAGGGAAGGGGAACCTGGGCAGCGTGCGATTTCTTAGACTGTTTGTATTCGTTGGGCCTTGGCCATTGATGTCTTCGTTTCGATGTATGGTCTGCATATTTGGTATTTCTCCTCCAGTGTTGCGTTCTGTTAGCTGCAACGTTGAGGTTTTTTTTTCAGTATTCTTTTATGTGTTAACTTGGGCCACTTGCAATCTGGTTACGATTTTTATGTTGGGCTCTCTATTAAGGCCGTCCGCCACCGCCTTTTAACCTGTGGGCCGCCTGCCCTAATTGGGTTTAGATATGTTCGTTGGGGTGCTTCTTTAAGAGATATCTACCCACACCCTTCGCTTATTCGTTGGGGTATCGTAAAGGATCTTTCTGACTACCCTTTCTGTTCGCGTTGGGGTGTGCCAAGGGATCGTCCTCCCACACCTATCATTGTCGCGACACCAACCATCCGTTGGGCTCGATACCTGCTTTTGTTGGCCCCCAGAACTCATGGAAACGAGCGACCTTGATCGGAATCAATCAGAGGCGGCCAGTTAACCAGACCCCGAGTATAAACGACGGAAAAATGGACAGACCGGGCCGAAAAACTGAATCGGGTATGGAAGTGGATTGGTCGCGAAGAAACAACACTTTTGTAGCGTTTTGTAAAGCAACAATCTCCCTAAACAGACTCAACATTGGTGCTACGGTTGGCATCATAACAGGACACTATCTAATAGGCAAAAATGCAACAAGGCTTGTCGTTTACAAAAATCAATTCTGCGAAAGCTGTTGGACGAGGAGGAGGAGGAGACTATTCTCCACTTTCTACGATCTTCTACTGCTCTCTGTCAAAGGAGAAGTGCAGTACAAGTGCTTTCTTCTATAATGATCCTAATTAATATCGACATCAAAAGCTTTCGACATTAAAAGCTCCGACCGGTTCAACGTGTAGCAAGAAGATAGATCCGCGTGGTGTCACAATGGAACTGCCATAATAATAATAATAATAAATAATAACCTAACGTTTATTCAGACACAATAATTTCAGCAATATACATTCAATTTTTCTTAGGTATGCGAATAGAATTCTCGAAATAACATGAAAGACATTTTCTTATTTAAAGTCCAGTGTCCTGCTCGTATTGAAAAATAGTTTCAAATGCCACCTAAAAGTGCCTTTCCGCGATGGCTTGGTCTTTAAAAGAGAGGTTCAGTCTTCCTTTCCTTCTCGAACCCGGGGGCTGGGAGTCGAAAATCCTCTTGGCTGGAGCATTATTGTCCATTCGCTCAATGTGGCCGAGAAAATGTAATCGACGTGATTTAGCTTTTTGGACTGCATCCACATCTTGCTACAGCTCATAGAGTTCGCGGTTGTATCTTCTCCTCCATTCGCCCTCCTCGCACACAGGACCGAATATCCGACGGAGTATTTTTCTTCCAAAAGAACCCAATATTAGCTCCCATTTTCTACTTATCGTCCAGCACTCGGCGCCATAAAGCACGGCTGGCAGGATCAAAGTTCGATAGAGGATGCATTTTGTTCTTCGGGTGAGCAATTTTTAACCCATTTGTTTGGCCAAACCGAAGTAGCAGCGGATTCCTATGGTTATTCTCCGTCGAATCTCCACTAAAGGGTCATTTGTGGAGTTGATAATTACTCCAAGGTAGGTCCTCCTTAACTACCTCGAAGTCATTGCTATCAACAGTGACGTTTTCTCCTAGGCGGTGGACAAAGAGGTGTTTGTTTATTGAAAGCTTGTATTTATTTAGTCTCATCCTCATTTACTTCAAGGCCAAACGATGACGTCAATATCGTCCGCATACCCCAGTAGTTGCACGGATTTATTGACAAAAATGAATTTTTGGAGATAGTTCCTTCGTGTTGACACCTGCGCTGCTCACAATTTCCTTCAGAACAAGATTGATGAATAATCAAATGAAAACGCATCTCCTTGCAGTAATCCCATATTCTCGCAATGTAGAGCTCCTGACGGGGAATGCTATCATATGCTGCTTTAAAGTCAATTAAAAGATGGTGATTCTCGACTTGAAATTCTGTTGGTCTTTTCCAGGATTTGCCTCAGTGTGAACATTTGGTCTATTGTTAATCTGCCGGGCCAGAAGCCACACTGGTACGTGCCGACTAGTAAGTTGCAGAACGGCTTTAGACGCTCACTCAGTATCTAAGTTCTAAATGATCATAATCAATAGCGATGAGCAACATTTAAAGGTTTTATTGATTGTGGAAGCTTATAATTAAAAAGGCGAGTTATGTTTATAATACATATTGTAATCTAATCACGTTTATGCCTAATGCACCGTGTTCATAGTAATGTAATGAAAACTAATCATTATGTATAATACACTGTGGGAGCAGACACTACGTCTGCTGTTTCTATAAATATGAAATATAAAACCCACCGTGGGACCGAATGTATGAATTCGTTCCCACCCGCATGTACCTATTCTGTTTTTGTAAAGATAAACAATAAAGTCTGTTGATATTTGGAACTCGGAGAGGTCAGACTTTTTATTTATATAATTGGCGACAAGACGAAACCAAATAAAAATTACGAAAAGCTGTAGTGTAGAAAGGGGGTATAGATACAAGATACAATATTCGAAATGTTTCTACGTAAATTAAAATCAGAAATTAAATTAAGATTCGATCTCTTTAACTCTTTTTAAGTAATAAATAGTTAACAATAGATTAAGACCAAATATTTTTAATGTAAAATAAACGTCTGAGAGTACATGGAAGATATTTCCTTAAAAACTCTGTCTAATTTGCAAAGCTTATCCTAGAATCAAGAGCGATTCCCAACTCCTAAGTACTTTAACTAATCAACTGTCTTAATAGAAAAAACATTGTTCGCTACATCTCACGCTGTTGCAAAAGGTAGTGAAAGTAAACCCTGAAGCAACCTTGCAGTTCAAATCTTTGACATTCAGGTGCGTGGAAGGGCACATCTACATTCGATCCGATTTGGGTTGATAGACTAAAAAACTTGGGTGAAGTCTTCTTAACTGAAACTAAAGGCTTCCACTGCCCCAGCTCTTTTGAAAGTCTGACAAAATCTGCCGTTCTGACTTGGGCTTAAAATTGAAGGTTGGAGCTAGAGAGGAAAAGTTTAAGGTCCCTCTAAATGCCTGGTATTCCTATTAATTTTTTGTCTTTTACACATACAATCTATTCTTGAGGAAAACCAAGAGAATTTTGTCTGACTCGGAGCCCAAAATTTTGGATTTGCCTAAAGAGAATACTTATCCGACCCATTTTTTTGTAAATATAATATAAATACTTACACTAAAGGGATTTTTGAATACCCTTAAAATGTAATTGCTACACGCTAACGCCCGCCCTCGTTAAGGAAATTAGGGTGAGGAGATAGGGAGAGATGCCGATGCACGTTGGTCTTAAATGTTTGTAGATTATAATGTGTAGGAAAAATGGAGCGTGGAAGAGCATTCCACATTCGTGTTGTATGGCTAATAGTACGGACAAATTAGACCAAAAAATAAGGGTGAGGTTACAAAAATTCGCACATAGCAGAAAATTGGTACGATTGTTCAAAAAACCATCATAAATAAAATCTAAAAAGTCCTTATCGTTCCGACACCTGGAAAAAATTTACTCGGGGTCAAAGGTCACAAAAACAGGTTTTTCGCGATTTTCAGCAAAACGGTAAGTTTTATCATAAAATTGACGTAGACAAAAATTGTAGATCAGATAATTATCTATACAAAATGTCTACATACTTTTTTTCCTAAGGGCCACCGTTTTTGAGATATAACGATTCAAAAAGGTGAAAGAGTTGTAATTGGAAAGGAGTGGTTTGAATTATATGTAACTAGGGGTCGCCCCATGATCGAAATTCGACCAATTTATTCTATAAGTTGAAAAAAAAACAAAGTCGACTGTTATACATATTAATCGGAAAATGAAATTTTTCGACATTGCATTCTCTGATTTCACATGATTTAAAATTTTTCCGGCTTTTTCAAGTAACTTCAAGCATTTTCAAGTAACTTCAAGCATGTCCAAGTAACTTCAAGTATGTTCAAGCATTATCAAGTAACTTCAAGATTTCAAGCATTTTCAAGTAACTTCCTGCATTTTCAAGTAACTGAAAGTAAATTCAAGCATTTTCAGGTAACTTCAAGTAACTTCTAGCATTTTCAAGTAACTTCAAGAATTTTCAAGCATTTTCAAGTAACTGCAAGTAACTTCAAGCATTTTCAAGTACCTTCAAGCATTTTCAAGTAACTTCAAGCATTTTCAAGTAACTTCATGATATAAAAATTTTCCGTTCCGATTGGCAGATTATTGCCTCACACAGCAATGTTGATGTTGTTGTAATTTCATCCAATTCGCTTCATTTTACCTGCTGTAATTCATAATGTGTGTTGTATAATGTGGATCATTTTTGTATTGTGCACTTCTATGTATTGCCCCTACCTAAATATATATAGTGTTGGCATATCTATGTGAAGTATAATAGCAAAAATGGGTGGAAACACGTTATAGCCAACTCCATATTAATATATAGATAGATATGACATCATTTATAAAAATGAGAAAGAGATTCGGAGACAAAACAAAGCCTTGTGGAACACCAGCATTTATTTGGTGAGTTTCAGACTTGAAACCGTCCAAAACAATTTGAATTGAGCGGTCCGAAAGGTAATTTCTAATCCATTGAAGAAAGGTATCATCGATTCCAAATGCACGCCTTGAAGTGCAACGCCTTCAGGGATTTAACTTGCGAATTATATAACATCACAGTCAGCCTGCCAGTGACATATTACATAATGAATGCGGAATGCACACTTAGAACATTGAACTTACTTTAACACAACTTGTCAGCAATGACAAAACAGTCACATTTTTCATCATCAATAATGCATTCGTGCATTCTTTATGTTTCCTTTCGTATTCCAGAATTGCAGCTTTCCCCATGTAGCTTAGCTATAGAGGCCTGCATACAACAAACCTAAAAGCTATCATTTCCAGGCAGAAAAAAAAGAGAAGAGAAACTTAACGAAAGTCTCGGAGTTTGCACACCAGGATGCCATTAAGAAACGACATGGAATCTGGAACTGAATCAACACGTGCAACATATCATCACCAACAAACAAACAAAAACAGAAAGACTTGGTCAACGGTCATGTATACGTAGTCGTAGGTACTTACCTATAATTGGAAAGTCTTCCTCGTAGAAAATTGGGAATTCTAGCTTCTGCGCTCTGTGATCTTCTGTTTATCTGGTCATGGCATGCAAGGTAAAGCTCTACGCTTGGAATATACTCGCAAACAGGGTGAATGGAATCCTATCGAGCTATCTGGGTTAGAAGCAGTTGCCGTAGTATGTTTCTGATGAAACCAATTAATCATGGTATTCTGTGATTCAGTTTAATTGCTTTAATTGGGACTATTCTGTCGAATAGCCTCCAATGTAAATTTACCAATTTTCTAATACAAAAAGAAAGGAAACTAATTTTGAAATAAGATGGCAGTGTTGAAAAGTGTCCTTGTGGTGAACGTTTGGGAGAAAGCAGTTTTCTATGTTAGGTTCGCCAGTTTTAATATGGAAAGTGGGCCATTTATTTGCAAGAGATAAGTTTCTCTGGTCATTTGTGAGTGCAAAGTCTTCTGTCTTACTTTGTGCGAATTTCTGTCTTACTTTGTGCGAATAATGCAGAACGGTAGTTCAAAGCAAAACTTTTGAATAAAACATTGTAGAGGTTGAAGATAATCTTTTAAAAGCGAACATTGAAACTAGAAGTCAATATTCTATTGCCGTAACCATTGTGGCACTGATCTTTTCACGTAACTATCCACAAGGATTTGCACCAAAAAGTGAATATTGCAATAAACATGTTGTACCGTTTCATAAACAGAAAATCCTTACTGAACAAAGCCAACAAGATCGTTATTTTTAAAGTAATTTTTCAATCAATGATTTTATATGGTTGCCAAGTATGGGGCAATTGAGCAAAATGCCATCTTAAAAAAACTACAAGTTTCATAAAACAAAATCCTTAAAATGATGCTTAAACTTCCCCCACGTCATTCAACCGCTGATCTTCATACCAGAGCAAATGTTGACTTGATTCAAGATCGAGTTACAAGGCTAACCACCAAATTTCTCCGTGACTGTGAGATCTCCGAAAATCCACTGATCAACCATCCAAATGTTTAATCATTTCCTTGTTTGGATGCTTCATGTGTATCAAAAATCATTATTTGTTATTAATTATTATCTGTAATTTATTATTGTTATTTATTATTTGTTATATATTATTTATTATTTGTTATTTATTATTTGTTATATATTATTTATTATTTATTATGGGGGGGGGGCAACATTTTACCACTTCGGAAGTGGCTCTCGCGCAAATTGTTCAGTTTAGAAAAAAATGATATTAGAAACCGCAATATCATTTTCGAAGACCTATCCATAAATACCCCACACTTATGGGTTTGATTAAAAAAAAATTTTGAGTTTCAGTTCTAAGTATGGGGAACCCCCAAAATTTATTGTTTTTTTTCTATTTTTATGTGAACATCTTAATGCGGTTCACAGAATACATCTACTTACCAAGTTTCAAAAGTATACCTCTTATAGTTTCGGAGAAAAGTGGCTGTGACATTCCCGGACAGACAGACAGACAGACAGAGAGACATGACGAATCTATAAGGGTTCCGTTTTTCGCAATTTGGCTACGGAACCCTAAAAAGAAGAGCTAGGCATTAAACAAAGAAATATGCATTGTATTTAGTATTAGTATTTATTTATTTCATGATAAGCTTACACTGTAAGATACAATATCTTATTTGTAGTGTAGCTTGTAAAATGTATTGGCATTGGCTAATGGGAAGGAGCTCCCAACTCCAACCGTATAGACATATGGAATTCAGCTTTGGGGTTGTACGAAAAAATCGAATCTACAAATGATTCAAAATTCTTCTAAACAAAGTACTAAGAGGTAGTGTTAATGCTCCATGACCATGGTACATTCGAAATGACAATCTACACAGAGATCTAGGGGTAGAGTATGTCAAAGATATACTAAGAAAATATGCGGTTAAGCATTATGACGTAATCCACGAACATCTGAATACTGCTATACACCACATGGTGGAAGAAAATCACAATACATTAAGAAGACTTAAGAGATTGATGCCAAACGATTTGGTAATGTAATAGCTATAGATAGAAAACGAATAACGACCCCTTTTCCTTTCCTTTTTAACCGCCCATCTCCAATCGTGGTAGCTTAGTACTCGTATTATCTAAATCGGGATAGTTTAACGCCAATAGACGCGAAATAAGAAAAATAAAATAAATTTAAATAACTTCGGGGGACTAGCCATTGGTCTATACCCCACCAACCGTTCTCAAATACATTAAAGTAGAATTTGCTAAATGAGTTTTAACTCAGTCGTAAATAAAAAGGGAGCTTCATTATTTATTATTATTATTACCCTCGGAGAAAAAAAAAAATATTTGACAACGAAGTTTTTTCCCATGGGCATTTTATAAATTACATAAAGCAAAGGTTTGTGCATCCCCCGCCTGGTCAACTTGTCAAAAAGTCCATCTCACCATACGGTGTCGAAAGTCTTCTCAAAATCAACCAGATAAGCACCCGCGCATTGGTTCTTGCATTCATTCCCCTGAATGTGGCAAAATAATTTCGTCGCGGCATGTATTGTATAGTGTCATGCTCATGCCCCCTCCTAGCCCCAAACTGGTTGTCCGGAATTATGTAATTGTCCTCAACTGACAATATCAGCGGTGGAGCTGTATTTGGGTTGTGTCATACTGAACTGTGCCTGCCAATCGCAGTTACAGTTTTCTCGTATTTTTTCAATGTTTCGACCATTCTTTACCTCAATTTCGTAATGTGTGAATGTGAATGTGTGAACTTTAATGTGTGACTGTGTAAAGACTTCAAAGTACCGAAAAGTAGAAGGTTCTCTTTATCCTTCGAAGTTCATATGTATATCCGTTGGTGATGTTGGGCCACCTTCCAAAAGAGTGCATGTTTTCTCCGATGAAGCGTAAAGTTCTTGTATGATGATAAGCCAAATAGCAGTGAATAAACATATGGTGTCAGATTAACTTTTAGCTGTCTGACTGTTGGAAATCTAAATCTCCTTAAAAACAACCTTGCTGCTGCTATCGTGCTATCCTTAAAATGAGCGTTCCGTCTACACAGTTATTCCCTTGTCCTTGTTTTTCCAAATCAATTTTTAAAATTTCATCAATATGCCAAACCATAAAGTTTCTCCTACCATGGAACGATTACGAATTTCTTCCATCTTTCTCAGACTGCAGTTAAATATAATATTAAATACAAACTTCTTCAATAAGAAATGTAAGCGCAATGCTCAAGGTTTCGAAGTTAACCATTTCTCCCTTTTAAAAGGTGTAGAGAATTTAACACTACAGAACCCCTTATCCAAATAAAAACCATCAAAGATATGTAAAAATAAAACATTTGTGATTTCAGCCAAGCCAACGCATAAACACTCATCAAAATCCTCTGAGTATTTGTTTGACAACTCTCGGAAGCAATCACTCATTCTGTCATATTTAAAAAAAAAAGATGGATGCTTTTTTTCCCATATCTACGAATGGTGCAGATGAAGATATCTGACTTTCCAATTTCAACACAACCCGCAACCGGCAGCGTTAAAAGTTTCCCGTCTAAGCCACCCTTGTTCAAAAACATTTCTTAAAAAAAATACACTACACCGTATCCTTGCCTTGTAAATATTTAATCACGCTCCTCAGCAAATATTTTCGCAAAAGTTGTTGCAGCAATGCTGCCCTATGGCTTGACCTAGAAATGTGCACTCGTGTACTTCATCATATTTGTTTTAACTTTTTAGCAAAAACACTGAACCGTAAAATAAACACAGCAATACAGTTGTATAGAATGTAGGTACTACTAAGGTCCTCGATATGTCTGGTGGAAAAAATTAATTTTTTCCTTCTCTGTTTTGTTTTGAAAAAAAAACAACTTTTTCATAAAAACAAAGAATTAAACGAACGTCAAATTGCTGGGAACTGCATTTTAAGTGTCATTTGAAAGTGGGTAGGTAAGGTACCTACTATTCAAAAATCGCAGAATGACCACTCGGAAAATTTTGCTACACATTTTTGTAGTTATCCACTTATTTGTAAACGACTTTATTGTTTCTGCAACTAGGATTGGTAGGTAGGGAGCATGGTCGGTGAGCATGCAGACAAAAATAAGAGTAAATGTCCGTTTAGAGCTGAAGTGATGTCGGATATTCTGATCCTGTCTTTTTCAGGTCCAAGTATTCCCTGATTATTTTTATTATACCCTATTCTAAGGTTATATTAATTTTGACGCATAGTTTGTAACATACCTTAATATTGCCCGTAGACCCCTAAAAGTTACTATATTTATGATCAGCATCGATAGTAATGTCCATCTAGCCATGTCCGTCCGTCCGTCCGTCGGCAAAAATTCGGCCTTTAAACTGGGCCTAGAGAGCTGAAATTTTAACCATATACTCTCTAGGGTCCCGAAATAATCAAGTTTACGAATTTTTCAAATCCGCCCACAAACTAAAAAAAACAAAATTTTGGAAAAAATCGAATTTTGAGCTAGAAAGCTGAAATTTTTTATATATGATCTATGACTCCTAAAACTGCTCGGGATATAAAATTTTCAAAATCCGGCCACTGACACGCCCACTGACACGCCCACAAATAAATAAAACTATTTTATTGAAAAACCAAAATTTGAGCTAGGGAGCTGAAATTTATAATATATACTCTCTAGGGGCCCTTTAAGCTTATGTGTAAATATTTTCAAAATCCGCCCACTGACACGCCCACAATTTAAAATTTTTTTTTTTTTTAAATCCAAAGTTTGAGCTAGAGAGCTGAAATTTATAATATATACTCTCTAGGGGGCCCTTTATGCTCATGTGTAAATATTTTCAAAATCCGCCCACAATTTAAAAAAAAAACTTGAAAAAAAAGTTTGAGCTAGGGAGCTGAAATTTATAATATATACTCTCTGAGGGATAGGAATAAGAATAGGGTATCCAACAGTTCGCCCAAGCGGACTGTAGCCGGTCCCTATGTTTTTAATAGATTTTTAAAGTAAAAGCTCCTTTTTGTCGATTTGGTGTTTAATTCCGTCAGGTCGATCAAAGCTAATGCTGTTGCTCCTGATAATATGTCTTCCTATTTCTTAAAAGTCATATTCCCTATTATAATGAACTACCTACTTCACATTTTTAATTATTGCATCCTATAGGAGTGCATTTCCTGAGGCATGGAAAAGTGCAAGTATTACAGCCCTTCTGAATACAGGACAGAAGGGAATATTAGTATTTTATCTTTCTTGTGTATTTATTTGAAAAAGTAATCGAGCATCCAGTAATCCATGCAGCATCTTCAAAAAAGCGATCCTATGTCTTGCAAGAACTATCGAGGCATATCCCTGCTTAATGAATTCCAAGTCGAGACCCACCACCTTTTTATTGACTTTAAAGCAGTATTATGAAAGCATTCATCGTCAGGAGCTCTACGTGGCGAAGGCCGAATTCGAGATCTCGGCAAAACTGATCCAGTTGTGTCGCGTGACACTTGAAAACACGCCGTGTAATGTGCAGTTTGGAAGCAGCTCTTCCGAATTATTCCAAACTAGTAACAGATTTCGGTAAGGAGATGCGCTATCATGTGACTTCCTTAATCTTGTTCTGGAGAAAATAGTGCGAAGGGCAGGTGCTAACACTATCACTATCTGCAATAGATCCGTCCAGCTACTGGGGAATGCGGACGATATCGACATTGCCGTGTTAAAGGCTTTCACGGCGATTGAAGAACAGGCGAAATTCGTTGGGCTTGAAGTAAATGAGGACAAGACCAAGTACATGATATCAACAAACAAACAAATATCTGTCCACCGCCTAGGACAAAACGTCACTGTTGATAGCAATGACTTCGAGGTAGTTAAGGAGTTCTTATACCTAGGAGTAAACATCAACTCCAGGAATGACATCTTAGTGGAGATCCGGTGGAGTATTACACTGGGAAACCGTTGCTACTTCGGGTTAGCGAAACAAATGCGTTCAAAACTCCTCACTCGAAGGACAAAATGCATGCTTTATCGAAGCTTAATTCAGCCAGTCCTGCTTTATGCGCCGAGTGCTGAACGATAAGTAGAAAATGGGAGTTACTATTGGGTGATTTTGAAAAAAAAATACTCCTTCGGATATTTGGTCCTGTGTGCGAGGAGGGCGAATGGAGTAGAAGATTCAACCGCGAACTCTATGAGCTGTACCAAGATGTGGATGTAGTCCTAAAAGCTAAATCACGTCGACTACATTGGCCCGGCCAAATTGAGAGAATGCAAAATAATGTCCCAGCCAAGAGGATCTTCGACTCTCAGCCCCCTGATTCGAGAAGACAAGGAATACCGAACCTCCGTTTTAAAAACAAAGCCATCGCGGATGCCAGAGCGCTTGGTCTGGAGAACTGGAAGCAGTGTGCCCGGGATCGCACAGGATGGAATGGTGCAGTTTCTCAGGCAGAGATTCTTCGCGGGTCGGGAGCCCGTTAACTTAAGTAAGTAATCCATGACCAAATCCAAGTCTATTTAAATGAAAAAAATTTAATTTCACAATGGCAATCTGGTTTTCGCAGCAAACACAGCTGTGAATCTGCCATTGTAAAAGTTACGTTGGTTATTTGATTCCCTTTGGACTCCAATAAGTTAAGTTTGGGTACTACTAGATTTTTCTAAGGCATTTGACTGCATTGATCTATCCTTTATTTTTTTTTTATATAGTTTACACGCACTAACGGGATTTGTTTAGAACGCGTTTGCGTTAAGGAAATTAGAATAAGAAGATAGGGAGAGATGCCGATGCACATTGGTTTTTAATATGTAGATTATAATGTGAATTAAAAATGAAGTGAAAAAGAGCATCCCAAATCTGTGTTATACAGTTAAGGAAAGATTCTTTGTGCTTCACTGTACGTCCGAATACAGACTTAAGGGTGAACTGATGTGCATTCCTGTCATAGAGGATATTGAGGTTGAAGTGATCTAAAGGTGGCATGCAGCTGCCACTTATGGTGGAAATATCGATAAAACAGCGATAGACATAAGACATTACGACAATGACTAAGAGAGTCAAACGTTTCCGCAATATCCCGATCGCCAATAGGTTTAATCGCGCGTTTTTTTGTATTCTGTTCAGTAGCTCCGAATATGTGATTGGAGCACTGGAGTCGATGTATCAAATCCAAGTACAACCAATTAGGGAATAGCCTAGGGTTCAGTATTGGGTCCTCTTTTATTCTCGGTGTTTAATGGGGATAATGACGTAATCTCGAATGCAAACAATTTCGAAAAAAACAAATTTTTAATCTAAAATGCTAAAATCTCGAATGGACAAAAATCTCGAAAGACGATATCTCTAAAAAATCTCGAAAAAAATGTTAATTCTAGATTTTTTCCTTACCTATTAAGAGTTTAAACTTAAAGAAAACGCATTACATATTTACTTTATTCAATTTAATTTTTTTCGGTAAATTAACAACAAAAAAATCTATATTTAACAAAAAAAAGCATTATAAAAAATGGTAAAAATTCCAATGGTAAGTAAGGTGCCGTGAAATAAAGCCGAATCGGTTTCGCTTTTAATTTATTTACACAATCAGATAAAGATTCCTAACTGTTTTCAGATTTTCACCCCTGAAAATCTCGCACCTACTCCAAATCAAACAGTGACCCCAAGCAAGGGTGCAATCTAGAGCGAGCGAATTGTAACCATTGTCTCAAAAATTTATATATTCATTCGAGATTTTTTTTTCTAGATTTTTGTATTTCGAGATTTTTACTTTCGAAATTTTTGCTTTCTGGATTATTGCTTTCTAGATATCGTGGTAAACCCTTATTATGAGGGTCTAACATAAAAAAAAAACACATGGTGTGAATATGCGGTGGATAGCTTTAGTGGTTCAGCTGTGATGATCTGACATACAAACACACCAACATTTGTATAGAAAAACCTTAAATTGAATGTTCCAACTAGCATCGTATGAAATTGAAGATTTAATAAAAAAAATAAAAATTTTAAGATTTTTATTAACTATCTAATGTAGGGTATAAGGAGGTAGCGGGTAAGACGGGGTACTCAGCGAAATTCACAGTTCAAATTGACCAATCACACTCGTTCATTCATCGTTCGACGCGCCGCCATGATAGTTGTCAGTCGCCCGATGGTTAGTGGTTCACAAGTCACAGCGTCGAAAAAAATTCAAAAAAAGTGTTTTACTGCAAATTGTTTATCATATTTTCTTAAATAACGTTAGCTGGTGAGATGTTGCTGTGATTGACGCTTAAACTGACCTATAATAAGGTAGGCATTGTGTTTCCTTAAGATTGTTGGCTGTTTTTTTTTTAATGGCTGTGCAGGCGAGATGGGGTAGCGTACCCCATCTTGCCCCCAATGAGAATAATTATTTTGTTCTTGTTTGTAATAAAAAATCAAAGAAGAATAGCCGATCAGCGAAGGCAGCAAAACGACGAAGAGTCTCATCATCTGGAGATGAAAGTGAAGCAGAGGAGGACACACCATGTATGTATTGTGAGGAAGTATATTCCGTTTTCATTGGCATCATTCAAGGGTGGATATCATGCTCATTATGTGGCAGATAGGCTCATAATAGCTGCGCAGGAATAGATGATGGTGATGACTAAGCCACTCATGTCTGCAAGTTCTGCCAGCACAAATAATCATCTTTCTCTGTGGTCTTTCTCATCACCCCATCTTACCTCAGGGGGGTACCCCATCTTACCAGCACCATGGGGCAAGACGGGGCAAAACACCTTTATTTTTATTTTTATTTTTTTCTCTTAAATGTGTTACCAATAGTTCCTAATAACACCAAATAATAGAATAATAATAATTAGTTGGTAATTAAAAAACAAATATGATTGTTTCACTATGTAATTTTTAACTTCCCAGTGGAAGTTGTTGTAATAGGGCCGATTTTGTGAATCGCGGATTTTGACATATCTCCACGTTTCAAGGTCACCAGAATCCAAATCCGTTTTTATAGAGGTTTTTTTTTTTATAATAAGCGCGCACTAAAGGGATTTGTTGGGACCCTTATAATGTATTAGCTACACAGCGCGGACGTTAAGGAAATTAGGGTGAGACAAAAAGGAGAGATGCCGATGCACGTTGGTTTTGAATATTTGTAGGTTATAATGTGTAGGAAAAATGGAGCGGGGAAGAGCATTCCACATTCGAGTTGTACGGCTAAGGAAAGATTCTTTGAACTTCACTGTACGTCCGAACACAGGCTTGAGGGTGAACTGATGAGCATTCCTTGCATGACGGGTATTGCGGTTGAAATGTTCAAGGTGAGGAATGCAACTGGCTATTTCGTTTGAGCACTTATGGTGGAAATAACGATAAAACAACGAAAGGCAGGCGACATTACAACGATGGCTAAGAGAGTCAATCAATCTCGCGATGTCTCGGTCGCCAATGAGTTTTATCGCGCGTTGTTGGATCCTGTCAAGTAACTCCAAATAAGTTATTGGTGCACCGGACCAGATATGAGCGTTGTACTCGAGTCTCGGGCGAATAAACGCCTTATAAATTGTAGCCAGATCAGAAGGAGTGAAATATTTCTTACAACGCTTAAGGAAGCCTAGACATTTCGCGGCATTTTTGGCGACACCGAATATGTGGTCATTCCAACGAAGGTTGTCATTAACACACATACCGAGAATGGAAAGTCTTTCGGTTTCAGCGATGCAAGTGCCATTCATAGATAATAAAATAATGGCAGTGTGTGTGGGTTTTGCTTTAATGACAGGAGACAGCATTGTGTTTTGGAAGCATTAAATTCCACTCTATTGGTTTTACCCCACTGAGTTATGCTGTTAAGATCGGAATTTAATGAGCTTAACATACGTTGCCGTTCCAGTTCCACACCCGAAGATGAGGGGCATGACCCAAGAAACGAATATGAGAAGCTGAGGGTACTGTCATCAGCAAAGGAATGGATTGGATTAGAAGTTACAGACAGGAGATCATGAAAATGAGAAGGAGAGTCGGGGACAGAACAGAGCCTTGGGGGACACCAGCATTTATTTGGTGAGTTGCAGACTTGAAACCGTGCCAAAACAACTGGAATTGAACGGTCCGAAAGGTCATTTCTAATCCATTGAAGAAGAGTATCATCGATTCCAAATGCACGCATTTTCGACAAGAGAGCTTGATGCCAAACTCTGTCAAATGCCTTTGAAATATCAAGCGCAACAATCTTACTTTCACCACCCTGATGAAGAGATTGATTCCACTTTTCGGTTAGATATGTCATCAAATCACCTTTTGCTGCGAAAACCATACTGCCGGTCATTGAGAAGTTTTCGCGATTCAAGATATTTCATTAGCTTACGGTTTATCAGCGTTTTTATGACCTTCGAAAGAAGGGACGTAAGTGCAATTGGTCGGTAGGAGGACGGAGAAGAAGATTCACCTTTTTTTGGTGCAGGCTAGACAAATGCTGTTTTCCATCTTCCCGGGAAGAGTCCTGAAGAATAGGACAGATGGAAAAGCTTACGCAATGGTTTTGCCAGCGAAGAAGTACACCTCTTCAGAACGATAGGGGAAATACCATCTGGACCAGCGGATTTGTAAACGTCAAGATCTTGAAGTACTCTAGCCACTGTACGAGTGCGAAAGTGGATTGGTCCTATAGAAAATGCTACGCCCTCGAATACAGGGGGAGACAAAGCACAATCTACGAGCGTTGCGCTGACTGCAAAGTGAGCAGCAAGCAGATTGCCCTTATCTGTAGAGCTGACAGCTGGAATGTCGTTGTAAATGAGTGTCGGGATAGATGACGAGGCCGGATTCTTGATGTTTTTAACAAATGACCAAAAGAAGTTTTTACTACCAGTGGGACTTTGTAGTATTTTTTGCCTCAACTTTTGGTCATAGGAGAATTTGACACGATTAATGTACGCATTGCAGTCATTTCTGGCTCGTTTAAACTTTTTACGGCTTTCCTCAGATGGGTTGGCTTTGAATAGCCGAAAACTTACCTCTTTTAACCTGATAGCCTCTTTGCAGCTCGAGTCACACCACGCGTTAACCTTGGGTTTGATACTTTTAATCCTGTTAGGGATAAAAGACTTCATACCTAGGTGAATTATGTTTGTGATCATATCAGCAGCAGCATCCACGTCGCTGTCGAGGAAGCACAGCGACCAGTTAAAACACTTAAAGTAACCGTTTAGTTTTTCCCAGTTGGCTTTCTCGTACTGCCATACGGTTCTTTTACGAGTTTGTTCTTTAACTATGTGGTTGGAGTAAGAGAAATTTGCTGATATGATACAATGGTCTGACGAACCTAGAGGCGATAATACGTTCAAAGCGTATTGTCTGTGTGAGATGTCTGTGTGTGTGTATGTACGTATGTACGTATGTGCTTGTGCGTATTTGCGTTCGGAATTATTTTTCGCCACGATTATCTCGAGAGCCAAAGATGATATTGACATGGGACCGGGTTTATTCGAAGCGTAATTACGCAACTCAGAACTGATTTCAGCGAAATCGGTACAGCCGTTTTTTGTTAGTAAATAAATAACTAAAATAATTTTGTCATTGAGCGAATCATTATTACATTGTTCTCCGTTATTTCGTTACATGTAAATGGACAGGACTCCGTGTTCATAATAATGGTTGCATTAATATATTTCACACTTTGCTGTTTTTAACAACATTTAATTTCCATGAAAAATATTAAAGAGGATTTTTTAATAATAAATAATTCTTAACCAGACGACTTTTTTATATTATTGACCTTTAAAATTTAAGTACCCCATCTTGCCACCCTATCTCCTAGAATAATTTTTGTTTTTTTATTTTTTTTTTTGAATACTATAAATGAGTTGAAATGATTGTCCCTAATTCCCTGACGGTGTAAATGTAATGTGCTTAGGTATTGTCTTAATTGTCTCATGAAATCACTTATGCTTACAGGTCTCCTCAATTGGACTGGAAGTGAGTTCCACAGCCTTATAGCGTATACAAAGAACTTACCTTACGTTACGTATTTATTCTATTATTCGATAAAGATAGATAGTCACTCAGTCGTGCACTAATGCGGTGATTCGGCAACGCGGTTATGAGCATTCGTTGTCTTCCACAAAAAGTTTCCAAAGAATGGGGCCACCTCATCTTTTTCGGCAGCGGTGTTAAACTGGAAGGATAACTTTTGAAGTCAATTATGTCAACAAATATTTAGAGAACACATCAAAAGTAAATAAAATATAGCTTTAGACTTTAACTCCCAAGTACAACTTAAACAGTCTAATTTAAAGGCAACTAAAAAAGGACTCGAAGACGATTGACATAACCCACAACTTCACATGAAACAAGGTTTCTGCTGCCAAGTGAGATGAATACTCAAAATTCCTTATTACACTGGATACAATTCAACATAGCCAAGTTGACTAACTGACACTTGAACTAATATTTTGGAAAAGCAAATATTGATCTAGTCCTTCATATGTAGTTGCAATCGCCATTATAACATGATACCATATCGTATCATCATCCTATCCCATCCGCTATAATCCTGGCAAATACTTACATAACCTATATCAACTCAGAACCGACAGCTCTCACGTTTCTGAACCTTCTATCCTGTACGCTCGTGAAGCTCAACACAACATTGTTTCGCATCACGTTTGATGGGGTTTTTTTTGTACAATTTTTCAGTCTTTTGAAATGTAACACGTTAATACTACCCCATCAGAAAGTTCAAGTATCACTCGGTTTTATCTGCGTTCTTGGATAAGGCATATTGCTACTGCTACCAGTGCACGTACATTTTCACTCTATGGTTGTGTACTGCACACGACGCTATCACTTAACCGAATTGAAGTCAATTTAAGTCAACGGATCCGTTTAGATACTTTACTCATCTTCATTCTAATATCATGAAACTTACCTCAGGAGATTTACCTTTACTCATGTTTGCGACCTTTCGTTATTTATCATCATAGGTGTATGTATGTATGTTGGCCTAGAATGAAAAATAAATTTTCTTAAGGGTTTTTTTTTTCGTTAATAACGTTCTCTGGAACATGCATTCACACTTGAACGCATATGTACAAGGACATGACATATTCCTGCTTTCATATCATTTTGAAGTTGGGTTCCCTTTCTTTTCGGTAGCAAGTGAGATTGGGGAAGGAAATTCTGTTCAAAAATAAAAGTGCAACTTTTTAATAAAGCCACGAAAGGATCTCAGGCAATATATCGGGGAAATTGAAATTTGTTTGAAGGAGTATTGCGTCATATGAAAATGCTGCTGAAAGGTGTAAGGTAAGGTGACTATGAAGCGTGAAAGGCAAAGAGTTTTTCCTTAATTGGATATTAAAGTGCAACAAGGAATTTTTCAATGAGGTGTTGAAACTAAAGGTCGACAACGAGCTGGTGGCTATTCACGTAACTTTTGAGCTTAAGTTGTAACTTAGTATGAAGCAGAGATTCGACAAGCAGACATCCGAATGTAGTTCGGATAAAAGTGATGACAGTTTGAGTTACAAAAAACTGCAGTTAATTTTCCACCAAAGGTTTAATTTCAGGATAAATCGAGGAAGATCTGAAAGACTGGAGGGTATTATTCAGATTATTTTATATCAAGCTTTTATAATATGTATTGGTTCGATAGATTACACACAATGTTTGATTCGGGGATCACTTATCATCTCACTGTGCTGATAACCTTAACGGTCGCTCGAACCGCTGCAGCTGAAAGCTGCTTCTACTTGTGCAAATCAAGGGTCCCGGCATTAGAGGCTTTTTTGTCGCCTCAAACCGCGACTGAAGTCGAAAATCTTCGTCAGAGGTTGATGAACTCCCTTATTGCCTCGAAGTTGATGGTATCAACAGTGACAGTTTGTCCTAGTCGATGTTTGTTTGTTGAAAGGAAGTTCTTTGTTTCGTCCTCGCCGACTTCAAGGTCAACCAATGTCGATGTTGGAAAAATCTGTTGAAGAAATTGTCTCCCATGTTGACACCTGACCAGCAAACTATCTGCGCGAGAATGAGATTTAAGAAGACACATGTAAGCGCATGTGCAGGTGTAGGTGCAGGTTTGGAATAGTTCGGAAGAGTTGTTTCCATACTGCACAGTTAAATATTAATAGGTTCCGGCAGTATGTGAGACGTCTACCAAATAGAGAATATTGTCCTAAATTCACTACGGAAATCATAAAACATGGTGAATCTTTTTCATGGTTTGAGAATTCTTTTCCTACCATTGCCTTGGTCCAATAAATTGGATAAAAACTATTAACTGTCATTAAAGCAAAACCTACACATACTGCCATTATCCATGAATTTAATGGCCTCGCATCGCTGAAACCGAAAGAATTTCCATTCTGGGTATGTGCGTTAAAGGCAACGTTCGTTGGAAGGACCATATATTCGATGTCACCAGGAACGCTACCAAATGTCCAGGCTTCCTTAAGCGATGAAAGGAATATTTCACCCCTTCAGAGCTGGCTACAATTTATAAGGCGTTTATCCTCCTGAAACTCGGTTATATCTGGTATGGTGCACCAATAACTTATTTGGAGCTTCTTGACAGGATCCAAAAACGCGCGTTAAAACGGCGGCAGAGATATCGCGAGATCGATTGGCTCACTTAGTCATTGTCGCAATGTCCCCTGTCTCTCATTGTCTTATCGTTATTTCCACCATAAGTGCTCCAACGAAATAGCCAGTTTCATTCCACCCCTAAAACATTTCAACCGCAACACCCTTAAGCCTGTTTTTTTTTTCTTTTACTCATTTTTTTATAATTAGCGTGCGCTAAAGGGATTTCTTTTTTTCTGTTATTGATACAGTTATTGTGTACATAATTATTTAATTTAGAATATGCGAAAACAAACTACTTATTTATCGTTAAATCGGCGGGATAAACGAAAAGAAAATTTGCGGTCGCCACCGCCCGAAGGAAAAATATCGAATATGGGCTGTCAAACATCCACAGACCATTAAAATATTACACAACGAGTAACGGGTCGCTGCTACTTCCCGGTAGCTAAGTTGGACGGGGTGGGTTCAACGAAAATGATCGCTGATAATGAAAGAAAAGGAAAAAAAATGTTCGCTCCAATGAATGGAACCAGGAAAATGTAACAAAACAAAGTGGGCGCCACACAATTTTATGGGAAATTGTGAAACCTTGGTACAGAACCACTGAAAATTTAAATAAAACGTAATTTCAAAAAGAATGAAAAGAACGAAAATTTCCACAACGTTATAATGCTCCGTTGGAGCACGGTCTTTATTGTGGGGTTTGAAATCCCCTGAAAATTTCGTGGTTGGTACAACGGGTCGATATGGACCGCTGGAATAACCCGCTAAATAAATGTAAGAATTAATGGGTCGCGTGTCCCGTCTATTCTCGGGATTTTTCTTAACACGGAACAAAATCCTACCAGACTATCACTCGCACAAATGATCAAACGAAAAAAATCACTATACTTATCTTTGAAAACCTTTAATTCCTTTGTTTGCTGTTCCGTCCTCAAGCTTCCTTATTTTCTTCCTATTCGTCCTTTCGCCTGTCTCCCAAATTCCTGTCTCCTTATTTTCCTTTATTCCGCTTTAAAAATTCACTCTACTTTTAACTCTTTGTGTTTTATTGTACTCTATTTTAAATTGTTTATGTTCAACAAAATCACCTTGTAAACATCTCACCACTAGCTAAACCGCTGGTCAACCAAGAAGTGATTTTCCAGATTTTTCTGTTGTCCAAAGTCGGTTAGTGTTGGACTCACACACACACATTGGCAGTGCACTCCCACTGATGGCGTGAATGGATGTCCATTTGTGTTGGTGGCTATCCGCCATCCCACTGTCCACACACATACAGTAAGGCGAACCAACGAGCGGCACCTTTCAGCCCATCCAAAGCTATCTTGCAATGGTGTGCGCATGCCTGCCGTTACCGTTTCGCTCTAACTTCCCATTCTCTCACCAAGCTCCGAATTCAGCGCGACTTGAAAGCCAGCTTGCGATAAATTCTCTGACCGACCTGGGACAGCATTCCAATCCAGTCTGATTGGTGTTTTCCCGTCCATACCAAAAATCGCTAAGGTTATTTTGCTGAACGCCGTTCCAATGTAGCTAAAACTCACCACTTAAAATTAAAAGTGCAACCGATAAAAGAAAAGGAGAAAACGTTGAAAAGTGGAAAGATAAACATCGGGACGATTACAAACGTCTCAACCATTATGGCGAGTTGAACCTAAGCTTGAGGCCAGACAAGGAAACAACGTTATCTACCGCGTCAACTACCTGAGTCTGATGGAATTCTGCGCAGATTTGGGACATGGGAATCTGACGATAGCGTGTCATACCTTACAAAATGTGAACGTTTATGTTGGTCTCTCGGCCATTCTGATGGAAAGGTTTGTTGGGACGGTGTCATCTGGGACTCGACATCTGTCATCTTACATCGGTCAATGGGGTGCCAATGTGCTCGTGGTAAGCGGTCCACGGTTATTTGGTATTGGAGGGTGTGTGGTTATTAGGCCGTTCGCCTACACTCCTCTGCTGCTCCTCCGGTCCTCCCACGACGGAGTAGAAGAAGAAAGCGTCATCTTTCCCCGATCGAACATTACTGCCTACCTTTACGGTGGTAGTTCGTGCTTATGGGAGTTATTTGACTTGGGCCGTCCGCCCACCCCTCAGTTGCTTTTTGATTGCCCTTCTGGCAACTTGCCGGTCCGGCAAAGTCCGGCAAAGTGTGCTGTGGTGTTCAACTGTCAAAGGCCGTCCGCCATTCCACACGCACGTCATCGTACGGCCCGGTGGAATGGTTGGGCTTCGTACCTGGTCGCTGTCCGTCTTATCCTCACTCTCCTGACCGTCCGTCAGGCTGAGGTATATTTACGCTCGTCCGCGTACTCCTTATGGGCCTCACTCTCCTGACCGCCCGTCAGACTGGGGTAACTGGAACCTCGTTTGCCTGCTCGTTACCCTGTGGTGGTTGCTCATCCATGAGTCGCCGAAAGTGTTCCAATGGCTGATGGTGCCATGGGTGCCCCTATCACTTTCCGAGACCGTGAACTCGCAGCCGAATAAAAGAGCGACCAGGAAAGGAAAAGAAAAGGGACTAAGAGCAGGCCTTGTTGTGATAAAATTTACCGCAACACAGTTACCCTTAATGAAACCACAACACAGGCATTTTTATTATTTGTTGCTGCAAGCAGCGCCCAGCAAATTATTCATTGCCTGTTTTTAGGTGCTACGAATTGCATTAAAGAATAGAAGGATAGGAAAGTAGTTTGATGTGATAGGGTTCTTTTCTGTATTCAATATTAAATATTATGGCCCTGGTCGGGATTCGAAAGCAGGACCTGCGAATTATTAGTGAATACATACTATCATTGCACCATTGCCACCGCATTATTGGATATCAACAAAAATGCTTAAATCTAACTTAAAATTAAAAGGATACTTATTCTAAATTAGTAATATTCCTTATGCAGACGTTTTAAACTTAACTATAACCTTATAATTAATGCCTTTCGGCCTAAAAACTAGCTTATGAACTAATCTTGTATAATGTATTCATCGAGAAAATTAAAAAAAAAACTCTGCATCATTATTTAGATTTTATATTTTATATAAAACATATTAAAAAATTAAAAACTACCTCGTCTACTTACTTAAACTAGCTACGTACTAACGTATTCTAACTATAATTGGGATTCTGAGATTTCGTTACCTTACGCAACAAGTAGTCAAAATCCCAATTGCTTTCCGAGCGCCTGGCAGCGGTCAATGTGCAAAAGCGCCGCCGTGAGCCGGCTGAAGCCTTACAGCATCAATCACCTCCCGGAAGCACAACCACAAGTTGGCAAGCCCGGCCTCTCTCAGAAACGCCCTAGCTTGCTTAATCTAGCTTATAAACTAAGAGGATGTTACCTAGAGTAGCCCACGATCCTGGGTGGGTATGTTGACCCCTCGCCCTTCAACAAGCCACCAAAATTCGGTGAATTGCTTTTCCGTATCGAATTTATCCCTCTCCGCTAGTGCCCTCTCATGAGCATTGGCAACGTCCCTGCCGCTTATCTCTCGCGCCGCGGAAGCGGTGGTATAATAACGGGATACCATTCCTAATCTGTACCAGCCCTTTTGCTTCTATATTGATAAATGCCTCTGATTGGATAAAGGCAGAACGGAGCGTACTTTGTATGTACAGTTCATTGGGGTAGTAAGCCTCAAGTAAGCCACTGGCCATCGCCCTTCTAACGTGCCTTCGAGACTTCGAGTCACCTAAATGAGAAAAAGCCAATGTCTCTTTAAAACCCGAATCTCTTCCGTATAATTAGGCGCTATATTAAACCACAATAGACAACCATAAGCGGTGATCGGCCTTATAAGGGCCACGTAGCAAATGAGCTTCACTCTGGAGTCAAGTTGAGTGGTATGAAACAGTCTCCTTGTCAGAGCATAAGCCTTCTTGGCCCCAGCAAGACAAGCAACTATATGTCTTTAGAAATACAGACACTGATCAAGCCAGATACCCTGATATTTAAATACGGGCTCGAATCTAGTATCTAAGTGTTAGATTTAACTTAAATTTTTCAAAACCAAAACAAAATTGTAGTGGAAGTTGTTAAAGACCATAAATAAACCGCAAAATTGCCTAAATGGAAAAAGAATTGGCGCTCTCTTTTCTTGTGCGTTTTGGAGCATTTTGAAAATTGAATTATTAGAGGAAAAATCAGTCAATCCAACTCGCTCCCCCTAGCTACGGCATTGACTCGCTGACTAAGTGTTGAACATCCTTAATGAGCTCATCTCCAAATATGTTGAAGTAGCTCATGCAAGGTATCTGCCGTGCTTGAATTCATCCGCCGTACGTCCTCTTCTGAAGGGCTCATGCAATACTTCTGAGACTCATCAGCCAGTCGTTTATCAGCAGAGCTTTATAGTGTTGCTATTTTCTTCTTGTTCAACACTAGCGCTTATAAGTTTAGCAAGTCAAGTGTGGGATATAAGACCAGTATCCGGTGGCTACCACGAGGAGGTTAAAGAAGCACAATTAATGTGTAGTCTTAGTTGGGGCACTAGGCATCGCCGGGTTGATACCAAGTCAATGTTAGCCCTTATTCTACAACACCCAAATACTACAAATTTAAACTTCAAACTAATTTTGTTGAGGGTGCCGGTCATAGTCAAATTGTAGATTCTACATTCCTTAACTCACCTGTCTACGTGAATCAAAATACTGCAGACGGAGTTCAGGATATTCACTTTCCGCTTTTCTCAAGCGTTCAATTAAACCTTAACTTGAAAGCAGTATTATACGACAGGAAGCAGTCCCATTAAAAGTAACACCAAAGACTGAGAATATAATAGCTTTGTTAAAAAGTGCAAGTAGTATCCAACCTACCTACATATTTTTTACTTGAAGTTTCCTTGGTATCTTTGTACCTTTCATTATGCCTGCAGTTAAATGAGCTTTCTTTTGTTTTTATTTTGAATTTGCGCGAAGGAACGATTACAGTTTTAGAATATCCTCAAAGGAAAGACACCCTATTCATGCAAACGAAAGTGTCAATCAAGTCCTTCAATAGAAGGACGTATTCAAATTTCAATGGATTTCTCATTCTGAATGTTTATGGATGGCTGGTTAAATTGTACTTGAAACAATTTCAGTAATTATCAGTCCTTCTGGCCTTTGTGCAGTCGCACGAGTCACATTTCCTATAATTTTTGACACTGTGAGGGGGTTAAAATACACCTTTCAAGGTGGCAAACCCTTGATTGGTGTAATAACGTAACTTGTCTTGCTTTGATTTATTAAAAATATTGTGGATACATACCACCAAAAGAAGCATTCGTATTAGCAATCCTCTTCCGAAATGCAGCTACACTTGATTAGGAAAAAATTCCGAGCCTGTCCTTGATGCATTTTACGGCAGTAACCCAGTTCTTGCTCATTAAACTTACCCTCCTTATAAACGAGTTAAACTGGAAACTGTCTAAAGTCATGATTTTATATACTAGATACATACTTTTTTTCAAAAGTAACAAAATATATCCTGCGACAGCTCCACCTTGCAGTCAGTGTGTAACGTCACTTCTGTTGAAACTACGAATGAGTACATTATAATACATACACTGGCGATCACAAGGATGAGGCCATACATTTTGCAATCGATTTTCAGTCTTGATAACTGTTGGAAATTTTATACAAAGAAACTTTGACTACATATTTTCCCAACAGTAAGTCATAAAATTAAAGGGTAAATAAGAAATGGCCGCTGGAATTTTCCAAGATCAAACAATGCACTACTTGAAAAGCGTATAAAAAGATGCGTCACTTGGGCATGCAAAATATTCAGAAGAAAGGAAAAATTTAATAAAATGTTTCCATTTTATGGTTTTAAAACATTTATTTATTATGTTTTTCTACATTAATAATGAATATGCCAGCCATTGTTCGATATGAGCTCTATAAGACGGTTTGGAATAGAATCATACAGATTTTTTAATGTGTAAACATTTTTGCTTTCGTTGATGTATAAATATATTTTTTCTCGGTAGGGGCTAGTTGGAAATATCTAGCGTCACCATCAGATTTTGTCATCGTCAGATTTCGTCATCGTCAGATTTTCCCGTTAATTTTCATTACCACGTGAGTTAATCGCTGCTCGACAGATCACCGCAATTAAACGACGTTTGGCGCGGTTAGTACGTAGATGGTGAACCGTTTGAGAGCAACCGCGTGTCGATGTTTTTTTTTAATGTGTATTTTTTATTTTATATATTTCGTTATTATACATAATTTTCCAGTTTAAATTATGTTCAATTTTAGAGATTATTATGTAATTACGAAACACCGGAAAGTTGTGTGAAAGTAGATTTGTTTTGAATAATATTGAGGTTGTATAGCTTGAAGTTTGTTGTACATCAGTTGGAGGTAAGAGGAAAAATATCGATTATACTTCGGTAACCGATGGCCGATTTAAGAATGTCACTTTTAGTTGTAATAAGGTTATTTACCAAGTGGTCCTTGGATCGAAGAAAGGATATTTTTCTAAAATGCCGTTAGAATCCACACGGTATATCTGTGTTCAATGCTATTTGACTAAGAGGTCCTTGCAACAAAAAAAAGGTCCTTAAAAGTCGAAGAAAGGATATTTTTCCAAAATGCCGTTAGAATCCACGCGGTATATCTGTGTTCAATGTTATTTGACTAAGAGGTCCTTGCAACAACAAAAATGGTCCTTAAAAGTCGAAGAAAGGATATTTTTCCAAAATGCCGTTAGAATCCACACGGTATATCTGTGTTCAATGTTATTTGACTAAGAGGTCCTTGCAACAACAAAAAAGGTCCTTAAAAGTCGAAGAAAGGATATTTTTCCAAAATGCCATTAGAATCCACACGGTATATCTGTGTTCAATGTTATTTGACTAAGAGGTCCTTGCAACATCAAAAAGGTCCTTAAAAGTCGAAGAAAGGATATTTTTCCAAAATGCCGTTAGAATCCACACGGTATATCTGTGTTCAATGTTATTTGACTAAGAGGTCCTTGCAACAACAAAAAAGGTCCTTAAAAGTCGAAAAAAGGATATTTTTCCAAAATACCATTAGAATCCACACGGTATATCTGTGTTCAATGTTATTTGACTAAGAGGTCCTTGCAACAACAAGAAAGGTCCTTAAAAGTCGAAGAAAGGATATTTTTCTAAAATGCCGTTAGAATCCACACGGTATATCTATGTTCAATGTTATTTGACTAAGAGGTCCTTGCAGCAACAAAAAAGGTCCTTAAAAGTCGAAGAAAGGATATTTTTCCAAAATGCCGTTAGAATCCACACGGTATATCTGTGTTCAATGTTATTTGAATGAGGGGTGCTAGGAACAACAAACATTTTGGTAAAATATCCGTGCCGTTTCTAAAGACATTTTGGGAAAATATCCTTTTTCGGGTTTAATAATTGTGGCTCCAAGGACCTTTGTAAAATAACCTGATGTAAAATAAAAGGGACATTCAATCAATTTTTATTTTAAACGCAATATGCATAATAAATCCCAATAAATTATCACCATTATAGCAAAATAAAAAAAAATTGATTTAGTTATTAGTTATTCTTATTACCTAGGCAGCTAAAAAGCTATAGGTAAAAACTAACCAACTTTTAGTTATCATCCACAACTAACTTTGGCAACCTAACGAGCTTAGTTATACAACCTGCAAGTAATAGCTAATTGCAAAAATTAGTTGTCATTATGATAGCTAACCACCAAATCGATTGCATTTTTAGCGCAGCTAATTTAACTACGTTAGTTACTTAGTTGTGGCGTTAGCTAGATAACAAATTAGGTAGCTAACTCGCAACTGCGCCTACATGTTTACACATCAACTATACCGTGAGTGCAGCGTGGCTCACACTTTTTTTTTAAATAATTAAGAGAAATTTGGGCCCAGGCATCACGAATAGCTTCGATTAAAGTGTCCTTGTCTTCAAATTTTCTGCCGCCTTCATACGCTTTACGAGATAACCATGCCCAAACATTTTCGATTTTGTTTAAGTCCGGTGAATAGGGCGGCCATTGCTAAAGTTCCACGTCTTCTGATTGAATCCAACTTTTAACAACTCTGCAAGTGTGGATAGGGGTATTGTCTTGTTGGAATATCCAAGACAGGGGTCCAAAAATGTTTTTCACTTTTAGAAATAACCGTTCTAGCAAACATTTGTAGTTGTTCCGTTCATTGTTGTGGACAAAAACTCCAACTCGATTGTGCCAGAGTGGGTAATAGCTCCCCACACCATTACACCTGATGTACGGCTGTGATGTCTTGCCAAAATAAGCTCCTCCTTTCTTAGATCGTGGAAATATAAGTTGTAACCATCGGGTCCGTCAACGTTAAACTTTTTTTCATCCAAAAAGGTAACGCGTTCCCATTCACTGCTCCAAGCGACATGTTCTCTTGCAAAATTCATTCGATGGTCCTTGTGCCTCAAAACAGGTTTCTTTTTAAGTTTTCTTCTCTGTATAGTACCACTTTTTCGTATTATCCTTCGGACCGCTGGCTGATACTTCACTGTTGGCCCTTATTTTAGTCACTGGTAGAGCGTGGTAAAGCTTATAACTGTTGGAAGAGATATATGTTACCGGAACTTTGGCAAATATACTGTTTTATTCGCAACAAAGTTGTTATAGAAATACGTAATGCAAAATCACGAATGTATGCGAGTAAGCTTAATACCTATTTAAGTGATCGACAGATGTGGAAGAATTTGCGCAGCACAAACGTTGGCAAGAGAAATTGTTTTTCAGCTGATAATAGTGTTGACATTGACTGTAATTCCCTTAACCGGGAATTATTGTCCCTGAGTTCTTCAACTTGGTACGGTGGGACTGACCTTATATCTTGTTCTTCCGACAGTTACCTAAATACGCCTAGTTTCGGTTTTATATCGATAGACAGTGCTGATGTGGTTGAGAGTATACTCTTGATAAAGTCAAATGCAATTGGGTTTGACAAAATGCACTCTAAATTTTTGAAGTTACTCTTACCCATCGTACTACCATATATCACTTTCATTTTCAATACTATTTTAATGCCCGGCGAGTATCCCACTCACTGGAAGTTGACTTAAATAATACCCATCCCTAAAAATGCTAAGGCTGATGATTTTAGGCCAATCTCAATACTGCCCTTTCTGTGAAAGGTGTTTGAACGTACTCCACAAAAACAGATGAGCACGTATCTCAAAAATAACAAAATTCTCAATCCGAAACAATCTGGTTTTCACGAAAAACACAGCTGTATAACGGTTCTATTGAACATTACTGACTATATACGACAGGCATTAGATAAAGACAAAGTTACGATTTAAGTGCTCCTTGATTTTTCTAATTCATGACATGACACAATTTTATGTAAGAAGCTGATCCGACAACACAATTTTTCATCAGGTGCCGTAAAGCTGATTTTTTCTTATCTATCAAATACTGGCCCACTGACCCAAATAAACGCCCAGACCTTATTGATTTTTGCATAGTTAAAAACATTCAATTAAAAGAATTAACGATAAAATCCCGATTTGAGCTCTCATCTGACCACTCCCATATACATCTGAAATATACATCTGAAATAACAAATGCTCCTATTCCACATCAGCCCTATAACCGTAAGACGGATTGGGACTCCTTTCGACAACTCATAGACAAATATTTACTAACTAGCGTACCATTAAAATCGAAAAACGACGTTCAACGCGCAATAATCCACTTTAACGAAACAGTCAATGATGCAGCTATTAAAACGACGCCAGTAATCTCTCAAAAAGAATATAAATACTTCACACCATCTAATATACGACGACAAATACAGGATAAAAGGAATCTTAGAAAACAATTGCAGTCCAGCAGATCTCCAGAGGACAAAAAGAAATACAACAAAGCGATAAAAGAACTAAAAGCAAGTCTGAAACTAACTCAAAACGCACAAATAACTTGTGGATGTGCTGGCGACTTAGAGATTGCGCCTGCGCTCCAACACTTCGTATCTTTATTTTTGAAGAAAAAGAAATAAAAACGCGCTGCTCTTTAAATACTTATTTTATTATTTTAAATCGAATTTAGTTTTTCAGCGAGTCGACCAACGTGTGTCTAAACTTTAGAATGACAGAAATCAGAAATGAGGATGAGAATAAAAGAGACATGAAATGAAAGTTACATACTGATGGCTCGTTTCTGTTTTTTTACCATTTCATTTCTTTTACCAAACATTTTTATGGGCGGAATTTAATATCGTAATGTGGTGGTGGTGAACAGAGTAAACAGAGTAGAATTATGTTGCTACAAACTGACTACTTAAAAAATCTCTCCGCTACATCAGAAACAAATCACTCGCTATGGAAAGCTACGAAGAAACTTAAAAACAGGATATCTCATGATCCACCACTTGAGAAACCAGATGGATCGTGGGCCAGAACGAATCATGACAAAGCTCTTGCTTTTGCTAAGCACTTTGAGCAAGCCTTCACAAATGCGAAGACGGTGCGGACATCCCACAACAACCTGACATAAGCTCCAGCAATCTAAGAATAAAAAAAAATAAAGATAACCAAAATTGAACACTGCATTAAAAAAAGACTAGACCACAAAAAAGCTCCAGGTTATGACTCCTTAAATGGTAAAATACTAAGTGAACTACCCAGACAAGCCTTAGCGTACATCAGAAACATATTCAATACACTAATTCGACTAAAATACTTTCCCATGGAAGGTTGCTCAAATCATTACAGTGTTAAAACCAGGTAAGGATGCAATATATACATCGTCCTATAGACCAATAAGCCTGCTCCCAATACTAGGAAAAGTTTTTGAGAAACTCCTATATGATCGGCTGACTCCAATCATGACTAACAACAACTTAATTCCTGACCACCAATTTGGTTTCCGCAGTCAGCATTCAACTATCCAGCAAGTCCACAGGGTAGTAAATAAAATCACAACTGACTTTGAGGAAAAGAGGTACTGCATTGGAGTATTTCTGGACGTGGCAAAGGCGTTCGACAGCATTTGGCATAGGGGACTATTGCACAAACTTCAGACCCTTCTCCCACCAGACTATTATCTTTTAAGCTACTTATCAGACCGCCATTTCTATGTAAAGATTTAGGACCAAAACCTCAAACATCCACCGATCGAGAGCAGGAGTACCACAAGGATCTGTGCTTGGTCCACTGGTATACGTTCTCTATACTGCTGATATTCCTTCTCCAAGGGGCTGTTCAATGTTCATCGATGATTGCTACTTTTGCAGATGACACTATCCTGATGACTTCAAATGAGAACCTTGAATTAGCAACAGCTCAAGCTCAACAGATCTTGGATAACACAATAAAATGGTTTGACAAATGGAGTATTAAAATCAACGAGGAAAAAACCCAACAAGTTATATTAACAACAAAGCTGAAATACACTCCAATAGCTCCCAAGATAAAGGACAAAACTATACCAATTGACAAATCAGCTAAATACTTGGGTATGCACTTAGACAACAAGCTTACCTGAAAATACCACATACAAAAGAAGAGGGATCAAATAAATGAAAAATTCAGACAACTTTCATGGCTCCTTTGCAGGAACTCTAAATTATCTACAAACAACAAATTGTTGTTAAATAAGGCCATCATAAAACCAATCTGGACGTACGGAATCCAACTCTGGGGGACGTCGAAGATAACAAACACCGCAATTATTCAAAGACAGCAATCTAAAATACTACGATGTATTGTCAATGCGGACTGGTATGTTTTCAACTACGACATCCATCGTGACCTCTAAATGCGAACAATAGAGGAAGAAGCAATAAACACAGGCAGAAGACATCACATCAAACTGTTAGTTCATCTAAACGACTAGATTAGCTCACTACCACGAAAAGAGATACTCGGAAAAAGAAGATTGAAAAGAACAAGACCTAGTGACATGATAAGAGGAAACTCTTCATAACTACTACATATATCACATACTCCCAAATTGCACAAAAATAAAGACTGAAGGACATTGGTCACTCAGCCTAGAATAAGTCCCATAATTCCTTTGTAAAAAAATTTACCAAATGTCCAACAGGACAGATGTATAATAAATCGGGAGTGAAAAAAAAAAATCTATCAAATAGAATGCAAGCAGTTCAGCTTAATGATAATCTGTCCGATTTTCTTCCAATTGTAAGTGGTGTTCCTCAAGGCTCTATACTTGGTCCAATATTGCTCTCATTATATGTAAATGAGCTTCCATCTACAATAGGAAACTTTTATGTATGCTGACGATGTCCAAATGTATAGGAGTTGCCCACTCGGCCTTATTCAGAACGGAGTTAACTGCGTGAATGAAGCACAGTTGCACGTTAGCTACCTAATTTGTTATATAGCTAACGCCATAACTAAGTAACTAACATATTTAAATTAGCTGCGCTAAAAATGCAATCGATTTGGTGGTTAGCTATCATAATGACAATTAATTTTAGCTATTAGCTATTAGTTGCAGGTTGTGTAAGTAAGCTCGTTAGGTTGCCAAAGTTAGTGGCGTATGACAACTAAAAGTTGGTTAGCTTTTTAGCTGTCTAGGTAATAACTAATAACTAAATCAAAATTTATTGTTTTGCTATAATGGCGATAATTTATTGGGATTTATTATGCATATTGCGTTTAAAATAAAAGCTGATTGAATGTCCCTTTTATTTTACATCATGTTATTTTACAAAGAGGTCCTTGGAGCCACACTAAAGGTCCTTTAAGCCCGAAAAAGGATATTTTCCCAAAATGTCTTTAGAAACGGCACGGTTTACATGAGTTCAATGTTATTTGAATACCCTTATTCAAAGTCCTAGAAACAATAAACATTTTGGAAAAATATCCTTTTTTCGACTTTTAAGGACGTTTTTGTTGTTTCAAAGACCTCTTAGTCAAATAACATTGAACACACATATACCGTGCGGATTCTAATGACATTTTGGGAAAATATCCTGTTTTCGACTTTTAAGGACCTTTTTGTTGTTGCAAGGACCTCTTAGGCAAATAACATTGAACACAGATATACCATGCGGATTCTAATGATATATTGGAAAAATATCCTGTTTTCGACTTTTAATGACCTTTTTGTTGTTGCAAGGACCTCTTAAGCAAATGACATTGAACACAGATATACCATGCGGATTCTAATGTTACTCGTATATTGGAAAAATATCATGTTTTCGACTTTTAAGGACCTTTTTGTTGTTGCAAGGACCTCTTAGGTAAATAACATTGAACACAGATATACAGATTTGCAGGTGGCAATGGTGCGATGGTAGTGTATTCACTAAGTGATTGGCAGGTCGTGCGTTCGAATCCCGACCAGGGCCATGATTTTTATAAAATTGAATACACACAACAAAAACTGATCTCCCTAAAGCAATTTAGGCGCCACCTGTTGAGAAAAAAAAATCCCATCGCACCAAACTTCTTTCCTATCCTTCTATTCTTTCAGTAAGTAGCACCCAAAAATAGGCAATGAATTGCTGGGAGCTACTTGCGCAACAAACTAAAAATGCCTTCGCTGTGGTTTTACCATTATAAGGGTACTGTGTCACTACAGAAAAAAGAAATCCCTTTAGCGCACGCAAATTATAAAAAAAAAAAAAAAAAAAAAAAAAAAAACCATGCGGATTCTAATGACATTTTGGGAAAAATATCCTGTCTTCGACTATTAAGGACCTTTTTTCTTGTTGCAAGGACCTCTTAGGCAAATAACATTGAACACAGATATACCGTGTGGATTCAAACGGCATTTTGGAAAAATATCCTTTTTCTACTTTTAAGGACCTTTTCTGTTGTTCCAAGGATCTGTTAGTCAAATAACATTGAACACAATATACTGAGCGGTTTCCTAGGAGTTTTTGAAAAAAAATGTTTTTTTCGGGCTTAAGGACCTTATTTGGTGCTCCAAGGACCACTTGGTATATAACCTTATGACAACCAAAAGTGACATTCTTAAATCGGCCGTCGTCGGTTACCGAAGTACAAATCGATATTTTTCCTCTTACCTTCAACTGATGTACAACAAACTTCAAGCTATACAACGTTAATTATTCAAAACAAATCTACTTCCACACAACGTCCCGGTGTTTCGTAAGGACATAATAATCTCTAAAATTGAGCATAATTAAAACTGGAAAATGTATAACGAAATAAAAGAATTGCTCCTTTATTAGTTATGTTTATTCGATAGCTAAAAAGCTAAAAATAAAGCTAATTATTGTTAGTTACACTGTGGCAACTAATTTTTCACAACTAAACAGGTTTTTTTTTTATTTTTTTTAAAAAAAGGAAATCCAAATCCCAGAGCACTCAGACTCGGTAACGTTCCATTGTACTACCAGGCAGAAATCCTCCTTTTGGTGTAGAGGCATGTGATTGGGTGGCGTATGTTGTTGTTCCCCATGGGGATTGAACCTGCACCGCACGGGTCACAAGCCAACGCACTTTACTTTTACTTTTAAATTCATTTTTATTAATTATTAGCTTATATCAACTTAAATACTAGACAAAAATGATTAAATCTAACTTAAAATTAACAGGATACTTATTCTAGATTATTGATCCTTATGCGGACGCCCTAAACTTAACTCTATCTTATAATTATTGCCTTTCGGCCTAAAAACTATTTTACGAACTAATCTTACATAATTATGTTTTCATCGAGAAAATTGTTAAGAAAACTCGGAATCTTTATCAAATTTTATATTTTTATATAAAAAAACAAATTACAAACTACCTACTCCACTTACTTAAACTACTTAGCATATTCTAACTATAATTAGGATTCTGAGCACTCGTTGCCTGGCGCAACAAGTGGTCAAAATCCCAATTGCTTTCCGAGCGCCTGGCAGTCGTCAACGTGCACACGCGCCGCCGTGAGCCGACTGAAGCCTTACAGCGCCAGTCAACTCCCGGAAGCACCACCACACGTTGGCGAGCCCGGCCTCTCCCAAAAACGCCCTAGCTGACTTAATCTAACTTATAAGCTAAGAGGATGTTACCTATAGTAACGCACCGTCCTGGGAGGGCATGTTGACCCCTCCAAGCCAACGCACTAACCTCTACACCGTCTGCACCCTACTAAACACGCTTAGTAGCACTTCGTAACTAATAACTAATTTGGTTCCAAAATTTGTGGCAACTACAACTAAAATTATGGTTTAGCTATGTACGTTCAAGGAAACCACAGCTAATTTAGTTGTAGCTTTTTAGCTATTAGTTAAGCTAACTTTTGGGCAACTCTGGAATAAAGATATGGGGAAAATTGGACGTTGGTCTGAATTAAAAGGATTACATTTAAACGTAAAAAAGTCGAAGTGCAGGGTCATATCCAGGAAACCATTAGATCTTTCCTAATTTCCTCCCATTCTTCTAAGAGCTCTTCAATAGAATATGTTGAGAATTCAAGAAATCTTGGAGTCATTTTTTATCGTCGCCTAACTTGGGAAAATCATATCAGCGCAGCCGTTGGAAAAGTGGGTAACACAGGCCTAAATCCCATTAAAAACTCGTTTCACATTAGCAAAATCTTTGGTCATTCCTATCTTAACATACGGTTGCAAAATCTTTTCCAGCTGTGATGCAACCAGTAAGCGGAAACTCAATGTTGCTTTTAATAGGGCAATACGGTATATCTTCGGACTACGTAAATATGACAGGTTAAGCAGTTTTTCTCCTCGTCTGCTTAACATGCCTTTTGAGAGTTCTCTCAAATTTCGCACCTTGTGCCTGCTATCGAAAATTCTACTAACCCGGCAGCCGCACTACTTCTACCAAAGGATTCGTACATCTGAGCGTCAATTTTTCGTAAATGCTATCCGATTGTGGAATTCATTACCTCGGAACTTAAGAATAACTCAAGGTACAAGCACAAAAAAGGTTAAAAGGGACTTGTGAACTTTTTTTTCCGGAAATCGGTAACTAATAACTATTATTGATCATTGGGCGCATTTAATTTACAAGTCAACTACTAGTGACTACTATTTTACCTTTTCATATTGATCAAATAACTCACGTGACCATCGTTTGGCAAGTGATAGAAATGTAATTAGTAGTGAACTTGCAGTTAACTTGCAAATCCAATTGATTTATATAAAAAACCGAATTACCTTTATACATATGTATTCTAATTTTTGTGAAACTATATTCGGTATATCTACTTTTCTCAAATGTCTGTCTAAGTTAGCTTAATACTATTTTATAAGATACTAGCTGCACCCGCCCGGCTTTGCCCGTGCCCGAGAATTCTATTGGCCAATATGTTCGAGTAGACTTCCTTATTATTGTCTATAGCGGGTATCTGGCTTACCTATGTTGCTGCCCCTAAAAAAAGACCGATTTTGACCAAACTTCACAGAAACACTCTCAGACTAATACCGAAGATTGCCTGATTTGAGCTCAACCTGTTCCGCTTAGGGTAGGTGCTTTTTGTCTGGCAGGCGCCTGTGTCAGCTTACTTGTGCGAATCAAACAACAAAGCGAAAGTAAAAAACTTCGATAGAATCACTTTTCATTCACTTTCACACCGATTGTTATCAATGTGGGAAAAGCGTCTTCCGATTTCCGATTCACAAAAAAATAATGCAAAAAAAATTCAATAAGAGTTATTTGAATAAAACATTGACCACACCAAACATTGTTCACACGCCCGGCTTGACACGTTCTTGTGGTCTCCCTCTTTCATATGCGCGTTCGGATAACAAAATAGACGACGTCTGTACGATGGTTTTTTATATGTGCGGGCTCTGTTTCTGCATCGGAATTTACACGCATATGCACATATGCATGTGTACTCACTCAAATGCCTATAATTCACACACCGATGCAGATACAGATTTCGCACATACCAAACATCCTTTGTACAGACGTCACCTTTCATGGAAAAAAAAATTCATTGGAATCGGTTAATGCGTTTGGCCAAACACCGGTAACAAACTCAAATATGGATTGATTTTTATATATATAGATTATATCTTAAAGTGTATGTAGCATTTTAAATAAATAAATAAATAAATAAATAAAAGAGTAGAATTTAAAGCAAGCCGTAGAATAACCCATTTTTATCGCAATGTTGTTGCTGCTGCCGTGCGTCCATTTTGATTTTTTCCATACAATCCGAAAGATAAATGTTTGCAACAGTCTCACTTCTATTTAGCCTCCTTGGAATTTCTCGGCCTGAGAGTCCTAACTCCTTGAAAGCATATATTTTTCCTCTTTCCGTCGCTGTCAAAGTCTGTCGGGAACCCATTTTTTTAACTATATAAAAACAGTTCTTTCCAACGCTTTCTTAAATATTCTTAAAAAACTTTGAAAAAAAAATCGCTGATGTGAACTCCTGCAACGAAATATTCGCAATGTCCTCATCCTAGTCCAGCATCTTTTTATACGCTTTTCAAGTAGTTCATTGTTTGATCTTGGGAAATTCCAGATGTCGTTTCTTATTTTCCTTTTAATTTTATGACCTCCTGTTGGGAAAATATGTACCTGTTCACAGCTAGTAAAAGTTTACGGGTATAAAATTTCCAACAGGTATAAAGATGTATGGCCTCATCTTTGTTGTCGCCAGTGTACATATAAAGCTAATAATTAAGTTGCATGCAGTGTAAAATGTTGGAAGCAAATTAAATGGAACTCTGCGATTGCAGTGAAATCCTGTTGGCGCTTTGAGAGGTTAATTAGGATACTCTGGGAAAAAAGTGCACGGAATAACGAACTGTAGAACGTGCATGCAGGTGAGCCTTTATTAAAGCCGCACAAAATTGATAAAATGCCTTGCCTACGGTTGGTGTTAGAGCGTTGGCTCTTCCGTTGAATATGCCATTTCATCCCTCAGAGCTATGCAATATTTTCAAAATGAACATCCAAATCGTTAATTTTGAAAATATTTCGCTAATTTTTGTTTCGCTTTAAAGACAACGCAGTGATAAAGGAATCGCGTCAAACAGTTACTACTGAAAGGAGATATATTGCTTGTAGTGAAAATTGGACGGGAATAAAAAAATGGTATCTTTGAAACATTGAAATATCTAGTAAATCGCAGTTGCTGCAAGTGTACTGGGGAAGCTGTAGGAAGTTCAAAGAGGAGAGCGAGGTTATTAAGAACACCTTCGACTAAATTTGAAGGTAACCAACGACCATACCACGTCCAGTTAATCGGTTCTCGTCAGATCACATAGATACATAGATGGAGGACCGTTTGAGAACAACCGCGTGTCGTTGGCCAGTCCCATCTACAGAGTTGAGGTAGATAATATGCGTGGTATCACAATGGACCTAAATTGGTCTAAATGTGTCGGCTTCTGCCGACAGCCACATAAACCTAAATTTGAAGGTGCTTCTAAGATTGGCAAACTATTCAACCAAGCCTGTTTTAAATCCAAGAGCAATTACCCCTATCGCTAAAAACGATGTTTCCTGTTTTATTTTTGATAAGTTGATGAAGTACCTAATAGTAACAAATCCTAAATGAAAAAACTTATGGAAATAAGGCCAAATTTGTGTATATCAGTTTTTTGGCTTTATTTCGTTTTCAAAACGGAAATAAAGCCAAAAAACTGATTTAAAAAAACTTGGCATTATTTCCAAAAGTTTTTTTTGAAAATATTCCGTTGTCTGTACTATATAAAGCTAAGTTGGTATTATTTCCTTTTTAAAAACGAAATAAGACAATAATTTTAAATTTGGTAACTACTGGATGTTCTTCTTATTGGTGATTTCAATGCTAGGGTTAGTCTGTCACAAAACAGCATCGTTAGCGGAACAGCATCAACAATCATCAGCCCTACTTCCAGATAAAAAGACGAAACATGTGATGGAAAAGGTGTTAAAATATTGGATATTGTCGATACTCTGGACGCAAGGATGCTATATGGGAGCTGCAAAGGTGCCCAAAGTGGCGAGTGTACGTTTATTCGTGGAACATCGTGATAGATTACTGTTTTGTATCAGGAATGTGGAATTCGATTGTGAGTGATTTTAGGATAGCTTGGAAGTGACGTGCGTAATATCGGGTTCTGATCTTTCGTCCAATGCAAAGCTGCTTCCCAAGTTGAAGTGGAGAGATAGTCAACTTACTTCTTATCAAAACAGCCTTAACTTGGAACTCGCATTACGTAGGTCGCAAAATCAATTAAGGACCTTGCACAAATTATAATCAAAGCTGTTCCAGTAAGTGCTAAAGCGAGAACTAGTAACGACATTTTTAAAGAGAGATGGTTTGACGAGGATTCTCAAAAAGCTAGAAATCGTTCTCATTCTTAAAGCTTTTTAGGAAATATAACACATTTTTTTTCTAAATGATGTACGCAGATGCCAGTAAAAAATTTAAACAACTTTGTTATGAGAAAATAAATGTCCTGAATACATCTAGATTTTCGGCAGAATTTTGGAAAGCCGCTAAATTGATCAACGGAAGAACTAATTTCATTGTTGCATCACTGATCGCGTCAGAACTGCGAGTTTATTTTAGGAAATCGCTCAACGCACCCACCGCTTACACCGTACGCAGCGCCAAATTGTAAAGATAAGATACTGGATGCACCATTTTCGATTGATGAAATTAAAAACGTGATTGAAAAATCCAAAATTGGAAAGGCTCCGGCAGATGATCGTATCCCAGTAGAGGTTTTTAAAAATTGTTCAACGGAATTTTTGTACATATTGACAGAGGAGTTTAACAGAATTTTCGAGAATGCAGACGTCATAGAAAGCGTTAAAAGATCAATAACATTCCCCCTACACAAAAAAGGCTCCTATGACGTTCCGGAAAACTATCGGGGCATTCCCTTTTTTAATAAGTCCGTGAAGCTTTTTAGCACTCTGATTTTTAAAAGGCTTACACATTGGATTGAAGACAAGAAAATTCTTAATGAATTTCAGGCAGGATCTAGGAGAACCTTTCTACTATAGACCAATTATTTAGTCTTTTAAACATTGCGGAGAGCTTTAAAGGAAGAAAAAAGATACTTTACGCCTTTTTCGTTGATTTTCGAGCAGCGTTCGAGAAGCACTTTTCTATAAGGTCTATAAATTGGGTATATAAGGTAAAATTATTGCCTTACTGAAAGCGTTGTATGACAATAACGTTGCCTATGTATGGGATGGGGAATCAATATCTGAAGAGTTTTCATCACAAATGGAAGTGAAGCAAGGTTGTATCTTGAGCACATTAATGTTCATTCTGTTCATAAATGACATCGTGGAGGAGATAGGATGAGGAATCCATTTTGGAAACAACCGGATACCTGGCCTTATATTTGCAGATGATATTCTTTTCCTATCTGAATCGGTAGAAGGAATGCAGCGAATGATGAACCGACTGGAGAGCTACTGCGAAAATTGGAACCTGCCCGTTAATTTGCAGATATGCAAACAACGAAAAGTGGATGTATAAGGGAGAATATGTTGTAATTGTTCGAGAGTACAACTACTTAGGCGCAATAGTTACATCAAATCTCAATTTGAGAAAACATTTTGGATCCAAGCTATCGGAAGCGAAAAGAGCTGTGTCTTCAGTGTGGATATAGCTCAAAGCTTAAAATTTTTCACGCGACTGCAGCTTCTATAGGTAATGATTTATGGGGCGCAAGTTTGGGGAGTTTGCCAAAACGATGAGGTGGAAAGGTTCCTCAGATATTTTTTAAAACGCATTTTTCGGCTGCCACGCTGCCAAACTATTTGTTGCATTTCGAAACAACTGAGCCTCCATTATTTTTAAGGACCCTAAAGCTGCATTTTAATTACATTATGAAGGTGATGGAAATGTATGAAGTAAGACTTCCGAAGCGAGTGCTTAAGAAGGTTAGGTTTAGGTGGCTGTCGGCAGAAGCCGACACACTTAGACCAATTTAGGTCCATTGTGATACCACGTATAATTATCAACCTCAACTCTGTAAATGTAACTGGCCAACGACACGCGGTTGTTTTCAAACGGTCCCCCATCTACGTACTAACCGCGCCCAACGTCGTTTAATTGCAGTGATCTGACGAGAACCGATTAACTCGACGTGGTATCGTCTTTGGTTAACAAAGGCGAAAGCGTACAGTTTTCACCTGATATAAGCATTCCAGATGTGAGAGAGAAATTCAATTCAGTTTTAGAGAAAGCAACCCACTTCGCATATATGCATATTTTAAACAAGAAGGACAATCTTCTAAATATAGAATGATGAACAGTCAACTCAATTTGGATCTTCGAGAATAAACATACAGTCAAAATCGGTTATAACGACTTTCAAGGGACTGACGAATTTGGTCGTTATAAGATATAGGTCGCTATAACCGATATCAAGCTATGTATGTATATACTTACTTTTTTCCTTAATTTTCCTTTGATTTTGAGCCATAAAATAATAAGAATAATAAGAAATACATTCGGGACCTAAGAATTTGGTCGTTGTAACCGATGTCGTTATAAGCGATTTTGACTGTACTTACTCAACCACTGCTCCATAAGTATGATAAATGTAATATTTAAAGTTAGAGGCGAATTATTAAATTTAAACTATATTCCACATGGACCCGATCTGCCGATCTTATGAAACATATGCAACCTCAAGGAAAGGGAGGATGTATATCACTTTATTGCCATATGTCATATTTTGAGGGAGTTTCGTGTGAGATACTTTGGAGTTACTTCGATGGTATGGGACGACACTTTGAAAGTCCTGAATGGAAAATTAGACTGGGAAATATTATATAAATATACGTTAACCGCACTTTTATATAGACAACGTATTCTCGAAGGAGACTTTTAAATAAACAAATAAGTTCATTATATAATTAAGTTAAACAAATTGTCAATCTGGTAGACGGCCATTGGCCAAACCATATTAAACTTAAGACTATCAAATTATTGCAAAAATTTCAAATTTATTTTTCAAATAAAGTTTCTCTAACTAACTAACTAACTATCTACTGTTACTGCAGAATTCGTTGATGGTGAGAAGCCGAAGTTGTTTTGGTGGTAAAACACCCTCTAAGTGCTCACTGTGAAGGGTGGGTCCTTTGTTGCAAACCGTCACTTTTTTCACCTTCGATATAACATGGATATACTTTTTTCGCGTCTAGTAAAAATTCCACGATTTGGGAGCCCAAGTCGTCCTTATATTTTCTTTTTCAAGGCAGTATTTCCGATAAAAGAAAAGTGCCATATATTGGTGTAGGTGGTCCGTTGTTTTCAGGCAAAAAATGTTTTTTCTCGGAAGCTTGTTCTGATACTCCAGTGGCCTATTTCACCAACTAACAAATTTGTATTTACAAGCATTTTTTAACAAAATTTGTGATTTTGTTGATTTATGTCGTTTCACCAAACTGTGGGTATTACAAATTTGTAGTTGTATTCTACAAAGGGAAATTTGTGGGAATATTTCCATTTTCGTTTCATCAAAAGTTATTTATAGTTGTAATATACAAGTTACAAATTTGTGAAAAGTTGACTTACTTACACCAAAGAAAATTATTTTCAAATTTTGTGTAGTATGTGAAAGTATTTTACAACTGAAAGTTGACGTGTAATTCCTCCTACAAATTTTGTTTCATATTGAAAGTAATCGAAAAAATGTCTTTGCAACGAAGGCATAGTAGTAGCGATAGTAGCGAAAGTGACGATCATGTTTCCATTTTAAGAAAAAAATGTAATTTCGGAGTTATTTAATTTTAATGAAAAATTTCGCCTGACTCGATGCAAGTCAGAGCAAATAATTGCAATTATTGGGCCACAAATAGCCGACACGACTGAAAAAAACTTTGCATTAACACCAAGGCAGCAATTTCTCATAGGCTTGGAAATGGAGGGCAATACCATGGTGTAGCAGATATGCATGGGATATCTAAATCGACCGTTTGCAGATGAGTTTCTCGAGTTTGTGCAGCAAATGTTAATTTATTGTTTGAAAGTGTTGTATGTTGGCCAAATGAACACAAAAGTATTTGTGAAAAGTCTTACAATATTGCTGTTAAAAAATGTTTAATTTCTTAAGTTTTGCATACAATTTTCTTTCTTACAAGGTATGCCATGTGTTTACGGATGTATAGACGGAACCTTAACAAACAGAGATGCCCCCGGCGTGTTTGAATCTGCATATGTGGACAGACATGGACAGTATTGCATAAATTTTATATTGGTATGTGGGCCGGACTATACCTTTTATAACGCTTATGTGAATTGGCCGGGAGGTGTGGACGAATTAAGGGTGTTACAAAGAAGTGCCTTTTTTCAAAATTTGAAAGTGGATTTAGACCTTTTTCTCATTCTGTTTCGCTTGGGAATAAAGGATATCCTTTAAAGGATTGGTTAATTACCTCCATTTTGAGAAACCCAACTGCTGAAGTTGATCGTTACATTCGTGCACATTAATCAACTCGGAGAATAATAGAAAACGCGATTGGAATTTTGAAAGGGAAATTTCCGTGTCTGACGCACTTACGATTGCAATCCATGAAAGCAGTTACTGTTATAAAATGTTGCATCATCTTAACCAACATTTCCCGACAAGCGGCAGATAGATAGTATTATTGAAATGTTCACCACCACTGAGGATTTTAATGACGCAGATACTCAAAATGCTGAAAATTTTGATAGCCGGGCTTCCTTAGAATATTTATACCCTATTCTAGGGGTATATTAATTTTGACGCATAGTTTGTAACATACCTTAATATTGCCCGTAGACCCCTAAAAGTTACTATATTTATGATCAGCATCGATAGTAATGTCGATCTAGCCATGTCCGTCCGTCCGTCCGTCCGTCGGCAAAAATTAGGCCTTTAAACTGGACCTAGAGAGCTGAAATTTTAACCATATACTCTCTAGGGTCCCGAAATAATCAAGTTTAAGAATTTTTGAAATCCGCCCACAGACACGCCCACAAACTCAAAAAAAAACAAAATTTTGGAAAAAATCGAATTTTGAGCTAGAGAGCTGAAATTTTTTATATATGATCTATGGCCCATAAAACTGATTGGGACATAAAATTTTCAAAATCCGCCCACTGACACGCCCACAATTAAATAAAACAAATTTTGGGAAAAATGTAATTTTGAGCTAGAAAGCTGAAATTTTTTATATATGATCTTTGGCCCATAAAACTACTTGGGACATAAAATTTTCAAAATCCGCCCACTGACACGCCCACAACTAAATAAAATATTTTTTTTGAAAGTCCAAAGTTTGAGCTAGGGAGCTGAAATTTATAGTATATACTCTCTAGGTGCCCTTTATGCTCATACTTAAATTTTTTTTAAATCTGCCTACTGACACGCCCACAATTAAATAAAACAATTTTATTGAAAAACCAAAGTTTGAGCTAGGGAGCGTTTTTATTTACAAAAGCTTAGTTTTTTCGATAAAATCCTTTAAATTTTTGTCACGCCCACTTATGAGGGATAGGAATAAGAATAGGGTATCCAACAGTTCGCCCAAGCGGACTGTAGCCCGTCCCTATGTTTTTTAAATCACTTTTCGTTAGCAAATATCATATTAAATAACGAGACTTTTGAACTTTATATGAAATATATGTTTATTTATTTTATTTTTATTTTTAGTAGTCACTTAATTTTAAAGTGTTTTCTTCCAACACGTTTATCTTCTCTTCCAGCTCCGCAGTCCAAAAGTCGCGTTCCGTTTTCAATGCATTCAACTGCAAATTATAAATTTTGAATTGAAGCCTCCTTTTCTTCAATCGAAGAATATCCGTTTTTTTTTTTTTTTTTTTTTTTTAATAAAAAAAAGGAAATCCAAATCCCAGAGCACTCAGACTCGGTAACGTTCCATTGTACTACCAGGCAGAAATCCTCCTTTTGGTGTAGAGGCATGTGATTGGGTGGCGTATGTTGTTGTTCCCCATGGGGATTGAACCTGCGCCGCACGGGTCACAAGCCAACACAAGAATATCCGCTTGGTCAGTTAGCATTTTGTTGTTGCGTTTGGGCTTTTATGATGATACTTGAGGTTTGATTGAATTAAAAAATACGTTCATATATTTTTAAAAATAATTGTGAGAAACAAGCATTTGCATTTACCTTATTTCGCCTTCAATTTCCCCCACGTTTGCGCACTGGGGTGGCAGTACCTCTTCAGTAGGTACTGAAGAGGACTTATCAACTATGCCTTGAAATGTTGGCGATTCTTTACCGATAATATCCAAAATGATATTATCGAGATCGGTTAAAATGCGACTAGTGCCACCTTCAGAACCAGTCTTCTTTGAATTATCAAGTTTAAGCTAAAATATAAAAAAAAAAATTAAAAAAATAAATGTATGTACGAGTACATACATAATTTGTACTTACCAGAGTAGCCCGTTTTTAATTTTGCCACGCAATATCTCGAAAATATTTCCAATCCGTTCCATTTTGAATTAAGAGGATAATGAAATTAAAATATCTTTCCACGCGTTTACTTCACCCAAATAAAACCTCCTTCTTTTCTCTAATCAAAGAGACAAAAAAAAATCTTATTTTGCCCATTCATTTTAATTCCGGGATTGCACGACGATATTCCACAAATTTGTGAGAAAACACTTGTAGATTACACACTGCACAAAAACCCGGTGCAACAGGAATTTTTACACTTGTAATCAACATGTTTATTCTTACAATTTTTTTTTGTCTAATCATAAATTTGTGGGTTCATATATTTGTATTTGGTGAAACGGATAACCAGATTACAAATTTGGAAAGGGTTTTTCAATAAGAGCGCTACAAAATTTATTTTTTAAATATAAATATTTATTTTTTTAATAAAACAAAAACGGTTTTGGATATCAATGAAATTTTTTATTTCTGTGAAAGTACGTTCGATGCCATTATGTATAGAACTCGATTTCTTTTGCATGGCCACCACGGGCATGCTTGCGGAAGTCCAGACGCTGAACCCAATTTTCGACGGTTTTCCAGCATAAATCGGCCGATACTGCTGCAATTTCACGTTCGATATTCGTACGAAGTTCATCAATCGTCGCTGGCTTGTTGGCATAGACCATAGACTTGACGTAGCCCCACAGGAAATAGTCTAACGGCGTCAAATCGCACGACGGAGGCGGCCAAGCGACTGGACCATTTCGTGAGATAACACGGTTTCCAAACTTGGTTTCCAATAAATTGATTGTGGCATTCGCTGTGTGGCTTGTGGCGCCGTCCCGTTGGAACCACATGTCCTCCAAGTCCAAATCATCCAATTGGGGCCAAAAATATTCGGTTATCATTGAACGGTAGCGATTCCCATTCACAGTAACGTGTCGGTCTTGATCATCACGGAAGAAGTACGGCCCAATGACGCCGCCGGCCCATAAACCACACCAAACCGTAATTTTATCGGTATGCAATGATGACTCTTGAAGTACGTGTGGATTGCTGCCTGACCAATACCGCATATTGTGTTTATTGACGAAGCCATTCAGCCAGAAATGAGCGGACGATTATGACGACCATAAATTGGACGTAGGGCTCTTAACGTTGAGGCCACTGACTCCGAATTTCGGTAGTAAATTTTAATAATTTCGACTCGTTGCTGGCTCGTATATCTTTTCATCATGAAATGGCAAACTTTACTGAAGAGAAATGTCAAAAGAGCGGCAAGAAATTCGGCGTCGTTTGCTGTCCCTGTCGCTCTACTTTTGTAGCGTCCCTGTTGAAAAACCCTTTAATTGTGATTCACAAGTACAAATTTGTGGTTATAATTTGTAGTTTGGTGAAATAGGCCCCAGATCATTAATGGTGTTGGTTTCGTTGGTCTTGTTAACATATTCGCCTTTGCTGTAGTTTGTAACTTCATGAGTCATAGAACTAGGGAACACTACGGAGGTTATCTAAGCAGGTATACTTTGAACATTACAGTTGCATTGTACATACCTATGTAGGACACAAACATACATGTAAAGAAATTATATAAATTTGCAGCAGTCGTATAGTAGTACCTTGGTATAGTTCATAATGCATTACGTCATGTCTGAAAGGGGTGGTGGGGGGGGGGGGGGGGGCATAGATACCTCACTGTTTATATGCCGTAATGCTGGGTGCTAGCACTGAGGTATTTATGTAAGCAAGCAAAAAAAAAAGAAAACTCTCATAAAAAAGGAGTTTTAATAATTTTAATTTTCTCAAAAACTAGAAGACATAAAACCATTCGGTTTTTTTGTTTTCGATTCAGAATTAATAGTAACATTGACCACAAAAAGCTAACTTAGCGCTTTATTTCACAATTTTTAAAAAAATTGGTCTAAACTTTTTTTTTTAATTTTTTTTATCAAAATTTTGAATTTGCATGCGAATTTTTCAAAAATTATTCACATAAATAATTTAATTTAAATTTAAGATTAGGTTCTTAAAGAGCTACCTAGGAAAGCTTTAATCAAGTTTGCCTATCTTATAAATGCATCGTTCAGGTTATTGTACGTTCAACGACAATGGATGGTAGCTGAAGTTATAATGGTTCCAAAGCCCTGTTAACCACTAAATGACAAAAAATTAAAGATTCCAATATCGCTCTTACCGATAATGTCGAAGGTATTCGAAAAACTTTTGGTAAAGCGCCTACATCCGATTATCGAAGAACGTCGGTTAATACCTGATCACCAATTCGGATTCAGGTTTGCAGAATAACCAATGTAGTTGAAAAAGCCCTAGAGGCGAAAAAAAATCTGTTCTAGTGTTTTCCTCGACGTCTCTCAGGCCTTTGATAAAGTATGGCTATACGGGCTTGAAAAATGAGCTAAGATAAGTTTTTCCGAAACAGTTATCTGATATCCTTAGTTGTTACTTATCAGACAGACAGAAATCGCGGCAGGAGTTCCCCAAGGAAGCGTTCTTGGACCGATTCTATTCCTAATATACAATAGTGATATTCCGCAAGAAGAAGGCACAACAGACAAAGACTTGGCGTATTGCTCTCAACGAGGCCAAATCAACGCACGTGAATTTTACTTATAGAAATGTAGACAACTTACCCATTTTCATTGATTCGATACGAATTCCCTACGCAAAGGGGGCAAAATATTTGGGAATGACACTCGATGCGAAATTAAAATGGAAACCGCTTGTCAAGAAGAAACGCGAAGAGCTCGCCATTCGATGTAAGCAAATGCACTGGCTGCTTGGTAGATTTTCTCAACTCAGCATGCAGAACAAGCTGCTTTTATACAAGCAAGAACTAAAACCGGTTTGGACATACGGTATACAACTTTGGGGTTGTACCAAATCTAGTAATATCAAAATTTTACAAACTTTTCAAAACAAAGCGCTAAGAAAAATAGTAAATGCACCATGGTTTATCAGAAACACTGATATCCACAGAGACCTAAGTATGGCTACCGTCGAAGATGAAATAAAACATTTTGCCCGCAAACTACAGACACGCCTTCACGTTCATTGCAATAACACTATGCTACAAATTCGAGACGATACTAACCTAGTGCGCCGATTACAAAGGATGAAACCATTTGAATTAGCGCAATAAGATGTAACCGCGTGCTTACGGCGGTATTAGCAGGTGCCTCTACTGGGAAGCTGCCTGCCAAACGCGTATTTTATGATGAGTTTACTAGATTGGAATAACCTAGTTGTAGTACGAAGGTTTCGAAGGGAGGTGGTTTTTGTTTTCTTATCTTAAGTGAGAAAGAGTCGCATGTAAGATTTTCCACCTACCCCTATTGTTCGTCCGAAAGGCGCTCTGTTAAGACTAACTACAGAGATAAAAAACGCCTACCGTTGCAAAGAGATCGCACTTTGTGCCTTTCTGGACATAGAGGGTGCTTTCGACAACACTGGATATGAATCCATATCAAATGCTTTGTACCATAGAAATATAGATAAACCAACTATTAAATGGATCAAAGCGATGCTGGAAAGTCGCAAAATAACTTCCTCGTCAGGAACGACCTCAGTATCAGTAACAGCCGTAAGGGGCTGCCCACAAGGGGGAGTACTCTCACCCCTTCTGTGGTCATTGGTCTTCGATGACCTGCTACACAAGATGAGCAGTTTGGGCTACACCACAATTGGGTACGCCGATGATATTGTCATCATAGTTAGGGGCAAAGACTCAATAGGAGTCACATCAAAAATGAAAAATGCTCTAAAGACAGCCATAGACTGGTGCATTAAGGAAAATCTTTCCATAAATCCCAGTAAAGCCGTCATCGTTCCTTTCACTAAAAGGAGGAAATTAGACCTAGGCCTAATCACAATAAACGACACGGTCGTAGAGTATTCCGACGAAGTCAAGTATCTTGGAGTAATCCTGGACAAGAGACTTAACTGGAACTCTCACATAAACAACAAAATCAGTAAAGCTAATAGAGCTTTATGGGCCTGTCGTCGCACATATGGTAGAACCTGGGGAATCTCTCCAAAGATCGTCCACTGGATCTACACAGTGATGATAAGACCCATCATAACATACGCCTCCATAGTATGGTGGACAAAATCCACACAAAAGGTCGCAATAGAGAAGCTCAAAAAGGTACAACGGCTTGCGTGCCTTGGTATCTCCGGAACCATGCGTACCTGTCCAACAGCTGCCATAGAGGCAATAACAGGAATTATACCCCTCCACATATACGTCCAAAAAGTGGCGATCCGCAGTGCAATAAGTCTAATACAGCTAAACGAGATAAGTCTTAATGATCATCCGGAACTTAAGACCCTTCTCGATGAACTGCCAGAACTTAACATGAACTGCGCGGTCAAAGAGCGCATTCAAAAAACACTATGCTTCAACAAAGGGTTCTCCATGGAGATACCCAAAAGAGAAGCATGGGTTAGCAATAACCCACCAAACAGCCATAACGGCATAAAGTGGTATACGGATGGTTCTAAAATGGAAACGGGTGTAGGAGCGGGAATATACGGACCACACAAACGCTTTACGATACCCATGGGAAAAAGTCCCAGCGTATTTCAAGCGGAGCTCCACGCCATTCAAGAATGCGCCAGCCACATTATCTTATCTGGCGTAAAAGGTGCAACCATTCATATTTTCACGGACAGTCAAGCAGCTATAAACGCCCTTAGCTCGTATACCATTGACTCCAAATCAGTCATGTACTGCTTCAATACCCTACAAATACTCGGAGCAAGAAACAAGACCAAATTATGGTGGGTTCCGGGTCATGTCGGGGTAGAAGGTAACGAAAAGGCCGACGAACTGGCCAGAAAAGGTTCAGAAACACCTTTCATAGGTCCCGAACCTTTCTGCTGCACTCCTAGATCAGCAGCAACGGCAGCAATTAAAAGCTGGGAACATAGAAAATGTATCTATCATTGGGATAACATCCCAGGTCTAAGACAGGCCAAACGAGCCATTCGGCCCTTCAATCATAATGCCAGCAAATGTCTAAACCTAAGCAGGCATGATATCAAAAACCTAGTAGGTTACCTTACTGGTCACCACGGTTTAAGATATCATCTACACAAAATGAGAATATCAGATTCTCCTGAGTGCCGACTCTGTCTTGAAGAGGACGAGTCAGCTGAACACATTTTATGTGAATGCCCAGCCCTTAATGGAATTAGAAAGAAGATCTTTCTCAGGGAACAATTGAGCCCCGAGGACATAAAGAATTCTTCTACTGGTAAAATTGTCCGCTTTACACGGAAAGTGGAAATTTTACTAGTTTAAAATTTTTCTGGCCCATACGGTACAAAAGATCTTTTAGGTCGAAGTACCCCCCCTTTTATAAATCGCCTTGGCGAGTCAGAATTTAAAAAAGAAAAAAAAAATTGCTCGTCCGAGCCCAGTTCTGGTTCCAAGTCCTTTTAACCAGGATAGGTAACTCTCAGCTTGCTGATGAGAGTAACGTTAATATTACTATGGCTTGGGAGTAATATTTAAAACTCTTTAAAAAAAGATTATAGAACAGATTTCAGGCTTGCAAACTCGGTATAGAACTTTATTGTAAGTGTTGCCGTTGTTTTTTAATATTTTTTTTTTCATTTTAATTCATTTTGTTCTAAAATTGCCGTTACCTCCTAAACGGGGGGTCTATCACGCCCTGTAGTAAAAAATGCTTGTTTTTGACCCTTCTACAAAAGACCGTTATCAATTCTTGGCGCCCTAGTTATCATACTCGTGCCATTGTTGCCGCTTATCTCAAAGCCTCAAAAATTTTATTGATTTTAATGCCAAGTCTTTTCTTGACGTTTTGGCAAAACCATTTAGACGAAAATAATCACCAAAGCGATTGAAAGGTCATTTCGCTTAAAAGCACAATTAAGTGAAACAAAAAGTTTAATTTAACTCTGACTTGAACAAATTTCGCAATACTCACTCCCACCATAAGTACCTATACATCAATGAAAGATACGTTTTTGAGGAACAAAAAAATAATCAGCTCGCATTATAAAGTCGGTTATAAATAAAATATGTTCATATTCCACTCATGTTTCTTCTCGCTAAAAACCAATCTGCAAGTCACTCATACTTCCTTAAAAAGTCTATATTTATCCATTCAACCTTCACCACAAATCAGAAATAAAAAAAGGTGATTTCTACACCAGCAGGATACCCTGTGAATTGGCTGGTATTGCCGAGCATGGTCCCTTGTTCATCTTTATCTATATAGAATTTTATATTTCCGCCGAAAATGCTCTGCTTTACCCTTTTCTGTCTCAAACCACTGCTGTTCAACCCAATCCATACTGAAGAGCTCAAAGGGTTTCTGAATTGAAATTTTGAAAGAGGAGTCGTTGCGGCGGTGAAGCAGTGGCGGGTGGCTGCTCTGTGTTCCATTTTGAATTGATATTGCAGAAAGTGTTTTTTTGTATGTAATGTGGTTAACTGTGTCTACTGGTTTAGTAATAAAGTATGGGATTCCATTCTATTACTAACGAGTCGAGTCCTTATTGTGGTTGGGATTTCTGAATTGACTGGTTAAAATGCCTGCAGTGTAACTGACCTTTTCAGATGAGCTTTGGGTAGCTTGTTTGCTCCGTTTTTTTTTTAGATAGCATGCTCCTTTCAATTGGTAAGGCTTGCAAAATAATATTATTAAAATTCAATATTTGTAGATGTTTAATAGAGATGTACAGAGAGAAGAAGGATAATTAAAGTAAATGCAATTCGTTCGGAGTTTATTGAATTCAACACAATCATTTATGGAATTTCATCCAAAAGCAAGGACATACATTGGATTGAGAATCTAAGATAATTTCACCATCTCCTATTGCCTATTGGCAACCTGTCACAAATACTCGTACGTGTTCCGATACAATTTCCATATCAAAGATCTTATCTCATAGCCCAAATTGTTAAATTCAAATACACTTTGCATGAATGCATTTAAATTTGGCTTCCTTGGCTACAATGAGAGCGGGTTTGAGTTGGCCGCATTATAACAAAATCTCCTTTTTGGAAGGAGTTCATTCGTTGTTGATCTATTTTTCGTGTAAAAACGATTTTTCAGATGACTAAAAGCAATTCGTACTCAAATTGAAATTTCTATTTTTTATGTTGATACTCGTATGCCGTGCCGCTATCCTCGTGATGAAAATCACACGATAATACGAGAGGAGAATACAAAACGAGAGTAGCAACGAGTATATTTGAAAGCATTTCCTAGACAACAGCAGGATACGTTTGTCGTTTAGCCTATACACGTCGAAAGCCCAAAAAACAGATGTCAAAGCATTTCCATCGGATGAAGAGTGTATGTAAATGTAGTTGCTTTATTTTTATATTTTGTTGGAAGCCTGAGGAGTTCGTCCTTTCTTCTACGTAACCGGTGGATAGGTAAAGGTATGTATTTTTTGGGGCGGAAGTTTGCATACCGTTCGCACAACTGCACATTGAAAAAGCCTCTGGGGGAGAAAGGCTTTTGTTGTTGGCTGTTGATATGTTTTGACTAAGAGACGATGGTTTTTTGTTTTTTAAGTGACTGCATGTGGTGGATAAACAAATATGTTTGGCAGGAGCAAGCAATGGGTGGTGTTGCGAGTGAGTTATAAGGGAATTATTTACCAGTGAATTGGGATTTCAGTTTAAAGTTATAACCTTAATGCTGAGGTAATCTGGGGCATGTTAAACTGTTTTTTTGCTGAATAGTTAGGTCTTTAAATTTGCTCTTGTACCAGAAGAATAACAGCAAATCCGATGAAAACGAAATCAGGGAATACACTCATGTCAACAATGTACCACGTGATTGTTAAAGAATTAAAGAATTTATATCACTTGTGATGTCGTGGGAGTAGGCTACCATGTTGGGATCGTTTCGCAGCATCTGAACAATTTAACACAATAATAGAAATATTTGAGAATTTAGATAAGAAACTTGATTTCATTCCCTCGAGAATTAGCAGACCCGCCGGAAGTCGTTCAGCTTTTTTACCAGTGGAGAGTCTCTGCCTGAGACACTGCAGCTTTTCACCTTCCGCGACCCCGAGAACACTGGCGCTGCTTCCAGTTGGCCAGACCAAGCGGTGTCCATGCACATGTGTGTCTGTATACTAGAGTGGAGCGAAATTTTGTTTTCAATATTTTTTTTTCCAGTGTTAAAAATTGTTGACCCATGTTCTTAAACTTTTAAATTTTAAATTTCAGTCTTCTACGTCAACATCTTCAGGTGGCGCACTGGACTTGAACTTTGAAGTATAAGCGAAAAAAGGTATCTCAAAACGGTCGAAATAAAATGCATTAAAATATTTGTTTTTTGTTTTTATTAAATATATATTGTAGGTATAAATAGATAACAGAACAGTAAATAGAATCTGAAATAAGTTTAATTGTTTCCATCACAAGTTGTTGGACTTTCGGTACGGTCGAAATATTGCGATTTTGTTTCAAAAAAAGGTAATTCTTGCCTGGATTTGATCTTTGCTCTAATGCAGCCATCTCTTGCCTCTTATCCACAAACAGATAATGAAGCTTCGGTTACAAGCTTAACGCATCGTTCTACCGCTTGTGTGTGGCAAGGGAACTTCTGCAAAAACATTAAATTGTCCTTTGAAGAAATCATGTTCGATATTTCTGTATCGCTGTATTTCACTGTCATCGGTGGTTCGGTTACTTTTTCCTTCGACCAGTCTATTAACTCGTAGTAATTAGATGCATCTATTTGTAGTTTAGGTAGTTTAAACTCACGAAATTGACCGCCTTTTTTCAGTTGTCTTGCCTTTATTAATCATCGGAGAGCTAGTTCTCTTATGTGTGATTGGTCGTCTTGCGCAACATAGCTAGCAACAAATTTTCTGGGTGTACGAAGAATGAATTTCTTTGGATAGTTCTTATAACGATATTCTTAAGGTCATCCCGCAAGTACAATGATCTTTTAAGCATGTTGAAAATGTGAATCGGACCATGTTTACATGATGGCTTGGTTTTTATGTCAAACCAGGTTGTTGCGTAGACTTTCACAATGAATATGGCAAGTTCTTTGAGGTTTTCCGAAGGATTTTCTGTGCCGACATATAACCGAAGAATCCTGTTTGCACAAGTTAACCACCGCGAATGTGCCAGCTTACCTGGATTTTTGCTACCTAAAGCGGGCAAAATTGAACCTCTAGAAATTGCTGAGCACATTTGATGCAAATATTTTATATCTGTGCTTAAAGAGTCAGCATCCACATGCGGAAGTTCTGCATATACTGCTTCAAACTTCACCACTTTGAAGTTCAGGCACTTTTCAAGAATTTTCCCAATGCTTCCGGAAAAACTATTGTGGCCGGTTGTGGTTCCATCGAGACTTGCAAACAGATGACGAAGCGGTAGCTCATTTGCAAGTAATAAGCACACAAACAAAGGACGGCCGAAATGTTTTTCTAACAATACAATGACGCCGTTTTTATGTCCTGTATTTATAGCAGTGCCATCACACCCAATTGCTACCAAAGTCGTATGAAATTCAAAGTGTTTTTCCAGAAAGTCAACTATACTTCTTTCGATAGTAACTGCTTTTCCCGAATCAATTGAAAGATGTCCGATATACTCTGAATCTGGCTCCGATATAAGTGAGATATGTTCTTCAGTAACAGTCTTTCGATGTGATATGTTGTCAGTCTTAGCGATGAATAGTCTTTTATCCTTACGGCCGTCAAAATAATGTGAGGATATAGGTTTTCTAAAACCTGCAGCTTCACATTGTAAACCTAGACGGACTTTTTGACGCTCTCGTCGTAATTTACTGCAATCTATTACTTTCGATGAATTTTCACTACTTATGACGTTTAAATCCAACAAAGCAGCATTTATTATGAAAGCTGCCGATCGATCAGAAACCCCGGTTCTATCACAAGCTGTAAACAAATTCTGTAGTTTGTTTCTGATTTGAAGAGTTTTTTCTTTTTTTACAGGGTTTTAACGGGCAAAATTCATCGACTTCAGTATCAGTAGAAGCACTGTCAGACAAACATTAGACAGCCGCAACAGCAGTAGAAGTGCTTGCAGTATCAGCAGTAGTTTTCAAAAATTGTTGATATTTTCGTTTCCTAAGTTCCTTACGATGCAACGACTTGGTTGCCACCTGATCAACAGATCCAATAAACATTTTACGAGAATTTCGTTGATCTTTTAAAAAGGGTTCTTCTACAATTTGTACTTTGGTCTCACATATACACAATTCTCTTGAAGTACATTTACAAGTTGCAATATCAAACAGCTTTTGCAGAGAATCTTGATAAAACTCCTGCTTTTTTATTTCATTGCGTAATTTCTTCGTACTCTTATACTTATTAGTACGAAATCAACCTTGCAACAACTTGTTGATAACTGATGGTAGGAAGTGAAGCTTTATTCCACATATTTTCGACGTCATTAGATACTATTTCACTTATTTCCTTGATTGAGGGGTCTTTTCCAATATTTAATGCAATTAAATCATTTCTTATCCACAAATAATGTTTAATTATATCAAAATAAGTTGGCAACATATTATCATTCAGCTTTTGTGGGTCACCAAAAACAAGGCAACGAAAATTTTGACGAGTTTTAGGCATTTTAATAAGTCAATGGCAAAGGAATTTATTACTTTAAGAACTGTTTATGAAAGTGGTGAAACGAGTAACTTAGTTAAAGGTATAAATATTAAAATAGTTTAATACGCACAACTAGACTTTATAGACAGCGATTCTAACACATTACTTGAAAAAATATTAAATATTACTCTGAATTGAAGGAAGAATTAAATTGTAGGCCTTGAATTTCTTTTTAATTCAAAAAATTTGCGGCAACTGAAAGTAAAATTATAGGTTCCTGATTTAAAATAACTCTGATTTGAGGGCAGAATTTTTAAATATTAGGTATTAATTTTTTTTAAATTCAGTCGTCTGCGCCACCTGAAGATAAAGTCATAGGTTCTTGATTTTTTGCATAAATGATGTCCTAATATAGGGTCACCAATTAATAACACAGGAACAAACAAATTTTGATTTTTTTTTTTGACATATTCACTCCAGCCTAGTGTATACCCTTCCCCCACCCCTCACAACCCATCCCCCTACACCCCAAGAAGGATTATTGCGCTTAAATCAAAGGAACATGAACACGTGTAAAGCCGTATCTGAACGAGTTGGGCCCTTAAGAACGTATTGGAAATGTTTCTAATTAAGAAATACCAAAACAGCACCGACAAATTCCTTTTAAGAGTAGCTCAACATTTATGGATAGGCTCAACTAGGATGGATTGTTCATTGCCCTACTGACATTTCATTCTCACTAAGTGGATGTGGCATTAGGTTGGGGGTCTTTGTCCATTTAGAAACAAGATTTTTTGAAGGCTACTTTTGTGTGATAAACACACCTCATTAAGGCTACTTAGGCTTCCTCCCCGTAAATTTACTTGTGAATGGTTTGAATGAAACAACAACAACTTCCGAAGTCTTGCCAAAGCCGATCGTGAGACTCCTTTTTTTAATATTATTCATTATTCTTAAAAAATAATTGCCCCAATGAGATTGAGAACCTAGACTAGCGTCTCCGCGATAAGTACATTCAGTACTCTATTTTTGAACCTCACATTTGCCTGAATGGGGTTTCATTGTTTATAGATTTTAATGAACAGACCAAGCATTTTTGAAGCGCCCACAGGTATAATTTTGTGCATTCGGTTTAGTTCAGTTTTCCCCAGTAGACTATGGCGAAGCGGGTTATTTCGAGGGGGTTCTCTCACCCTTACAAATATTCAATAGAAAAACGGCGGCCTGGTGTGCTAATTAGCTGCCGCTTAAAAACGTACAAGCTTAAATCAGGCAACTGAAAATAAAACTTAAATATACAGGAATTACGAATTAAAGGCCCCAGTGCGTGGACATTCCCCAAAAAACACTGCTTGTCTGAAAATGCGAAATTACGTCGATGTAATCGGTGGGTCAACTTGATTATAGATTACCTGATTGGTAAAAGGAAATTGACCCAAAAATTAATAATGGGAGCATGAGCCGGTCGAAATCGCTAAAAAAATAGGGAGGCCTCACAACTCCTGCGTCACACAAATGCAAAACCACCTCAGCTATGAAGTACCGTGAAATCAGGGGACCATTGAGGGTGAAACAGCGAACCCCACATACAGTTAAAAGGTGGGAGGGGGGGGGGGGGGAATTGATTACTTCACTGATCGAAGCTTCGCTGTAAAGGAAAACGAAGTAGAAGGTATTAACGACCCATATACATGGCCTCAGTCCTCGATTTTCCAACCCTTTGTGTGTGTGCAGTTATGTTTTTGGTGACAAACGAACGAGCCTTTAATTTTATGGCGACTCCTAACGGAAAACACGAGAAGTTTCTTATGTTAATTAACACTGTTGGATGTTTTTCAAACTTTCATAAGAGTAATGGCAGTGGGAAAAACATAAGGTGTAACTGGGCGCCATCGTGATTTGTACCTGAGACCCCTCGTCCAGTGTCCAACGCACTCCACCATGACTGAAAAAACGAGACTCAATTCAAAAAAGAAAAAAAAAGTTTTGTGCTTTTTCGGAAACAACGTTCAGGGAATATTGATTTAGAAGATTATTTTAGCTGGAAATATTGGAAATATTGGAACGGGGGTGTCTCGGCAGTCGAGCCTAGAATTCTGGTCTGGTTCACTGTCGGATCAAAAATTGTATCTGAAGTTTAAAAGTCGGCTCGGAGCCAGCACCAGCAAATGATTTCTACTGAGCCATCCACGTCAACTTTTCAGTTAGTCCAAGAGAACGTGAGTCTCACATCGCTTCCAAGTACCTCATCAGTGTCATTTCAACCACAGTCTTCAGCCCGGCTACTTTCGCGACTAACTAAAGCGAAAAGAGGACGTTGCCCCAACGGATTCTAAAAAAAAATGTTAAATTGGGTGAAAATGCCGAAGAAGAGGATGAAGAAGCTGCTCTGGATTCTGAACCAAAAAGATGAAAATAAATGAAATCAAAAATTCTTTAAAAAAAATGTATAAATGTACCTATACACGCAACTTGATTAAATATTAGTACCTAAATATATTTATTTTCTTGAATTCCACTGTAAATTATAATTTTGTTTTTGTTTTTGTTTTGGATATTTCTTACTCTATTTACAGCAAATTATAAACATACTACAACAAATTACTGGATATATTTTTCACAATGGTTAATTTTTTTTTGTGCTTGGGGTATATTTTGCACAGTTTCCCGCATAATAGATTTACCGAAAGCAGAATATTGGTTATATTTAGTACAATGGTGTATTTTTCTGCTTGTTCTTTAAAACGGGTGGTTTTTTTTCCAAATTCAGGAGTTACAGTATACGTATACAGGGTGTCTCACAGTGACTGAATTTAGCAAAATAATACGTTCGATAGTTAATTGTGGGAAAATCCACAATCGCGTAGAAAAAGCTGTATGGCGGAAAGAAAATCTTACCTGTTCTTGTTTTAATAAAAAACAAAAATATCAAGATTAGTCGGCTTCAGTTTTGTCAAGCTAAAGCCATTTAAAATATCGGTCTCAAAAATGGACGACATTTTTAAATAGAGCATTAACCTGCTATATTTGTATGATTTTTTCTCACCAGTAACTTTCCAAGAGCACGTCCTTAACGGGGAATCGGCAAAGAGCATCGACTTAAGATATGCTTTTTTTTGCAACCTGCTTTGTCGTATCACTAACTACGAGTATCTTCAGTTTATAGGTAGGTACTCAATGTACTCTGTTGCCTTTTCAACGTAAATATTTCTATGCGATTAAAGATTTTCTCACAATTTACTATCAAAAGTATTATACATTATATTGCTTAATTAAAATGAATTCCTTGTTTGTAGCTAGATAAGCTACAACTTAAAAATTGGGAAAATAGGTTTAAAAAAAATAAATTATAAAAATCATAAAAATTATTTTAAGTCAAAAAGGAAGTAAAACCGTATTTTGGACTGTATTTTGGACGACGGCCATATTTTTCAAGAAATATTAAAAAAATTAAATATTAAATGAAAACAATGATTAAGTATTTTAATTTTATAGCGACTTAATTGTATACCGCATTGGGTATTTTCGTTATTAACATAACGTCTCTTAAAAAAATTAAAAAACAACCAACAAATTTTAGGTTTCGATTAATTAATGGATATTTACGAGGCGCTCAATTTTTAGACGGGGTAGGACCAAAAATCATTCGGCTGAATATGCTTCGTTTTTAAATTAGGTACCTACTCGCATTCATACTAATTCATGATTTTCTTGCGTCCATATCGTCGCTTGACAAGAAAAACTCACTAAGTGCGTTTAGAGAACAATGGAGATAATGGGGTTTTAATAAATTATTTTGTACCAAAATTCTATTTTACAAGTTATTGATTTAAAATCGCAGATTATAATAAAACTATGTTTCCTTTTTATAGTTGTGCTTGTATCTTCCTGTTAAATACAAAAGTCCTCGTAAAAATGCGAAATGAAGGACTTAATGAATTTTACCTGCCGGAATCACAAACATAGAGGCACATAATGAAAAACAAATTTTACTTTTAGTAAAATAATTTCGTTTATTTATTTAAAGAAAAAAAAAACACTTTCGTCGTCCTCTATATCGCTTTCATCATAAGATGGCTGTGGTAAGCGCTCCGGATGCAATAAATTAATATTGGGCAAACTTTTGAACCACGGGATAACTTCTTCCGGAATTAGACCAGCATCGCATAGTTTAACAAGGTCAGTCTTTTTTGCTTGCGAAATAGGTAAAAGATTACAATATGCTGATTTTAGTTCAACTATTGTCCTTCGGCGACCTCTTCCGGATACATTTATTTTTTTATAGTCGGATGTATGAGTGTATCTATAATACAAAATTTCAGGGAATTCTTTTTCGAATTTGAAACACTTTATTTTAAGCCATGACACTTTTTCACCGTACTCGTTTTTGTTCCGATTTTTGATAGTGGTGGCTGCTAGTTCCTGCAGATTATAGAAATCCTCGAACTTCAAAAGATGAACTTGATATTCACCCTTCTTTTTATCCTTTTTGGAAGACCTAGCAGATTGAAAAATCCGTATCCAGTCGGACATTGTGTAAGCGCTCGTATTTTTTTTTGCCGACTCTATTGCGGCTGCTACTTGCTAGTTTCTGTTCTGACCACCACAAGTGTCACATAACAGTGAAACATCTGTCACGGTCAAGGGCAATGTTTTTAGGAAACGAAACAAAATTGAGCCTATCTCATTGCTCCCTCGCTTACCATTTAACTCGTTCCAAGTGTAACAATGAGCGTTTTCTCCACTTCCTACGTAAATAGTCAAATTATATACGCATATTTTTCAGGAATAGTAAAACAATGAGACACTCGAATACGGCAACTGGAGAACACTTTGCAAATCAAAAGTGCAAGTAATGAACGCAGGATAATTTTTGCATCTCACTTTATCAATTTCCTTGGCTTCATTACACTGGTCTTTTCTCATTAAATGCGTTGAATACTCTGCTTCTAGCTCTTTTTTATTTATAGCTTGATCATATTTAGCGCACGTTGCACAGAGGTCTTTTTTTGGTTTAAAAAACGAATAGTTATAATTATCGCAGAATATCCTTCTATAAGTTTTTTCGCTGACAATTTCAGTAATATTACGTTCTTTGCAGAAATCATTACGGTAAAGATTATACATCTTCCAAATAGACAGAGCACTATCTAGGTACAATTTCTTTGAGGACTTCCGAACATAGTGGGATTCCATAACTGGGAAGCTTTCTATATGTTTTTTTTACTAAAGCGACCACTAATTCGCTAGTTTTGTTGCCAGGCGCCTTTCGGCCCCTTTTATCGTTATCAGTAAATGATCCAAAATGTGAACCGTCGATGGCTGTATTAATAGGCCCGTTTGAAATACACAACGTCTTTTCAAAAAAATGTGAACATACTCTATGACGTGTTCCAGTGCTATTTTCTAAGAAATATTTTTTAGAAACATGACGCGCTTTATCACTGTTAGTATCTACTTTTCTGCGTTTCGGTGACTCTGCTTGGACAAATTTTAATATAAAATCTTTCTGTCTACCATAATCAGAAACTCCCCAATAAAATTTACAAATTTTTTATCTGTCCTCTTCTGTAATATTGTTTGTACACTTAAACTTACATTTGGAACAATCAGCTGGTTTTGGAGATTTTGCAGGATGGCTTTTGTTGTGGTAGTATAAGGCACACATTTTGCTCGACGAGATTTCACTACATTGACTTTCCAGGTTTCTGGGTGATTTGTTCTGCGTCTTGTTAAAACTTTTTTGTAAATTTCATCCGAATAAGCGGAATTTTCGGAATCCTCTCGTACAGGCTGGAAAGTTAAGTCTTCATTGGAATCTGCACTAAAGTCTGTATCACCACTACTGCATTCATAGTTAACAAGTCGATATATTGTGTCGTCTTGCATCTGCCCAAAGTCAAACAGAGTTTATGATTATGATTGAAATTTGTACAAGCAAAAACTAAAAATTTAGTTGTGAGTTGTAACTTACATTAATTTCAATTCCTTTTGCCTCGTCATTCACATCGTTCTGAACACTATCAGCTGCATCTAAGTCTTGTAAGACTCCTGTATGAATCTTAAAGTGTATAGGATGCAAATTCAGTATTGAATAATACTCGTAGAACTTAGCCCGATGTTAATGTCGTTACAAAATAGTAATAGATAAAATAAAAAATTATAACTTACATGGTTTGGGTTTATATCATTAAAACTTGTGACAACAGATAGTGGTACCTCACATACACTAACAGATTTATCATCAAACAAATCTCTTTGAGCGCCAAGTATGGATTTATGATTCTAAAACAAGGATTCCATAAATTAATATTATTATTATTATTAAGTTAAATCAAAACATAAAGAAAGTACTTACAAGATTATCGAGAGTTTCTTTATGCTTTCGTTTGTTCATTGCCAATTCGGCCAAGTATTTTCCTCTTGATTTATTATTCATAATTACACTAAACTTCTCACAATAGAGTTTAAATTTGCGATTCGAAAAAATTAAAATTAAAGCATAGCACAGTAGTTAGACCTCATTAATTAGCATGTACTTCGTATAGCACGGCCTCGCTCTAACTGGGCTTATTCACAGCCATACACTTACATTATTTTGTTCACGCACACATGTTTTGTCACGCACTTGTTTTCAAATTTATGGACGTTATTCATACCTACTGTGTTTTTAAGAATACGTTCTACTCAAATAGGGACTTTCCCGTATTGAGTGTGGTAAAAGTTGGTTTGAGGTTAATTTGCTCAGTTACTATAATGTTGGAGGAACAGCAGTTAACTTTATGTGTCTGTTCATTTTATAAAAAATACAATTTCAAATAAAATAAAAATTCTGAAAAGTTCATTAAGTACGTAATATAGTATAGAATGTTCGCAAGAAAAATTCATTAAGTACGTACGTGATTTTTTCCTGCCGTAAAAATCTAAAAGACTGCAGTTAATGAAATTTGAAAATATGAAACTGCTAGTGGGAATCACTTTAGGGACTTACTGAGTTTTTCCTGCGATAGATAATTGAAAATTATAGTACTTAGTGTTAAAAAGTCATTTTAGCTAAAATGTGTACTTAGTGACTTTTACCTGTCAACCGACGATATAATGCAGGTGAATAATTAGAATCATAGAAACAATTACAGAAATTACAGATCATTCAGATGACAGACCGATCAGAAAGTAAACTTCGGTGTAAAGTTTTATCCTTTCCAATTTAAAAAAATTAACTTCGGTGTAAATTTTATTTCAAAATAAATAAATTCATCGAATCATCATGTATTTTTCACACTCATGGGAATAATTTTACACCAAAATGTGGTGTAAATTATTTACCATCGAGGTGTATGATTTAAACCAATTATTAGTTTATTATTTACACTTCCGGGGTATATTATGTTCTAGTTACCAGAATAATTTGTATACCACTAGCACAATTTATGTACCGAAAATCGGTATAATTTGTGAACGTCCGGTGTAAATTATAAACGACAACGCGGTATTACATACACCGAATTAAAATTATTTGTACAAAAACTGCACTGAAAAGTGGCATATTTTTTACATTTAAAATGTATATCACGAAAATGCAAAAAATACACCAAATATTTTGGGGTATTTTGGACGTTTGTGCTACTTTACTTGAGCAGTTCCCGGAGTATTTCCGAAATATTAATATATGCTAAGCAAGTATGATGCAGTTACCGTGCCCTGAAGAAAAGCATTCATGAAATTGAAAACTCTGACGTATATGCCCCTCCTAACCCCAACTGTATCCCCGCATAGGTATTGTAAACAAGTAATACATTTTTGTGTTTTGTCTGGGAAAACCCTGCCGCCGGCGAGCATATCTCGGCCCAGGCGAAGATCACCGATGGGAGGGAAATTCATATCGTATAAGTTCATAAACTATCCGGTCGTGGATGGGTCTCTGTCCACTAGCGACTCGCAGGAAACAAAACTGCTGATGAACTAGCTAGGGATGGTTCAGAATCTGCATCCTTTGGACCAACTTATTGTAGAATCAAATAGACTACAACTTTAGGACTGATTTATGATTGGAACCACCAAGTCCATCTAAAGTTTATTTGGAAAATGTTCCACGGCACAGACAATCCAAAAGGTTAATCAGCTTCTTATATAAGAAAAGTATAAGTATTTTGGTAAGATTTGTGCAAGACGATTGTTGCTTCAGGTATCATCTTCACAAATTAAATCTGTTTTCAGAGTAAGAATGTAGCTTTTCAAAAGAATAATAGATAAGTTTGCAACAAGAGTTAAAGAACTCTGCTACTAATATCACACTGACCTTCTTAATTGAGGCGGTACGTCGCTTGCAATAGCGAACCCTTTGGTGGTAGTGTCAGTCATTTGGCTAAGGGTATTTAACAACAAATCTTTCGTATGACTGAGGAGACTTAATTACTTACTGCATAGGTATGGCGTTTTTTGTATAGTCCAATTAGTCGTATCGTGAATTATAGCTCCCTACCCACTCTCATTAAGTCTATAAGTTCTAAGGGACAAGATGTAATCTTTAAAAGTGAAATATGTTTCGAATGAAAGAAACTCCCCTACTCTCTATTACAAAAAATGTCCACGCAATTTCACACTGCCAATGTAATAACCAAACAATTCAAACAAACTCTATTGGTAATCCTTAGGGAGGTTCTTTTCCCTGCCATTGTATAAATAACTCCTTTGAGGAGTAGGTACAAGTACCTTCACTGTGCCAACACCATTTATTTCGAAACTCCCACTTAAGTACAGGTTGATTATCCCCCTCAAACGGAAACGCAGAGAAAAAGAAACACACAACTTTAGCCGGAATACAGACATATACAATACATATGTCCCAAAGGACTAAAGGTAAACAAAGCTACTCTATTGTCCTAGCCTCCATGGGTGGCAGTGGAATGGGGGGGGGGGGGGGGGGGGATGAATATCTATTTATCTGACACCCAGGCGAGTTACAAGTGTCGTACGACGACAACACTGGAATTACTTGCGCATCGTTCGGAATACTAAAATAGCGCGTATTATGAAAGGGGCCTGTTCCGGCACTAAATTCTGCGTTCAAAAGGGTGATAACAAGTGTGGAGGTGTGCGTGTGTATGCGAGATCGCTATGATGACAGATAAAACATGCCTGACGATTTCTTAACACTTTCAAAGTAAGCGATTAGGCCAACATACACGTGTTATCATAAAAATGATAACAGCTTATGTCGAGGAGGCATTCTTTTCAAATTGTAGGGTTCGAACATGATATGATTACAAACGTGGAACTTTTTTCATATGATTTAATGATTCAGGATTGCACTTTTTTTCCAGGAGAGTTATATTCGGAAAGTAACGAAATGGTCTTCAGATGCATATTGGCAGATTGTCGCCCCTTATCAAGTGAAAGGTGTTGGGGAAGAAGCGCTTAAATCAAAATTAAACTTGTGATGACGTCGTGTAGTATTTTGTGAGTACTAAATGATGCAATGTTTACTATTTGAAAAATTACTTTAATTTTAAAAAGAAAACAAAGAAAATAATAATCTGCTATGCTGCGGAAGCAGGACCTAAGTCCACAAAACTTTAAATGAAGAATCGAACAAGTCCATGGTCTATATCGACTGGTATCGTTTTATCATACCATAGCTGATGCAAGAACATTACTGAGTAGGAACTGTCCTCCATGTCAAATTTTGATTCCGTTGATAGGCATGAGGTAACAATAAGTGAAGAAAAGAGTGGTTTTCATAGATACGGTTCAACTATATATATATGGTTCACTATTACGGTTACTGTGTTGCCGGCATCGGCCTTCGTATCAATGTTTCTGGACTCTCCGCAATACTTGCGCGTATTCGCTCAATATTCGCTTCAATTCGGGCGGTACGATGCCTTCTAGTTCGAGAAAGGTGAACTTTCTCCCGGTCCCCGAATCATGTTAACAGTGGGTGGATTATAACCACTGTAAAATGAAGCTGACAAGCTCTTTGAGTTGAACCAATTAATACATTACACCAGAACCTCGGTTTGCGTCGTTTCGAAGTTTAAAATTTATCGTGGTTTCGAAGTTGTGTCATTTTTATTTCAGTTTGCGTCGTTTACAGAATGTTGTGTTTTCGAAGCTGCGTCGATATTATTTCAGTTTGTGTTTTTGTTATCCTTTTTTTTTATTCAATTTTTGTTTTGTGAAAAGGGGATTCCCCAAGTTTAAGATTTACTTAAAGTCAGTCAATTTGGAAAACTTTTCTGCACTCAACATCTTGCGAATAAATTTGATGAGTTCAGATTGATATTGATATGAGTTCAGTGCCGATATTTAGTGAAGTTTAAATAAAAGAGAGGTTAAATATTTTTCTTATTTATTCTTTAATTTTTCAAATTTTATCACAACTTGTTATTATTTTGTTTTTATATTAGAATTTATTTTTTCGCTACGCGTTTCGGGAAGCTTGTTCCCATCATCAGGCGCTTTGTACTGGTCTTTTGTTGTTTTAATGTACACAATTACCTAATTACGTTGTCTCGCTTCTTTTGTCAGTATGTTTCGTGTTTGCTGGTGTCTATTGTTGTTTGCTTCTTTCCTGTTGTTGTTTGTACTAGTCTTTTGTTGTTTTAATGTACACAATTACTTAATTATGTTGTCCAACAAAATCCAACTACGCTCTACATTTAATCAACAACAATCACAACCTATCGGAATTTGAAACAAACCTGACACCCATCCACATATGCAAGAAGAGCCGACTACTTGACGCCCTTGAAGAATTCGAAATATATAAAGCCAACAAAACAGAAGAGGACAGAATATTAAACGACAAATTATTATTCAAAACAAACGAACTATATGACACAGCAATAAAGCACAGCACATAAACAACAACAGGAAAGAAGCAAACAACAATAGACACCAGCAAACACGAAACATATTGACAAAAGAAGCGAGACAACGTAATTAGGTAATTGTGTACATTAAAACAACAAAAGACTAGTACAAAGCGCCTGATGATGGGAACAAGCTTCCCGAAACGCGTAGCGAAAAAATAAATTCTACGAGTAATATAAAAACAAAATAATAACAAGTTGTGATAAAATTTGAAAAAATAAAGAATAAAAAAGAAAAATATTTAACCTCTCTTTTATTTAAACTTCACTAAATTAAAACGCAACTGGAGGCAAAAAGCAACTAAAATGAATAACCGATATTGTTTGCGTATCAGAGACCAGGGGTCTATAACACAATGCAACAAGTCTTGTTAAACAAGTGAAACTCATTTCAATTCAATGTTGAATTTTACTTGTTCAACAAGACTTGATGGATTGTGTTACAGGCCCCTGGTTTCAACCCAATTTAAAAAGTAAAGTATTTTACCTAAAAGGATTCAAACAGCCTTACTGGAGGAGGTGTTGCTATTTATGTTAGAAAATACATTAGATCTAGCTTCATCAAGTGCTCTGACGGCACCCAATCTTGTGACTTCTATTTCATCGATATCCTTAATGGCGAAAATAAATGCATTATCGGAACTTTTTATATGCCACCACATATTACAAACTCGCGTTTTATATCCCCAATTGTTGAAGAAATTTATCACCTAGCACCAAAATTCATTCTTTGTGGCGATTTAAAGATAAATCTTTTCCACTCCTCATCTACTAGTTTGAAAACCGCTATGAATTCTCTTGGCCTTTCTTTTGTAAACCTTGCTGAACCCACGCACTTTAAACCAAATTGTACGCCATCTTTGTTAGACTTATTTCTTGTTAGTGATATGAGTCTTGTTAAATGTTTCAGCTAATTATCAGTTCCCGTTTTTTCGTATCATGATCTCGTTTTTGTTACTCTTGACTTGTATTTTCCTAAATACCTGTCTCAGTCCATTCGATATTGTGATTTTCGCAATGTCAACGTTGAAAGCCTTTTTAGTGAATGTTCGTCCATTGATTGTTATCCAATCTGTTTGACATCTGATGTTAATATACAAAATGATTTCCTGACCACCACTATTGACTACCTTTTTAACAAACGTGTTCCAGTTAAGACCCGTGTCACACAGCTGCGCTTGGCTTTCGAATGACATTCTCAGGGCGATCGAAACGAGAGATTCCGCATATCGCCGTTGCAAACGCTTCGGCTGTGATGAGATTCTTAAATGTTTTAAATTAAATCGTAATATTGTCACTAACCTTATTAAATCCGCTAAGCTCAGCTACTATGGTAATCGATTTGATTCTAATCGATCCTCTAAGATTCTGTGGAGTGAAGTTCGGAATATTGGTTTGAATTAGGAAAATACCATAGTCTCGGAAGACAACATTGTTTTGGAAGAGCTCAATCGAAGGTTCTCTACTCCAGGCGCACCTCTTGCCACAAGCCTAATGCGACTACAGGAAAATAGAGAAAATTAATTTTCCTTGACTGCTGTTGACATACAAGGTGGCGCAAAAGTTGTCATCTGTTTACTTAACAAATGTCAAAGTAAAATTGACATTTGCCGCTATTTGCAAAAATTATAGTATCTTCCGATAGGGTTTTCAGCCCTTGGCTGTGCCTTAGGCAATTCTGTGTGCCAATGTTCTAAATGATCCACGACGTTTGACATCTATCCTATGTAGTTTTCAGTCGGATTGGTGAACGCCACTGGGTGATGACTTTTGCGCCACCTTGTACAATGTCGGAAACGCAATCTTCTCTATCAAATGCAAGTCTATTGGCTTAGATAATATTCACCCTGATTTCATAAAAATGCTTCTTCCTCTTATACTTCCTTACATCACCCATATATTTAACACCATCATTATGACATCTACCTTCCCGTCCGCCTGGAAAAAATCTAAAATCATCCCGATTCCTAAAAAAAGAACAAACTCTGAATACAGACCTATAGCAATCCTCCCTTTACTTTCCAAAGTATTTGAATCAATTGTAAGCTTCCAAATAAAATTGTTTATCAAAGACAAACAGCTTCTTAATCCTCTACAGTCAGGTTTCCGGTCCGGACATAGATGTACATCTGCTTTACTTAAAGTCTCTGACGATGTTAGACTAGCAATTGACACTAATTATACTGTGAGAACATTACTTGACTTTTCAAAAGCATTTGACTGTGTTAATCCAAATATTCTCTGTGATAAATTTTAACTTCTCTGAGACTTCTAACAAATTAATTTATTCATATAAAGGGTTTTTCAATAAGAGCGCTATAAAAGTTTTTTTTAAATAAAACAAAAACAGTTTTGGATATCAATGAAATTCTTTATTTCTGTGAAAGTACGTTCGATGACATTATGTATGGAATTCGATTTCTTTTGCATGGCCACCACGGGCACGCTTGCAGAATTCCAAACCCTGAACCCAATTTTCGACGGTTTTCAAGCATAAATCGGCCGATACTGCCGCAATTTCACGTTCGATATTTGTACGAAGTTCATCAATCGTCGCTGGCTTGTTGGCATAGACCATAGACTTGACGTAACCCCACAGGAAATAATCTAACGGTGTCAAATCGCACGACCGAGGCGGCCAAGCGACTGGACCATTTCGTGAGATAACACGGTTTCCAAACTTGGTTTCCAATAAATTGATTGTGGCATTCGCTGTGTGGCTTGTGGCGCCGTCCTGTTGGAACCACATGTCCTCCAAGACCATATCATCCAATTGGGGGGCAAAATTCGCCACAACGACGTCACAGAGATGCCCAACGCTTGAGAACGACGTGTGAGAGACACATTTGGGCTTTCTTCAACTGAAGCCTCAGCGGCAGCAATATTCTCAACACTACGGGTACTTCTTTGTCTCACTGGCACGGGAACATTTTGTACTGTGCTTGTGCATTAAAATTGTTCCACTAGACTCTGAATTGTTGATCTGCTAGGACGATTATGACGACCATAAATTGGACGTAGCGCTCTTAACGTTGAGGCCACTGACTCCGAATTTCGGTAGTAAATTTTAATAATTTCGACTCGTTGTTGGCTCGTATATCTTTCCATCATGAAATGGCAATCCTTACTGAAGAGAAATGCCAAAAGAGCGGCAAGAAATTCGGCGTCGTTTGCTGTCCCTGTCGCTCTACTTTTGTAGCGTCTCTGTTCAAAAACCCTTTATGCCTAATCGATTGCAAGCTGTTTCATGTAATAGTAAACTGTCTTCGTTTCTTCCTGTTAACTGTGGTGTTCCTCAAGGATCTATTCTTTTTCCATTATTGTTCTCTCTATTTATTAATGATTTACCTTCAGTTTTATTACATTGTCAGTATCATATATATTATGCTGACGATGTTCAACTGTACATAAGCTTTCCTATTGGTGTGATTGAAGATGTTGCGGCAAAAATAAACGACGATCTGTGTTCTGTTTTCGAGTGGTCAACTCGCAATGGGCTAAAGCTGAACCGCGGCAAAACAAAAGCCATACCAATATCCAAACATCAACCACATCTTTCCGATTTTCCTCCTATCTTTTTAAATTCCTGCCAAGTTGAATATGTTAACCAGGCAAAAAATCTGGGAATTATCTTTAACAATAAGTTTACATGGGATGTTCACATAAATTCAATAATTAATAAAATATATCATCCGCTACGTGGTTTATCTATTACAAAAACTATTTTACCTACCCAAGTCAAACTGAAATTGGTAAAGGCACTAATAATACCCATGATATCATATGGCTGTGAGCTGTTTGCCGATCCTGACTCATACTCGCTTCAAAAACTGAAGGTTGCTTTCAACTCGATTGCCCGGTATGTTTTCAATCTTCGTAGATTTGATCATATATCATCTGAAGCTCGTCAACTCCTTGGATGTAACTTGGAGACTTTTTTCAAATATCGTTGCTGTGCTTTACTCTTCAAAATAATTCATGTGAAGGAACCTATCTATTTGTTTGATAAAATTAATTTCTGCTCATCAAATCGCTACATATTCTTACGTCCTGGTAGATTAACCAGCTTGACATCATGCCAGCAATTTTTCATTTATGCTGTCAAACTCTGGAATGGTCTGCCCATTCCTGTGAAGTTCTTAATCGAACGCCATAAATTCCTAACAGTTTGTTTCGAACACCTCTCCAGTTTGAACTGATTTAACTTTCTTGTTTTATCTCTTTTTGATTTTTCTCTTCTTTGGTTGCACTTTTATTTTGTTGTAGTCTTAATTTTATTTTATTTTACTTATATACACATATTTTCTTTTTTTTTCATTAATTTCAACAAAGCATTCTTGCCATTAAATGTTATATTGTGTCATTTATATCCTGTACTAATTATAAGTTTATCTTGATGTACAGCGTTTCTGAATTAATAAATATCAAATATCAACATCAAAATGAACCTAAAGCGAAAACGAATTAATTTAGAATTAAAATTAGAAATTTTAAACCGTTTCAAATGTAGAAAAAAATATAGTCGCTCCTTAACGTTTGGATAGAAAACCAAAATCAGCGAAGGATGCCACTTAGCAAAATGGTTATTCAGAAAAAAGCATTGACCGTGTTTAATGATCTTAACCCTAGAATGATAAGGGTTTTTGAATAACGTTAACGCATATGGGGTTCCTGAGCACCCCAGTACTTTGGGTTAAAAATGCCAGCAACTTATAACACAATCTTATAAAATTTATTTATTTTATTATAAAATAATGTATTTATTAACTAAATTAACAAAAAAAAAATATATTTCATTCACAGCCTTAGTAATTAAAAAAAAATAAACAAAGAGGTTATTTAGTGGTGTGACCATATGGGGTTTCAAAAAATCCAAGAAAATGTAGCTTCTTAAGCTTGGATCTTTAAATTTTTTTCTTGTTTCTGAAAGAAGACATATATGGCAACATAAGTATATGTAAAAAGTTTTAATTTTGTAAGTCTTACCCGCATATATTTTTAATCCTTTTTTTAACACATAAAGACAGCTATTGCATACTTCGAATTGGTGATCTGGGCAAATATGCCTTTGGCAAATACTGCACGCCATTTTTGTCTTTTTATCACGTGTTCTAGGACATAAAAAGCACCTTCCCTGCTTTGGAATCTTCTTTTGAGGTTCTCTTATTAAAATATCCTCGCAATGCTGTGGATCACCTTCCATTGATTCTCGAAGAACTTTTTCGATGGTACCTCTCAAATGACTGTGCATAGTTTGTTCCAACCGCTTTTGCATATATGGTTTTGCCAAAGACAAACCTAAATTATGGAAAAAGGATACTTTTTATTTTTATAATTGTTTCCCATTGAATACAGAACCATTGCATTGATTCCCGCCTGATCGAGCATACCATAAAAATATCTCATAGGCCACCTTCGAGTCTTTCTGGCAACGGAGTAATTATGAGCCAGCTGATCCAACATGTCGACGCCACCTTTTGTCTGGTTATAAAACTCTATGATCTCGGGTTTTCTTGTCTCCGAATCAACTTCGTTATTTTTATGAAGGGAAGATACCAGCAGAACTCCTTTTCCTTTTTTCGGAGTAAAGGAAACCAAGGTTAGTTTGTGTTTGAAAGCAAATTGAGAAGAGAGTACTTCTTTCTTTCGGTTGGGTAAGAAGGATGGTGGCACTTCAACTTTGTTTTTTCGCAACGTTCCGACAACAGTAAGATTATGCTGCGTTAGCATTGTTTCGACCAACTGAATTGATGTGAACCAATTGTCCATGGTTAAATTTCTTCCCGTACCATGAATGTTTTCACTAATTTGGCGAACCAACTGCAGCGGAATCGGGTCATTTGATCTTCTTTCTTCTTTCCCAACGTAAGGAATCCCAGAAAGCATATAATATGTGCGAGCATCACACATCGTTATAATTTTTATGCCGTACTTATCTGGCTTCGAAGGAATATGAATTTTAAAAGGACAATTACCTCTGAATCCCAAAAGCTGCTCATGTATTGTACAGTATTCGTGGGGTGTATAATATTTTGAACAGTTTGAATTAAATTTTTTCCAAATGAATCGGACTGGGGCCAGTTTATCCGAGCGACATCTCGTTGTTCTGTCATCGGATCGGATACAATTAATTAAGAACTCAAACCTATTGAGCCCAATTATAGACTGGAATATCGGTGAGCACTTTGTAGTCCACATGTCTCTGGTTTTCCTTCGACCCTGTTTTTGCTCTCCAGCAATGTAGAGTAAACCAATGACGGCACGGATCTCTTCTTTTGTTGTGTCGACCATGATTCCGGAAGTTTGAGGTTGAGCAGAAGTTGAAGGCGATGGAGAATCGGCCGGTGGAACACATTTTTGACGTTGGTTGCTGATCTCGATATTAGCGTTTTTAATTAAAGCTTCTAATACAACATCATCGAAAAGAAGATTCCATGCTTCAACCTCTGATGTTACAAATTTGGCCTCACCTTTGCAACCCGGCATTTTCCAAACAATATTTCTCGCTGCTGTCCGACCACTTGATGATGAAGGCTGTGTCGTCCAGCGAAATCCTTTTTTTCCTAAAATAACCCCCAAGTGATGCCTTTCTTCTGAATTTTCTTCATTATCTTCGCAATCACTAGTCATGATTTCATCGTCTTCTTCAGAATCCGCATCTACGTCATCTAAGCAGGCTTCATCTTCTATGTCCATATCGTCACCGATGTCCAAAAGGAGTTACCTTATCTCGTCCATATTGTGCAAATAATGTAACAAGTTTGCAGTTCTGCAATCGTGGAACATTTTGTCATGCAATTCTGAAATGATTCATTAACTTACCTTGTTAGAGTTCCAAAAATTAATAAAAATTTATTCACTTGTCTTTCAAAAATAAAATTACACTAACACATATGGGGTGCCAGTACACCCCAGTGATTACAATATCTACAGTCCGGAGAGGGGAAATGCACTAAACATCTTTCAGGTATAAAGTAATAACAAAATATATAAAAGTCATGGCACTCTTCAAAAATAACTACTTTTATTTTTAAAAATATAACCGTTTTAATTTTGAAGTGGGGTGCGAACGCACCCCATATGCATTCTAGGGTTAAGATGTGCTTCCAGTTGCTGCGACTCTGCGGCAAAAATAAAGCAGAAAGCCGGTGTTACTGCAAGCGTTTCAACAACATGCCAAACATCTAAAACGGTTAAAAATTCAAAAGAAACCACCACTTAACGAGAAACGGAAGTGTATTAGAACTCTCTAGACTCCATATGAGTTTTAAACATAGGGACGGGCTACAGTCCGCTTGGGCGAACTGTTGGATACCCTATTCTTATTCCTATCCCTCATAAGTGGGCGTGACAAAAGTCTAAGTATGGTTGAATTGTTAAGAACGCTCTACATATTTTGTTATACAACATTTAAAGGATTTTACCAAAAAAACGCTCCCTAGCTCAAACTTGGGTGTTTCAATAAAATTGTTTTATTTAATTGTGGGCGTGTCAGTAGGCGGATTTAAAAAAATTAACACATGAGCATAAAGTGCCCCTAGAGAGTATATACGAGTATTATAAATTTCAGCTCACTAGCTCACTTTGAATTTTCAAAAAAAAAAAAAAAATAATAATTGTGGGGGTGCCAGTGGGCGGATTTTGAAAATATTTACACATAAGCATAAAGGGCCCATAGAGAGTATATATTATAAATTTCAGCTCCCTAGCTCAAACTTTGGATTTTCAAAAAAAATGTTTTATTTATTTGTGGGCGTGTCAGTGGGCGGATTTGGAAAATATTTATACATGAGCTTAAAGGGCCGATAGAGAGTATATATTAAAAATTTCAGCTCCCTAGCTCAAATTTTGGTTTTTCAATAAAATTGTTTTATTTTTTTGTGGGCGTGGCAGTGGGCGGATTTTGAAAATTTTATATCCCGAGCAGTTTTAGGAGTCATAGATCATATATAAAAAATGTCAGCTTCCTAGCTCAAAATTCGATTTTTTCCAAAATTTTGTTTTTTTGAGTTTGTGGGCGGATTTCAAAAATTCGTAAACTTGATTATTTCGGGACCCTGGAGAGTATATGGTTAAAATTTCAGCTCTCTAGGTCTAGTTTAAAGGCCTAATTTTTGCCGACGGACGGACGGACGGACGGACGGACATGGCTAGATCGACATTACTATCGATGCTGATCATAAATATAGTAACTTTTAGGGGTCTACGGGCAATATTAAGGTATGTTACAAACTATACGTCAAAATTAATATACCCTTAGAATAGGGTATAAAAATGAATGGCGTCACGTAGCTTTTTCGGATGAGAAGAGGTTTATTTTTGATGGCACTGATGGGTTTAATTATTACTTCCACGATGTGAGGAAAGAGGAACGATTTTTAGCGCGGCATCATAGTCGAGAAGGTGGTGTTATGGTATGGGGAGCAGTTAGCTACTATGGCACTGTTGAGCTTGAGTTTCAAACCTCAAAAATGACTGCATTAAATTACAAAGGAAATATGAAAAGATGTTTTCCTAAATTTTCAGGCATTTTTGGACCCATAAACTGATCTTTTCAGCAGGACAACGCCCCCATCCACACGGCGCGCATAGTAAAAAATTGGATAGAGGAGCAGAATGTGGAATTGCTTCAATGGCCGGCGTACTCACAGGACCTGAACCTTATAGAAAACGTTTGGGGATGGTTAGTACAAAAAGTTTATGAGTCTGGCCGTCTGTTTGAAGACAGAGAATCCCTTATTGCAGCCATTAAATTGGCCTGGGGGGAAATTTTGCTGGACTACATAAAGAGGCTGTACGATTCCATGCCTGATGGAATTTACGAAACTATTATGAATAAATTCGGCAGTTCCCACTACTAACCAATGAAAACCTATTTTAAGAAAAACTTGTTTCATTATATTCCAATGACTTTTATTTCCAATTTCAATATTTGTGTCTATTCAGTTGACGCAAAATAAAACTGAATTTTTCCATATTGAATGCTTTGCTAGGGAACCAGGAAAAAAATAGCGGTACTTTTTGAAATATTCTTTCCGATTTATTTTGTCAATATCATAAGCAAACAGTTTGCATCATCAAATGATATATATTACGGCACAAGGTTTTGAAAAAATGGACAACGTAGCTGAGAAAATGTTTGTGCTTATTCAGTTGAAGCAAAGTGTATATCTGCCATATTGAAAATTAATTATACTTTACTTAGAAACTAAATAACAATAAATAATTAATTGAATACAGTCTCAATTGCTCACATTCGAATTTTCAATCATTGACAAGGTAAGTTGGAATGAACTTAAATCATATCCTTACTTAAATCACCCTACCCCAAGTGTTATTAATGAAACCATTGGCTCAATTTAAGGAAATTAATTTGAATCCAAAAAACATGGAAATCTATTTTGAGGTATTAACTAGCTGTCACTCCCACTTGGTTGCTAAGATTGATTAATTGAAACTCCTGCTTTAACTGTTAATATTTATAGGTATGCCTCTTACATTGTGTGACTGATAAGCATTCATCAATAGCCCAGCTGTAGTCAACTATCAAATGACTCGAGTTAGCCCTAGCTGGCATAAATTAGTATTCACCCTCGTCTACCAGGAAGACTAATAGATTTCATACTTCAAAAGCGATTTTTATCGAAAAAGAGCTCATACATTAGGCAGAAGCATAAAAGGCGTAAAAGTAAACACTTAGAATCCAGCTAAAGATGTGTGCATAAACTATATAAGCGTACGAGTAGGACCCAAACTAATCGCACACACCAGCCTGTAATCAAAAAGGAATTAGTTCGACTAAATACATCAATACTTTTGCCCGGCCAAACGTTCTGCGTGCACCAAAGTGAAATGGCATTTTTTTGCAATATTGAATTAAATTGCATACATTTTGCAACATAATGATTGTTGTTATTGTTTCCCTTGCATTCAGGTTGCAATGGCAATTTGCAATAGTTATCCTAATGAAAGCAATAAGCATAAAAATGTCATTAGTCTTTGGTGTTCGCTATGATAAGGTGCAACAATGGTTAGTGTTTGGTTGCGGTTCAGCGCCCTTAAAGAGGACATAATGTGCGATAAGGAGGTGCAGTGTATCAACAACACTCCTTAAATAGGGTAAAGAAATGCAATCAACTTACCGTGATGACAAAAGGCGTGAATATCGATATGGAAACCAGGACAGCGTTTGCAATAGCTGTTGACTTATACACTCAGGGAAAAAACGAGATAAAATTAAAATAATCAGTGTCAGAATAAGCCTATCCGTTGACGATAGTCTGTTAAGCTCGGAAATTCTTAATTCGAATACAAAAATCTAACTTTGGGAATGTTTTTTACTAACCCTTAATTCTTATTTTAAGATTGTTCTATAAGAGTATTAAGAACGTTTAAGCTTAAATTAAGCGCAAAGTCGTTTCATTCGAAGAATACAACATCTTAATTTTAAATCATTTTAAACTTAAATTAAGCTTATGTATTCTTAAAAATAGCGCAATGAAGATTGTGTGAGCTTATATTAAGCCGAAAGTAATTTCATTCTAAGAATGCAACAACTTGATTTTAAATCATTTTAAACTTAATTTAAGCTTATGTATTCCTAAACATAATGCAATGAAGTCTGTGTAAGCTTAAATTAAGCTCGAAATCACCTTATTTTTCACAAATTTATCAGCAGTTATATATGTAATAATGCTCCTAAGACCCAGAATAATCACTCTTGAAATAAACTTACAAAAATCTAAATAAGAACAAGTTATCCTTATATTACATTTTTTCGGAATGCTTCAAGAATGTGAAATGCCAATTTAATATTGAACAGTTTTATTTGTCAAATTAATTATGAACTCCGTCACTTTCCTGTTAAAAATAAAAATAAAACGTTTTTTTTTTTAAATTATATTTATTTATTAAAATACAAGCGCTTAAATGGACTTTAATCTAAAATATGTTTTTTTATTATTAGGTGGATACAAATGTAAGGGTGGACTATTAAAATCTGAAATATTTTTAATTAGAATACTATTTAATAATAATGTTCCAACTTCAAAGGATTGAAAATGACAGTCAAACCCACGGATAAGAATTGGTTGGCACATTACATAAATATTTTCATTTTGAATGACAAATGGCTTTATTTTATATAGTTCGCATCTATTAGAATTAGTATCTTTATTAATGCTCTGATCAAGAGCTAAATAGTGGTTAGGTACTTACATAAAGTCTACCCTTAAAAAAAATTTCATTTGCTACTTCACAATTTTGAAAATTAATATCATAATTATTGTTAGATATTTTATAAAAGTATTCCTCTTCAGTTAAATTCATTGTTTTACTTGAAATAGTCCTAAAAATTGGTTCGAAAGAGTTTGTGTTGTCAAGCAAAAATTTCGAAAATTTGATATCTACCTGTCTTAATTGCTAGAGAATGTGGTGGATTTATTCGCGAAGTTATGCTATGCAAATAGTTCTTTGCCTCCTTGTGATTCGCTTCGAAACGTATGCCCCAAAAATATTTTAGAGGTCCACATTTTGTAATCGTTTGTTGTCGTAAGGCGCAAGGCCAAGCTCTCCTGTGCATCCACTATTGTCGCCTTTTTATTTCGTTTGCCGGAATCGTCCTTAAACCTGGCTGATGATGGTAGTACTGCGTTTAGGAGTATAGTGTATATATACTCCTGAGCATCTGTAGGAGAAACAGAAAGAGGATTGTAAAAACAAATTCATAAAATAAAAATATAAATGTTGACCTTTGTTATTCGAGGATATAGCTTGTGCAAAAAGTTCTTTGCACTAGTCGTTATGGATGTTCATTTTGTAAAATTTATGAACTTTTGTTTTAAAAATTTCCCATTTTGAAAACATTAGATGTTCCCTTGATGGGTACATCAAGTTAAAGTCGATTTTGATCTGAAAATTGGAATCGAGGCAAATGATTGTAATAATATCCAGCATTACCAAATCCGGGGCCCGTGAATGGGATAGCTTTGACCAAGCTTTCAAAAAGTCTAAACTATTCTACTCCGCTATATCGCGTTGACGTATATGGTATGTTATTTCTTCCACTTTTCACACACCTCGCTCCAATCGGCACTATCCCTGTTCAACGATGTTTCAAGTGCAACAGCAATTGCCTCATCGATTTCTACATGTGGTTGCATGAAGATCCTTTAATTTTTGTTCGGCTGTATCTTCATCGGGGGCAACTTATTCTAAATGATTAGTATTGCTGGACACGAAAATTAAATTGTCTTCCGCGTACACTAGACAGCAAATACTCATAATTCAAATCACTTAACTCAACCATTTTTTTTTACTTGCACTTTTGTCACTCTTTTATTTTAACACGAAACACGAGACACGACGTAAACTATATCAGAGATCAAAACGCAATGAATGAACTTTCTTTATCCATCATGCACGTTTTACATTGTGGGGGTTGGTTGGAGAATACAATTCTTGTATCTGTAATGTTTCGAACTTAGTTTGACATTGGTTGGGTTTGATTCGAGAATATAAATTCGTAAAACATGATCGTTTAGATCTTGATTGGTATGAACTTTTCCGTCATGCGGGAGTAATTATTCTTATTCGATCCTGTGTTTGTGTGCAAAAGAAATCATGCAGGACTCAGATTTTAAGATTGCTCCGGGTTGAATGGAGTGTATAATTCTTGTTCGATCCTGTATTTGTGTGTAGCTGATATGAAGTAGATTTTAAGATTGTTTCGGCTTGATTGAAGAGTATAATTCTTATTCGATCCTGCATTTGTGTGCAAAAATAATAATTCAGGTGATATGATTCCGATTTTAATATTGCATAGGCTTGATTTAATAACAAAAAGCTTGATTTTAGGTTTTTGTTCTTGCTCTAAGATTCATTCGATTTATTTTGAGATTGAGTACGTAAGAATGAAGAAAACTAAGAATAAGCCTAAACGGACTAGAATTAAGCTTGCGATATTTTACTGAGTGTAATAAAAAGAAAAGAAACGATTCAACTTCAGATTTGTTTTATTAAGTCTAAATAAGATTAAATGTTAGATTAAATAAAGAACAAGTGTATCGGATGACGAGTAGAAAGAAGAATGAATCATTGTAACTGATATACGTGTACAGACTGCTAAACTATATATGATTGTATTAGTGTTTTACATAATTCATATATTTATATATAAGGCTAGTTGACACATCCCAAATGGAACACATTTCTTACAATAGCGAAAGGTTGAAGAAAATTCAATTAAATTCTTTATTTGTGATTGTGAATAGCTAATCCTCCTTTATTAAAGTTGACCCACGAACGGTCGAGAGCTGAAAATTGAGGCAGAAGGTTAAGGATTTGTCTCCCTTGCGAATGTTAAGCGGGACATAAGGGGTCATAAGTCCACAGGCCAAAAGCCCACAAATAAATCTTTTATTTTTTATAATTAGAGTGCGCTAAAGGAGTTTCTTTTCTGCAATTGATACAGTAGCACCTTATAGTGTGTATACATAGCGTAGGCATTTTTCAATTCAACACCTACATTTTTCAAGCCATTCTTCTTTATGGGTGCCAAGTATGGGGAAATTGTGCAAAATGTCACATTAAGAAGCTGCAAATAGCTCAAAATAAAGTACTAAAAATGATGTTGAATCTACTCGTACCATAGCATTACTCCACCTTAGATTTGCACAGAAGAGCGAATGTTGAAATGATTTGTGATAGAATCCAAAAACTTACCGCAAGCTTTATAAGTAAAAATAGCTTTTCAGAAAATCCCCTGATCCATCAAATGAGTCTTTAAATTCCATCTTATGTTGTTCCTGTTTATATACCTACTTATGTGCTTCTTTATTTGTATATATACCTATTTATTCGTCTATTTATTTATTTGCATTTTATTTATTTATTAATTATCTAATAATGTATTTATTAACCTGTTTTTTCGTGTATTTGTTTATTTTTTTTATTTGTTTATTTATCTATTCATTTATTTATTTAACATTTATTTATTTATTTATTTACCTATTTATTTATTATTTATTTATTTACTTATTTATTAATTTATTTATTTTTTATTTATTTATTAATTATTTATTTTTTCTTTTTTTTTCTTTTTGTTAAATTGAAGGTTTTTCTCGCACTTTCCTTCAAAAAGATTGCTATTTTGTAAATAATAATTCTCTTCAGATTTGTTAAATATATTGTTTCAGTAGTAAGATACAAAAATATCATATCTCTGTACTTATGTATGTAAAATGTGTGGTAGCGTACCGAATGTAAATCAATATTATGCGAAATAAATCTATCTATCTACGAGTATCTATCTAATTCAACACCTACAAATGCAATGTCATTGTGCACGTATTTCATTGCCTACTATTAGGTGGTAGAACTAGGAAGAATTCTAATGATAGAAAAGATAGGTTTGTGCATTGGGTAGGATTTTGTCTCCACGGGTGGCGTCTAAAAATCTTAAGGAGCATTATGTTGAAATTTTTTATTCAAGTTTAATCCGCAGAAACTTATACAACAATTAAAAGTGCACATATGAGCAAGCATTCGCTGCACTTATATTGATGTTTATTCTGCGAATTTTTCCTTCATGGATATGGTCGGGATTTGAACACGCAACCTTCCGATCAGCAAGTAAATACACTGCCACTACCGCAGGGGTCTTCCTTAAAAGGATGTAAGGAAGGAGGCCATAAGTCCACAAATATTCTTTCTTAATTTTTGGTTTTATGCAGAAGATTGGCTCTTCTCTTCTATTTCGCGTAACATCTAAATATTTTTGTTCCACTAACCCACCTCCTTCAAAACGCTCTCAACAATCTGTCGATTTGGGCAAGAAGCTGTGGGCTGGAGGTTAACCCTCATAAAACCGAGCCTGTCCTCTTCTCCAGGAAATATAAAATCCCTCATATCGACCCTCCCTCTATCAACGGTACAAGCTTATCCTTTTCCGATGAAGCTAAATTTCTGGGTCTAATATTCGAAGTTAAGCTAGAAACCCAATGTACAAGAAAGAGTAAGGAAAGCTACAGTAGCACTTTTCTCTTGCAAAAAAGCCATCGGTAATAAGTGGGGCCTACAGCCCCTGGACTCACATGGGTCCATACCAAGAAACATCGACTACACTATACCCCAGCTACAGTTTGAATAGAACTTCCAAATCACTATCCACTCGAGATCATTCTGGGAGGAGGCTGATTACACGGAAGATAAATCGATCCACTTTTACACCGACGGATCAAAAACTAGTAATGGGGTTGGTGGCGATGTTTTCTCAGAAAGACTAAATATCAGTCTCTCCTGATCATTGTAGTGTTCCAGGCGGAAATAATGGCAATTAAGGAAGGCTTGTCGTGGCTAAAGAGAAACGTGATATCCGCTAAGGATATCCTCATATTCTCGGATAGTCAAGCCGCGCTAATATCCCTAGATTCAGTCGCTTCAAACTCCATCGTAGCCATAGACTGCCGTTCGTCTCTTGGGAGATGGCAGAGCAGTTCAACATTCACCTCTTTTGGGTGCCAGAGGACAGAGACATCCCAGGGAATTGTAGGGCGGACGAACTCGCCAAAAAGGGAACAGCATTACCTCTTCTACCTGATAAAGGTTTCATAGGTATGCCCATCGCTACTTGTAAACGCATGCTCAAGCTAGCCGCAGTCGAGAGTACAAACCTCAGGTGGACAGGTATTGATACGTGTCTAGCGACCAAGCATATCTGGCCAAAGCTGGACCTGCGACGCTCTCTGAGTTTAATCTCACTTAACCGACTGCATACTGACTCTGTCATAGGTATCATCACAGGACACTGTCTAATAGGAAAGCACGCATCAAGGCTTGGCGTCTATTCTAATGACTTCTGCAGAAGTTGCAGGGATGAGGAGGAGGAGGAGTCTACACTTCATCTCCTCTGCACATGTCCTCCACTCTCCCATAAAAGAAATCTCTATTTGGGAGCCTTCTTCCTTAATGAACTCATTGACTTGGCTAACACAGATGTAAGAAGTCTATCGCGCTTCATTAGAAGCTCCAAATGGTTTTAGCGGATAGTGGTAGATACTCCCGATCCTTGTGGCATCACAATGGACCTCTTTGGTCTAAGTGTGTTAGCTTTCAGCTAACAGTCACCTCAACCTAACCTAACGTAACCCCACCTCCAGCGAATTTCTGAAAAATATATGCATAAGAGCATGAATTGTCTTGAGAAGCTTCTCAAATTCGCCGCTTGGATTCGTCTTAAAACTCTAGGTCCCTTCCACTTCGCACAAAAAACATGGTTGGAGAAGCTACGTTTTATGGCCTTTAATGCTTAGCATTTATTTTATTGCCAGATTTTCGTCTGACGATCTGGAAGCCCTATTAGGCTTTAAGGATGACTCGCAGCAACCCCAAAAATGTTGTTTTCGAGATTCTGTTTTTGTTTGTTTTGTTTACTTTATTTGAAGTTTGTTCTTATTCTTCATCGTTTATTAAAACTCTTGTTTTTATTTTAATATCAAATACTTTCTTTACCTTACTTAACGGGCTCCCGACCCATGAAGAATCTCTGTCTGAGACACTGCAGCCTTCCATCCTCGGCGATCCCGAGCACGATGCTGCCAGTTGTCCAGACCAATCGCTTTGGCATCCGCTATGACTGGTCTTTAAAATAGAGATTCGGTCTTTCTTGCCTTCTCAAACCTGGGTGCTGGGATTCGAAGATCCCCTTGGGTGGAGCAATATTGAAATATGAGATACACTTTAAAATAATTGTGAACCTATGACCCACCTTAGCGAGTCATAAGTTAACAGTTCATCTAGTTGGGTTATACGTTAATTGTGGATTTTCGTCCAGTGGAGTTATGGCCCTGCTTCGAATGTTGGCATAAAAAATAGGTAAAAATATTTTTTTTTTGTGTCACCAGATAAAAAAAAAAGAAAGGCTGCCTCAGGGCATACTTGCCCTGCCTGTTCCCTTCAGAAAGTAAACACAAGGGCGCTCTTATTTAGAATATAATTTATATTCAAAAATGTAAGAATAGGAAGTGATAAAATGTAGAGGAAGATTACCATTTTCCGATGATGGTAATCTTAAAAAAGTTTTAAACATTCGAGCAGCATAATTATGCGAATTATAGCCTGATATCAAACCTTTGAGTGCAGCTCATCTCCAGACTTGTACGTGCATCCTTTTGTGACAGCTGTATGAAATAGGGCACTGTGGTCGTTTTTGCATACCTGATCCTACCCATCGTATCTCGTGGATCTTGGTAATATGTACATAATATCGCGCGAGTAGAGTGAAGATTGATTGAATGAAGATTTGAGTAGCAGCAACGTCGACGGAACACCTCCCACCTGGAGGGCCGATTCCCATTTCTTTTGTCTGTAAAAGATGCCAGTAACCCGCTTCGGGAATATGAGCTCTGCCATTGACTCAGTAAAGCTCATCTGTCACAATTTATTTTTAACGCCCTGGCTTAGTATTGAAAATCTTTAATGACCATGGATATGTAAAACTCCTGAGACTCTTCAGCCAGTTATTTTACACAGAGCATACGAGTGCTGCTATCTTCTTCTTGTTTGCTTTCGTGCTTATAAATTAAGCAAGTCAAGCCTGGTCGACATTAGTTGTACCCTATGATTATCTTGGGTAGGCAAAATAATCTCAGTTACAGCATTGGGCATCGCCAGATTTATGCCAAGTTTACTCTAATCCTTCAACACCCAACCACGTTAAACGTTCACTACAACATATCCTTAGCGAAGTACATACAATACCACATGATTGAGAAAGAATATTTTTCGCGCAATAGTTTCTGTTGGTGCAGGGAAATAAGTCCACGGGAACTAAGTCCACTGAGGGACTTAGTTCCCATTAAGCGGGAAATAAAACCACTTTTGCGAAGTGGACTTAGTTCCCATGTAAAGTGGGAAATAAATTCCCAAAACTCTGAGTGGTTTTAGTTCCCTTTTAATGTGAAGTAAATTCTCACTGTCGACTAAGAACAAAATAAAATTAAAGAGTCAAGTAGGTACTTTGCAATTTTTATTAACAGAATAGAAATTAACGTCTAACTGAGACAGAGTAATATAGGTACCGTGACCTCGTACCTACTCCAAATCAAACAGTGACCCCAAGTAGGGGGGTTGCAGGGGGGCAGCATGCCCCCCATATGCATTGCACTGTTTATGAGATTAGTTACGAAATCGCAAGTAGATTCCATAAATAGTGTAATGCAGATGGGGGGGCATGTTGCCCCCCTGCAACCCCCCTGCTTGGGGTCACTGTTTAATTTGGAGTAGGTGCGAGGTACGGTTTTGAAACTTTGGCTTTATGTCACCATGATAAGCTTAAGACTTTGCTTAAAGAGTGTGATAACTAACTGCACTTTACAGTTTTTTGTTTAATTCTAAATGTTGGATGTTAGTTCCCTCTTCTTATACTTGAATGTGGACTAAGTTCCCATAAAAAAATGGACTTAGTTCCCATGTTAAGTGGTTTTATTTCCCACTAAGTGGGACTTATTTCCCTGCACCGTTTCTGTTTTACTCTTAACATTAAAAGAAGCTCAGAACGAACGCAGTACAACATTGGGCGCGACAACAAACTGTAGATAAAAGAGTAATTGATGGAAATCCTGAAACCATAGGCTGCCTTATCCTTAGTCGACAGAGAGGGTACCATGGATTGAAGATAAATCTGGATTTCAGTTTTTATAGATAAATGCATAGGGACGGGCGAACTGTTGGATACCCTATTCTTATTCCTATCCCTCATAAGTAGGCGTGACAAAGGTCTAAGTATGGATGAATTGTGAAGAACGCTCTACATATTTTGTTATATAACATTTAAAGGATTTTATCGAAAAAAACGCTCCCTAGCTCAAACTTGGGTGTTTCAATAAAATTGGTTTATTTAATTGTGGGCGTGTCAGTAGGCGGATTTAAAAAAAATTAACACATGAGTATAAAGGGCCCCTAGAGAGTATATATTATAAATTTTCGCTCCCTAGCTCAAATTTTGGTTTTTTCAATAAAATTGTTTTATTTATTTGTGGGCGTGTCAGTGGGCGGATTTTGAAAATTTTATATTCCGAGCAGTTTTAGGAGTCATAGATCATATATACAAAATTTCAGCTTTCTAGTTCAAAATTCGATTTTTTCCAAAATGTTGGTCTTTTTTTGAGTTTGTGGGCGTGTCTGTGGGCGGATTTCAAAAATTCGTAAACTTGATTATTTCGGGACCCTAGAGAGTATATGGTTAAAATTTCAGCTCTCTAGACCCAGTTTAAAGGCCTAATTTTTGCCGACGGACGGACGGACGGACATGGCTAGATCGACATTACTATCGATGCTGATCATAAATATAGTAACTTTTAGGGGTCTACGGGCAATATTAAGGTATGTTACAAACTATGCGTCAAAATTAATATACCCTTAGAATAGGGTATAAAAAACGCATCAGCTGTCCGTGTTATACAGAATTGACATCCACTCTTCAACCAATGATAAATACTATACCAACTACCGTAAATCTAAATAGATATTCTGTAGAAGAAATATCTATCTGCAAGCTTTTTATTTCTAGGGGCGCTTCTGCTGCCTTATAGCTTTGCCTTTCATGAGAAATTCCATCGTTAATCATATAAAAAGTGCTTCATAAGCAACCTTCGAAAGAGGATTAGAACGGCAACGCTTGACCTTTTGTTTTGCCGTCACAAAAGGAAAATGTAGAACTACAAAAATTAAATTAAAACAGTTACAAAGGGTCATACGTTTCATTGCTAAGATAAGTATTCCATTTTGAAACCATTTAAAATAGATCTACTTTGAACTACCAAACAAGGAAAGCAAATACAGTACAAATCGGTTATAACAATATTAAAGGGACCTTAGAATTTTATCGTTATAATCGACTCATCGTTATATCCGGTACAATGAAAATGAAATTAAAAAAAAAGAAAACTTTATTAACAAAATCGCTTCAAATGCTCAAGAAAATTGTTGAGCAATGAAATCACTAATTTGTGTTTGTTTTGTACATTTAGCTGAGTAAAATATTTTTCGAAGAGAGTTATCCAATATTTGGATTCCAACGTTTGGATTTGAATTTGAAGCGATCCATACACGATTCAGGACCATGGAGCGGTTTAGTGTTTCCACTGCAGAAAGTGTTTCGTTTACAGATGGAACGTGCATTTATTCGGTCTCCTCATCTTCAGTGGCATTATCGTCATCGTTAGGTGGCTGTCGAGAGAAGCCGACACACTTAGCCCAATTTAGGTCCATTGTGATACCACACGGATACATATATGTATGTATGTATCAACTCGTAGATGGGACTGGCCAACGAAACGGCCCAACGTCGTTCAATTGCGGTGATCTGACGAACTCGACGTTGTATGGTCGTTGGTTATGTGCATACATAATATCGATACATATTTAAGCAGAATGAAAATAACAGGCTATAGGCATGTAAGAACACGTTTTTTTTCCATCGCTATAAACAATTTTTAGACTTAAATACGGTAAATTTTCATCGCTATAACCGATGTCATCGTTATATCCGGCATCGTTTGTAACCGATTGCAAATTACCTTTAGTTAAACGGAGTTTTGCCGGGACTTTGGAAATATATTGTTATATCTGGTTCATCGCTATATCAGGTATTGTTATAACCGATTTCTACTGTATTACTCCTTAATACCTACGAGTTTCCCTCGTTACCAAAACATCTTTCCGAAGTTCTCATTTAAACCCTTACATACGAGTATATTGCATAATCCTTAACTTTTCAAAATCTGTACAATTTAAAATTCAACGGATTATCTGACTCCTTCCTCCACTTGGAAGCCATAAACAGATTACGTATACAAAATAAGATCCTGATAATGGTGTCAGTTACACACGAATGCAAAAATTGAATTGTAAATTCTAAATTTTGGATAATAGCTTCCTATTTAGCATACTCGTATATCTTTGCGATGCGGATTTATTTTGAATACGATTGGTGCGTTTCTTTTCTTTTTCTTAAAGCCCCTCCACCCATTTGCTTCAAAGAGTTTACAAACAGCTACTTTAAGTAATCTTTGGGATGCGAGAAAACAATATACTCAACACTGCAAAAGTTGTGAAGGACTTTGGAGTTACATATTATTTATGTGTACCTATATGAAATTGGATTGCAATTTGAATGTTTGTCTTTTTAAGTTGCTCGTATACTTTAGTATAATGGCATTCCAATTGTGCTGCAGTATTGAGCTCAAACTGAGTATGAGGTTGTTGTAGTATTAAGTTGGACACTGTTATGAAATCTACGAGTATATACATAATGTTAACCTAGTTATAAGTTGAGTTGAATTTATTCAGTCATAGAATAAAGACTACTCAAAGAACAAAACGGTACCGTATTTTTTATTTAATCACACTGATTACAACAGAGGTATTGTATGACGACTAGAGAAGTTCAAACCCACAATGGGTTGACAGATTTTCTTCAAACCTCGTACTTAGATCCTTATTCCAGGTAGAAAAGAGGCAGCGCTAAAACCCCTGCATCACATCAATGGAACAACACCAGCATTTGAATGGCCTCAGTGATAAAGTGATCCGAAGCCAGGAACCCTGTCGATGTATGTATGTATGTATGATATTTATTTCTCTTAAATCTATATATATAAAAGAAAGTGTCCGAAGCGATGTAACCGCATAACTCGAGATTGGCCGAACCGATTTTGATGATTTATACTTTGTTGGAAAGGTATTTTCTCAGCACGGGTTTTAGAAGAAAAAAAATCCAAATTTCAAAATGGCTTATTTTGACCACCGAGCGTGTTACGACAGGTTTTTTTTCGATTTTTTTAAAAAAAATTTTTTTTTTTCATTTTGTATTTATTTATTTTGGGAACAACCAAATAAAGAATCACATTTGAATGTAACATATCGTATCACAATTGAACTGTCAGATAGACACGCAACGTAACGCCATCTATTATCGATCAATGGAGAAGCCAATTTTGTTTCATGTTTGGTGGCGCTGTCGGATTCGGATTTCTTCATTGCGATTTTGTGAGTTTTTGTGAATTAAAATTGATATGAGAATATATCTATATATATTTATATATATATGTATATAAAAATCTATCCATATTTGCGTTTGTTGCCGGTATTTGGAAAAACGCGTTAACCAATTCCAAATGAAATTTTTTTTAAAGAAAGGTGACGTCTATACGAAGGATGTTATGTATGTGCGATGTCTGTATCTGCATCGGTGTGTAAATTATGTGTTTCTTAAAAAAGAAAAAAAAATTGACAATGTATTTATACACTGTGTGTTTCATTAGTAGGTATCATGTGCTTTGAAAAAAAAAACAAATTTAAGTGGAATAATAAAAAGTTTTTTTATGTAATATTTTCTATATATAAAAATCAATCCATATTTGTGTTTGTTGCCGGTGTTTGGCCAAACGCGTTAACCGATTCCAATGAAATTTTTTTCCATGAAAGGCGACGTCTGCACGAAGGTTGTTATGTTTGGCTATATCTGCATCGGTGTGTGATGGGCATTTGAGTGAGTACACATGCATATGTGCGTATGCGTGTAAATTGCGACGCAGATACAGAGACCGTACAGACGTCACTTATTTTGTTATCCGAACAAGCATATGAAAGAGGGAGACCACACGAACGTTTCAAGCTTATTGTGGTATTTGTGCGCACTTTCATTCCTGAGATATCGTGTGTTCAATATTTTATTCAAATAACTCTTATTGAAATTTTTTGCATTTTTTTGTGAATCGGACATCGGAAAGTTGCTTTTCCAACATTGATAACAATAGGTGTGGAAGTGAATGAAAAGTGATTCAATCGAAGTTTTTTATTTTCGCTTTGTTGTTTGATTCGCAGAAGTAAGGTGACATAGGCGCCTGCCAGACAACAAGCACCTACCCTAAACGGAACAACGAAGTTGTGTGAGCGGCCTAAGCCATGCGGAGAAAAACGTGCAGTCCCTTTCACCGGTTGAGCTCAAATCAGGCAATCTTCGGTATTGGCCTGAGAGTGTTTCTGTGAACTTTGGTCAAAATCGGTCTTCTTTTTTTAGGCTCAGCAACATACGCCGGATACCCGCTATAGACAATTATAAGGAAGTCTACTCGAACATATTGGCCAATAGAATTCTCGGGCACGGGCAAAGCCGGGCAGGTGCAGCTAGTTACTTATAAATATAGGTGATATAAAATACAAATCCATATATAAATTTCAATATGTAAGGAATTACAAAGTAAGGTAAGAAAAATCTGGTGGTATTCGATATTTTATTCAGAGTGACTTCAAATAGTGTTGTATGCCACTTCAAAAGGAACAATACAATCAGATGGGGTGGGGTATTGAACAAAAAGTATAGAAAAAGCAATTTTCAGCAGATTTAATTCATTTAACATTGTATCAATTTGTTATCACTTCATAAAGGATGCAAAATTTTTGTAATCTATATACTAACATCAAAAGTTGAGACAACAGTTAGATCAAAATATTAGAAGTAAAAGAGTCTAAACTATAATAATCATGAAAACATTCGGACATGTGAACACATCTGATTTCTTCCGGGAGGACATTAAATAAAAGATTACATATAACTAAATAAGAATTTCTATATGCGGTGGTTCGATAGTTTGGCACTTGTAACATATTAAGTGAGTTATTGCGTAGGTTTTAGTTTGGGATTATACGGAAGTTTCGGTTACCAGACTTCATAAAGAAAGCTTTTAGAACCTTAAACCAGTATAAGTGACGAACAGGAAGAATCCCTAATTGACAAAACAAAGGACAACTAGTATGCCTAGCAGGTTTACGACAAATTTTCCGGACAACATTCTTTTGCAAGACAAGCAATGACTGAATTTTGTTTTGATAGCCACCTCCCCAGCAATTTATACCGTATTGAAGCTTAGAATTAAAAAGCCCATAATAAATTGTGGTTAGGAGCTTAGTTGAACATATGTTACCAAGGTAATAGAAATGCCTAAGTGTGGAGATAAAGTACTTTTTCAATGCAGTAGCGTGAGATGAAAATTTCATATTAGAGTCAATTAAGAGTCCTAGGTACATAAATTCGTTTACATTCTCTATCAAAAAAAAAAAACCATCACTACAATTTTCACTAGTACAAAATAATTGACCAAACACACTGGTTGCACATTTACATTGATATAATTTAAATTTTTTGCAATTCGGTGCATGAAAGTATACATCCGGTTTTGGATTAATGGACGCAGATAAATTAAAGAACATTAATTTAGTCTAAGGACTTATTACAAGTTTGTGTTCAGCGAACCATTGTCTTAGAATATGTACATCACTATTTATGTCAGCGATAAGAACTAAGGAACTGTTCGCGCCATACGATAACCCAACATCGTCAGCAAAAGCAGTAGGTTAGGTAAGCGTTTTAGATTGAGGTGGAAGAGTGAGTTGATATAGACTAAAAAGAGAATGGGACCCAAGACTGAGCCTTGTGGTACCCCAATCCTGATTAATTGCACATCACTTCTCGTCTCATTCAACTTTACTCTCTGTGATCTATAATTCAGATATGAATTAAGCCATTCAAGCATGAAACCACGCACACCTGAATTTTACAGTTTACTTAACAGAATTTTATGGTCAACCATGTCGAAGGCTTTGGTTATATCAATGAATAACGCAGCTGTACATTTTCTTCTGTCAAGGTTGCACATTATCTGAGAGCAAAAATCTAAAAGTGCGTCCTCGGTTGATTTACCCTTTTGAAAACCGAATTGAGTAGGATGAAAGAACATCGTCTTGTCTAAAAATTTTACTAACCTAGTTTTTATAAGTTTTTCGAACACTTTACTTATGCTGACCAGAAGAGAAATCGGCCTATAATTTCCTATCTCAGTTGGAGAGCCTTTTTTAAACAAAGGAATAACATCTGCACACTAATTCTGATCACAACCTAGCCATAAAAGAAAGAAGAAGGTTTTTATTCCAGCAGAGACTTATAATGGTGTAATTCCACCAAGATAATAATATTTTAGAACAATTAAGATAGTATCGTTCAAAAATAACTGCCGACTGTTCGTTCCTATACACGAACCGGATCTTTTGTCGAACACTGCCTTTTCGACCGTTCCAATCAGCTGCGACACAAATTTCTAAATTAACCATTTTTTTACACGATCTGGTCCGATTCCAATCTTAGATACACGCGGTTACTCGGTTAGTATTTAGGCTAGTTGTTAAGCTGACCCCCACCCTTTTACTTCACTGCAGTCTCACTAGGCTGGATCGTCCGTGAATGTAACGCAATGTAAGTTTTCCCCTTTTCTTGAATGTGAAAGCAAACAAATGTAAGTTTTTCACAGGGTTTAACTTTGCGTAGCAGATCTTCGGTGAGAGCGCCAAATAATAGCTGCAGAAAATCCACAAAGAAGTAAAAAATTCCGTCATTTACATCAGCCACGCGGGCCTTAGCATAGGTATATATACAGAGATATACATATGTATATGTATAGTTCCAATTCTCGAGGTAGGCTTTCAAACTAAAAAAAAACAATTTTTTTTGTAGCGTCTGCAGCAAAAATAAAAGAATCATCTGCGGTCTTTCCTTTTGACCGGCGCAACACCAAAATTGGTATCCGCAGCAGACAAATTCAACTGTTAGGTTTTAAGTGCTCGTCAGAGACCCAAAACTACTAAGGATTGAAGATTCCAAGCGTCTACTTAAGCTCATCTTGAAGACCTCACTTAGACACGCAAAACCACGTGCAATACCATCGCATGACCGTACAACCAGTCATCCAATAAGACCCAACCACAAAATCCATTACAATCATCAAAATCATTCGACCAACGCCGTAATAGGGCGCACCATTATTTAATCCACTAAAGTAGTAACGAAATAAGTAAAGATCCATACAGAGGACATAATAAGATAGGTTGTGGCGAACGCCTTAAACAGCAAAATATTATTTGTTTTATTATAATGCATTTCGTCAAGTTTTAAATGTTACGATTACCTCCCCATACGGTACAAAAGATCTTTTAGGTCGAAGTACCCCCTCTTATAAATCGCCTTGGCGAGCCAGAAATTAAAAAAAAAAAAAACCTCCCCATATCCGCACGGAAATAGAATATAAAATCAACACATCCCTATGCCCATCGTGAATTAGAATTTATATTTTTCCAAGCCGAGAGCGCAATGCTCTTTCTTTAGCACGCAGACAGTGAAAGTGGTTAGGCGGTTTCCAGCTCTGGCAATCACAAAAAAATTCCGAGAAGGAAATTTAAATCAGATCCTCTTAAAGGTTTTCTTTTACGAATGTATTGTCGATCAATAAAATCCATACCCCACCAAGCCACGTGTCCGAAGTACACCAGCACTTCAAATAATAGACCCCCGAATAGGGAAACTCCCCTAAGCACACCATCCACAATTAAATAGAGACTGCGGGCGCATTCAATACAAAACTCGCTAGCTTCTCTACAAAAGTATAGAGAAGTCGAGTGGAGCGTCCGCAGCAAAAATTCTATACACCTTTTCTTCTTCAATGATTATCTTTGATCACCCAAAAATCGGAGTGTTCTGACAACTGCGCGCCTACGTAAATAACCAGAACGCATGTGTTCAGCATATGAAGAAACGCATGTGTTCAGCATATGAAGAAACGCATGCGGTCAGTTGAAGACTCGCAGACATTCCTACACCAACACCTCAGACGCCGTCCCAAAAATTCGACAGAAAAAGAAACACCTCAATATTTTAATTGAACTTCAAAACTAATCTAAAAAAAAATAACAACTGCTACAATTTATAATCCCTTTTGTAACTGTGTAAATTTGTTTATTCACCCCTATAAACTTGATTAGCTTAAATTCAATTTTTCTAACCTAACCTTATTTTGCTACACGAGTGCTAATGACTTGCCTAAGAAATTAGTTATTTAAAATTAAACATAAACGAAGGCAACATAGTGCGTTCACACAGAACAAATCAGACAAAAATTTTAATCATTATCGTCTGTCATTTGCGAAGGAAAATTGTGGCCACAACTTTCATCGATACTCCTGGAAAACTGTAAGTAGGTACTCTTTGTACCATTTTAAGATATTTTTGACAAACTAGCTTCCTTTTTTTTATTCATTTTGCACATAATAATTTAACTAGCCTAACATAATTACTCCTCAACATACGTAGATATACAAATAAAATATTTGAACCCAATCACTTGAATTCTATTAACAAAAATGACGCTAATGCATACCTACCTATTTGTATATTCAACTAGCTGACCCGGCGAACTTTGTACCGCCTAATAGTCGATTCTTTAATTTTTTATTTTTTTTTTAAATACTTATTCTGCTAATCGGGACACCGGGTCAGCTAGTAAGATAAAAACATAGGGACGGGCTACAGTCCGCTTGGGTGAACTGTTGGATACCCTATTGTTATTCCTATCCCTCATAAGTGGTCGTGACAAAAGTCTTAGCATTGTTGAATTGTTAAGAACGCTCTACATATTATATTATATAACATTTAAAATATTTTATCGAAAAAAACGAAGCTTTTGTAAATAAAAACGCTCCGTAGCTCAAACTTTGGTTATTCAATAAAGTTGTTTTATTTAATTGTGAGCGTGTCAGTAAGTGGATTTAAAAAAAAATTAAGCATAAGCATAAAGGGCCCCTAGAGAGTATATATTATTAATTTTAGCTCCGTAGCTCAAACTTTGATTTTTCAAAAAAATTGTTTTATTCAATTGTGGGAGTGTCAGTGGGCGGATTTTTTAAATTTGATATCCCGAGCAGTTTTAGGATTCATAGATCATACTAGTATATAAAAAATTTCAGCCTTCTAGGTCAAAATTCGAATTTTTCGAAAATGTTGTTTTTTTTTGAGTTTGTGGGGGTGTCTGTGGGCGGATTTCAAAAATTCTTAAACTTGACCATTTCGGGACCCTAGTATATGGTTAAAATTTCAGCTCTCTAGGTCCAGTATAAAGGCCTAATTTTTGCCGACAGACGGACGGACGGACATGGCTAGATCGACATGACTATCGATGCTGATCATAAATATAGTAACTTTTAGCGGTCTGCGGGCAATATTATGGTATGTTACAAACTATGCGTCAAAATTAATATACCCTTAGAATGGGGTATAAAAATAAAAATTATAAAACACTTAAAATTCTTTTAATAGTCACTAAAAAATCACAATGAAAATTACAATTTCTGATTTCTTATTCTAAATTAAGTTTCATTTTATTGTATTAAACAAACAGAGCAGATGGTTGTCGAACACGGGAACAGGCAACATACAATTGACCAAGCGAGAAACATGGGTTTTATAGATTAATACCACAAACGCTTAATGACTGCCCCTGGGATTTTTTTAGTCATAGCGAAAGCAAGACTTACTGGAAACTGTAGTCGTTTAAACTCGAATGGTACGTCAGTCGGAATAATTGGGATGCGGGGTATCAAAACGTCTTCTCCTCTATACTTTCCTTTCAATATGATTGCTTCTATTACGTTATCCAGTAATTTTTTTTATCGCTAATCGTGTGCCGTTACAAAGTTGCGGTTGGTTAATATTTCGCAACATTATAACTACAAATCCAACCTTTAATTGAAGATTGCGAGGCGGCAATCCTGGTAAATCAAGTGAGTTTAAAAATTCCGGTGGATAGTTCACGACATCATCTTCATTAGTTGCCGTATCAACTGATTTATATGTCCTCATTTCCCCAGGAATGTCATCTTGAATTTTGAAATTTAATTCATTTACATCAGTGTTTTTGGCAGGCAATATGGTGCCGTGACATAACCCCAAGCGTCATAAGCCCAAATTTTGAAATTTGGGCTTATGTCGCATTGTGAAAGTGACATAAGGCCAAATTTTAGCATTTGGTATTATGACACATTGGAAAAGCGTCATAAGGCCAATTTGGCTTTATGACACTTTCGCTTGGTGCTGTTTTCAACAATTTGCCCATGCACCTACCCCAAATCAAACAGTGACCCCAAGCAGGGGGGTTGCAGGGGGCAGCATGCCCCCGATATGCATTGCACTGTTTATGGAATTAGTTGTGAAATCGCAAGTAAATTGCATAAACAGTACAATGCCTATGGGGGGCATGCTGCCCCCCTGCAACCCCCCTGCTTGGGGTAACTGTTTGATTTGGAGTAGGTGCGAGGTACGGTTGCGAAAATTTGGCTTTATGTCACTTTCCTGATTTGGCCTTATGACGCTTTGTGAAAGTGACATAATACCAAATGCTGGAGTTTGGCCTTATGACACTTTCAAAAAGCGACATAAGGCCAAATTTCGAGATTTGGGCTTATGACGCTTGGGGTTATGTCACACCACCGGCAATATAGCTCGTTCGCTCAACCAATCATGGAATAAGTAATTTTTGAGCAACATTTGGAAATACTTTTTGAATGAGTTTAGCTTTTGATTGCGTTAACTGACAAAAACTCTCAGGAAAGGTGATGCAGCCAGTCAGCACATCTATAGGAAATTTGCCATTACCAATATCATTGAGTTGTTTAGAGAATATGTCTCCAGATTGATCATTTTGCAACATGACATGCATATGCTTGCTTAAATGTAATACCTTGACATATTTCCACTAATTGGAGGACTTTAAACATGCATTCAGTTCATCAGCTTGTGTTGAATGTGGAACCACTGGCAATGTTTAGCGAAAATCTCTGACCAAATTGGTTTTGGTTGTTCCGTAGATATTTTAAGGTTCTAAGCCTCTAAAGATTTTTTATGCGCCATTGTACATTCATCCCACACTATTAGTTTGCTGCAAAACCTTTGCCATTGCCGAATTCTTGGAAATGTTGCAGGGTGGAGTTTCGTTGCTTTGCATATTCAATGAATTCGACCGCCTTCAAGCAAAGTTGCTGCAATGCCTGACGAAGCAAGAGCTAGAGCAATTTCATTTTTTGAGCGAATTGTGGCCAATATTAAAGTAATCAAAAAAGTTTTTCCTGTACCACCATTAGTGTCCAAGAAGTAAATCCATCCAGTTCCATCATTATTATTACTTTCATAAGAGTATCAAATACACACTTGGGTGGAGCGTACAATTTTTTTTTTCGATTTTCATTTTCGAATAGCGTTAAAAAGTTGCATAATTACGTAAACTAACCGTAAAAAATAATAAAAAAAATAAATTGCACTTTTGTTAGCCCTCTACCACAACTCAAAGTTTTACAAAATTGGCAAAAAAAAGCCATACTTTTTGTTTTCGACGTTTAACTTTGGAAGTATAATTCCAAAAAAGAAATATTCTAAACAAAAGAGAAAGATAATTAAATTTCCTATAAAAAAGATATGAAAAACTTTTATGTACGATAAGTCGTTCTCGAGATACTTATTAAAAGGCGCCATAAGGACACCACTTAAAATCATTTTTTTTTAATGCAAATATTTAGAAAAAAAATACAAGATTACAAGATGTTGGCTTGGTAACCGCAGAGAATATCGAAAACGTATTAGATCGAAGTTAAGTTCGTAGGGCCAGAAAACGGCGAAGTGAAGTTCTCCAAACTGAAGAATGTCTTTCATCCGTAGAAAGTGTTTATTTCGATGGAAGAAAAGACAAGACATTGGTTTGTGAAAAACTAAGCTAACGACTTCCCAGAGTGACCAAAGTAAAGGAGCATATTCATACTACCTAGGACACCTTCGGCAACAGGGAAAACTATAACGGACTCGATAAACTCCTTACTTTCGGACATGCAGCTAGACTTGAGCAAATTATCTGTTATTGGTTGCGATGGTAAAGCTACAAACACTGGATGGAGAAGTGGTGTTATCCGGGTTATGTAGTTGAACTTGGGGAGACCGTTGCAATGGTTTATATGTCAGCTATAGCGGGTGGCAATGGTGCAGTAGTAGTGTATTCGCTTACGGAATGGAAGGTCGTGCGTTCGAATCCCGGCCAAGTCCATTACTTTATATCGAATACATGAAATCGTAATCTCCCGTGGAGAAAAACCCTACAACTGCACCCAAACACTTCTTTCCTATCTCTCTATTCTTTCTAATAGCAAGTAGCACCGAAAAGCATGCAATGAAATACGATATTGCCAGGTGCTGCTTGCTGTTAAAACGCAAATGCTTATGCTGTGTTCTTAGCATTATAAGGGTACTGTAACAACAGAAAAAAAACAGAAAAAAAAACCCTTTAGCGTAAGCAAATTATAAAAAAAAAAAAAAAAAATACATGCCAACGAATTGCCACTACGTCATTTCTTTATTAAATTGGATGGAGCTACTTTAGGACCTCAACTCTATTCGAGACCCATTGGAAAAGCCTTGGAAAATTGTGCTGACCTTCCCGGTGTTGAGTTTTCACCAATTCCAGGTATCCAAAACTATTCAAGATTCGTTAAGTACGGATCAAAAATATTTGTTTCAAATGTGTGACGCTATAAGCAAAGGTTCCTGTCCTATAGAACTCTCCAACAGAAACCCGGGAAAAATGAAAAATGGCGCACTCGAGAAGGTTAACAACTGCCAATAGCATATTGAGGCTTTATGTAGCCACATCGAATCCAAATGATAACTTGACAATACTTGCTAAATATATATATTAAAAATGTATGGTCCAGTTTGGTTTAGTATTAAAAAAGACAGTTCACTTAAAAATGGCCTAAAGCATGTATTCAAGTTAATAAATGTGTCAAGATGTTTCAGCTCTGTTGTAAGGGAAATAATATACACACCCAGAAAACATATTGATGACAATGCTAAACGATGAAAGACCACATATTAGAGAATTAAGCTGGAGAAGAATCATCTCGGCTAGAAAAAAACAGCGAGTTGGGGGTTCAGTTAGAATTTTTAAACTTCCAAAATTAAATTGTAAAGCAAATGATTATCTTGACTTAATAATCTGGGATGAACCACAAGTCACATCACCCACATTGCTGGATAGAATGAGTGATCAGGAATTGGAAGAAGAACTTTTGCAAAACAAATTTTCAATTGACATGCCATTTCCAAACTAAAACTACCCTTGTCACACTCAAGCTGTTGAGCGCTGTTTGAAGATGGTGACCGAAGCTTCAACCACAGTAGTTGTTTAAAGGCCAGAGATGGACTTATTAGATCAAAATATATTCTCGAAATATATTCCCATTTTCCCACACAAAAAAAAAATTATAACGTGAAAAATTAAAGAATGAAGATCTAGTATTGGTAGCTTTTTAAATTATTTACTATGAATTTTTAGGTTTCTATTTTTAAGTTTATGTAAATTTCTTGTTCTACTAAAGCTAATATATATTGATTTTTGTTTTCTTATTTCATTAATGATATAATATTAAGGTATTTCTAAATTGTGGACGAATCTTTTCTTTAACAAAAAAATTTTTTTTTTTCAAAACCTCCAAAATTTTAATTCAAAAAAAATTTTAATGTCAAATTATTCTACTCATCAAAATGCAATGTAATGGAGAAATTCGAAACTGATACATCAACTTTTTTTCCTCCATACATTGACGCTCCACCCTAATACACACTTATGTTCTTCGTTCAATATTGGAAGATTTATTTGAATCGATTCTTTCAAAGTATTGAGCTCATACGATTTTTCACGTTGTAACTCTTGATGAAAAGCATTGTGCATTGGGCGATTGGGCGCGACCATCCCCAATTGACATAATAGCTTGACATAATAGCTTGCTTGACATCATCAAGCACATATCATCAATGGAAATCAATGCCTGATTGTAAATTTCTTCACTTATTTGTAAATTCAGATTCCCTGTTCTATTGCGTATATTAAATAAAATATCGTCACACATCTTTGTATTTTATCCACAAATTAATTGGTTTTGATGGGAAGCATGTAGGGGAGGACGGGGTTCAAAGTTCCGGGGGCAAGTTGTTCCGATGGGCATAGCTTCTAAGAAAAAAAAATTAGCGTTAACTTTAAGATGTATTTCATTCTCTTTTCGAACTGCACTCTTTTGGCAGCCAGTTTAGTTCCATTCTTGACGTCGTTGATGGAGGTGTGCTGTCGGAGTAACTAAAACACCACGTGAGTAAATATTTTTGGCCTCATACTTTTTGGTTTATTTTGGTTATTTGTGAAGATATTGTCAAGTGTTTTATATTTAAATGCGTAAAATCTATTGGAGAATCATATTTCAGGGAAACCTTTGCAAAGCATAATGTTATGTATTAGATATTGTCAGATTTTCACAAAGCGATAAATGGGGCTGAAAGTTCCGTTCTTCCGGGGTTGGTTGTTCCGCATAGTGCTTACCCCGGTTCATACATAGTGTTCGTTTTATAGGCTTTATTCTCTTGTTTCAGGATGCGAAATTACAAACGAAAAACGGAACGGGGAAAAACTTCAATAGAAATATTGCAAAGAGCAGCGGATGCAGTCGTTAAAGATGGAAGAAAAATAAAAACAGTCGCGAGAGAGCTGGAGATATGTCATATGACATTGCATCGTTTCATTAAAAAGCTGAAAGCTGATGGAGTGGTGCCTAAAATTGGTTACTACATATTCGAGACAAATTTTTAGCCCGGAGGAGGAACAGAAAATTGTGCAATATTTGCTGAAATGCGCGTCAATTTAGTTTGGACTTTTACCCCAAGACGTGAGGAAGTTGGCATACGAGTGTGCTTCTAAGTTCAATAAGGCAAATATTCCGACTTCCTGGCATAAAAATCATCAGGCAGGAGAAGACTGGTTGACTGGATTCATGAAGAGGAACCCGTCATTGGCGATAAGAACTCCGGAAGCAACAAGTGCAGGGCGTGCTTCTTCATTTAATAAGCACAACGTCAACGAGTTTTTCAAAAGTTAAGGTTTTTTTTTTTAAATATTTTTTGTGTGAATTATTTAAATAAACGTCTTACGTATTAAAAAAAATACGCTTAAATGAAGTCTCTTCTTTTCAAAACATGAATTATTTTATTTACAGGTTGTCGAATAAATGTTCGGAACAACCCGCCCCAAAGACAGAACAACCAGCCCCATTATGGGGCACGTTGTTCCGCTCGATCTATTTGCACAAAGACACAACTGTGCTGAAAACCGTTATAATAATAGTTAATACGATAACTTTGTTAATATCCTCACTAAAATAGTTTCCACATGTCCAAATATCGCTACGATAACATGTACTTTGGAATGTGTTTCATTCGAATTTCTAAAAATCAGAACTTTGAACCCCGGCCTCCCCTACATAATGATAATGCAAAACAATGCTCGTATTTGATGAGCTTGTGATTAAATTACAGCATCATTGAGAGTTTGATACAAATGTGCATCGTTTTCTAACAGCTGCATTTCAAGTGACAATTTGTTTTTGAGTAATGTTACCATCTTATAAATATTGGCAAATATTGACACTAAGGTCACTCATTTTTTTTGCCTTCCCGGAACCCCTCCACTGACACTTAAACTTTATGTATGTTATTAAAGTTCAAATTGACTTTTAAGTATTATTACGAATCTTTTGTATGGGAATATAGAAGTGTTTTTTTTAGACTTTTTCAGGCAATTTTTTTAAATTTTTCTCTTCGTAAGAACCATCCTCGTACTTCGAGGAATATTTTAAAAAAAGAATTAGCGAAATCGGTTCAGCTGCTCTCGAGATTTGCGCTAAACAACACATTCAGCGATTCATTTTTATATTATAGATTGAATTTACTACATATACGAGTACATACTAAGTTCCTAAATATAGCACTATGCCTTTAAAGTTATTAGAAAGTTTTTTTGTTGTTGACTAAAATGCGACATATTCGGTGAATTAAACAATCTGTTCTTACCTGTCATACAACTGAGGTGTAATTATATATTAAATAATTATGAGTGTCTGTCGGAGTTAAAATTCTTCCCTGTTAAGGTCGTGATCGGGTAGACGCTCGCAAGGGTAGTTTAAGGCTACAAAATAGACAAGGGATAGTCACGGTGCACCGGTTAACATCGAGTGCAAAGGGGATGGCAAGTCCGTGGTTTCACACCATCTGAAACAGTATCAGTTTCATTTGTTCATCTCTCACCTTTTCTCCAAATTTCATTTAGTTCTCTCTTGAGCATACCTCTTTTCTTTCTATCATCACAGTATATTTTTAATCTTTTTGAACTTCCTTTCATTTATCAAAAATACCTTTAAGAGCAGGCACGAAACTCATGTGTGCATAGAGAGTCAGCAAGATCTCACAGCCCCGTCGAGCTAACGCCGTGCGATCGCAAGCGTGCCTAATGCTGCCAAGGGATTCAGGTACACCACCATCTAAATTCACCTTCCTACCTAAGTACCTAGCTATGACAAGGTGTACAAGAATACATGTGTAAATATGTATAGGTGTTCACACATATGCACGTGTATATATGAAGTTCGCGAAATTTCGGTATTAGCCAGTTTCCTAACCCTAAAATTATATTAAGTGAATTAGTTCACAAAGAATATTTTTATTTTACAAAGCCACCGAAAAGAATCTGCGTCTCAGGTAATAGTACGGAGTACATACCTACCTTGTTTCTTATTATTACCATACCTAAACACAGCGACAGATCTAGCGGCGAGAAACCAATGCAGAAGCTTCCACGCATCAAGATCCACGGACAATAAGTGGATTAGTGTTCATTTACCTTTAAAGATTAAATTTGCATTTTGACATACCTACTTGAAGTAACATTAAAGTATCCTTACCTATACATACCTACATTTGACTTACCTGCTTAATTGGGATTTCATTTTCATATCATTTTTCTAATCAAATAAATATTTATATAATACGGATCCTTATTACCTCTAAGTTGCCTTACTCATTATTAATTTTATCCTTTTATTCTGCCTCAATGGTTGGCAGGTTGAATTTATGAATTGATCATAATAGATATAAATAAAATGTGTTAATTAAAAGTCATAATTGTTGAGATGTGTTGGTGATTTCTAGAGTGTAATTGAATCTTGATTTAGGGGCGGTTCTCAAAGCATCAAGGCGAGACCAGTCATGGTTAAACGATAATTACCGTTTAAAGGGGAAGGGTTTCTCCAGGTGTCAACACAGCTACGACACCACAGCTGATAAAAGTCCATATATGTAATGCCCTCTGTATTCATAAGCGTATTGATTTCATTTTTTTTTCAGACACAATGGCATCAGCCATCGATGACCTAAGGTGTGCGAGGTCACGGTCTGTTTCACTTACCCTTTTCCTTTCTTTCATTTTGAATTTTTTTTGGCACCATACATTTTTTTTGTTGAGTCAGGATAGCCAATAAGCAGCAAATACCCACCGTGCCAGCTGCTACTTATCGTGCCGTGTCGAGGATCCGCCATCTCCTCATTGAAAACTGGCTAAACGACACACCTGTCCATTACATATTTACCCTATGATTTTATGACTTACTGTTGGGAAAATATGTACCTGTTATACATATAATAGTAAAAGTTTCTGGGCATACAATTTCCAACACGTATAAAGACTGAAATTCGATTTCAAAATGTATGGCCTCATCCTTGTGATTGCCAGGTATAGGTACTCCGCGAATAACTGATCCTTTTCTTCAATTGCAATTACTGATATTGTTTTGCACTGAAACTGATAACACTACTAGTTACTTTTATCCACTTCAACACTTTGTTCGACACAAACTGAGCCCAAATTGCTTGTGTACGGTTGTTTCTTTTTTATAACTGCTTTGACCATACATAAATGTTTATGTGCAATTCACTTACCTCAGTGCACCTTACACAGTCAATGTATCAAGCTTCAAAGGATGCCCCTTTCTCAACGAAGGCTAAATAGCGATATCATTTGTTTGCACCTGATTTGCTGTCTTGTATTGGCTTTCATTGCCGTGGTGGCGCCCATTACTTACGTAGTGTTGACTTATTATATATTTTATATAAAACAGACGTAATAGGGCTTGGAAGAACTATTTAAAAAGTCTCTGCCATTCAGATCTTGAACTCTATTTCACATTATTCAATGAATTCAAATCTTTATCCTGCAACTTATATATTGACTATATAAGTAAAATGGAATGCTCTTTAAAATCGAACCCCAAACTTTTTTGGGGTTTTGTCAATTCTAAGAAAAAAACTGATGGTTATCCATCGAAGCTTACTTACAATAGTTCTACAACTGCTGATTCAGTAGATGCAAGCAATATGTATGCAGATCATTTCAGTAAATCATTTAGGGGGACCCCTCTTCACATTGATGATCAATATTTTAGTTATCTAACTAGCTGTTCCCAAATAAGTTTTAGTAGTATCTCATTCGATTTGGAAACAATTTTAAAATGTATTTCTTCTCTCAAGAATGATTATTCATCAGGTCCTGATGGCATTGCACCGATCGTTCTTAAAAAATGTAGTCATGCAATTGCTCCATATCTTAAGTATCTGTTTGAATTGTCCATCAGTACTGGTAAATTCCCTAATCTATAGAAAAGTGCTTTTATCACACCTGTATTTAAAAAAGCTGATATCACTAATTATAGGCCTATTTCAAAGCCTTTGTGTATCCCTAAGCTTTTTGAACAAATTGTTTGCGAAAAGTTAATATTTCTTTGTCGCAATTTAATTTGTAATGAACAGCATGGATTTGTAAGAAACAGATCCACTGTCACTAATCTGTTAAGTTTCTTGCATGATTGTTCTAATGCCTTAGAGAATAAGGACGAAATGGATTGCATATACACTGACTTCTCTAAAGCTTTCGACCAGCTGTCCCATGAAATAATCGAGTTTAAGCTCAGGGCTTTTGGCTTCCCACCAAGTTTCATAAAATGGGTTAATTCATACCTTAGATCAAGGGTTTATCAAGTGAAATTTAGAGGATCGCTATCCGTATCTTTCACAGCGCAGTCTGGAGTTCCCCAAGGAAGTCACCTCGGACCAATATTATTTATACTTGCCATTAATGATGTTAAGGCATGTATAAATCACAGTAATATCCTGATCTACGCTGATGATATGAAAATATATAAATCTATCACTAGTCAGCAAGACAGAATGTTTCTTCAATCTGACATTAATAGCTTCGCCAATTGGTGTGATAAAAACGGTTTATCCCTGAACCCAACTAAATGTCAACATATGACATTCTCTAGAAAGAATATCCCTTCCACCTTTCAATACTCTCTGTCTCAACATATTCTTTGTAGTGTTGATAATTTTAAGGATCTTGGGGTTTATTTCGACCCCAAACTGGATTTTGCTAAGCATATTAATTCTATTATTAATAAATCTAATTCTATGTTGGGCTTCGTAAAACGGTGGGCCAAAGAATTTAATGACCCTTATGTTTCTATGTCATTGTACAATTGTTTTGTCCGTCCGATTCTAGAGTATGCCTCTCAAGTTTGGACACCGTTCTACAACATTCATTCAAATCGAATAGAGGCCATTCAACGTAAATTTATTCGATTTGCACTTAGAGGACTTCCATGGGATGATCCATTTAACCTTCCTCCCTACAGTCAACGTATCAAGCTTCTTCAAATGTTACCCCTTTCTCAACGAAGGCTTAATAGCGATATCATTTTTTTACAGCAGCTTATATCCGGTCAAATAGATGCACCTGACTTGCTGTCGTCTATTGGCTTTAATTTTCGTGGTGGTGCCCATAATTTACGCAGTGTTGAATTATTGTTCAGCCCCCATCATAGAACGAATTATGGAAGGCATGAGCCTATTAGTCGCATGAGTAGAATCTATAATCTAAATGATCATGTGATTGACTTGCATGTTAGTAAAATTAAGCTAAAAAATATTTTGCGTAATAATGCTTTAATGTCTTAATTGTTTGCATTATTTTGTGTCTGTGTTAGTACTCGAATTTTATAGGTACATAATTATTGTATTTTTAATTGTTTTGTCCTTACTAACACCTGCACTAAATGATGAGCCAGTGAGAGCACTTTTAGTGCCGGCAATTTCTGCTCGTGATAGTTGCTTGCTTTAAGCACTCCACGACACTGAGCTGATAGTGTATTTATCGTTAAGCCCTTATCATAGTACGAATTATGTCAGGCAGGACAACATCATACGTCCACCTATTGAAGGAGAGAAACACATAACACCTTGTTTTCTCCAACCCCTACACCAAATCGATGATTTCTGCCTGGTAGTACAATGGACCGCTATCGAGCCTGAGTGCTCTGGGATTTCGATTTCGAAAAAATGGCAGGCAGACAAATAGGCTCTTTTCGCATGATTAGAATTTATGACCTAAATGGCATAAAAGATGACTTGCATGTAAACAAAATGAAGATTAAAAACTTTCTGCGTAATAATGCTTAAGTGTCTTAAATTATTTGCAAGATTTGTGCCTGTGTTTGTATATTTGTCTTTCTATAACCGTTTTGCTATGTGTCCTTACTAACAACAGAGCAGTTTATGTGCCGGGATATTTCTGCTCGTGATAGTTGCTTGCCTTAAGCGCTCCACGAAACAGATCTGATAATGTATTAAAAAGAACAATCTAAACAACTGATGCAGATGTATTTATCAAATTTCTTTGAAATTCAATTCATCCGACAAATTTTGACAACAGATCATTATTTATAAGGCTCTACCTCGATTATAATCCCATTAAAATCCCGAAGAGGTTAACAAAATATCCATCATCACATACCTTAACGCTACGGTATTCACGTCCTAACGACATCACTCAACATGCAATAACTACAACAGCACACCCAGGTCGAATTGCAAAATCGAACAAGAGACGCGGGTACTTCGTCTGTGACATTATATCTCACATCATCTACCCTCCAGCAATTTTAATTGACTTTTAATTATTCCACCAATTTTGCTTTCACTTCAAACTTCTCTCCTCAAACCTTTATCGTCCTTATTCCATCTTTTTCTACAATCCCTTTCAGAAACAGGTACATAGGTACGAGTATCTGCTGTATGTAGAGGTTTGTTTTTCCAATTTTTTCTTTTATTGTTCGAAGGTAACACTGTTTTAATAGCATATTCTATAGTAGCTGCTGCTACGCTTCGACTCCTTAACTCCTTGTCTTCTCTGACAATATAGCAACTAGGAGGGATTCATTAAAATCATCCCACGGCGCGGCGGCGGCGATGGGGAAACTGATAAAAGTTGAAATTGTGTGCAGATAATTTAAGTCCTGGAAAAGAACACCCTTTCATTGGGATGGGCGATGAAGTTCAACCTCGAGGAGGAATATTCGATCGGGAGAAAGCAAATTCATCTGTTGGATTGGGGCAAAAACAGAAAGAAAATCCTTTCCACCAAATCCATTGCCATTTAATTTGTGAGCTGGTTTTGTACGAATTTTTATTCGTTGAAGGTTTTGTATTTCTCTGTGTGGCTGGAAAAAAAGGAAGAAAACTTTGCTTTGTTTTGTTTCCTAATTCATGGGATTGTCTTCAATGATGTGAACGAAATTTTTTTTTCTTCTTTTTAATTTACAAGGATTCCTAGAATAGGTCGTAGAGGGATTTATGCTGGTTTTCATTCCTTTGGTGATGTGGTGTTTCAGGGAAAAATTAATGTAACATGAGGGCGGCTGGGATTTCCACCCACAGAAAAGTTCGCTTTGAAAACTTTTTAAATTGAATTGAATGATTGTTACTTGAGGGTGCCCACATTCACATATGGTAGGCATTTTCTTTCGTTCAAAATAAAGTCGGCGCCTAATTGAGTGGAAAACGTGAAGTAAATAAATTTACTCGAGTTGATACAATAATATTGGAAGTCGGAAATCGAAGGCGTCAACTGAAATGGTCTTGCCATAGGTGCTATAGGTGGTTTATCGACAAATTTTGGACGACTCGTCCTTACCCGGCTATGAAATTGCATATTTTGATGTTTGCGATATAATCCTTGGATGGACAACTAATTACTTCGGTGATGGTATGGTGACCAATATACTTCGAGGGTGAACAGAGCATTCCACATGCTTGTTGGCTTATAAATGAATTCGTTTTGCATTATGTGTGAAGACGGGCTTATTTGTTAATTACTGAGCTTTCGTTGACTGTCGGGTGAATCAAAGGAAAAGAGCATGATAACTTTGGGCCGCCAAAAAATAACGGTTTATGTAGAGGGACAAAATACGTATTGGGGGGGGGGTATTTCCTCCCGTTTAAGAGGGAGAACAAATTTTTTTCTAAAAATTGACTGAAAGTGAAAAACAAAATTACAAACAACGGCAACACTTGCAAAAAAAATTATAACTTTTTCGAAAACCGAAAATCCTGAATCAAGTTATTTCTATGAATAGTAAAAAAAATGGATTTACTACCTACTTTAGGATTTAAAAAAATAAATATATTTTTTTCAAAAATGAGCTTTAAGATGTTTTTGTTCAAAAAGTGTTCATAGAAATAATTTGATTTCAAAATAATATAAAAGAACGGATTTCTGGCTTTCAAAAGAAAATCGTTATTTTTTTTTTGAAAGTGTTTTTAAATATACTTTTTAAATATACTCCCCAAAATTTGTATGGAGGTGGGGAATTATTTCATCGGTTTTTGGGGACTTATATAATGCGTTTGGCGGGCAGCATGCAACCCCCCTGCTTGGGGTCACTGTTTGATTTGGAGTAGGTGCGAGGCTTTATTTTAGCACTTCTTGGCCTTATTGCACTTTGGGTAAATGAATTCGTATGGCCTTATTTCACTTTCAGAAAGCCATAGTGAGTCATAACACCTTGAACACTTGAAATCCATTTTGGGGAATTATTTCATACTTATTTGGGAACTTATTTCATACCATTTTGGGGACTTACATATTTAATTTTTCATTTGGGGGTTATTTCATTGGGGGATTATTTCCCGGAGCCGTGCCAGGAAAGCTCCGAGTACAAAGAACATAGACGAGACGATGGAATGTACGCATTAACAACATATAAATGTTTATTCTGAAGAGTAGTTTTTACACAGATAATTTCGACATTTAGTGGAAATGGAAAGTCAATCTTTCGTGACTCAAAGTTGGAACGAACAGCAATAAGGACACCTCCTCCAAGCGCTTTCAGGTCATTTTTATGACGGTCGTTTCTGAATACGGAGAACTCATGATTGAAGAGTTGCGTGTCTAAAATTCCGGCATTAAGCCATGTTGCCGTCAAGGAGAAGATATCATGAGAGAGGGCTTGGGAGTTTAAATATACTTCAGCGGTTTTTGTGCGGAGTCCCCTTACATTTTGATAGTAGAGGGACAGCCTACTTGGTTTTTTAACACGGACGGACAATCTTTCCTGCGACTTTTTGTCGAGCGGGTGTAAATTCTTTAACTAATGTATTTTGAGGCCATGTAGTGCTATTGCACAGCTTTTTGAAATATACTGAAGGGGCAATAATTTTGCAAGACGCAACAAACCCATCAGCCTCGCTGATTCAGGTGCATTTGATTGAGTCATCTTTTGGAATTAAGTTTCTCGAGACCAAATGGTTCAAGACATTCTAAATCAATTGAATCTGTGATAATATTATTGTATAAATGTTATGTTGAGTTTTTCAGTAGTAAGGTAGAAAATACGATTTCTCTGTATTCAGCTACAATAAAAGTTGTAGAAAAAAGCTGCAGCATTCGCTGCTTTCTATACTTACATACGGCAGACTAAGCTTCGGGTGGTGGGCATTGAACAAGGTAACCAATCACAAGGTGATGACAAGAAAACAAACGCTGGCATCTATATGCACAACCAGTGCAATGACGACGTCACCAACCGCTGTCTTGGAAGTAATGCTCAATCTTGTTCTCGTTATACAACAAGTATATGTATATTCCCAACTCACGATCACCCAGGAATCGAATGCTAAAAGTACCTCGACGATCAGCCCAGCAAATAGCTGGAACCCGAATTATTTAGGGCAGGCACCAATTCTGAATAAATACGGAGAGAAATAGGTCAACTCCGGCTACATGTCTACTTACCTAGGCTTTGATAGACTGTTTTCTTGCTTGAGGTGTTGGGACGGGAACAAATCCATGATAAGGAAACCGATATCAATCTTCAAAGATGGATCAGAGATGGACTGTGGAACTGGTGTTGGACTATTATCAGAGGAATGTTCCAAACAGAAGTTCTAGCAATCACTGAAGTTGCAAGCATGGCTTCTATGGCGGTGATGCCTTGAAGTGACAGTGCCATATTTAGTGACATCCAGGCGGTCATATCAGCGGGAACTGCTACCGGAATTAAATCTCTGTCGCCACTATCGCGAAGAGCTCAAGGCTCTTTACTTTCAGCATACGACGAAATTCTGCTGGGTCCCTGGACACAAAGAAATATTCGGCAACGAGCAAGCCAATGAACTGGCAATAAAAGGATCTGCGATGAAACAAGATGACGACAGCTGAAGGGGCTGCGGTGATGAGGAGATAACTGAGGATACACCTCACTTTCTCTGTAACTTGAAAAACAGAACACTTGAATTATAATTTTTCCAAGAAAATATAAAACACTCCAATGTCTCACTATCTAATCTTTGAAGGTTTATACGGACATCAATATGGCTGGACACCGTGGAATAGGAAAAAGAATACCTACGGTCGATGAGACAATCCAGAGCGACAAGGCCAACACTCCCACCGAAGGGTATCACAAAGGGTCCACAATAAATTAAAAGCGGTGTAGCGGAGGTATTTGGTGTACCGTAAGGCAGTTAGCTTGAACCTGCACCATTTCAATTAATATGAAAATATATAATAACAATCATCCAACAATAAGGCTAGCAGTGTAGTATTATTTTGACTGCGAATTACTGCACATCATCAATAGCCAACAGTCCCTTATGGCACGAAGGATACGAGGGCGGGTCAATAAGTCCGTGACTTTTGGAATAAAACACAGATTTTTTGATAAATTTTTTTTTTATTTTTCAACGTAGTCTCCCTTGAGCTCTATAAACTTTGTCCAACGCTTCTCCAATTTTTTTATCCCTTCCAAAAAAAATGATTTGTCGAGGTCCTCAAAATAGGCCTTTATTTGCGAGATGACTTCATCATTGGAGTCAAATCTTTTTCCACCAAGCCATTTCTTCAGGTTTGGGAACAAGAAGTAGTCGCTTGGAGCCAAATCTGTAGAATAGGGTGGATGAGGGAGCAATTCATAGCCCAATTCATGGTTTTTTGCCATGGCAACTGCACATGCTTGCACCCTTGCATTGTCTTGGTGGAAAAGAACTTTTTTCTTGGCCAAATGAGGTCGGTTTTTTTTCAAATCGTCATTGAATCGGTCCAATAAGTTGGCATAATATTCCCCATTGATTGTTCTTCCCTTTTGAAGGTAGTCAATGTGGATTATCCCGCGTGCATCCCAAAAAACAGTCGCCATAACTTTATTGGCTGACAAACCCACCTTGGCCTTCTTTGGCGCCGATTCACCCTTAGAAACCCACTGTTTTGACTGTTGTTTGGTCTCTGGTGTGTTGTGATGGATCTATGTTTCGTCCACGGTTACAAAACGGTGCAAAAACTCCTCCATATTGCGATTAAACAATGCCAAACCTTCCTGTGAAGTTGTTACACGATTCGTTTGTGGTCGACTGTGAGCAAACGCGGCACCCATCTTGCGGAAAGCTTTCTCATGCCCAAGTGATCATTCAAAATTGAAACCACTGAGCCATGCGAGATCCCTACGGCTTCCACAATCTCTCGCACTTTCAATCTTCGGTCGGCTAACACCATATCGTGAATTTTTTCGATTGTTTCGGGTGTAGAGACCTCAACTGGGCGTCCAGGACGTTCGGCATCTTCAGTGCTTGTACGGCCACAACGAAATTCAGTAAACCACTTTTTTACCATTGAAATCGATGGTGCAGAGTCCCCATAGTATTTTTCAAGCTTAGCCTTGGTCTCGGTAATGGTTTTTTTTCGCAAGAAATAATGCTTAATAAGCACACGAAATTCACTTTTTTCCATTTTCTCCTCAAATTAGTGAGTAGTCTGATAAAAATAGCTGTCAAACACAAACTAACTGACGCAGCAAGTTTAAATTTTGACAGGAGTCAACTGACAGATGCCTGTTGACAGGAGCAGTGTTGCCGTTTCAGTAAAGAGGTCAGAAATTCAAAAAGTCACGGACTTATTGACCCGCCCTTAACGTTTTGAATGTCATCAGGAAATCTTTGGATTTCACTGGTTTATCGCTGCATTTGTATTTTTTTAGAAGATACACCTTCCGTTCAATTGAAACTTTAGAAAATTGGAGCACATAGCTACATATCTAAATTCGATATGCGACCCAACCAAAGCTAATATCAACCACAATACCTACACCTCTATTGGTTTAAATGGAAACATCAAGGTATTATTGATTCAACATTCACAGCAATGACAGAAACCTTATTGTGACACACAAAAACTGCTTTAATCCCCTTTTCGGTAACGAGATAAGGGATTTTTTTCAAATTAGTCCTGCACTAATACTTCCGCTGTGTGCTCTTATAGGTGAAGCAATGACAATTCATTTGATAAATGATTCAAATTGCGATTTACTATATCCAGACTGTCGACAAAAATTGAAGCACAACCAATGGCCCAGCAGATTAAGGATCCCATCTCATATCATACAGTGTGAAGCTCTTATCAAGTTGTGGTCCTACACATAATTCCCTTTACATATACATATATAAATTCCTTAGGAAAATAATAAAAGTCACATTTCGAGTTAATTTTCTTGCAGCCACCTCCTTTTTGGTCCTTTCGGCATTTGACACGCATCTATCTTATCTCACAAGCCGCAGACAGACGTCTGGATAACAAATCAAACTGATTAATCTTCTGAAAGGATTACACGGGAGTGATAACCAAAACCTGCCATGAATAACAAATTGCAATACCATCCTACCCTCTAGTTCCGGCTTCAGGTTATACAACATAACAGCAACAACCAACTGAAAGAACGAAAAAAAAAATCATTCGATTATCCCTAAACGATTTGGAAAATTCATCCGTGCATTGCAATAGCATTTCGTTGAGTTGATTTCATTTTGTAGGATTACACACAAAAATTGGTAAACAGGATCTAATAAAACTACAAATATCTGTCCATCTAGTGAAAAGTAAATTAATCCTCTTTGAAGGATCATTTTTAATTAAATTTATTTCAGAAAATAAAACAAAATACATATCCTGGATGTCATCATTCTGACTAATCACTAATCCAAATGAATGTACGAACCAGTGCCCGCGTGTATCTACAAAAATTGATCAAACTTGAAGGTCCGCCATAAAGGAATGTTTGTGTATTTCCATGTAAATAGTTCATTAGGCTTGTCCGAGTAAAACTGTGTAATGAATTATGCAAATATTATGCCCAGAGCGTGAAAATTAATTCATTCATTTCAACTTGTAGGCAATGACTCTGTTTGTTTGTTGACCGAGTAAACATAAATTGAATTTGTTATTTCACTTTTCGGCAATTCATTTGACAGGACGACAATTGTTATCAAATTGATTTTTGAGATATATATTCCTGTCGGATTGATAAAGGAACTTGTTTATTAATATTAATCGTCAATTTCTGGATTTTGGTGGGGGCGTACGCCCCCATTTATTCGGCTTAATACAAGCTAAATATCTTAAAAGACTAAGACTTATAGCTAGGACTTAAAACTAAAACTGATTAGGTGTTGTTGGGGGGGGTGATGGGGGAGGGCTTAAGGAGATCGATTTTTATAGAGGAAGTGCTGCGGTTGAAGTCAAAAACATTAAGGTTTGAGTTAACCTTCCGTAGCATACGTGAGATGGGTTCGTTGGAGCCATACAAGGTACGGTGGGTTGGAAGATAGAAAAGTCGTGGGCAGCGTAGACTACGAGGATTAGTGTTAAGGCAGATAGAGTTGTAGAGAGACGCACAATCGACGGAGCCTGAAAGGAGTCGGTGAATGAAGAGAATGTCAGCTGCGTCCCTGCGTTCTTCAAGGGTATTTAGGTTTATAAGTTTAAGACGGTCGCGATAAGGAGGTAAGATGAGAGGATCGTTCCAAGAGAGACCACGAAGAGCAAATCGAAGAAAACGACGTTGAATGCCTTCGATTCTAGATACATGAACTCGTTGAAAGGGACACCACGCTTGGCTAGCGTACTCTAGGAGGGGCCGAACAAAAGTTATGTACAGGGATCTGGTCACGTATGGGTCGCAAAATTCTTTTGACCATCTTTTAACGAAGCCAAGTGATGAGTTTGCTTTAGTAATTATCTCATCAATATGCGAACGGAAGCTTAGTTCCCTGTCGCATAATATGCCAAGGTCGCGAATTGATTGAACACGAGATATAGGCTGATGGTGGAGTTGGTAAATTCGAAGAGGAGACTTGTTGCTCTTGCGTGAGAAGGTAATAGACTGACATTTAGATACATTAAGTTCTAGGCAGTTCTTAAGGCACCAGTTGGAAAAACTATTTAGATCTGTTTGAAGGAGGCTAAAGTCATGTTGTGAAGAAATGGTTTTGAAAAATTTGGTGTCGTCAGCATAGAGAGAGAGCGCTGAGTGTTGAATGATCCTTTCAAGATCGTTAATTGTTAGAATAAATAAAAGGGGACCTAGATGACTGCCTTGTGGAACACCAGAGCTGGCTAAGAAAGGTGCCGAAAGAACGGACCGGAAGCGAACACTGTAAAAACGGTTTTCCAGGTATGACTCTATCCATTTTAGCAAAATGGGTTCAAAGCCAAGGGCAGATAATTTGAAAGCTATTAATTTATGGGAAATCTTGTCAAAAGCCTTACTGAAATCTGTTGTAACAACATCGACTTCTTTACCACTTTCTATGGCTGAGAGTGTAGAGGATATGAATTCGACAAGATTAGTGGTAGTTGATCTACCTTTTAAAAAGCCGTGCTGGTTAGGGGAAATAAAAGACTTGCACTGAAAGCTTAAGGCTTCATACAAGATACTTTCAAAAAGTTTGGGTATATGTGAAAGTTTGGCTATGGGGCGGTAGTTTGTCACCTCGCTCTTTAATCCCTTTTTGTGTATTGGTGTTATAAAGGAGGATTTCCATATCTGAGGAAATTCACCTTGAGAAAGCGATAGCTGAAAGAGATATGAGAGGGGTAAGCAAAGATTTGAGGAACACTTTTTAAGAAATATGGCTGGAAGACCATCTGGGCCGGGTGAATATTCATCATTAAGTGTAAGCAACTTCTTTTCTATTGCCGTATGATCAAAACTTTGATACATAGAAGGACCAATGGAGAAGTTTTGAAGATATTCGAAGTAGGTGGGATCCGGTACGAAGGAGCTGTCGGCGAAAGACTGCTTAAAGAAAGAAGCAAAAAAGTTGGCAATGGTAAGCGGATCGGTAGATGATTTATTTTCATAAGAAAGGGATGGGGGGAAACCGTCCGATTTTTTTTTATAGTTAACGAATTGAAAAAATGACTTCGGATCGTTTATTAGCTTGGTTTGCGCACTATTAAGATACTGTTGATAGAGGGAGTTATAAAGTTGGGTGAATTGAAGGTAAACACCGAGGTAGTTGGAATAGTCAGAAAAAGAATCGGTTCGAATGAAAACTGCCCATAGTTTGTTTCTTTTGTTACGTAAAGACCGAAGCCTTCGATTGTACCAAGGAGGGCTCGTAGAAAAGGTTTTCTTGCGAGAAAAGGGGACATAGAGAGATATAGAATTAAATAATTCTTTGTAGAAAGTGGAGAGAGCATCCTTCAGAGGTAGATTGGCGAACTTAAAAGAACACCTACTAAGATAAGTGTTGATTTTTTGGAAATTCGCTTTATGGAAGTCGTAAGACGAGGCAGCTGCTGAGTGAATGGGTTGGATAGGAGAGTTAAGGAAAAGAGAAAGAAGAAGTGGCGGGTGAAAGTTATCAATGATCGACAGCGCAAAGGGACTCAGGGACACAGAGGAGTTTATAGGGTCAGTTGTGAAAATGAGGTCTAACTGCCTACCCATATAGTTGGAGACCCCACTAACTTGACATAAACTTGAGTCTGTAATCCCATCCAAGAAGAGACATTCCTTACTTGAGGTGGGATTTGAAGCGATAAAAAAAGATTCTTCATCTGATAGAGTCCAGTGCAAATGCGGAAGATTGAAGTCGCCGAATATAATGATATCATCAAGGGAATCAGATATGCTATTTATTTGGTCGATTGCTTCGATTGCGAGTTGGTAGGATTCTATAGATTGAGCCGGTAAGATATAAAAACACATAACGTAAACAGATCTGCTGGGGAGTTTTATTTTAATAGAAACGAAGTCAAGCTTAGAAGAATTGGAAACAGCAATTAGAGAGGAGTCAAGGTCTTTGAGGGTGGCCAGTAGGACGCCTCGGCAGGGAGAGCCATCAGTTGGTCGGGTAAGATCGTCGTCTCGAAAAACATTAAAAAAAGGGGGAAGGATCTCCTGGTTCTTTATGTCGGGAATCAGATTTGTTTCAGTCAGGGCGTAAACATCGAATGGAAGAGCATGAGATTGGTGCAAGACAGCGTGGGTTTTAGATCGCAGTCCTCTTACGTTTTGATAGTAAAAAGTGAGGGGAGCGTTAATGCGGGAGAGCGTATGGGAGGATAGGTCGGTGGCCGACTCAGAGGTATTTGTGAACGAGTTGGGAAGGGCACATGCTGGATTTGAGTTAGGGGCGAAAATAATTTTTATAGTCGTTGCGAGTTTTTTGTAGATGCGAGATGTGTCTGGAGTTGATATGGGATGCGTAAGCGGATAGGTCCTTAGCTACAGTGGTAGGGGAAATATTATAACTCTCATGGTAACGGATATATATTTCGCTCAATGATTGAAGATCGGTAGGGAGACCTTCCTTTTGAATCGAAATTTGTACGTTGGTTTTGGTCTTACCGTCGATACAAACAGATTCGGGCTTATCATGCAAATAAGCAAGGAATAACCGAACGTTTTCGAAGAGTCTGTGATCTCTTAATCGTGCCATTACATAACGGCCGTCGAGGTCTTTGTTCAAAGATGTATGGTCAACAAAGTTAGCAGTAAGTTTAACTTTGGGAGGAAGAAGCGGGTCAAAATTGACCGGGAAGTCGGTAAGTTGTTGTGGTGAAGCGTTTTGGGCTGGTGGAGTGCTAAGAGAAGAGGACGGTGGAGTGGGATTGATGACGTGGGATAGGATGAAATTTGGATAGTTCGTCGCGGAAGGAACGATCTTAGCGGAAGGCGTTAGTGGACAAGGCGTTAGTGGAGAGGGTGATAGTGGGGAGGGCGTTTGTGAGGAACTGAAATTAGGTTGAAGGTTAAAAGAAACTCGCTTTGGTAGATAATTTCTGGGAGAGCTTTTGACAATGGGTTGGGTAAAGTTTGGAAAAATGCCTGTTTTAAAGGACCAGTTGTTGTCGGAGGAGATAGGTTCAGAGATAGGTGAAGGGGATGGCTTTTTATTATTCGAAGATGGAGGCTTTTTGTTAATGTTTGACTTATGGCTAGTTTTATTAGGCTTCTTTTGCTTCCTTTTAGATTTATTTATCCATTTAGATAGCTGCATCTCGCCCAAATTGAAGACATCCTGATCGGAGTTCCAAAATAACCATGTATATTTGTTGGGAATACTGAATTTAAAAGAAATGGTTCTTTTCGAATTCACTGCGGAGATCTTACTGCAATTTTCGATGTTTATGGAAAATTTTGTTCGGAATAAGTTCAGCAACCAGGAAGCATCAGCATGTGGGGGAGCGCCTTTGATGATGAATGTTGTGCAGTCAGGGTTGCGCTCGTTACCTCTGTTTAATTTGTCAATCCTGTTTTCCCATTCAGCGACCGTCCAAGAAGTCCCTAGCCGATTGGGTGGGTAATTAGCGTGATACAACGTTAATGTCTTACCTATGTCCCGTCGAGAAGTTTTCATATATTTCCAATGTAACTCGTCCAATAGCCGATTCTTCGGCTAGGTAAACGTACATCCCCACTTTAATTACGAACATGACTCACGCACTTAACTTTCAAACTATCGGGGTTTTCAATAAGGACGTACCAAAGTTGTGTTTAAATAAAACACAGAATATCGGGTTGACATTTATTCCATGTAGTGTAATGCAAGGATGATTTGACACGTTAACAAACTTTGCAAAATATCTCAAAATCCAAATACAGTTTCATGTTTTAAAAATTTGCATATGCTAAAATATCATTTCAGCAACATAAAAACATCGTTTAATTATCGATTTAAATATTTGTATCTTGGTTATAGACTTTTTTTGAACCCTTCCAAATTGTCAATTCCTCCTTCGGGGAAGGATGATTTGGCATTGGCGTTAGGAGGTTTTGACAGAAAGAGGAGCATTTGACAAATGATCACGGTTTAACAGTTTTTAATTATTAAATAAACACAAAATTTGGTAATTTTTCAGTAAATAGTTATTTTATTATTTTTCGAACTTATAACGAACGCAGACCTTTTAAATTCTTTAAGTCTTTTTTCATTTATATTGAATTTTAAAAGCTTTAAAACTAAACAAAAAAAATATACACCCCTATCGTGGAATCCGTCGGATCTGAGATTCACTTAACTTATTTGATTCACGTGAACAGAAAAATGCTATCGTGGCCGTGGGATCCATCGGATACTCTCCCTTACCGATAACTGTTGGTGATTAGGAAGTTCAATTGTGACAGCTCATTTCAAACAATTGTTTTTTGTAAAAACTAAATTCAGTGAAAAGAAAATAAATTTTCTGTGAAAATGGAGCATTGTTTTTTAATGAGAGATCGTCTTTAGACAGAAAAAGGCGTTCTCAGTTAAGGCCAAGAGCGGAAAATGTTATGGAACTACCAGAAGCAACGTAAGATTTCATATACAATTGTGTTTAAACTGATTCCTACTTTTTTATTTGTTTGTATTTGATGTTTTAACATCGGAGCTGGCTCTTGCCTCAAAGTCCTCAATCTCTCCAGCACATAAGTTAGCGGTGTGCTTACGATTTTTTGCAGAAGGTTCCTACCAATACGGTGTAGGAAAGGATTATAATTGTTTGCAAGATTTAGTTTTTGGATCTCCAGCTCCAACAATTTTTGTTTAACAATTAATTTTTGTTTTGCAATCTCCTCCATTTGAGCATTATGCCGTGCAATTTCAATCTTGAGATCCTTTGGTTTCCCTGTAGATCTTGTCCAGGTATCTATAAATTTGTTTGATGCTGGTATTGGAGTCCACAGCATTTTATTGCTCTCCAAGGCCTTAACCACCTCCTTATATAGATTTTCCAGTATGGATATTTGCTTCGAAAGAAGATCGAAGACAGAAGACAGTTTTTTTTTATTTTCTTTAAATATTTCGAATTCATCGACTCCAGTAGCATCAACCTCCTCATTTTGACTTAACCACAGTCGTTTCGGAGAAGGAAGCTCCTCACTTACTTGGGTAGGCACTCCAAAATTCCTTGCCCCTTCTACTCGGCTGAAGGACTCAGTCAGTTGAACTAAAATTTATAACCTCTTCCTCCTCGGGAGTGAAAGGTAAAACAACCTGAAACAATACATTTTGTGTAATAGATAATGAAAAGAAAATTCTGTGTCAATTACCTTCTTCCATTCGATAACCTCCTTACATGGAGGACCTAAAGTGTTTAATTTCATTTGGAGATTACTCCAGAATTCCCGTATATCCTCTGGCGGTCTTTTGGAGTTATTTTTAGCAATGTCAGGATTATCCTTCATTGCACATACTAATGCCTTAAACTGCTCTCTATTCGTGGGTTTTTCCTTAAAATATAGAAAGAACATAAAAATAAGAAAACAAATACAAAAAAATTATTACCTACATTTTCGCGTCCTTTTTGTAGCACAGTTCACAAAATAACAACCAGATCCGCAATGAGAAAACTGCGGATGTCAAATGCATGTGGAGATTCAATCCGTTAGTTGTTCACGATACAGTGAATCTCATTCACGTTACCGACATGTGGATGGTTCACGTCTGCCGATTGCACGATGCAAATTATTTACTATTAGCGGATCGTTCCCCCCGACGGATACAACGATAGGGGTGATAATAAGATACTATAAAATCATTAAGTAAGCAATAATAAATATTAATAATAACGCACATCAAAATTCTGGAAGTCCATATTAAGCAAATCTTTGGCCTGGATATGTAGCTACCAGGGAGATCAATTTGTGAAGGCAACTTAGCTGCAATGTCAGCTCTTAAAGCCAAGCCTCTGTCCTCGACAAATGGTTCGTAGAAATAATTTTTAAATCCTTGGCGGCGATAATATTTTATTGTGTATAGCAAGGAACTTGCTAAATCGATACTCTGGATGATACCTACATAGTAAAATATGTGTTTGGTAAGAACGCGTTTTACAAAAACTGGTTTTGGTGATTTGCTGTATTTTTTGGTTTTTATATCTTGACTACTTTTTGGGCAGCTAATGCTTCCAATTTTTTTTTATTTATTTCGTCGATGTTGCGGTTAGGATGTTTTCTTTTATAAATGTTGGTCATGTTTAATATTCTAAAAAAAGAGTACCTAAAATGTTGGTTTACCATAAGATATTCTTATTGATTTAAGAAGGAGGATTTGACATTCTGTCCATTGCTCCTACAAAACAATTGTCAAAACCTCCTTTCAATCTACTTTTCGAAAAAAAAATCTAAAAAACACTTGTTAAAGCGCGCAGAAAAATTGTTTTTCCACCTATAAGTTTTAGTCAAATGCAGGTGCACCCCAATATTGCATTTTAAGTATCAAAAGCTTTAAATTAAAGAAATTACATCAACCGGCTAAAAAAATAAAAACACATCCACTTCACAGAGCTTCAAAGACACACAAATCAGTTATTTACCACTCACACCCATTTGAGGCGTACTCCACCAAGAATTAATAAAAAAATTAAAAAAAATATATATATATATAAATTACAACCCATTTCAAAAAAATAACTGCCGACAGTGTGTCCCAATACACAAGCCGGATCCTTGCGACGAACACCGCCTTCCGGCCATCATAATCAGCTGTGTACATAGAATACGAAAAAACCAGTATTTTGGTTGTCGCTCCCATGCGATCGGTTTTAATACCTATACAAAGACAAGTACTTTTTATTTATATGAGTGGCTAGCTCGTAACGCGTCTTTTTTCTTGACTGCTCTTTTTACCACGCTGGACCGTTCGCAAATTGCCTGTAAGTTTCACTGTGAGTCGCACGTTTTCTTTAATTTTCTTGTCCGCATTGGCAAATTAGATTTTTTTTTTGATTATTTTCTTAAAAGAGCGATCGCAAGCGTTTCAAAGAAAGAATCAAAGAATAAAAGAAGCGGTGAATAAAATAATTTTAAAGCCACGGTAGAAATAATTTCCAACAAAAGGCTTAAGTCGAACGTGTGAACACGTGCATCCTTTAAATCTCGTAGAGATCGTGTAATGAGGTAAGAGTTTAAAAAAAAAAATGTTTTCGAGCACCATAATAGAAAGATTTCCTTTTTATAGCAGTGCGGATAGCTTTTGTTGTTGAGAGTGTTCCAGTAACTCACCAGGGTGTCATTTTCCCCGACGTCTAAGTGCACTGTAAACGACAACAACTCGCCCTACCAGCTCACAAAAGCATCCGTACATAAAACCCCAACGACCCCCTGAGAGTCCCGATCGGCAGAGGTGCAAAATACCCGCCAAGAATAAAAGGAATATTGTACACCAGCTGCAACAATTCGTCCAAAGCGCCAAGCATACCGCGGACAGTTATTTGCAGACCCACCAAACCCAGTCTACCATCGACCATCATCAACCAAATTTTCACCTAATTCGTCATCTAATTAGGCTATTAAACAGTGCGCAAAATCCGGAAACTGCAGGATATGCATTTAGTGTCTGAAGTAGTGCGTACATACAGTATTTACTCGATTACATAACCTATCCGTGCCTCGAGATATGAACGTACATAGTCTCGTATAAAACCTTTTTTTTTGTATAATTTTTTTTATAATATCTATCTATTGAGTTTTTGTTTTATATCTAATTTACTTATTTAACTTAAAGTTTGCCTAGTTTCATCTATCCGTGTTGATTTGTTTAAAATTTTGAATTTCATTTCAATGCCAAAGAAAAGTAGCTTTAATACATAATAATGAATATACTTATAACCTAACAATCCACCTGATCAACCTGCGGGAATATTGTGCACAATCTTCGACGCCTTCAGATCAAACAAAAGCAACGGATATCAAGTGAGTACAAAAACAAAAACATATTCTTTTCATTGGCTTTTACCTATCATAATTTGTTTTTTTTTGTAAATACATACTTAATAATACTAGCTTATACTACCTTCGGGGTAAATCTGTTGCTAACGGGCAAGATACTTTTTAAAACATATCAATATAATTTACACTACCTAATACTAAGTTTACCTTAACGCGTTTATAATCTTTCAAATACTTATAGATATTCATTTACTCTTTACATATTAAATGCCCCCTTTCATTCAATCTTGAGAAATTATGAAGTTTATTATTATTATACCAATAAATATGTGTTGAGCTAAACGAAATAGTTGAGATGTGTTAGTGCTAGTAAGTTGCATGTGATTAAGAATAAGGGACTATCCTCAGAGAAACCGAGGAGAGGATAGTCAAGTGGCAATGGCTTATGCCAGTTGCAAGGGGAGGGTTCCTCTAGGTGTCAGAGCACCCACGACACCACCGCTGATGACGTTCATATACCCCTTTCTTTTTTCCTTTTCTCAACGTGATTACCTTTTTATATAATATATCCGCGTTAATATCGACGACATCTAGTCATTGATAACCTCTGATATGCGAGGTCATAGTCTCTCTCTCTCTCTCTATCTTTTGTTTTTTGGTTTGAGTATCCTTTCCCCTTATCCTTTAGTCATTTTTTTCTCTGGCACGATAATTTTGTGCGCAAGGGAATAAGCAGCAAGATCCCACCCCACCGACGAGCTGATGCCGTGCACCGCAAGCGTGCCAACCGCTGCTTCATAGCAAGGACACACCGCATCTTGTCCTTCATCCCACCTAATCTATGCTTATACATATAGATCGTGGAATGCCCTTTCCTGCCACACATTGTAACTAACTTGATTTGCTCATCATTTACAGTGCTACGAAATCAATAGTTTTCAAGAAAAGTACTAATGTCAATTCCTTCTCCCTGTCAAATCATCACGACCTTACCTTAATACCTACAGATATCTATGCCAGGCTTGTAACTACAACTGAATTTACAACAACTGTAGTGAACTTTGCTGTTTCGTAAAAGTAGCCATATGCGCAAAAATATATTAGTGACGGGGCTGTTACTACAAGTAAATTTCTTACAGGAGTAGAGAGACCAATAAAGTCAAGTAGATACTGGGAAAATATGTCTTTATTGGTTGGACAACGTAGGCTTAACCCTAGAAAGATAATCTACGTCTGCGAGACGTATGACGCCCGGAAAAAATGTTATATCCTTTAACTATAAATCGCATTGGGTTGGTTGCTTAAACTAACTCAGACGGTGGTCGAAGCTTGCCCCTAACGGTCGTGGCGCGACGGTAAGTACCTGCGGTAACAAGTTATGCCGTACTTCTGGAGGCGTGTGTGACGTGTGCCATTCTTATATTTAATTTAATAGTATATAATTAAATAAAAATTACTAAGACTTGTTTTAAACCGAAAAATGAAAATTTGGCAGCTATTATGACTTAATGTCAATTTTAAGGTTCCTTTAATACGAGTATATAAGTTGTTTTTTTTTGCTGATTTGTATTGGGGTTTTAGTTTTTTGTTTTTATTGTTTAAATTAATATTTGTTTATACTAAATCATTGATTTATTTCTCTTATTATGAACTACATAAATAAATAAAACGTTAATATTTTTTAAAATAGTTCATTGGTTTTATTAAATACACTACCAAAGTGCCATACGTCTCTGAGACGTATGATTATCTTTTACGTCATAAAAAATATGATTATCTTTCTAGGGTTAAGAAGTTTAACCTAAAATGATTTCGAGCATTGGTGATTGTGACTACGAAGACAGTCGGATACGGGAACCGCGAATTCAACTAGAGCGTATTAATTTTAATTTCGTACAATTTTAGGATTAGCTTTTCTGCTTTCGAGGAATCGTTAAGAAACATTGGACCATCACAACGACACGAAAATATTCGTAATCATGCTTCGTCAGTCCAACAGCAACTTTAGATAACTAGCCTTGCATTGGTTAGGCAATTATCATGGTATTGCTGAAATGCATGGCGTTTCAAAGGGAACGGTCTGTCTTGTAGTTAAAAGGGCTATTAACTAAAGTGTTTGTATTCTATTGCTGGTATGCCAAACGTTGCAGGATGCATTAATGCGACGCTGATAAAAATATACGAGTACGAAGACAGCTTCGTAGATCGACATGGAAACCACTCAATTAGTTGTATGTTTGTATGTGTCCCGGATTTGCGCTTTGACTATGTAAGTGCCAGATGGCCAATAAAAGTCCATGATGCAAGGGTATTGCCGTACAGTGTGCTAAAATCAAAGATATATTCTGGTTGGAGGCCGTATCCACGATCGATTTTACTAGGAAATTCTTGATATGGGTGTTCAGATTGGCTAATAACACCACAAAATATATTTTTTTTACTATAATTTAATGTGGACATGTTAATGGGTAGGAAAAACAGAGCAGGGAAGAGCATTCCACATTTGTGTCGAAAGGCTAAGGAAAGATTCTTTGTATTTCACTGTACGCCCTTAAAGAGGCTTGAGGGTGAACTGTACTTTTACTTTTAAATTCATTTTTATTAATTATTAGCTTATAATCAACTTATATACTAGACAAAAATGATTAAATCTAACTTAAAATTAACAGGATACTTATTCTAGATTATTGATCCTTATGCGGACGCCCTAAACTTAACTCTATCTTATAATTATTGCCTTTCGGCCTAAAAACTATTTTACGAACTAATCTTACATAATTATGTTTTCATCGAGAAAATTGTTAAGAAAACTCGGAATCTTTATCAAATTTTATATTTTTATATAAAAAAACAAATTACAAACTACCTACTCTACTTACTTAAACTACTTAACATATTCTAACTATAATTAGGATTCTGAGCACTCGTTGCATTACGAAACAAGTGGTCAAATTCCCAATTGCTTTCCGAGCGCCTGGCAATCGTCAACGTGCACACGCGCCGCCGTGAGCTGACTGATGCCTTACAGAATCAATCACCTCCCGGAAGCACCACCACAAGTTGGCGAGCCCGGCCCCTCCCAGAAACGCCCTAGCTAACTTAATCTATCTTACAAACTAAGAGGATGTTACCTAGAGTAACGCACCGTCTTGGGAGGGCATGTTGAACCCTCCACCCTCAAAAAGCCACCAAAATTCGGCAAATTGCTTTTCTGTATCGAATTTATCCCTCTCCGCTATTGCGGTACTAAAACGGAGGAGCTCATGAGCATTGGCGACGTCCTCGCCGCGGATGAGCCGCTTATCTCTCGCACTGCGGCAGCGGTGGTATAATACCGGGATACCATCCCTCGTCTGTACCAGCCCTTTTGCATCAATATGGATAAATGCCTCTGGCGGGATAAAGCCAGACCGGAGCGTACTCTCTATGTACATTTCATTGGGGTAGTAAGCCCCAAAGATCAGACTATTGTCGCTGGCCATCGCCCTTGCAACGTGCCTTCGAGTCACCTTAATGAGGAAATTGTCAATCCTATTCAACTGAGCCCCATCGTATAGGACCTTGTTGGGATAGTATTTTATATAGTTGGATTCAGGCGTTCGGAACAACCGGAGACAGGTCCTAAGACATTGTCTCTCCAAAACCCGAATCTTTTCCATATAGCTAGGCGCTATATTAAACCATAATGGACAGCCATAAGCGATTATCGGCCTTATAAGGGCCACGTAGCAAATTACCTTCACTCTGGAGTCAAGTTGACTGCTATGAAACAGTCTCCTTGTCAGAGCATAAGCCTTCTTGGCCCCAGCAAGACAAGCAACTATATGTCTATCGAAATATAGATACTGGTCAAGCCAGATACCTAGATATCTAACTGCGCTTCTCACCGCCAATGGCTGCCCATTTTGTCCAATAATGGCCAATTTTTTCCAGTTTTTTCTGGTATCCCTAGAGGCCCCAGCCAATGGAGTTCTGAACAAGATTGTTTCCGTATTCTGAAAGTTGATTTTCAACTTCCAGTCGTCGCAATATCGCTTAATTTGATCGAAGTCACGCTGCAAAAGAATGTTAATGACCTCGATTTTAGGACCTGACCTGTATGCCACCAAATCGTCGGCATACGCTATAGCATGTCTGAGTGAACCCACCAGATCACTCGTGTAAATGTTAAACAGGATCGGAGAATTGACCGCCCCCTGCTGTAAACCGTTTTTAATTTCAAAGACTCTGCTCGAAGTCACGTTGCCACATTTGACAACGAACTTCTTTCCCATAAGCATATTATAAATTACATATAGCAAAGGTTTGTGCATCCCCCGCCTGATCAACTTGTAGAAAAGTCCCTCTAACCATACGGTGTCGAAAGCCTTCTCAAAATCAACCAGACAAGCACCCGTGCATTGGTTCTTGCATTTATTCCACTGAATGTCGGAAACCAGTTTCGACGCGGCATGAATAGTGTCATGCCTCGCCCTGAAACCAAACTGGTTGTCCGGAATTATGTTATTGTCCACGACCCACTTTAACAGGACTCTATTGACAACCTTTTCAAAGACCTTGCTAATATTCGGAAGCAAGCTAATTGACCGGAGATTGGCAGGGTTCGTCCTATCTTTACCTTTTTTCGGGATAGGGTGGACCACAGCTACCTTCCAATGGGCCGGATAATGTGCATTATTCAGCGCATTGTTAAACAGCGTGGTGAAAATATCTACAGCCTCCAGAGGCAGGTGTCTCAATACGACGTTTGGGACCCCATCCACCCCCGCCGACTTTTTATTCTTTAGTGACTCGAAGATGCATAGAAGATCATCCTTCGACACGAACAAGTGCGATGCATCTCGGTCATTGGCGACAACTGCATTAGCATGGTTTTCATCAGTGAACACGGTGAATCCGTTATTCTCAGATCGCCAATTCTCAAGTTCGGTGCGCAGATCGAAGTGGCTCACTAGAGCCCTATTCTCAATGTCGTGGTTACGGCGAACAGGATTATTCACCGTATACACGGCCTCGAAACAAGCGCCCAGCAAATCCACTTTCTCCTGTGGGTCCTCGAACACGAAAAAATCGTCGTTTGAAGCGACACTTTCTGGACTTATTCCAGCAGTCAGTACTGTCTGTCTGTTCTCTGCTGTCTGGGAGATTCGAACACAAGGTATATCATTGTGATCTTTCCTCCTGAACAACTTATTTATCTGTGGGAACATATTCGGACTACAGGTTTTAATAGCCCGAATTTTATTGCCCCAATACAGACTTACAGATTTTCTGTAATTTTCTTTTATCAGCTGTTTCAGGATTCGGATCTCTGAATTCAGCATCCTTACCTCCGGGTCGTTGCGATCAGTAAATTGCCTGTACAGCCATTTAAGCCTCGAGAGCAGTCTACTTTTCTGTCGGTATAGTGCGTCGATTGTAGGGTTTCTGTACTTTTCTGTCTGGTCGTCGTCGGAACGTCCTACCCGAGGAATAGTTCGTTCCATAGTTCGTTTGATGGCGTCGTTCATTTGCAATAAATGCCGATCAATGTCATCATTTGTCATGTTACTGTTTGTCGGTGGGTCGATCCCACTCGAACGTATATCTCGCTTTAAAAATCTGGAGAAGCGCGACCATTGTGCCCTCCGATAATCGAATGAACACACTGCTTCGTACTCCTCCAGCAGCGTTTGCTCGTTCGGGATCCGTATTGCGGCGGCGAGTCCGTAGTGGTGACTATCGTATGAGGGTGAACTGTAGTTGTGCATTCATGGCATGGCGGGTATTGCGGTGGAAATTTTCTTACCGTGGGTTGCAGCTGGCTATTTCGTTTGAGCACTTGCGGTGGAAATATTGATAAAACTGCGGTAGGTAGGAGATATTGCGACGATTACTAAGAGTGTCAAGCTATTTCGCTATTTCTCGATCACCTCTAAGTTTTATCGCGCGTTTTTATATTCTGTCAATTAGGTCCAAATATGTGAAATCCCGAAAATCCAAAATCCCGAAAACCCAAAATCCCGAAAATCCAATATCCCGAAAATTCAAAATCCCGAAAAAAAAACGAAAACGAAATCCCGAAAAATTATATAAAATTCATTCCATTCCATTTAGCATAATAATGTTTTGCAATTTTTTGCGTTGTAATGTTTTGCAATTCGCAATGTGCATTCAGTTGTGCTGATCTCATATAGCTAGTGTGATAGCTGACCGACTACATTTTTGTTAGCCAGTGTATATATATTATATTAATATATACTATGTACGCGGAACTAAACGAGCGTTCTGAAATAAGGTTTCCCACAGGAATTGCGGTCAATATGAACTTGTATTAGATATTGTTTTGTAATGGATCAGTTTTTGATATGTTTTTGTTAATAAGACTTGAACTGTTTTTGCTTTGTTTTATTTATTTAAAGTTTTTTTATTTAGTTTTTTTCGTTAAATAAATTTGCATAATTTTTTTGTTGCTACAATAAAACTTTAAGTTTCATTTTCGGGATTTTGGTCTTTCTGAATTTTGGATTTTCGGGATTGTGGGTTTTCGGGATTTTAGGTTTTCGGGATTTGAGGTTTTCGGGATTTTGGGCTTTCGGGACTACGTTTTTGGGGAATCTGTCCGACTCCCGATTAGAGCACCGGTCAGATATGAGCGTTTTACACAAGTTTGGGCCGAATTAAGGCCTTATAAAGGTTATTTCATTAAGGACTTGACAACTTTATAATTATATATATATTTACTCGTATATACTTTTTTTAAATAAAATGCAAACTACTTGAAATGTCTCATAAAAAAATGTATTGGCTTGAATTACTATCCAAATATTTATGAATGGAATTCGACTTCGTTCATATGACCACACGGGAACGTATGCAGCGGTCGATACGTTAAACCCAATTTTCGACTGTTGTGCTTTGGCAAGCATGCATGAGCAAAACGTTGACCCCTTGGCGTAAATTGTCAGGTTGCTATAAGCCGACAATCCCAGTTGTGTCACATTGCAGATATATAATGCTGCCAGCAATATGTCGCAATCTAGGTCATCGAATTGGCAACCATCGATTAATGCTGAGTATTCAATCGTGCCAACGTTTTCGTGTAGGTCCACGATCGGTGGGATGACACAGCCGCAGTGAGTCTTGTATCAAAATTCGAACGTGACGGGTCTTTATAACATAATTTAACATTTGGTGGACGTTTGGTCAATATATAACACAATACTGGTAATATAATCTGGTAGACGGCTCTAAGCCAAACCATATAGACTAAGCATTCACAATTGCTAACAATTTATTTTTTTATGAAATAAATAGTCAAATAACTAACTAACTAAAATATATAACATAATACGACCGATACGGCCGCTATTTCTCGTTCAATTGTGCCTCGGAGCTCCTCTAACGTCACCGGCTTGTTGGCAGAGACCAATGATTTAATGTAGCCTAGAGGCGTTAAATCGCACGATCTCTGCGGCCAATAGACGGGTCCATTTCTGGAGATAACAAGTTCACCGAACTGAGACTTCAATAACTCGATTGTTGGACCCGCTGTGTGGCTTGTGGCACCATCTCGATATAACCACATATCACTGATGTTAAATTCATACAATTGCTAAAAGAAATAACGTTCCAACATATCTCTTTAGCGAACACTAACGTGCCGGTAATTTTCATCGACGAAAAAAACCGCGCAATGACGCCACCGGCATGAAAACCGCGGCAAAAAGTGACTTTTTGCGGATGAAATGCTGTTTCATGAAGCACATGAGGGTTCTCACGTGTCCAGTAACGCATATTTGTGTGCTTATTGACGAAGCCGTTTAACGTAAAATGTGCTTCATCGCTGAAGATGATTTTGCGATGAAATTCTTCATTTTCTTCCATCATGTCCAGAGCCCAATTCGAGAACGTTCGTCGTTTCATATGATCAAGTGGCTTTGGTTCTAAAGTCAGCTTGATCTTGCAAGGGTGTAGGCCAATCTTTACGCGAATCCCCATAATGTGGTCTGGTTTGCGATAGCCGCCTCTACGGGCAAAACGTAGTCTCACTGGCACGGCAATATCAGGCAGCGAATATTCTGACTCAAATTTTGTCACTACCTTTACTATAAATTGCTTTTTTTAAAAATATGCTTACGCTAAAGGGGCTTTGTTTTCTCTGTATATGTACAGTACCCTTATAGTGCTGAAACCCACCGCATATTTTGCTCATTGACGAAGCCATTAAGCCAAAAATGAACCTTATCGCTGAAGATGGTTTTTCGATGAAATTCAGGATTTTCTTCAAACATTTGCAGAGCCCAATCATAGAAGTTCCGGTGCTTCAAATTATCACGAGGTTTCAGTTCTTGAGTGAATTTCGTTTTGAAGGGGTGCACTCCAAGATCTTAACCCAAATTTTGCCACAACTTGAACTGAGAAATTCCCAGTTCCTGTGAACGGCGGGCTGATTTTGCTAATTTTGAAATGAAGCACTTACCGCAGCGCTATTTTCGGTACTTCGACAGGTGCGTTGTCGCACTGGCTCAGGAACATTCACTATAGCACGTACATACAGCCTGTCTGGTGGGACGATTATTACGACCGAAAATTACAGTAAGCGCTCTTAAAGTTGCGACCACCGACTCAGAATTTCGATTGAGGTTTATAATAATTTCCAAACGTTGCTCGTTCGTGAAGTTCACCATGCGGAAAATGTTAAACTTTCTTTGACGTTTTGACATTGACAGATCATTACAAAAATGGTGCGTTTGTTTCAAAATACAAATTTTTTAACTGTGTCTCTATAAAAAAAAACCCTGTATTAAGCCTATGCCTGCTGAAAACAACTCTATACGTGAATCCATCTACACAGCCAATGAAGACCAAGAGAACTATTCGCATATTCAATATTCAAAGAAATAGGTCGACATTAAAGATAACCCGCTACTGATTTAACAGTTTCGTTTGCAGAGTTCTTGAACCAACTTTATAAAATGGATTTAAAACTGCGGTTTTTTCACATGAAGAGCTCCTTGCCAGAGCATCGGACATGGCACAAAACAAAAATGCAAACCAAACCAGTCGGTTCAATGTTTACACTTTATTCTGTATAATAATTTGTTCATGGCTCACGAAGCCTTTATCCATAATCCAAAATATAAACACTGATGCAGCTATTCAATGAGGATTCGTTCAGTGTGTGATTTTGTGGCCAACTTTTTTCCGCCATTCAACAGAGGAGAGCTTTTCAGTTTGTTAATAAATATTTTCCACTTGAAATGCTGCAAAGGTTTTACGCAAAATTTATAACCGCAAAAAAATTGAGAGATTTTCAATATGTAAAAAAAAATGTCGGCAGTGGGTAAGGCCATACAGTAATTTGTAGGAGTCTACTGACATTGTTTAAGATTGATTTTTCATTAAATGCTTATTGTTGCTAGACGATTACCTACAGGACTCAACCCATACCTACAATCCGTTAATTCGTGGACGCATCCATCAGCGTTAACGCATTGAACGTAAGGAGCAGACCTTTAGAATCCGTCGTCAGCTTTGACAGCCACACATTGGCCCGATTTAACATACCTTTCGCTTTGTAACTTGTAACTTCCTAAATAACACTCAATGACCCAACTGCCTAAGAACCAAGTAATTATCAGAGCAGTACCTGTAATTTTTGACATTTCTCACCTAACTCCCGAAATATCAAAGTCAGCCTTACAATTCTAACCATTGCAACCAATCAGTGGTCGAGCTGCAGTTAAGGCTGTGGTATACTGAACTGTCTGTCAATCGGCAATGACAGTTTTGTATCATTTTTCCAATAAATTGGTCAATGAATGTGCCTCTATGAATTTTGTAAGGCGTCAACTTCAACATATGAATATGTCAACAGACAAAAAAGTAGAAAGTAAACCTACTGTATACAGAGCGCGCAGATCAACAGAGACCGCCCTATATCAGCTGACGGAGATAATTCAAAGTGCTTTGGAAGCAAACGAAATAGTACTGTGCGCTTTCCTAGACATAGAGGAAGCATTTGACAACACCTCACATGAGGCGATTAAACGATCCCTGGATAGGAAAGGAGTTAACAGTACAGTATCCAAATAGATGTGTGAGCTGCTGAGCACTAGATCAGCAGAGACTCAAACACCATCTGGAACCATCAGAGTGAACACAACAAGAGGATGTCCACAGGGAGGGGTACTATCACCCTCAATGTGGAGCCTAGTTGTAGACGAACTGCTGGGAAAATTAACCAACCTTGGCATCAACTGTCAGGCGTACGCTGATGACATTGTATTGATTGCCAGGGGCAAGTTCGACGAAACCCTTGGGGACATCATACAAAAGGGGCTTTAAGTAACCAAGGAATGGTGCCATACTGTCGGACTTAACATCAATCCGGCGAAAACAACGATAGTACCATTCACAAGGAAAAGACAACTTCAAAGACTTAAGGACATCAGCCTATCAGGCACGACACTGATACCAGTCAAAGAAGTAAAATATCTAGGACTTCATCTAGATAGTAACCTCCTCTGGGGAAAACATACACATGACATATCCAAGAAGGCCACCCGCGCACTCATGATATGTAGGAGCCTAGTGGGGAAGGCATGTGGATGCGATGGATGTACACTGCAATCGTGAGACCAATGATCACATACGGAGGGGTAAGGAGGTAAGGAGGGTAAGGTTCGAATCAACCTCGAGAAAAACTACAGAAATTGCAACATAGCAATAATGTCTGACAGCCAAGCAGCTATAAAGGCTCTTGACGCCTACGTTATCAAGTCAAAACTCATGTGGGAATGCCTACACGGGCTGAACAGATTAGGCAAGAATAACAGAATTTCCATCTGCTGGGTACCTGGCCTTGTTGGCATTACAGGCAATAAGGCAGCGGACTCTCTGGCAAGAAAAGGGGCAGAGGAACCCTTTATAGGACATGAACCGTTCTGCGGGATAGGAGAACACACTATACGCGAAGAGTTCAGGAGACTGGAGGAAGAAACAAGGGCCAAAACCTTTCTCAACCTCCAATGTCTAAGGCAAGCAAAGAAACTCTTAGGAAATTACAACCAAAAGAGATTCAAAGCTTGTATCCTCCTCATGGGGGACTGCAGACTCAAGGAGCACCTGATGAAAATGGGCATATCGGAGGACGGGCTCTGCAGATTCTGCAGTGAAACCGCCGAAACTCCAGACCACATACTGGAATCCTGTGGGGCTTTGGCCCACAAAAGGATGAAATATTTGGGCAGGCACCAAATAACAGACAAGGACATACAAACCATGGACCCACAGCTCATTCTCAGATTCATTAAAGAAACTGAACTGGACGCTGTGCTCTAAGGAGTGTGACCTGCCAAGGATAAAACATAGGGACGGGCTACAGTCCGCTTGGGCGAACTGTTGGATACCCTATTCTTATTCCTATCCCTCATAAGTGGCGTGACAAAAGTCTAAGTATGGTTGAATTGTTAAGAACGCTCTACATATTTAGTAATATAACATTTAAGGGATTTTATCAAAAAAAAAAAACGCTCCCTAGCTCAAACTTGGGTGTTTCAATAAAATTGTTTTATTTAATTGTGGGCGTGTCATTAGGCGGATTTAAAAAAAATTAACACATGAGAATAAAGGGCCCCTAGAGAGTATATATTATAAATTTCAGCTCCCTAGCTCAAACTGTGGATTTTCAAAAATTAATATAGTTACCTACCCTTAGAATAGCGTATAAAAAAAATTATTTTATTTATTTGTGGGCGTGTCAGTGGGCGGATTTTGAAATTGTTTTATCCCGAGCAGTTTTAGGAGTCATAGATCATATATTTCAGCTTTCTAGCTCAAAATTTGATTTTTTCTAAAATTTTGTTTTTTTGACTTTGTGGGCGTGTCTGTGGGCGGATTTCAAAAATTCGTAAACTTGATTATTTTGGGACCCTAGAGAGTATATGGTTAAAATTTCAGCTCTCTAGGTCCAGTTTAAAGGCCTAATTTTTGCCGACAGACAGACGGACGGACGGACGGACATGGCTAGATCGACATTACTATCGATGCTGAACATAAATATAGTAACTTTTAGGGGTCTACGGGCAATATTAAGGTATGTTACAAACTATGCGTCAAAATTAATATACCCTTAGAATAGGGCATAAACAGAGCAATGCCTCGACACGCTTCACTAAGAAGTATCTAGATAGGGTTCTGAAAGAGGGCATGAACCTCTCCGAGGCACAAGCAAGGGGACACAATAGACCAATAGGTCGCAGTGTAATATACGAGTACCCTAACTAAATATTATTATTATTATTATTGTATCCGTTGACGTTCATACGCCCGTTGGTTATGGGCGACCTAAATAGAGAATGGGAGTAAAGGTGCGATTACACGGTCATTTTTTCGAGTCATTTAAATGACGATGTGACGTAAAATTCTGGGCACAAAGCCGTCATTTTAATGTCGTTCTGTGTGATCGCCTTTTTGGGGACGACATTTCAGGCGTCATTTGAATGACTAGAAAAATGGCGAAGAAAACGACATGAATTTTGTGCCATTAAAATGACGGAAAAAATGACCGTGGGATCGCTCTTTAATGACGCCTAGGACAAATGTCTACACTTTTTGGCTGTTGCGTCATTTAAATGACAGCCTCCAAAAAATGACAAGGCACGAAATTCATGCCGTGCCATTTTTCTACGCAAATGACAAATGTCACAGCATTTAATATGATATCTGGGTCAATATTTCAAAATACTAATATTTTGCACCTCGAAATGGACCTTTACGAATACAGTAGACTCCCGTTAGCGTGAACATGTGTTAGTGTGAACACCGGATAACGTGAACAGATTTTTCTTTCCTTGACATCTCTAAAACGTGAACAAATCATGAACACTCTAAAACGTGAACAACAATTTTTGCTTCAGGTTAACAGTTAACTGTTTGAGCAAGTGTATTTTAGCTTCAAATTCCTTATTCTTAGTGCAATGCTTTGTCTTGTACAGTTTCTGGTTTGTTGAACGTGAGTTCGTGTTAGTTTGTTCCTCGTTGTTCCTTACAATAATTGTTTTTCATTGATCTGCTCGATTTGTGGGATTCTCTTTGTTTTTTGTCATCATAAGTTTTATACGCGTTACAGTTTTGGTTTTGTAGTTCTTTGCTTAAACATGTCCTCACAGAAACTAAAGTTTTTGTCACTTAAGGACAAATGAGCGATAATTGAGCAATTTCGTACTGGCTCCAATGTAACAAGTTTGGCAAAAAAATACGACACGTTGCAAAGTCTACTATTTGTGCCGTTAATAAATAGTGTGAACAAATTTTAAAGTGTGTAAACAACGCATTTTCGGGGCTTTAGGGAAAAGCCGTGAGAATGGTTTTGGAGAAGAAGAAGATGCAAAAACAAATGACGAATTTTGTATCGGTAATGCCCGTGCTCAGCCAATATTTAATGTTACATTTTATGCCATAACCTTTTATTTAATATGTATGTTCTTATGCAATAACTTTTTGTTTAAAATTAAATAAATGAATTAATATACTGTTATGTAATAGTAAAAGCGCATTATTTTTAATTTGTTAAATATAAGACGTTTTAAAATGAAAATCTACAGTGGGATTGCAATATTCTTTTATTAAAATTTGACCTTCGCAAACGTGAACACTCCCGCAAACGTGAACTCCCTTGATTTTTAATTGTTCACGTTATCGAGAGTCTACTGTATAAACATATGTAATAATTTTTCGATTACTCTGTATTTAAGAATAGTTATTAAACATTTTAAGCCAATGTACCACCCAATTTAGTTATTTTTAACTGATTTTATTTTCCACGGGAATGACAGAACTAACATGGAAACGACAAATTCCTATCATGGTAATGACGCTACAGCATGCAAATGACCCTAACCTTATTAAAGCAAATTAAAACACATCTGAAGTCAGTTTTATAAATAAACGTTTAAATTACGAATAAGCTACAAAAAAGGAACGTTAGGAATTTCAGTCTTGTATTATTAAAATAAAAATAAAAACGTAGGTATTTAAATTAAATTTCATACTTTCTTACTTCAGTACAGATTAGGAAAGATGAATTTTGTGGAGGAATTTATAAAATACACGCTTTCCTCGCAGAACCATGATTGGTTTCGTTAAAATGTCCAAATTTGTATAGAGCTTATGTATGATACATCATCATGGTTTAGTATGAAATATTGATTTTCTTTTTCCCCGCAACTTAAAAAAAAATGTGGTCTGGGTGCGACCCGCAAGGACCACACGACTAACTTCCCAGTGGGATCAATATGATTTATCCGATTAGTGGGAAATTTTGAAATGTGGTTAACTATAAGATATGGTTAAAAATTATTTAATATTAAAAAATGCTCTTTAATATTGTTCATGGAAATTAAATGTTGTTAATAACAGCAAAGTGTTATATACATACATATATTAATGCAACCATTGTTATGAACACGGAGACCTGTCAATTTACATGTATACGAAATAACGGAGCACAACGTAATAATGATTTGCTCAATAACAAATGACAATAAATAGTACAAATAAAGGCAAATTATTTTAGTTATTTATTTACTAACAAAAAACGGCTGGACCGATTTTGCTGGAAACTTAATCAGTTCTGAGTTACGTAATTACGCTTCGAATAAACCCGGTTCCATGTCAATATCATCCTTGGTTCTCGAGATAATCGCGGCGAAAGATGATTCCGAACGCACATACGAACATACGCACAAACTTTCATACACACACAGAGACATCTCTATAAAAACGTTGGATTTGGATTCTTGTGACCTTGAAACGTGGAGATATGTCAAAATCCGCGATTCACAAAATCGGCCCCATTACAAGAACTTCCACTGGGAAGTTAAAAAAGAACTTGAACATCTCCGTCGTCGTCCATATTCGATTGGCAAATGGCATACCTTTTTCTGTTTTTCTCCTTTTTTATTTTGTTTTTTCCCCTCCAAAGACACAAGCAAATGTGAACCGATTTTGATATTATTAATTTTATCTTTTTCCATATCAGGTTCTGTACGGAAACAAGACCCGAACAGAGACCTGTAGAGACGAGGAAGGAAATCTTGTAGTAGAGTCACAGTCGGTGCTGAGGATATGAAAAAACTATTTCAGCAGACTGTTAAACGGCGAAGACGACACAAACTACGCTGTCAGACAGAACGAACCAATCAGCCTGGACGATAAAAGCCAAGACTTTCGTCCACCTGACCAAAACGAAGTGAGGATAGCGATATCCAAACTTAAATCCAACAAAGCTGCTGGACCAGACGGCTTAAATGCCGATTTTTTTAAGGCAGCGGGAGATGACCTGGTGGAGAGCATATACCAACTCGTATCCAATATTTGGTCAGATGAAAGTATGCCTGATGAATGGAACATCAGCATCGATTGCCCGATCCACAAGAAAGGAGACCCTCTAAACTGCGCCAACTATAGAGGCATCAGTCTCCTGAATACTGCATATAAGATCGGTGCCGTGACATAAGCCCAAGCGTCATAAGCCTAAATCTCGAAATTTGGCCTTATGTCGCTTTTTGAAAGTGACATAAGGCCAAATTCCAGCATTTGGTATTATGTCACTTTCACAAAGCGTCATAAGGCCAAATCCGGAAAGTGACATAAAGCCAAATTTTCGAAACCGTACCTCGCACCTACTCCAAATCAAACAGTGACCCCAAGCGGGGGGGTAGCAGGGGGGCAGCATGCCCCCCATAGGCATTGTACTGTTTATGCAATCTACTTGCGATTTCGCACCTAATCCCATAAACAGTGCAATGCATATGGGGGGGGCATGCTGCCCCCTTGCAACCCCCCTGCTTGGGGTCACTGTTTGTTTTGGGGTAGGTGCGAGGGCAAATTGTTGAAAACAGCACCAAGCGAAAGTGTCATAAAGCCAAATTGGCCTTATGACGCTTTTCCAATGTGTCATAATACCAAATGCTAAAATTTGGCCTTATGTCACTTTCACAATGCGACATAAGGCCAAATTTCAAAATTTGCGCTTATGAAGCTTGGGGTTATGTCACGGCACCATAAGATCATGTCTGCTGTACTATGTGAACGCCTGAAACGATTCGTCAACGACCTGATTGGTCCCTACCAGTGCGGTTTTAGGCGCGGAAAGTCCACGACCGATCAGATATTCACACTACGGCAGATCCTGGAGAAAGCCCAAGAAGTCCAAATCGACACCCACCATCTTTTTATCGATTTTAAGGCCGCATATGACAGCATCTATAGAGACGAGCTATACAGAGCCATGTCTAGTTTTGGCATCCCTGCCAAACTTGTCAGATTGTGCAGAATGACGGTGGAGAACGCCCGCTGCTCCATAAAGGTCGGAAACAATCTCACCGAGACCTTTGATGTCAATAAAGGACTTAGACAAGGTGATGCGCTGTCATGTGACTTCTTCAACATCATACTTGAGAAAATTGTACGAAACTCGCAAGCCAACACTAGAGGCACAATTTTTCAAAAGTCTGTGCAACTACTTGCCTATGCTGATGACATTGATATAATTGGCAGAACACAGCGAGCTGTCAGTGGTGCGTTTGCAAGTATTAGCACAGAGCGGCAAAAATGGGTTTAGTGGTGAATGAGGGCAAAACCAAGTATATGCTGTCAACAAGAAGGGACACACAACATCGACAAATCCGACAGAACGTCACGATAGACAGCTACAACTTTGAGGTAATTAGGGACTTGGTCCACCTTGGCTCCGCTATAAATTCTGAAAACGACATCACATCAGAAATCAAAGAATTACACTTGCCAACCGCTGTTTCTTTGGCCTAAGAAGGCAATTGACTAGTAAGGCCTTGTCAAGAAACACTAAGGAGACTTTGTATAAGACCCTCACCAGCGTTTTTCTTTACATTATTGCGAGGTGCCATGATAAATGCAGATGAGCTTATATATAAACTTAAAATAAAAGTGAAAATATTTGATTTTTTTTTTTTTGTAATTTGCCTGACTATGTCATTTCCGTGTCCGAACTGTCATTACCATGTATGCCATGGGAACATGGAAATGACATCGAAAGGTATTTTTCTAAAATATAACTGAACTTTACTGAATATTTTTTTTTAAACTCATACTTTTAATTAAATTCATAAAAAAGTCATGCATTGCAAAAAAAATAGATTCAATTATTAACATATTATAATCAAAAAGACTTACCACGGTAATGACAAATTCGGGTAACGAAAACCTAAAACACCTTCACAACATGAAAGAAAGTTCACTACTGATGTATAATGGGATTATTGCGAATTGTGCCAAAAACAATCACCAGGTCCCGTTATTAATGTGAAATCAGCGGCCTACTCTGCGGCCGTTAAATTCAAAATTTATAAAGAATTATTTTTTGTCACGGAAATGACAATTTTGTTGGGGATACTCACTAAATAATTTTCACATAGGTAACTTTGAATATTCTCCAAACTAAATTGACTGGGCCACAGTTCCCATTGTTATTTCTTCTTCAATGCTTCATCAATAAAATTTGCAAACCGGCTTACATTTTACAAATAAAATGCATTTGGTGAAGGAAGGTACAGCTGGGGACATGCTATGGTAATGACATTTTTTAAGTTTAATTTAAAATTTCGGCGTTACTAAAAATGAATATTGTAACAAGGGATTATTTATAAGAATAATATATTAATTTTATAAAGCAACTTAATTAAAGAGAAGAATTGAATTATATAACTTTCACATCAAAAAAATTGTAAACTTACAAAATCAAACTTTTGCCCATTAGTGTCCAAAAGCACATAAATTATGATCAGTGCCAAATTATTATTTACAAGAACTGTATAACAAAAAGCTCCTTTACTGGCATTTCTATGTAACAAAAAAGCTGTCAACCAGTATAAAAGGAGAAACATAATTTTATGAGGCTGACTTGAGTTTGAGATTTTCCACTTGTAGACGTTTCGTTTTTTTAAATTTTGTTTTTGTAAAATTAAATTTGTCTTGAGGTATCATTTTTTCCGCTTTCACTCATACACGCTTGCTTACCTGCCTATTCAACGAGTACTGCGCTTCGCATACTCGTGGTAGAGAGGGAAACAAGATTTTGTTGCAATTTTGCTAAAAGCTGATCGGTTTCATTCAGAAAACGAGAGCCTACCCACACATCTACACCACTGCCCGACCGACAACACCTTCGACGGTTACAATATTTGTTTTTTATATGTGCATAAATGTTAAAAGAGTTTCTATAGAATTGTATTTCAGTCAAATATTTAAAAATATATATATTTTTTTTAGCCTATAAACGCCGGACCGCAGAATATTAATTTTTTGAAAAATTCACCCATCTGTGCTTTCATTTGGTGTTTGTTGCATGTATCTGACTGCTATTTCGGTACAAATTACTGTGAGTGAAATGGAATTAGACCCGTTGCCGTCAAGTGCCGACAATATGGACTATTCTGTCAACTGTCGTGTGAGTTTGAATACCAAAAGTACAATAAAGTCGAGCAAATTAGGCAAAATGCAGAAAACAGGAATAGATAGGGATAGGAAAATTGACTATTCGTGGAGCGACGAAAGAAGAATCGCGTTTGATTGTGGCGGTGCAAAAGCAACGGCCGCTTTGGGATAGCTCAGTTCCAGAATACAAACTTCAACATGTCAAAACCGATTCTTGGGCAATTGTTCTACTAGAGCTGGCCATCGACGCAGTTGATTTAACCGAAGCCAGAAAGAAGTGGAATAGCATGCGCAGCAACTTCAACGTGTTCGTGACGAAACTGCGCAAGAAAAAGTTCGGTCAAGGTGCAATCGATGCAGATGAATATCCGCATTTACATTACTTTATTCGTGGTGATTAAAAAATTATGGAGCACCGTGCACGCCAGCACCACTTTCTTTGTTTTTTTGGCATGCAGGTTGATTGGCTGTCGAAAGACACGAAAACGCGCTGACTGATTTTAAGTCGTTCGACTGCTTTAAGTCTTATATATAATATTGGATTCCTGCAAGTCCCTATTTTATATATGCAGATATGTATGTTAGAGTACTTAAGAATTATTATTCAATAAAGAAAAATATAAACGAAAAGTGTGTGCGCTTCTCTTTCTCTAATGCATCATACAGCATGGACATGGTTTAACCAATGGAAGGTTGTCTATGGATGGAATGGTATGAATATGAAAGGACGAAAGAGAACAGAGTCTCTTTCCAAAAGAGAGGAATCTGCGCTTTTGCAAGTCATTTCCGATAATGACTAGGACCAGAGGCAGTTACGCAGAATCCGAAGAACAAGAAGGACGTGTCGTCGGTCTTTTGTTTATTGAATATATTCTGTGTTCTTTCATGTATATGTATATAATGTTATTTCACTAGGAGGTCCTTACAACAAAAAACCATGGTTCTTTCATCCTGGAAAAAAGATATTTTTCCAAAATGTTATTAGAAACCGCACGGTATAATTGTGTTGAACTTTATTACCAGTCGCGCTTCCGCTAAAATGCTCTCTCGCATACCTATTTGTGTTCTGTTTTTCGTTGTGTGGCTTCACCAACCCCAACAAATAATCGATTGGCTGACATACGAAGGACATTGCGATATAGTTCAGGTACCTACTTCTTCGCGCAATTCGAGCAGTAATCCATCACAAAATCCACTCTTCTCGCGACAGCTCAACCACTTCTTTTGGCAAATACTCCGCTTTCGTAGCGTTGGATCGTAATGAAGGTCGTCTTCACTGCTTTTCAGCACACACGGTGCCAAATACGTCTCCGCAATTTCAACCATCATCGCAAAAGTTCTTTTTGACATTTTTTATTTAGATGAGAGAAAAACACTAAATGACAGTAGCTATATTTTTCTCATTGGTCATTACGAATTCGAAATAATAGGAAAGGTGACATTTGTCATTTTGATGAGGCAAGTCATTACCGTGTGATCGTCATTTTTTCGCTCGTCATTTAATGACATACCAACGGAAAATGCTAAATGACTCGCAGTGTACGTCACTTGATTTTGGGACAAGAATGACGGTGATTGTCATTTCGTGTGATCGTAATTTTTTTGCAAATGACCAATGACGAATCGTACCTTGATTGTCTCTCTAATGCGACATTTTTTCCTGACGTCACAGTGTCATTTAAATGACTCGAAAAAATGACAGTGTAATCGTACCTTAATTGATATAGCTGTCAGATTAAAATGACGCGTCGACCGATGCACAGATTGTATGCCTTAGATTATGTTAAGGTGGTTGTCAGCTAGAAAGGATCTAGAAAGTTTCCCCGCTACCGCTGAACCATTTAGACCTTTTGATGAAGCGCGATAGACTTCTAACATGCAGCTTTTGCAGAAGTCGTTCTAATAAACGCCAAGACAGACCATCGTAGGTCCAGCTTTGGCCAGATATGCTTAGTCGCTGGACATATATTACTACTTGTCCACCTAAGGTTTGTTCTCCGGATTGCGAGAGGCTTAAACATTAGTTTACATGTAGCGATGGGTATACCCAGAGAACCTTTGTCAGGTAATAGAGGTAATGTGGTTTTGTCTGCAACACACTAAGACCAATGTGAGGTCCATTATGATGCCACGCGGATCTAGGGAGTTTCCCCTCTACCCGTTAAACCATTTAGAGCTTTCTAATGAAGCGCGATATACTCTAACGTCTGTGTTGCAAGATAGGGGTACCTACTCTTAAAAAAAACGCCATATGAATAAAGTTGATGAAAATAGGGTGCGCTCTTCACAAAATTGTTAACAATATGCTCATGCAAGGTTGCCAACGACCTTACCAGGTCGAATCAATCTGGCAGCTCTTGCGAACGTCTGACACACATCCAAGAGTATCAAATTGTCAGGAGAAAGCTAGGTTCAGGCCCGCATGGGCCGTTAAGGCCTCATATATATGTATGCTCAAGCAAGGTTAGGTTAAGTTTTTGGGTTGATGAAGAAGGAATACTACTTCCTCACACGCAAGTCAATATTGACCAATTGTGATGCCCATAGGGGGGTCTACGTGTGTGGTGATGTGATGTCTTCCTTTCGAGACAAAGGACCCTCTATAGCCATCCGGTTTTGGGCGGCTGAAAACCTGTAAAGTTTACAGAGAGGGATTTCGGAAAGTTCCGTCAGGTCGTGGACATAGCTACTAATTTCCTAAAGTCCTTTTTCTTATTTGACTGAGGCTTGGACAGTAACACGGAATGTGTAGGGTATCCTCGTGAGTTTCTTCATCACCGCAGTCTATGCATAGGTTGTCATCATTTTGACTTTATGGTTCTTTAGTAAATTGTGCCCTGTGGGTGGAGTGGCACAGTGATAAGTGTGTTGGACTACTAATCTAGAGGTCTCAAGGTTAAATCCCGCCGGGGCTTAGTAACATCTAAACGTTTTTCCACTGCCCCACCTCTTGCGAACGTCGGACTATCAATTGTCATAATAAACTTCTCAGATTTGCCGTTCGGATTCGGTTGTAGGTCCCTTCCACTTTGCACAGGCACATAGTTGGATAAGCTAGGGTTTAGGCCATGTATGGGTCGTTAATGCCTAATATTTTTGTTTAGTAAATTGTGTTCAGGAAAGCATTTTCACCCATCACCATCGGAAAAGATTTCCTGTTTCTTTGAAGGAGTTTATGGGTTCTGGCTTTCTCTAACTCTGTCTACAATTTCTTGGATGTTTCACACTTGGGGAAGGTGTTCCACCTGTTATTGGAGATTTCCATTAGTTTTGTGGCCCACCCGTGCTTTGAGATCGCATAGTGGTCATTTGATAGACTGTTCAGCCTGTGCAGGTCTTCTTACGCTCCCACTTTGTGGGGGCGTTTTTACCCAAAGATAATATTTTTGGGAATTTGGTGAAAAATCAAAATTAAAGGGATTATCAAGCCAATACCATGCTCACTCTGCGGATTGGACAGGTTATCAGACAGCACATCCAATTTGTACTTTGAATTTGAATTTGTACTCGCATAGGCATTTTAAAACTCTTTCCGCAGTTAAAGCTAATCGAAATGAAAATTAAACTCACCAGCAAATGGGATGCCAAAAACACTCAACGTGTGAGTAACAGTTCAATCTACATTGCCAAAGGCTGCTTTCATCGATAGTTTCGACACCACATCTGCAAAAAGATATAAAAGTTTATCTGTAAAAAGTTCGTTTCGCTCGAATTTGATTTCGTGTATATTTTCAATGCCAGACCAGATAGGCAAACTGCCGAAAGTGTTTAAAAATAGAATTGAATTTTTAAACAAAAAACAAAAATCAATTCAACATGTTTTCCTTTTGGAAGCATATTTTTTTTATGGGCTTCTTCTTTTGGCTGGAAATTTGTTTCACATTGTTTGGCAATTGCTTTGTTAAAAAAATTGCTAGGTATCCGTTGGGATATGTCAATCAATTCATGTTTTTTTTTTACCGTCGATACCACATTGCCCGAGGTGTTAAGTTTTTATCTTCTGCTTAAAATAGACAAAATGAAGGTAGATTGGAATTTATTCCTCCTTTGTAGGCAGGTTTGTATTTAACCGAATTGTAATGTTAGATTATGCTTTGCAAAAATCTGTATTTTTGATTTAAGATACTCGTACATGAACAAGTAGAAAAGTTATGCAGGCATTGATAGTATCGTAGATATTTTGCATATTTGCTTGTCAGCTTAACCGACGTCTGACGTCAGAGCCTGATGTCTGTTCCACCCTGCTATTGAGTACGCTGATGATGCTTTAAAGAGTTTGGTAAGTTACTACCGCTACCAAGCGGCGTTTTATAAAGTTTTGGGTTGGTGCTGTTCGCTAGCCGTTTCAGTCAACTCCACTAAGACTGTGATTATGCTGTTCAGAACTTAAAGAGGTATTCAAGTGTTTTTTGTGGGAAAATGCATTTGTAATTAGGCTGCACAGCTTCCTTTAATTTACATTGAAATGGTTTAATGAACAACACCAACTTGTGATTGCGTGAAGTGGTGTGGCCGGAGTAACAGCGCTGTTTCAGGAATTGCCATAGCCTACCGGCTGTGTTTCACACAAAAACGAATTGAATTGTAATAAATTCCTTGAATTCCTGACCCGTGCCATCTTTTACACCCTCTCCTCTCTCTTTCTCACTCAGCCTAATGAATCGTTGGCTAATGAATCCTATGGGGAAATAGACTGAAACCCAATGAACTATAGTATACGTGAAGGAGTTTAGAAAAGTGTTAGGTTGTTCATTAAAATCGATAAACACTAAAACCCCATTCGGGGAGAGCTGAAATCATGACTGATGTGTAATGGGCAGAAATTCGTTTCCCAGTATTTCGACCAGTACGGAGTTATGTCTTAACTTTCTAGAAACATACTGCATACTTTCGGGCCAATAAATATTAACATTCAGAAAATTGGTTACCTCCTCTGACTCTGTGGTCACAATAAATTCAGTTTTTTTATGTAAGTACCCATAGTATCAATGGCACTCACACTAGCAAAGTTAGTAAGAGTCACCTATCCACCAACCTAAGTGCCTGGAAACCACAGCTGCCAACTCATGTCATGAAAATGATGCCCAATTTTTCACAAAATTATGCCCTCCTCAATTAAATTATGCCCATTTTTAAAAAAAATTCAAAATAAAACTGAAAATGGAAAAGGCATTAATTTTTGGTATTTAAAGGGTCTTTAATTAAGGACTTGACAACTTCTTTTTTTAAATAAAATGGAAACTAGTTGAGATATCTCAAAAAAAATTGACTTGAATTACTATCAAAACATTTATAAATGCAATTGGACTTTGTTCATATGACCACCAAGGGAACGTATGCAGCATTCGATACGTTGAACCCGATTTTCGATGACTCGGCCGCACATTTCGACCGATACGGCCGCTGTTTCTAGTTTAATATTGGGTCTGAGCTCCTCTGACGTCGCCGGCTTGTTGCCATAGACCAATGATTTAATGTAGCCCCATGAAAAAAAGTCTATATGCGTTAAATCACACGATCTTGGCGGCCAATAGACGGGTCCGTTTCTCGAGATAACACGTTCGCCGAACTGAGACTTCAATAACTCGATTGTTGCACCAGCTGTGTGGCTTGTGGCACCGTCTTGTTGCAGCCACATATCGCCGATGTCCAATTCATGCAATTGCTCAACGAAATAATGTTCCAACATGTCTCTGTAGCGAAAAACATTTACCGTAACGTGACGGTCATTTTCATCGACGAAAAAACGGCCCATTTACGACACCGGCATGAAAACTAACTAATGAAGCATATTTTGCTTATTGACGAAGCTGTTTGACCAAAAATGGACTTCATTTTCTTCCATCATGTCCAGAGCACAATTCTAGAACGTACGTCGCTTCTTATGATCAAGTGGCTTAGTTCTTGAGTCAGCTTGAGCTTGTAAGGGTGTAGGCCAAGATCCTTACGCAAAATTCGCTGTCTACTGGGACAAGAATCACTGCCGAAAATTGGCGTTGACGCTCTTAAAATTGCGACAGTAGTAAATTTTAATTATTTGTAAACGTTATTCCTTCGTGTACATCACCTTGATGAAAATGTTGATTTCACAGAATATTTTATATTGACAGTTCCGTAATCGGTTTAAGAGTGCCTTCACACTGAAAGTTTGAAGTTGTCAAGTCGCTAATGAAAGACCCTTTATTAGTATTTAAATTTAAATAGAAAAACTCTAAACATAAAAAACATCAAATCACAGATAACAAAATTATTTAAAGTCTTTCATCTAATTTTAAGTGAAAATAACATAAAATCGTAGCAATTAAATTATAAGCTCAAAAAAAATAAACAGAATCACAGAAAAAAAATTCATTTAAAAAACATAAACAACATATAAGTTAAGATTATATAGAATCTTGATCTTCATCATAATCTTTAAAGTCGTACATTGTTTGGTTAAAAAAATTTAAATGGGTTTCATTAAACACTTTCGTGGCAGTCTTCATTTTTAAAAAGCCTTTGTGCGTATTATATTCCGCTTATGGTTTTAACATTTAACGAATTTCTTACTTTTGCCTTGTTTTGATTTATTGCTAAAAAAATTCGCTCAACCGTAGCTGATAATGTGTAGACATAACACTCTAGTTACAAACTTTTCTAACTATAGAAACATTTTGGAATTATCCTTTTTTGTACGTATGAATTATTGTAGGTTTGAATTACGAATAGGTACATGAAATAAACGTAAGAAAAATTGCTGTAAAATTGTGCCCATTTTAGCTTATTTTCAGATTAAGTTGCCCAGGTGCCTAAGGCTTCAAAATTATGCCCAAAAGTCATAATTATGCCCTAGTTGGCAGCGCTGCTGGAAACTATTTTTTTTTTAAAAAAGCCGAATTTTATTGGCCGCTCAATGGTGGAGAAACAAGACCCAATCTAATTAGCCAAAACAACTCATGGCAGAGACCTCTGAACTCACCACTCCAGTGAGCGAATAAGTAAAATTAATAGCAAGAGAGACGAAGTCACGCCTCCACACCAGGAAAGTTGTCTCTCCATGTTCACCATGCGAATGAAGTGTGCATGTACCAAGCACAGCTTGAGTGCACTCGCCATCTGGTGTTGAGCTTAACTTGCTGGCATGGAGGGGGAGGGGACAAATGAATTTTGGATGGTCGGTAGATTTAGGGATTAGCGAGTGCAAAACATAGGGCATGCGGTATTAAATCGGTACTTGTTTATGAACTAATTTTGTTCATAAACAAAGTTTGCTCGAAAATAACTTTAGTTCGTAAACAAGGTACCGAAAGTTTCGGCGAGGCTAGGTGTATAAAAAGGGTGTTGCGCGTCGGTCAGAGTTAGTTTGTATTTTGTATCTCTGGAATTAAGTTTGAAATTGGAAAGTGGAAAGTTTTATTTAAAAAAAAATATGTGATAATTAAAATATAATTTGGCAAATGCCCTTAACATTTAATTAAGATGGCGTGTGCCAAAAGTTTAAATTTAAGTTGGCAAGTGCCTTAAACATTAAATTAAGATGGCTAGTGCCGAAAATTTAAATTTAAGATGGCTAGAGCCGAAACAAATAGTTAAAAATAGTGCCTAATAAATAAATAAATAGTGACTAGAATAAAATTTAAATTTACTAAAACTAGTGACTAGAAAAAAAGTAACTCTAAGTACATAATAATAAGAATAAAACCAAAATAAACTTAGAATAAATACTGTCTAGAATGGATAACAACTAAATTAACCTAGTCACTAGAAAAACATAATAATATTTATAGATAGTGAACAGATATATATATATATAAACAATAAGTGAAACATAAGTGGGTGCCGAAAGATGTCCTTCCTGCAAATGCACCTCTATTGGAGAAGAAGGACGCCAGCAGAAATTACGGAAAAATCCGGAGCCGCCTTAAGTACCCTAAATTAAGTTTTCTTTTTGTAATAGGTACTATATTTAAGACATGCTCGTTACTTACCTTTAAAATTATTACCTTTAATTTAAGTGAACATAAAATTACTCACCTTTAAAATTAAATACCTTTAATTAAGTTACCTTTAATTTTAGTGAACAAAAAAAAAATACCTAGCTTTAATTTAAGACATAAAAATTAATTACCCTTAGATTTAAGAAATTAAAAATTAATTTACCTTATATAATTATCTTTACTTTAAAATGAATTACCTTAAATTTCTTACATTAAAAATTACTTACCTTTATAATTAAATTACTCTAAAGTATACTTACGTTTTTATTGTTTACACCTTTAAGATTGAACATCATAGGAGACGTAAAGAGTAGTTCCCTATGTTCTCTCTAAAAGATGTATATGAAAATATTTCGATTAGGAGATAGACTCACCTTATATAGATTTGTATTGCCCTTAACTACCTACAATATATATATATATTATATATACACCCCAGAATCCTAATGGAGTGAAGAGCGTTCCTCCGAGTCGTACGAACTACTCGTATTTGTTCATTGGTAATTTAGGGACAAATTTCGCATAAGATCTCGTTTCAGATTCACCCCACCCGAAGATAGATCTATCGTCGTTGGAGTTGGTAACGGCATTAGCCGATTTTAAGAAACGGGTAAAGTACTATAACTAGGGTAATATATATATAAATCCACTAAAATTAAAGAGTAAAATGAATTTTAAGGAAGCAATTATGTTAACCTAATTGAAGTAAGTCGAGCTACGACCCAAACGGGTAGTGTATTTTTTTTTTATATATAGAAAGTATTGATTATGAATGAATAATAATTAAAGTTTTGTAATGGTGACTTAAACATAAATGGTGTGGTGTTCTCGTTGGTTGGTGGGACGACCCATATAAGTATGGAATGTGGTCGTCAAAGGTTGGGAGGGCAAGGGATTCGACCATCTGAATCCCCAGCAAGTGTATGTGGTTGGTTTTCCTTTCCGCTTCCTTCTCTCTCTTTTTCTTACAGATCTCTCTTCTTCTTTTGCACGATAAAGTTTGTGAGTGCCAAGGTGCTAAAAGAACCCCCTCCCCCCCGGAATGAAGCAGCTGAGAATAAATATCGTGTGCATCTCGACCATGGTCCCTAACATCCTGCCATAAACCAGGGCAGCGATACGTACAAAATGGCGCCCGTTTAAAGGCAACATTCTGTACGACAAAATCCTCGTCAGGACACAGATCGCATACGACACGTACAAAATGGCGCCCGTTTAAAGGCAACATTCTGTACGACAAAATCCTCGTCAGGATACAGGTCGCACACGACACATTACAGATGGTGGAATATGAAGAGTGCTTACCAGCGAGCACGCTATGGTTTCGGGTCTTAATGGGTGAAACGGTTCTTTGAGGATAATGAATAAAATAGACCAGCAGAACACAAATAGGCTGATACCTGGAAGGTAACTTACATTCTCTGGAAGGGCCGAACGATGTTTAGCAGAACCTAATGACTTTCTCCCAGAATGGTTCACTTGACACGATAATGCGGTTGTTTTATGGCGAAGTACTCACTCAAAACAGCTGTTTTTTAGGCAGATTTCTTTGCGATTAGCATTGCTGAAAATATCCTTTCAGGAAAAGGGTAAATTAAGCTACCAGATCTATTATCTGATCACCTCCAAAATTATGGAAGATGACATCGAAAGGCTGAATGTACTTGAAATGTTTAGGTTAAGGCAAGACTGAACGCTCTAGGCTCTTGCCAGAAAAGGCTCATCTACAGGTTTTATTTTCTTCACAACCTTCCATAGACCGCTGTTCGTCTATTCGCGAAAGTGATATGACTTATTTTCTACATTTATAGCATACGCATACGTCATACTGGTATGATCTCGCCCCCTCAAGCATATGATAGAAGAAGCTTGTCGACAGTCTTAAGAGCAGCAGACAAAAGTAAGTATCTGCCTGGCAGGAAGCCACACTGGTACGTGCCGATAAGTGTGTTGCAAAACGGTTTAGGACTTTCACACAATACGTTGGATAAGGTCTTATATGCGACATTAAGCAGGGATATGCCTCGATAGTTCTTGCAAAACATAGGATCGCTTTTTTTGTAGATGGGGCATATGGAGCTGATAGTCCAGTCATCGGGCATGTTTTCTTCCACCCATACTTGGCTGATGATTTGGTGCATGCGCCCTACCAAAACATCACCACCGTACTTGAAGAGCTCCGCTGATAAGCCATCAGAATCTGTGGCTTTGTTGAATTGATATAAACTAAAAACAAAATAGTCCTCAGAACAGAGCCCTGAGGAATACCAATTTATATATCACAGCTTTTACTAAATGTTTCTCTTATTCTAACCATTTGATTGAACTGAACATAAAAAATTAAAGTTATTTTGCCAAAATAAAAGCCACTCTAATACAAATAATATTACGTTCATCCAAATTAAAGATAAACGGCGTGGATCTTCGGCGAATCTTCCCAACACCTCTGTCACAGTTTCATATTGATTTTCGTTGACAGATTTCCTGTGGACACTCAGTATACATAAACCTGTAAATTTAAACATTCATACGAGTACATAAAATTATTAGATTATTCATTTACCGTTTAAACTATTTTTGATCATTGTGGAACAAAGCCAAGTCTCCACTCTTCTCAATGTACTGAACGTCCTTTCAATGGAGCTTGTGGTACATGGTAACGCTAGGGTTACCATGTTGTTGTTGCGAAAAAAATGCCTGCTTCTTGTACAACATCACACAAGTCCAGTTTTTCTAGATCTTCGGTGGATGAATTCATAGCTTTCCAATGATTGTACCATAATTCAGCGTCGCCATTACAACTTTCGTAGTACTGTTTCACTAAAGAGGCTGCGGATTAAATAATGACACGTCCGTTTTCTGTGAATGCTATCATGAAACTGACGCTCTCTTTATTCTTATTCTTTATCTTACACGTGTATGACTAGATGTGTATATTAGGGTGGGTCATCGATGTATGAACATTTTTTTTTTATTTTTTTTTTGGATTTCGCCAATTTTTCGATATTTTTCAACACTTTATTCTGAAAAGATTTTTAATTTTTTTTTGTTGGAAAATAAAATAAGAAAATAAGAATCAATGAACAGAAATATTTTTTTTTATTAAAAACATGCAAAAGTTGATAAAAAAAACATTAATAAACTAGTCAGTGGAAACTTTAAAATCTTGCTTGCTTTCGAATTTTGGCATAGATTTTCTAGAACTTATTTTTGCTTTGATGAGACCATCTCTGGAGCTTTTCTCGCACAACTGCATCGAAGCCTCTGTTACCATTTTAACTGATCGTTCTACAGATTGCGTGTGACATGTACGCCTTAAAAAAGGTATTATGTCATCACCTTCTGATTCCACTAGCGAAAGCAGTGTTTCATCTGTTATATCGCGAAGAAGAGGAGGTTGTTGATATTCTTGTTGCCAGTCTATGAGCTCAACGTACGACTTTGCATTACGATTTATGTCCGGTACAGTGAAAACACGAAGATGTTGTTCGAAATTAATCTTACGCCTGGCTTTTAAAATTCTCCTGCCAGCAAGCTCTCGAATGTGTTTTTGGGGATCTGCCAGCATTGATATTAAAATATTTTCCGGATGAGCAAAGAAACTATTACGCTTAATAACTGGATCTATTACCATTTTAGGTTGAGATGGAAGATATAGTGAACTAGAAACTAGCTTCCAAAAATGCCTAGATCCATCCTTACACGATGGATGGACTTTTATCTCGAACCAAACAGGCGCATAAACTGTAACAACGAATGTGGCCAAATATTTGAGGTTGTTAGATGGTGTCTTTGTGGAAACATACAGGCGTAATATTCTGTTAGCTTTCGGCAACCAACGAGCGTGAGACATCTTTCCTGGAGACCTGTTCGCTAGATCAGAAGAGCATTCACCACTCACAACAGCCGACGATATCTGGTAAAGGTAGCTTTGATCACCGCTTATGTCTTTGACGTCACCAATATCCGGCAATACACCCCCCTCTAACTTTTCAAATGGCACAATAGGTTTTTTTTCACAGTCTTCCAGAAGCTTTCCGATACTACCTGCATAAGAATTTGGTCCAGTGGTTGTGCCATCTAAGTGCAGAAACAGGTGTCTCAGGGGAAGTTCATTCATATGTAACAAACAAATGATCCATTGTAAGGGTTGCTCTAGACGCTTTTCCATAAGTCGTATTATACCGCCTTTCTTTCCAGTATTTGTCGCTGTTCCATCACATCCAACAGCTTTTGTGTCCTTTAAGGAAATATTTTGCGAAGAAAGCAACTGAAAAATAGCAAGTTCGATAGCCTTAGACGTCCCGTCACTTGGGACAGCGTAACCGATGTAAACAGAGTCTGGTTCCTTGATGACGGATATATGCTCCTCGACGATAACTTGGCGGTATTTTTTTGCACCTTTTTCAACAATCCTTAATGTTTTGTCTTTCCTGCCATCAAAATATAGTGCTGGAACATTTATGCAACGGTTCTTAACGCAGATCTCTTTGCGAACATTTGCTCTCTCACGACGTACCTTAGACTTATCTATTACATCAACAGCTGATTGTGTGTCATAAAGCACAGCAGATGCAATTGTTGCAGCAGCTCGATCAGATACACCATATCGATCACATGTTTTGGACAAAGTTGGCAGTCTCAGAAGTGATATTTTTGATCGTCTCTCACGCTCACGTGGCACTGATGTTGACGGCAAATAATCGTCACTTTGACTGCTTTCTGAGTCATCGGATGAAATGGAACATTCCTCAGTTAAGTCAACTACTGCATCTTTTTTGGTAATACTATTTTCGTTATAGTATAGTTGTAGTTTTTCGCTCCTATGACGATGTTTTTCATTTTTGGTTGTTGCTAAAGAGTCTATGCCACCTATTATCATTTTTCTCACCGATCTCTGATCAATAACAAAATTATGTTCTGCTTTCGGAATTCTTTTTTCTTTTGAGCAATTGCATCTATTCAAATCTTTGCATTTGCATGAGCAAATATCAAAAAGCTTTTTAGAACTTATATCAAATTCTGCCTTTTTAGGACTTGAAAGTCGCTTCCAAGATTTGATCAACTTCTTACATTTAGAGTGGTATACTTTCAACAATTGTATCACGCGCTTTAGGGTAACGGTTGGAATAGAAGCCTTGCACCATATACTTATCAATCTGACCGCAACAATTTCCGCGATATCGTTAATGGCTGGTTCCTTTCGGGTTTCTGTTTTTAGCTTAATTTGATACCTCGTAAAGTTATAAAACTTCATGACCTCTTTATAAGAAGGCAGAACATTATCTTTCATATCTTCAATATTACCAAAAATGCAACAACTAGATGCTTGTCTTGTTTTTTCCATATTGTATTGCTCTTGATATCACAACCGTTTATTAATATAAAATCGACTGAAAGTAACACTTCACGCACTTAATTATTGCAACTTCAAACTTCTGTAAACAACTTGGCGTTTTGATTGGAAACTTTTGAAGTAAAGACAGAACGGCAGAAAAAATTTATAAGCTCCTACGTTGCTTTCGCCGCCTACTTGTTTTTGTTAACCTTTTTAACCAAATTAGAATAAGAATACATTTTTAACGTAAGGTACTTATTTTAATTCCTTTGCCAAACAAATCACGGATACCAATAAAATCAACCTATTTTTGTCAGATTTTCCAAAATTTCTTCATATTCAAATGAAATGCGCGGGTAGACCGACTAGAAAAATAAAATTTAAAAAATATCTGCACGCATTTAAAAGCTTCGGCTCACATTTTAGTTGCTATTCCAAAACGATCGGACAAAATTTAATTTTTCGACCCACCCTAGTGTATATAATGTAGGTACCTACATGAATATAAATATGGTTTGACAGTGTGAGTTGCATGCTTAACTCTTACAATAATTACTACATTTTGTAACACGTAAAATTCGGTAAAGTTTTTTGATTTTTCGTTAATTTCAACATATTGGATGGATGCAAAAGAAATAAAGAATATGCTGGTAGGTCTTCATCCGGGAATCTATGTTCAAGTGCCGCAGTGAAGGAATCTAAATACGGAATCATCTTCCAAAATTCGACAGAATTTGATGAAGGATGATAAGATGTTTTTGATTGCTCCCTATTTTTGGCATTTAAAGTTCTACTTCAATTTCTTCTGCAATCATTTTTGAATCAGCCATAAGTTCCTCTATTCCTGAGTCCACATGAGTCCGATGATCCTTTGCCAGTTTGATGATTTTATGAACATGTTTTGTGCACCTGAGGAGGTCCAACGTTATTGACTGAATAATATTTGCAACTGTCTGAAGGTAGGTAGAATATTTTGCTATTTGTAGAAGGCATGTAATGAAAGTTGTTTGAGTGATGGCACAATGCAGCTGGAAAGCGGTTGTCTTTGTAGCAGAGTTTCCTTCAATAGAAAGATTTGAAATTTAAAGATTGCAATGCTTTTGTATTTTTCATACGATCGAGTTTCGCAAATAGCAGTAATGTTTGGAACACGCTTTCTTCTTGTGATGGAACTACGATAGAAGTTGATGACATCCTTGATCGTTCTACTTGTATTGCGAATTTCTGGTACGTCATTCAGATTAACTACCAAATTTAACTTATAACTTGCACAATGAAAATACAAAGCATTAAGGTATTTTTCTCTCAAAATGGCCCGCACACCGTTGTCTTTTTCTGCCATGGTCGAACAACCAACATAGCCTTGTCCCTTGAATTTAAGTGGATCCAGCCCTGCATCTTCCATAAATTTGTCTAATGCAGAGGCAATCGTCCTTGCATCCATTGCACCCAACTCTACGAAACCTACAAACTCTTCGCAAATAACTTGTCTCTTTTGATCATAGAACCGGAAACCAATCGAAAGTTGTTATTTGCCTGATATGTCACGACTTTCATCATCTGCCATCAAGGAATAAGCATTGGCATTTTTTACGTCCCTTATCTCTAATGACTTGGCCACACAAATGAATAATTTCATTTTGAATTCTCGGAGAAAGGTACGGACCATTTTTCTTTCCTTCTTCAAAATGCTGCTTGAGACTTTTATCACCAGCCTTAACCTGCAGACGAAGTAAGTCTTAAAACACACCTAAAAGTATTAATTCGTAAAAACTTAATAGAATTGTGGCACAAATTACCTTCATCTTGGGTTTTTCCCCTTAGCGGCATATCATGGGTATCACAAAATATAATAGTTGAGATGATAGCTGAGTTGATTTTCTTGTTTTCGTCAACTAATTTTTGGTGTCCAGAGATACTCGTAACACAAATATTAACAGGTGTTGCGTCCTGCAATATTCATGCATTTGCTTGTACCGAGTGAAGGGTTTCTTGATAAATGACCCCAAAACACCCTGAACATTTTGGGGTGGGAAAATGACGCAGTACAAGCACAGCGCACCCTTAAATTTTTTGGAGTATTGAAGCGAATGAGAAAACGTTTCCAACCATTCAAATTTAAATATCCTTTTCGAATCTTAAATATCGTCGCGGAAATTATAATTTGCTGGTGGTTTCCAACATCGTTTCAAAATATCCATTTTTTCATGTGTAGACAAAAATGATAATCGTCCAACGCATTCTCCCAGATCGTTCAAGGGATATTCTTCTGAACGTGATGAATCCAAATATGAAGATGTTGAAGCTGTTGAAGTTCTTGGTTGAAAACCAATCGGAGAAATTGTTGGACCAGGATTTGAAGTGGGGTTTTCATTTTGGTTTGGTTTGCTCCCACCAGACTCAACACGTTTTCGTTTTCGAAATGTTATACAATTTAAAGAAACTCAAATTTCATCCAATTTCGATGCATTCGTAGAAAACTCATGAAAATTATCATATTATAATATTTTTAATGTAAATGCTCAATAAAAATTGTGTTGTATACTATTTCTGCGAGTTCGTACGGAATGTACCCCAAAATATGATGCATTTCCATTTATTTTCTCTTCCACTAATCATATGTTTTTAACCTAGATACTAACGTGCAAAAAATGTTCATTGATATCCATGTTTTCTTTTTGAAGTTGTTGACTGGTTGTTAGATACTGTTGTTGTATTGACTGCTAAACAATACATATGAAAGTATCGTTGGGCAAAAAATACGAAACCAATGAGAAAAGTGTATGCACTAAGTTAATAATCATGGGTGGCGACGGTGTAGAGGTTAGTGTGTTGGCTTCACTTCAGGGGTTGCCCAAAGTACCAGGAGCTGAAAAAGCGAGTCCAGGCCCGCAGACAGCAGTCGGAAGACGATAGGCGTCAAAAGAGTCGCTCGTTCTCGAATTTTGTGTCACCCAACGTGTCCTTTGCCCAAATGGCAGCTGGACCGGGTCAAGCCCAAATGACTTTAAACCAACCAAAGGTAGCGCAAAAGGCACCAGAGGTGGATCTGGACTTAAAATCGATCCTTCTGTCTCTGCACGGAAAGATCGATAAGTTCCAGAAACAGTTAAATGAACAAGCGGCCCGAATTGACTTTATCTATTCGGAGCTGTTTGTGGGTTCTGGTGTGCCATAAATCTAATGGCTGCGCTGGATGAGGGAATCTTAAAGATCCTTGCTGTGAATGTTAATTCACTAGTCAGGATCGAGAAAAGAACGTCACTTGCCAATTTGTTGAAAACCGAAAACCCGGATGTGCTTTTGGTTAGCGAAACTAAGCTAAATCAGAAGCTCAAATTGGGATACAAAGACTATCATGTAATAAGAAGAGACCGGCCTCACTCCACTCAAGGAGGTGGGGTTGGAATCTTAATTCGAAAAGGCCTGCGCCATAGGGTTATATATAGCGGGGACATGCGTAGGTTCCAGTTGTTGGAAGCATGCATCATATGCATTCCTCTCCATAGCCGAAGGAGAGTGTATGTGGTGTCGCTTTACGCACCTGCAGCACCTCCACCCAACCAATTTAAGACAGAGCTCGAGACACTTTTTCGTAGTCTGCAGCTGAACTCGGAGGTGAATTATTACTTCTTGGCCGGAGATATTAATGCCAAACATGCGGCATGGGGAAATGTTACTGCAAATCCCAGGGGCAACCAGTTTCACGACTGGTGGCCCCTCAATATGATTGAGTGCAAACTCGAGTTGTACGCGACGGATATCCCTTTTTTTTTTTTTTTTTTTTTTTTTTTTTTTATTTATTTATTTATTCATTCATTCATTATAAACTTATAGCTATGTACAATTTTTAAAAAATTAATGAAATAAAAGTCATCATTCTGTAACTTAAGAAGTTAGTTTTGAATGATACATTCCAAAATTTAATTAACAATTCCATAAATATTTGAAGTGGGGTGACAATCAGTTATAAGTAATTCGTAGAAACAATTTTGATGGAAACAGTTAATGGGCTTAATTTTTGTTTGTTGAAAAGCTTTGGAGCTGTAGCAGTGTAAAATTGTGAGAAATGAGAACTACGCATGAATGGTTCGATTACAAGATGCAAGTTATTTATACGTAGGCAGTAGAGTTGCGAGTTTCTGCTTGGGAAATTGCCACTTCTTTTAAAAAACTCGTTTAACACTTTATATACGTAAAGGTGTCTCATTGGTAGTATTCGCAGTTCCTTGTATAGAGGCCAACTTGCAACGAGTCTGTTTTCGTTACAAATAATACGTATTAAATGTTTTTGGGCAATCAAGAGAGGTCTCAAATAAGTGGAGTAACATCCGCCCCAGCTCAATATGCCGTATTGAAGTTTAGACTGCGCAAGACCATTGTAAACAAGAGACAGAACCTTTTTTGAGCAGAATGGTTTAATGAGGTACATTTTACGGGAAACCAACAACATATGCGACCGCAGGGTACGAATGTGATCCTTCCAATTTAAGTTTGAATCAATTAAAACCCCTAAATATTTAAATTGCGGCACAGACTCAATTTTAAAACAGTTATCAGAGCATTTAGATTCGGAACTAAAATTAGATTTGCCACACTTGTGAATAGGTAAGCTAAATTGTTTACAGTTGTGAGCATGAAAGTAAAGATTATAATCAGTTTCCCAAGAAGCGGTGCTTTCCCGGACTTGGCCTTAACGGACGCAAGACTTCAACTGACGTCATAGATTAAAACACGCGGAACTGTTTGCGTGCGTTTGAGTACGATAGTGACCAATACGGACTCGCCGCCGCAATACGGATCCCGAACGAGCAAACGCTGCTGGAAGAGTACGAAGCAGTGTGTTCATTCGATTATCGAAGGGCACAATGGTCGCGCTTCTCCAGATTGTTAAAGCGAGATATACGTTCGAGTGGAATCGACCCACCGACAAACAGTAACATGACAAATGATGACACTGATCGGCATTTATTGCAAATGAACGACGCCATCAAACGAACTATGGAACGAACTATTCCTCGGGTAGGACGTTCCGACGACGACCTGACAGAAAAGTACAGAAACCCTACAATCGACGCACTATACCGACAGAAAAGTAGACTGCTCTCGAGGCTTAAACGGCTGTACAGGCAATTTACTGATCGCGACGACCCGGAGGTAAGGATGCTGAAGTCAGAGATCCGAATCCTGAAACAGCTGATAAAAGAAATTTACAGAAAATCTGTAAGTCTGTATTGGGGCAATAAAATTCGGGCTATTAAAACCTGTAGTCCGAATATGTTCCCACGGATAAATAAGTTGTTCAGGAGGAAAGATCACAATGATATTCCTTGTGTTCGAATCTCCCAGACAGCAGAGAACAGACAGACAATACTGACTGCTGGAATAAGTCCAGAAAGTGTCGCTTCAAACGACGATTTTTTCGTGGTCGAGGAGCCACAGGAGAAAGTGGATTTGCTGGGCGCTTGTTTCGAGGCCGTGTATACGGTGAGCAATCCTGTTCGCCGTAACCACGACATTGAGAATAGGGCTCTGGTGAACCACTTCGATCTGCGCACCGAACTTGAGAATTGGCGATCTGAGAATAACGGATTCACCGTGTTCACTGATGAAAACCATGCTAATGCAGTTGTCGCCAATGGCCGAGATGCATCGCACTTGTTCGTGTCGAAGGATGATCTTCTGTGCATCTTCGAGTCACTTAAGAATAAAAAGTCGGCGGGGATGGATGGTGTCCCAAACGTCGTATTGAGGCACCTGCCTTTGGAGGCTGTAGATATTTTCACCACGCTGTTTAACAATGCGCTGAATAATGCACATTATCCGGCGCATTGGAAGGTAGCTGTGGTACACCCTATCCCGAAAAAATGTAAAGATAGGACGAACCCTGCCAATCTCCGGTCAATTAGCTTGCTTCCGAATATTAGCAAGGTCTTTGAAAAGGTTGTCAATAGAGCCCTGTTAAAGTGGGTCGTGGACAATAACATAATCCCGGACAACCAGTTTGGTTTCAGGGCGAGGCATGACACTGGCATGACACATGCCGCGTCGAAACTGGTTTCCGACATTCAGTGGAATAAAAGCAAGAGCCAATGCACGGGTGCTTGTCTGGTTGATTTTGAGAAGGCTTTCGACACCGTATGGTTAGAGAGACTTTTCTACAAGTTGACCAGGCGGGGGATGCACAAACCTTTGCTATATGTAATTTATAATAAGCTTATGAGAAAGAAGTTCGTTGTCAAATGTGGCAACGTGACTTCGAGCAGAGTCTTTGAAATTAAAAACGGTTTACAGCAGGGGGCGGTCAATTCTCCGATCCTGTTTAACATTTACACGAGTGATCTGGTGGGTTCACTCAGACATGCTATAGCGTATGCCGACAATTTGGTGGCATACAGATCAGGTCCTAAAATCGAAGTCATTAATATCCTTTTGCAGCGTGACTTCGATCAAATTAAGCGATATTGCGACGACTGGAAGTTGAAAATTGGGAATTGGGAGAGGGAAATGCATCGGTTCGAAAGAACACAGTGACTTACTCAAAAAACTCCCACTTCTTGGCATACCTAGGGACGACAGCAGCAGGAAATTCAACTTCGAGAAGAATTTCCAGATAAAGTTCAGCAATAAGGAGAACTGGAGCAATGAATATATAACTTATGGACTGATCAACCACACAACAAAGTGGTACACGGACGGCTCGAGGACCGAGAAGGGAACTGGTGCAGGAGTGCTGGGGCCAGGAACTAAGCACTACGAATCCATGGGCAAATGTACCAGCATCTTCCAGGCAGAAATATGTGCCATAGACAGGTGCGTTCGAATCAACCTCGAGAAAAACTACAGGAATTGCAACATAGCAATTATAGCTGAAAGCCAAGCAGCCATAAAGTCTCTTGACGGCTACGTTATCAAGTCAAAACTCGTGTGGGAATGCCTACCTGGCCATGTTGGCATTACAGGCAATGAGGCAGCGGACTCTCTGGCAAGAAAATGGGCAGCGGAACCCTTCATAGGACCTGAACCGTTCTGCGGGATAGGAGAACACACTATACGCGAAGAGTTCAGGAGACTGGAGGAAGAAACAAGGGCCAAAACCTTTCTCAACCTCCATGTCTGAGGCAAGGAAAGAAACTCTTAGGAAAATACAAACAAAAGAGATTCAAAGCTTTTATCGGCCTTAACAAAAACAACCTAAGAATCCTAACAGGCCTCCTCACGGTTCACTGCAGACTCAAGGAGCACCTGAGGAAAATGAGCATATCGGAGGACGGGCTCTGCAGATTCTGCAGTGAAACCGCCGAAACTCCAGACCACATACTGGAATACTGTGGGGCACTGACCCACAACAGGATGAAATATTTGGGCAGGCACCAAATAACAGACAAGGACATACAAACCATGGACCCACAGCTCATTCTCAGATTCATCAAAGAAACTGGACTGGACGCTGTGCTCTAAGGAGTGTGACCTGCCAAGGATAAATCAGAGAAATACCTCGACACGCTTCACAAAGAAGTATCTAGAGAGGGCTCTGAAAGAGGGCATGAACCTCTCCGAGGCACAAGCAAAGGGACACAATAGACCAATAGGTCGCAGTGTAATATACCCTAACAAATATTATTATTATTATTATTCAGGGCGTATGCCCATCGTATGACACAACTCTAGTTTTGATTAATTTTTCGCAAAATTTTGGAAAATACTGGAAGCAGGGAGATAGGCCTATAAAATTTGTGTATCGCCTTTTTTGAAGATTGGTATGACTTCAGCTATTTTTAACACATCAGGAAATTTAAAACAAAAGATACTTTTCTAAAAAATATGAGCCAAAATATCAGTAATAGTGAAAGCAATATTCTTGATAAATGCATTAGAATAAGAATAGTGAGTGATGGAATTCCAGTTGTCTAATGATATTATAGTTTTATACACCTCAAAGGATGAACAAAATTCATAGGAAAAGCTTCGAGCCTCAACTTCTGCTCTGTTAATACACCACGCCTTACATTGGTTGGAACCGGGGTTTATCCCTGTATCATTTATTGTTTTAATTTTAACTGCAACATTAGTGAAACAATAAGTTTGAAAATATTTGCTATTTCTGTATAATTCTTCCTTTCGCATGTTGAAAGCTGGAAATTGGGTTATTATTTTCTGCGCCCCGAAATATTTTTTATTTTATGTCGTATAAAATGTTCCCATAACTAAAATTCTTTTTTGGATCTTATAAACCCATACCACAAACATGACAACTTTATATCTCTGTGGGACACCTTTCATACTTACACCCTATAAACATGTGACACTCTTTTAATGTCAATGGCTGGCAGCAAGCAGCAACATAGCAACATTCCAGAACTCAAGGAGCAGAATGTCTTCTTCCACGGGGACGCGGCGACGTTTTGATTAAGCGATCCATTAATTAAGATTTTTTGTTGTTTGTTCGTTTCACAGAATGTAATTTCCTTTTAGCAATTAACATTTTCTCCATAAAAATGAAATAAAATTATCTGAATCATAATTTTGTTTTTCCTTCTCTGTCTGAACTTCCGCTTTTATGTCATCGTTGTCTCAGGGTCTCATTACCTGCGTCGGCATCAGTTAAGTGAGTGTATCCTCCACAGTGTGGGTGTGTCGATAGGACACAGACTCTTACAAAGGATATCGCAGTTGTTTGGCTGCGAAGGAAGAGGAAACAGAAAAATTATACATATTTTTTGTTAAATTCCAACCATTCATTCGTCACTGTTTTATTAAACAATTCCATTAAATTTAATATTGTTAAGTATCGATAGCATTTTTCGTTTTCATTTCTTTTGTCAAATATTAGTCGATTATTTAATTATATTGCTATTTGTCAGACATATATTAACTACATAAGTAAAATGGAATGCTCTCTAAAATTGGACCCCAAACTTATTTGGGGATTTGTTAATTCTAAGAAAAAAACCGATGGTTATCCATCGAAACTTATTTACAATAGCTCTGCAACTGCTGATTCGCTAGATGCAAGCAATATGTTTGCAGATTATTTCAGTAAGTCGTTTAGGGTGACCCCTCTTCACATAGATGAGCAATATTTTAGTTATCTAACTAGCTGTTCCCAAATAAGTTTTAGTAGCTTCTCATTTGACTTGGAAACAATTTTAAAATTTATTTCTTCTCTGAAGAATGATTATTCATCAGGTCCTGATGGCATTGCACCGATCGTTCTTAAAAAATGTAGTCATGCAATTGCTCCATATCTTAAGTATCTGTTTGAATTGTCCATCAGTACTGGTAAATTCCCTAATCTATGGAAAAGTGCTTTTATCACACCTGTATTTAAAAAAGGCGAACGTGGTGATATCACTAATTATAGGCCTATTTCAAAGCTTTCGTGTATCCCTAAGCTTTTTGAACAAATTGTTTGCGAAAAGTTAAAATTTCTTTGTCGCAATTTAATTTGTAATGAACAGCATGGATTTGTAAGAAACAGATCCACTGTCACTAATCTGTTAAGTTTCTTGCATGATTGTTCTAATACCTTAGATAATAAGGACGAAATGGATTGCATATACACTGACTTCTCTAAAGCTTTCGACCAGCTGTCCCATGAAATAATCGAGTTTAAGCTCAGGGCTTTTGGCTTCCCACCAAGTTTCATAAAATGGGTTAATTCATACCTTAGATCAAGGGTTTATCAAGTGAAATTTAGAGGATCGCTATCCGTATCTTTCACAGCGCAGTCTGGAGTTCCTCAAGGAAGTCACCTCGGACCAATTTTATTTATACTTGCCATTAATGATGTTAAGGCATGTATAAATCACAGTAATATCCTGATCTACGCTGATGATATGAAAATATATAAATCTATCACTAGTCAGCAAGACAGAATGTTTCTTCAATCTGACATTAATAGCTTCGCCAATTGGTGTGATAAAAACGGTTTATCCCTGAACCCTACTAAATGTCAACATATGACATTCTCTAGAAAGAATATACATTCCGCCTTTCAATATTCTTTGTCTCAACATATTCTTTGTAATGTTGATAATTTTAAGGATCTTGGGGTTTATTTCGATCCCAAACTGGTTTTCGCCAAGCATATCAATTTTATTGTTAATAAATCTAATTCTATGCTGGGCTTCGTAAAAAGGTGGGCGAAAGAATTTAATGACCCATACGTTACTATGTCATTGTACAATTGTTTTGTCCGTCCAATTCTAGAGTATGCTTCACAAGTTTGGACGCCGTTCTACAACATTCATTCAAATCGAATAGAGGCCTTCAACGTAAATTTATTCGATTTGCACTTAGAGGACTTCCATGGGATGATCCTTTTAACCTTCCTCCTTACAGTCAGCGTATTAAGCTTCTTCAAATGTTACCCCTTTCTCAACGAAGGCTTAATAGCGATATCATTTTTTTACAGCAGCTTATATCCGGTCAAATAGATGCACCTGACTTGCTGTCGTCTATTGGCTTTAATTTTCGTGGTGGTGCCCATAATTTGCGCAGTGCTGAATTATTGTTTAGCCCCCATCATAGAACGAATTATGGGAAGCATGAGCCTATTAGTCGCATGAGTAGAATCTATAATCTAAATGATCATGTGATTGACTTGCATGTTAGTAAAATTAAGCTAAAAAATATTTTGCGTAATAATGCTTTAATGTCTTAAATTGTTTGCATTATTTTGTATCTGTGTTAGTATTTTGTAGGTACATAATTATTGTATTTTTAATTGTTTTGTCCTTACTAACACCTGCACTAAATGATGAGCCTGTGGGGCACTTTTAGTGCCGGCAAATTTCTGCTCGTGATAGTTGCTTGCTTTAAGCACTCCACGACACAGAACTGATAGTGTATTAAAAAAAAAAAAAAAAAAAAAAAAAATATCATACATATCCCACCGTCAGCAGCATTCCTCAGCCAACGCGATCGCCTCATGTTTTTTGTGACCCAATTTTTTATTTGTTTTCGTTTGCATTTAAACGGCTTCTCCGTTGAAATGCAAACAAGAATTCTTAGAAGGCCACCTATTAAAGCAGCACTCATAGCAGTCGTAGCTTTCGGTAGTCTCTACGCTATCAATATCATATACAAGGCTAGAACCTGGTATATCCTACTCAGCAATGTCTGGACGTTTTTTACATGACGAAAAGGAAGAGGAGTGTTGCTGGCTGATGGAGTTTTTGTTCAGTTTTTGCTCAGTCAAAATCGGTCGGTCACCAAGGAAAGAATTTTGTTAATTAAAGATCAATAAATTTACATTGTTTGTCATATAATGTGGTTCTTTTTATTTTAATTTCTCTTGAGTTAAACTACAATTCGAGACAAATATCTAGAATTAAGCATAAGCCAAATCCATTTGTCAATATGTCAGGAAAACTTCCACAACGTGTCATTCATATCAAAAATCAATATCCTGACTGTAATTACAGCCTCAAATGAGATAGCATTTTCAATTAAGTTTTCCTAACTTCTTGCAACTACAAGTATACAAGGTATACATGTAGAAAAGCTAAGAGAGCTCAACTTCCTGTAATAAGTTATTTTCCAATATCTACCTACTTCTGAAAGGGATTTTCATGATTATTAATTATGGGCTAAATATAGGAACGTTCATATGGCAATTTGTGAGTGATTATAAGAAATCATTTAATTTCAAGCTTTTATCCAGGAAATTGAAGTAGGTATAAACTTTTTATTGCTTCAATACTGGAGCTTGTATGGATTCAACGTCGTGATCGGGGGCTTGAACGCTAATGGATTGGAAATACGATACAAAAATAACATCCAATCTCCTCTCTATAAGAAGGAAAATATTGGCTCGTTAATTGGAGCTATCACTGGCCACTAAATTCTTGACAGACACGGCATCAGAATGGGAGTAACCGCCAACGACTTTTGCGGAAGCTGCGAACACGTTAAGGAAGAAGGAACCATCATACACCTCCTGTGTAACTGCCCCGCTCTAGCCAATACAAGGAAACACATTCTTGGCGATTATTCCGCTAGCTGCATTGCCAAATTCGTCACAAAATCTAAATGGTTTAACTTAAGGTTGAACCCCACTTCGACTGTGGCAACCACCCCTCCATGCTTCCTTTCCGGGAACCAGCGTGGCTTGGGGTTCATACTGCGAAAGTCACCGTCATGATGCGCGTAGCATTAAGAGGCTCGTATGCTTCAGCCACTCAAGAACCGTTTTTCGGCCAAAACTTCGACTGTGCAGCCGTCCCATCATCCCGGCACCCTTCCTTGAATTCAAATAGTCGTATTCAGGGTTCGACTGAATCAGTCACACGAATCGGTATTACCTTCAAGAGAACAGAGAGTTGTTTTGTGGTTCGACTGAAACAGTCATCTGAAAACACTATCCTTTCCGCGGATTATGAAGCAGAAGGGGTTCGTATTGGAACAGTCACAGCAGAAAGCTCTCCCTCCGCTGCGCAGTGAATCGGGATCAGACTGGGGTTCAAGCTGAAAACAGTCACTCAATTCGGATCCTCACCCATGGTTCTGGAGTTGGGCTGAGGTCGACTGCACAAATCCCTCCTTAAGATATGCAGCTACAATAGCAGCACACCAGTGCCTCGCCAGGGATTTGAGCAACAGGCTGGCATTCGACTGAGATCAGTCATCCCAACCTGTACTTCTGCCAAAGAAAGAGGACTGCTTGAGGTTAGACTTCAACAGTCACTTCAATCTACACTCCACTCAGAGGGTTAGATAGGGTACAGGGGGTTGGACTAAATCAGTCACACTCGGTATGTTATCTTCCCGCCGAGCACCTCTCCAGGGGTAATGAGATTTTTGTGTGCATTGCTTCTACTCTGCATTTTTCAACTTATCCACAAAATCACCACTTCACAGAAGGCAAACAGGGTTTCCCAGCAAGCCACGTGAGCGCCTTTGTCAGTCATTGGCAAGCGCGGTTAGTCAATTCAATGACAGGCAGGTTTTCATTATTTCCACTTGCCAATTTTCTAAATGACGTACAAATACGTAATTTGACAATTTCAAAACGACAAGTGGAAACATAACTGATGATTGGCCTTATAAGGGTCACTTGTTATATGATTTCCTTCTTATTTATTTATCTTCTTATTTATTTATTTATTTATTTGCCTTAGTATTTATTTAATCTATTATGTAAACAACATCTTTATTTGTGTTCACACGGACCAACTTCCCTCTCCTCAGGAAAAATATAATCTATAACTAAATGAAGGTTTTTTCATGTAGCTTTTCCTTCTTAAACAATTATGAATCTGTGATAATATTATTGTATAAATGTTAAAAGTTTTTCAGTAGTAAGGTAGAAAATACCATTTCTTTTTAAATTGTACAATCTAGAAACACGAAAAAAAAATATAAATTCAGCTTGTAAGAACCCCAAAAAATTATTTTTGTTGATTTAAATTTTCTCGGTAGTTAGCGCCCTTCTGGCAATACCATTTATAGTCACACAATTGATAAGTTTGTTAAAGCTCTTCTAGCTAAGTTTCGATAAAGCTCTTCTAGCTAAGTTTCGATAAAGCTCTTCTAGCTAAAATTATGTTAAAGCTCTTCTAGCTAAGTTCCGATAAAGCTCTTATAGCTAAATTTATGTTAAAGCTCTTCTAGCTAGAGATCTATAAAGCTCTTCAAGCTAAATTTCACTAAAGCTCTTCCAACAAAATGTATAAAAGAAAAGCCAATGGCTATCACAAAACACAAGACTCTGGACCATGAAAATCAGCACGACTGGACACTTCAGCCTCTGAAATTCTTTCCAAAGTTTTGTACAAGTACCGACCGATTGTTTTTTTCTAAAATAAACGGCGAAAGTGCCTTTAACAATTGAAAAGTCGTTGCGTTCTGTTTTCACCTAGACTCAAACTCTGCTTGTTACCTTCGCTACACCCTCACTCCTCTGATTCTCTACAAGCTTCAATAAAAGTTGAAAAAAGGCGATTTCCTTCATGACAGATTTAATAGCATCGGATCCGTGGATGATGGTTCGTCCGACTTGAATACAGATCTGGTCACCACAGATGCTCCCCAGCAAAGACTCAGCAGGGTTACTTACTTCCTTAGGGTGGCGCTACAGTCCGGGCGTCTCCAGCCAGCACGATCTTCGGCCAGCTGTCTCCAGTTTCGCACGCTAAGTTGGTTAAGGTCCCCTTTCACTTGCGTGCGCCACCTCAGTCGCGGTCTTGCTCTACTGCGCCGTCCCTCGGGTGTGGATTTGAAAATCTTTCGGGACGGAGCATTCACGTCTATTCACTCTACATGACCCAGCCACCTCAGTTGTTGGACCTTCACCCTTCTGGCTAAGTCGATGTCGCTGTACAGCCCGTACAAGTTCGTCGTTGTATCTCCTCCTAAATTCACCGTCTATGCGGACGGGACCAAAAATTACCCGAATAATTTTCCTCTCAAAACGACCAAGAGTGACCTCATCCGCTTTTGCTAGAGTTCATGCCTCTGCACCATAGAGAAGTACTGGGATTATAAAGGTCTTATAAAGGGTCGCTTTAGTTGTTCGAGATAGCGCTTTGCTACTCAATTGCTTTCATAGCCCAAAGAAACAGCGATTGGCAAGAGTTATTCTTCGTTTAATCTCAGCGCTGGTGTCATTGCCTGAGTTCATTGCGGAGCTTAGGTAGACAAAGTCCTGAACCACCTCAAAGTTATATCTGTCTATAGTTACATTCTGTCCGAGACGTCGGTGTTGGGTGTCCTTTCTTGATGACAGCAAATACTTTGTCTTGCCCTCATTGATCGCCAAACTTATCTTCGCCGCCTCCATCTCAATACTCACGAACGCGCCAGTGGCATCCCACTGTGTTCTGCCGATTATGTCGACGGACGGACGGACGTACCTTTGACAGATTGTGCCTCTGGTGTTAGCATTTGAGTTTTGCACTATTCTTTCAAGAACCATGTTGAAGACAACGATGTTAGCAGGGTTAGTGACTCTCAAAATCTGGCGATCGTTCTTGTTTACGTTTAGACCTATCCACACCATTGGAAGTAGGTGGACCAGAGTTCATGTAGTTATCCGAGCCAGTGAAAAATGGATGTGTCGTCAAATCGGCATAATGTGTGGCGTATTCCACCAATAGACTTTATTTTATTGACGAACATTAGGGGTCAACTATTTAATTCAGCTGAGTACCTAGCATGAGAAAAAGAAACCAGTATTTTTTTTTTTGGCGCTAGTAATGCTAACTTACTCAAATATGTACATACATTGAAGCGGTGTAGGTATATTTATAGTGGCGACTATTCGGTCGCGCACTCATTTCTTGGCTGCAGTTACACCAGGCTTGACCGCTCGTATACTCTCCGGTAAATTGTCAAATTCTGCGCGTTTGTACAATTTGACCTCTTGTTTTCGCCGGTATTGTTTAAAACAAATTTCTCTGTTACAATTTTGGAAACAGATTTCGGACGTCAGAACAACGATAAACTTATAAGGAAAAACTGCAGACCAAATTCCCGAATTAGTGGTACAACACCCACGTGGGTCATTATTGTCAGCGAAAGCGTCCACGAGGTAAGTAGAAAATCGCAGTGTTTTGTGCAGCCAGAACATAAATCTATATATATTTTTTATTTGTACAGCAACGCGGATAGCTTTTTTTTTTGTTTGTTCCTCGAGTGTTACGGTGACCCCAATACAAAAGTGTTTCACCGTAAGCACATGAGGGCACCCTAACAGAACGCAACTCGGCATACACAGAACAACGTCAATAAAAAGAAAAATGGATAGAGGGCGAAAGGGGAAAAAGCGCCCGCAATAAAAAAAAAATCACCTGCAATCTCAATAAATGATCTGCGGAGCATCAAAAGGACTCCGCACCCAAAAGTTCAGCGCATGGTTATCCTGCGAGCACCCAGCATATGACATTTAGCAAAAATCACGTGCGAGCCAGCATTTGTTTGGCGGCCCCAAGAGAGAGCAGCTACATCCACCAGCTTCCTATCATTTATTCATCACCCAGTGCACCTAGCAGGACAAACCATATTCAGTGATGCTTAGGGGCAAAAGTAGATTTTTTCTAAAAATTTGATGGTGCGATATAATCGAGCTATATATATATATATGCACCGGCGTGAAAATACGTGTACATAGACATTTCACATACAGGTATACAGTGCTAACCGTAATCGCTTGCCATACCATCAATTGCGCGTTTATTAGAGAAACAAAAGTAACTTCGATCGACGTCATCAAGGAATTTGGGCACAAGCTTCTTCGACGCATCATGATCATCGGAGACCAGTGAGTAGGTACACCCCTAAATTTTTTTTCTGACTTTAATTTTTTTCAAATAAATACTTTATTTTCATATTGTCATAATCTTATTCTTTATTAATGCTAACATGTTATATCTACGTACAATAATTCAAATGAATAATTCTTTAGAAATTAAGAGTTCCTACATAGACAGATAATTGTCAACATAAATTACTTACATATTTTAGATTTAGTTTTTTTTTTGTTCTACATTTTGCCTCTTTAGACACATACATAATCACCCGTAGACTATCTTAATAACTTGGATTATCAATCTGAATCTAGGAATAAATCAGACAAATAAAGATGTGTTAGTTTAATTAAATGAGTTGAGATGTGTTAGTGTTTCCTTTAAAGTGATCACAATTCTGTGCCCGTGTTCTGTAATTATCGCATCGTTATATTTATCACATGAACGATGTGAATTGAAACAAAATTTCATTATATCACATTTCCGTGTTCTGTAACTATGCGATGCGAAAACTATACCACATGGAACATTATGAAATGAAACCCCTGGAAATATGTGATAAAACGGTGTTCTGTAACTTTCGAATGTGATAAATATTATTCACTTCAACTGTCAAAATTTATCACATTTCAATTGGCTTGCGAGAAAGGGATATTGAACAATTTTAAACGGATAGTGGACAGCAGGGTTGCGTAAATGTCAGATTTCTGGAGTTTTTTACATTTTACTGTAAAAAAGCGTATAAAAATGTATAAAAGCGTATAAAAGTGTATAATAGTGTATAAAAGTGTATAAAACGGTATAAAAGTGTATAACACGGTATAAAAATGTATTATACTGAATAAAAGTGTATAAAAATGTATAAAAGTTTAAATGTATTAGAGCATATTCCCTTTCTCAGCAAGAGAAACAGAAAAGTAAACACAGAATGCCTAACCGTAACTTCTTAATGACCGGCAGTATGGTTTTCGCAGCAACAGGTCCACCGGTGATTTGATGACATATCTAACCGAAAAGTGGAACCATCCTTCACAAAGGTGGTTAAAGTAAGATTGTTGCGCTTGATATTTCAAAGGCATTTGACAGAGTTTGGCATTAAGCTCTCTTGTCGAAAATGCGTGCATTTGGAATCATGGATACTCTTCTTTAATGGATTAGAAATTACTTTTCGGTTTCAAGTCTGCAACTCACCAAATAAATGCTGGTGTCCCCCAAGGCTCTGTTCTGTCCCCGACTCTCTTTCTCACTTTTATAAATGATCTCCTGTCTGTTACTTCCAATCCAATCTATTCCTTTGCTCATGACAGTACCCTCAGCTTCTCATATTCGTTTCTTGTATAACGCCCCTCATCTTCGGGTGTGGAACTGGAACGGCAACGTATGTTAAGCTCATTCAATTCCGATCTTAACAGCATAACTCAGTGGGTTACAACCAATAGAGTGGAATTTAATGCTTCCAAAACACAATGATGTCTCCTGTCATTAAAGCAAAGCCCACCAACACTGCCATTATCCATGAATGGCACTTGCATCGCCGAAACCGAAAGTCTTTTCATTCTCGGCATGTGTGTTAATGAGAACCTTCGTTGTAATGATCATATATTCGATGTCGCCAAGAACGCAGCGAAATGTCTAGGCTTCCTTAAGCGATGCAAGAAATGTTTCACCCCTTCTGATCTGGCTACAATTTATAAGGCGTTTATTTACCCGAAACTCGACTACAACGCTCATATCTTTTCCAGTGCACCAATAACTTATTTGGAGCTACTTGACAGAATCCAAAAACGCGCGATAAAACTTATTAACGACAGAGACATCGCGAGATCGACTGACTCTCTTAGTCATCGTCGTAATGTCTCCTGTCTTTCGTTATTTTATCGTTATTTCCAGCATAGGTGCTCAAACGAAGTAGCCAGTTGCATTCCTTCCCTTGAACATTTCAACCGCAATACCCGCCACGCCATGCAAAGAATGCTCATCAGTTCACCCTCAAGCCTGTGTTCGGACGTACAGTGAAGTTCAGAGAATCTTTCAACAGCCGTACAACACGAATGTGGAATACTCTTCCACGCAATGTTTTTCCTTTACATTGTAACCTACAAACATTCATAACCAACGTGCATCGGCATCTCTCCTTTTCCTCTCACCCTAATTTCCTTAACGGCCGCGCTGTGTAGCTATTCAGGTACCGTATTTTTTCTGCAAAATCCTCACTTTGTTGCTTCATGTTCACGTTTGATTTTTACTGTTTCAATAACTCGAATAAATCAGAGCTATATTAAAAATCAAAATACCGTAATGTCTCGCTAATCCGAATCGCCGTTAATCCGAATATCGCGCTAATCCGAATCAATATTTTTCCTCATTGTGTACTCCACAGTCCGAATAAACCCCAATTCTTGTACGCTATTATCCAAATTCGTACTAAAAACATACAAACGCTTTGGGTTTTACAGTAATTTCAGTTTTAACAGTAATCTTGACATTTTGCGACCCAGTGCAAATGGACTACCGGAAAGAGCGTTGCTGCTATTCGACAATGCGCCATCCCACCCACCAGCAAATGAGCTTAAAACTGATAACGGTATGATAATGACACTATTTTACCACCAAACTGTACGTCCCTTATCCAACCCCTGGATCAGAATGAAATAAGGACAACGAAGCTAAACTACAAAAAAAGTCAGTTGTCTCACGTTATGAATCAAAATGCTGAAATAACCGCTGTTTTAAAAAGCATAACTTTAAGAGACGCAGTTTTCTTTTTGGCCAGCGCATTAAAGGGGCTGTCACAGGAAATGATTACAAATTGCTGGAAAGTCCTGCCATCTTTCACTGAGTCAGATGAGTATGATGTTGAGGACGATATTCCGCTGGCTCTTCTAATAAATCAACCAGACGGTATATCAAATTCTGAAATGGCAAATTTTACAGAAACTATCGAAGGTATGTGTGGATTTCATTTGAGTGCTAATGAAGTTATCGATTGGCTGAACGAGGACAACAATTGTAGAAAGCGACGAAGAAGAGGCACTACACGAGCATCAAGAGTAGACCAAGCATGAAGATGCAATGACAGCTTTAGCAGATTCTACAAAATGGGTGTTGGAGAACGAAGCCTCCGCTTCAGACATATTGAAAAAGACAAAAGAAAAAATAAACAGAAAAATATCTAATTTATGAATTTGTTTTAAATTTTTTTCTCAAGTTATTTTTGTATTTACAAACGTACAAACGTACTCGTACATACATAATGTCTTTGAACTGAATTTATTAAACAAAGATTATTTTCGTTAAATAAGCAATTTTTTCCTGTTCCCGTCTTGTACGCATTAGTCCGAATTTTACGATAATCCGAATACCCCCTTGCAATAATTGGCTGAGGTTTCCATTATGAACAGTAAGCAAATTCATTTTTTTTGTTTTTTTAATTTAAATTGACTTATTCTAAGATGTACTGTAAAATAAAACTTTTTTTCTATTTTTTTTTTTATTTTTAAAGTTTTCAATTTTCACTGAAAAGTGCACAGACAAACTGCAGAAATGACGCGTTCACTTGGCATAACGCTTGTTCTAAGTGTTTTCTGTTGGTGTGGAGGGGGTGAGTGGGGTGGTGAATGTTGGAAAATATTAATGTCAAAAAGTTGAAACAATTTAAGTTAATTTGTCTTTTTTTTTTGGCTGAAAATATACCTACTCTTAAATACCCCAAAGTAAGTACATATATATAAACTTTAGCTCCAGGCGCCTGCCTGACAGTTGTTGACATACCCTTAGCGGAGCGACGAAGTCGCGCGAGCGCCTAAACCCTGCGGAAGAAAGTGTTAAAATCCTGTTAGCGAGCGAAGCGAGCCACCCACTCCATACTTTAAATACACCATACTTTCTTACAGGCGCCTGCCTGACAGTTGTTGACATACCCTTACGGCTAAGCCCTGCGGAAGAAAGGGTTAAAATCCTGTTAGCGAGCGAAGCGAGCCACCCACTCCATACTTTAAATACAGCAGTTGTGCATGTTTATGCAGATTCCGCAAAAAATGTTTGTAATCTAGGTGTATGAATTACATAAACATCGTTTTATTAAAAAAAAATTTGTTAAAGTTTAATAAAAAAAAAAAATTAAATAAATAAAAAAAAAATTCATTTCCTCAAAAAAAAAATATTATATTTATCTTTTGTAGGCCATTTTAAGCCAAAAAAAAAAAATTCCCTTACTGTTCATAATGGAAACCCGCCCCTTATACCTTTTCTTTGCTTTTATACACTTTTATACACCAGCTAAATTTTTCAGATGTAGGAATACATACTTTTATACACGTAAAAAAGTGTGTATTATACGCCGACTTTTATACGTCTACAACCCTGGTGGACAGTAATATTTTTGATTTTTTATTTAACAAAATATACAGTTCGTTGATCAAGTTCAACGTTTAAAAAATGCAAAATAAATAAAAAATAACTAATAAAAACAGTCAGAATTAGTGGAGAAAAATGCAGATATCTACATTCTGTCGAAAGAATTCAGCAAGCATTTAAATAAGATCCATTTTGAACATTCTTGGAACTGTGTTGCTATAAAAATAAACAGCTTGGTACATCCAACAAGAGAGAGCAAAAGGTTCTTGTCTTAAAAAAAAAAATTATTTCATTTATTGTTTTCATAGACAGATAAAATAAATGCAAAATTTTAACTTCATTAAATTCATCAACATAATGTTGTCTGAAATCAGCGTTAGGATCAGATTAATTTCAAAAAATTTCGTCTGAGTCTAGCAGAACGAGCGATCATCGTATTTTTGAAAATTCAACAGAAACACGTAATTTTCCGATAATCCGCTAAAAAGTCGCTCTACACCACTCCTATCCCAACAACATGTAAATGCACATTTAATTTCCTCGCCAAACTACTCGTACCATTCGATTTCCAGTATTTTGACAATCCTTCCAATTTCCCATGATATTAAAAGTTACCAAGGTATATTTTATCGCATAGAGTTACAGAACACCAATTCTTTTCACATGCGATAAACGGTGGAATTTTGTGTTCCAAAGTTTTCGATGCGAAGAGTTATCGCATGAGTTACAGAACATGGGCACTGGACAACTCTCATAAACATTGAGGAGAGAGAGAGAGTAGTCATGGTTTAACGGCGATTGTCAGTTAAAAGGGGCGGGCCCCTCCATATGTTAATACATCCACATCCACACCACCATTGCTGTTACGAATCCATATACTCGTATACCTAGTACCTACCTACCATCTTTCAGTTTCTTTTCTCATTCCCTCAGTCATCTAAGTCACTTCGTCAATAGCCCACTGAGCGTGCACGACCTCTGGTGTGCGAGGTCACAGCTCATTTCCTTTCGCCTTCTGTTTACCTTTTTTTGGCAGCAACATTTTTTGTTGAGTCAGGTAGCCATCAAGCAGCAAAGACCCACCCCACCATCGAGTGAATGCCTTGCAACCGCAAGCGTGCCAGCTGCTGCTTGTAGTGTCGAGGATCCCACCTTTCCTCACCTTTACCCTCCCGTTTAGGGAAGTGCATATTGGCTAGAAGACACTCCTGATTGTTACAAATGTTTCTTCAAAATATCCTTGGAAACCCAAGTCAATTTCAGGGCAATCATTTTCCTGGCGAGTCCACGTTAGATTCCACCAGGCTTGATTATAACAAAAGCACGTTTCTTGTTGGCTGCCCCGGCTGTCGAGAATAACGCGAAGAATATGTATAGGTATGCCCATCGAAATACAGATACTGGTTTTGACAGATACCGAGATATCTACCTCCGCTTCTCACAGGCCATTTTGTTAAATAACATTTCACGTTTTCCATTTTTTTTTCTGATATATTCCTGGATGCCCCACCAAATGTTGTTCTGCTTAGAATTGTTTTCCTCTTCTAATGGATTATTTTCCACATCCAGTCGTTTTCTTAGTTTGATCAAAGTCACGCTACAAAAGAATGTTGATAGCATTCATTATCAGACCCGAGGGCCTCTAACGCAATACATCAAGTCTTGTTCATCATGTGAAATTTCATTGAAATCAATATTGCGTTTTTCTTGATTAACAAGACACAGTGTGGCGCACGAATCGTGCTACAAAAATAAAACGTAATAGGTAACCTTTTTTCTGTGTGAGTTTGGCGGCCCTCCCCGACAGATGGATTAAACGAAGAATGGCAAATCCAAGCGTTTCCACTCGAAACTTATTGGCACAAATAGGATTTAGCAGACGGCTATTACAACGGTCCAAATTGCAAGCAAGTTTAACCCTCTGAATTTGCCTATTCGCCTGGAATTTTGCCAAAAAATGATTGAAATGACCGAAGAAGACAACAGCTTGATAAATTGCTTTTTTTATGTCTAATGAGGTCCATTTTGATCTAAACGGCAATGTAAATAAGCAAAATTGTCACATAGGTATGCAGTGAATATGATCCAGAAATACTCCATGAGATGGTACTGCACCCAGAACGGGTCACTGTGTTATGCGCAGTTTCATCACGGTGCATTGTTGGGGCCATACCTCTTTGGAGAAAACGGAGTAAAAGAAACTGTCAATGAGGACCGTTTTTTAAAGGTATTGAAGGAGTTTTTTTTATGCCGAAAAAGTATCCGTTTCAACAGCATTTGGTTCCAGCAAGATCGAGCAACTGCACCAGCCAGACCGGTTGTCTCCGCCTTAACGAAAATTCCAAAACAAATTAATATCCAGAAACTCCACTTTCCACTGGCTCCCAAGGTCACCTGACCTGACTGGACCAGACTTTTTTTATGGGGTTATGTCAAGCAAGGGGTGTACAAAACGAAACCAAAGAATTTGACTGAATTGAAGCAGTCCATTAAAACAATAATTGAGGCGATCCCAAATTCAACTCTTCAGGCCGCAATGAATAATTTTTTGATCAGATGTCGCATATGTGTGCATGAGCATGGAGGTCATTTACGGACTATCATCTTCAAAAACAATTAGTTATATAAAAAAAAATTGAATTGTCTATACAATAAAAAAGAAAAGAAAAATGAAATACATTGATTAAAAAAAAGTTATTTGAATTTCTTATTGTTGCCCAATTGGTGCGCCACCCTGTACGTTGCATTATGTTGCATTGTGTTACAGGCTCCTGATCTGTGTGCCACCAAATCCTCAGCATACGCTATATCGTTTACGAGTGAAGCAACCAGATCACTCAACAGCAACGAGAAGCACCCCCTGTTGTAAACCGATGTCCTATTGCCACATTTTACAATATAAAGGTGTCTCGAAAAACCGTTTGAGACCCTATTTGACCCCGTGAGTTGGAAATGCACACAAGAGCAAGTGAGGCGTATCTCGCCCTTTGACGACAACTGCATTAGCCCGTTTTTTATCATTTTGAATACTGTGAAGTCGTTGTTTTCAGATCGCCATTTCCCCTTTTATGTGCGCAAATAGAAGCGATTTACCAGTGTCCTATTCTGAATTACTCGGACGCTACGGCGAATAAGATGACTGATCGAAAACACGGCTTCGAAACATTAGCCTAGCGAAAGTCTTGTGGGTCTCGTCTCCTTCAAAAATATTTTTTTTTATGCGACACTTTCCAGAATTATTCCAGCAGTCACTACTATAGGTTTGTTCTCCGTTTTCTGGAAGATTCGGACAAAATTAATATCATTGTGATCATTTCTCTTGGCCAACTTATCAAGCGGTGCCGTGACATAACCCCAAGCGTCATAAGCCCAAATTTTAGCATTTGGTATTATGACACATTGGAAAAGCGTCATAGGGCCAATTTGGCTTTATGACACTTTCGCTTGGTGCTGTTTTCAACAATTTGTCCTCGCACCTACCCCAAAACAAACAGCGACCCCAAGCGGGGGGTGGCAGGGGGGCAGCATGCCCCCCCCCCCCCCTATATGCATTACACTGTTTATGGGATTAGTTGCGAGATCGCAAGTAGATTGCATAAACAGTACAATGCCTATGGGGGGGTATGCTGCCCCCATGCTACCCCCCTGCTTGGGGTCACTGTTTGATTTCGAGTAGGTGCGAGGGGTGCCGTGACATAACCACAAGCGTCATAAGCCCAAATTTTGAAATTTGGCCTTATGTTGCATTGTGAAAGTGACATAAGGCCAAATTTTAGCATTTGGTATTATGACACATTGGAAAAGCGTCATAAGGCCAATTTGGCTTTATGACACTTTCGCTTGTTGCTGTTTTCAACAATTTGTCCTCGCACCTACCCCAAAACAAACAGGGACCCCAAGCGGGGGGTGGCAGGGGGGCAGCATGCCCCCCATATGCATTGCACTGTTTATGGGATTAGTTGCGAAATCGCAAGTAGATTGCATAAAAAGTATAATGCCTATTGGGGGGGCGTGCTGCCCCCATGCAACCACCCTGCTTGAGGTCACTGTTTGATTTGGAGTAGGTGCGAGGTACGGTTTCGAAAATTTGGCTTTATGTCACTTTCCGGATTTGGCCTTATGACGCTTTGTGAAAGTGACATAACACCAAATGCTGGAATTTGGCCTTATGTCACTTTCAAAAAGCGACATAAGGCCAAATTTCGAGATTTGGGCTTATGACGCTTGGGGTTATGTCACGGCACCTTATCAAGCTGTAGTACCGCATCCATGTTACAACACGTCGCCGTCTAAACGCAATCTGATGAACGACTGCTGAGGATGTTGTCCGTCTTCCCTTACGACGAAGTTATGATCAGGATTAAGTGGATTATAACACTCTCACTTTACTGCATTCCTATTGGTCCGCTTGTGGGGTTGATTTGACCTCAATAAAAAATCGGCAGGCTTCCTTCTTCGGATCATTACATCACTGAGGCCATTCAAATGCTTGTATTATTGCATAAAAATAAAAATGTTAAATGTATCCCTAGGCTCACCTGGGTCCTGGGTGTTAGAATTGCCTAGATGTGATTTGTTTCCCCATAGTCGCCTTCTACGACAAGCGCTGTTTTAGGTGGGCTCTCCAGTGATGTTCTTAGCTCGTCCCTGTACGGAAGTGCTGAAGATGTTAAAGGTTAAAAAGAAAACAATTGGTTTTCCACCACAGAAGTGTGCTTTTAACCAGTTGAAACGTCCTTCGTGTTTATATGTTAAAATACAACTATCAAACTCCCCCTAAATTATTTTCTTGAATCCCCTTTAAAATACGCATGCAATAGTTTCTAAACAAATCCCCGATAGTTTTATAAAACCCTCCCCGATGCAGTCACAGGATTCCACGTCTTTCAGGAAAGTTACTTGTCTTAGACCCCGACGTAGACCCAGAGTGTGCCTTACAATAAGCGAAATCAATACGCCAAGGGCAAAGATGGGCGACACATATCGTTTAGTTCTCCTTCACTGCCTACAAAAGGACGTGCTACAGACGATGTTCCCCAAGGAGAATTAAGGACCTTTTATGGCCATAAAATTTCAATTTAATAAATTGAAATTGATGGATTGCATAGTACGTGTCTATCAGCGAAGTATGGAAATGGATACCTAGCCCAAGAGTAGAACTAAAATGTAGGTTTACACATATGATAAATTGTCTGATGATGTTAGTGATCCAGTTATGCTTAATTTACGATATGGAATCGTTCCGGGGAAGGATTAATTTAAAAGATGATAGGACGAAATAAAGGCTTGACGGCTGGACATGAGTGAAACAATGTAAACAGTTGCATGTCTCCATTTAGGGATGAGTTATGATGTACGGTCGCCGTCCCAACTATCCATAGAAATGCCTCAAATTAAGTGAACATTGCACCGTCATAAAACTAAAAACTTGATTTGTGCTGCCACAACACGCTATAATAAACCACGCAAAAGTGTTAATGCGTCATTTATGGCGGCCATAATATGGTTTAGGTCTCCCTCCAGACCTCAGACTGTAAGAGAGCTCGTAAAACGCCGTCATATAGGTATAGGTGAATATCAGTCGTTAACCCTGGCACTTTAAATGCTAAACTAAAAGTCATAAAGTTCCTAATTGCTTAAATAGGTTTACCCAGCCATATAGCAAAAGGATTGTGTATGACCATTTTAGACGAATAGTATAAAAATCGTTTCCTATTGGACTTCGATTTGCTCTACCGTTTAACTGACGACTTTGATGAACCGTCCCACGTCATCGTTGAGTTACCAACAAGTCTTGCGCATCAAACTATTTCAACGAGCAACTATTCAAAGGAGTTTTGTTTCTTATTTATTGGCAAAGATAAACCGCTTCTGTTTAAAAAGGGCGACTGTGTGAAGTCCTTTATTATTATTTTATATTCCAACATAACTTCCCTGACAAAAAACATGACCTTCCCACCACAACACAGCGCCACAGAGTACAGCTGAACGTCTGTGGCTGATTTATTGGCAACACCCGGAGAATTTCTGTTCCAAGTTGTTGGAACATTTCCTCTTTTGGGCGAACAAAGTACAAAACTACGGATATATACCATATAGCAAAATGAATGGTGCGCCGATTACAACATGATTCGCCCATCAACCGATTTTACTGTTTAAAAACACGCTCTGCGGCGGGTACCAACAATTGGCCTGGTCTGACATTTATCCTTTTTCCACCCAAACCCCCAAGTCGAGGCCCATTTCCATGAGAAGTATTAATCCCATCACAGTGTACAATGAATGGAGTGCGATTCATATATAGTTGTAAGCTGGCACTAACACGACTAGGAGTAAGGAAATTGCTACGGACAATTTGTTTAGTTATGTATCGGATACAAGGGTATGTATTTTCCTTGTAAGACGTCAGCTTTAAGGAGAGTAAGTCTTTGGAAGGTGCTGGTATCGTAATAAGTGTTTCATTTGTGGTTTTTGACGGTGTATTACTTTTTGGGGAGAGTGCGTGCCTATTGTTTATATTGATGAGGGGGTGTTACTATATACATTAAAAGCTCTTCACCTAATGGCGAAAGGTATGGAACGAACTCGTAAATTCAAATCAGACACATTGCAATAAGAAAAAGACATTCGCTGGTACTAATAACGAAATAAGTGTGAAACTTAAATCTGTAGTGCCTCCTAGGCAAATGATGTTTCAATGAACTTTAATTGGAGACCCACCTTTAATTAATTATGGTTTTGGATCAATGCTGACAGGGACGACCAGAAATACGACGAAGCTAGCGCAAATCCCTACACGCGGATGCATGGGAAAGTGACTAAAAGTGATGTCAAAGCAGGAGGGGTCAATTGCCGATGTGTAAAAACGTGAAGTGATAAATAAGTTATCGTTTCAGCTTTCACAGCAGTTTTTCATTTTATCACTTCACGAACACCTCTTATGCGATTCTCGAACGCTATATGATAAATGGCTGTCAGAGTGTGTACTAAAAAGTACTAAATGAAAAATCCTGTCACTTATGTGTCATTTTGAAAGATTTTATTTATTTTAGTTGCGTTTTGAAATGTCCGAAATAATTCTGTGGCATCAAGGAAAAACAGCATAAGTAGTTTTTAGCAACTTTTCAGGAGCTCATGTTAAAAGTTTGAAGTCAGGTTGTAAAAAACTATGCAGGGCATAGGGAAAAATGTAATGGACAAACAAAGACAGTAAAAAGTTTAATTTTGTGCAATATTTTTTTTTATTTGTTACACATAATAACCTTTTTTGAATTAAAAAAGACTTATGTTGTTTTTCCTTATTCAAATTTTATACTTTTCGGGAGTTAAGTCGTCTTATGGCTTCTTCCTTTTTGATTTTTTTTAACTTAATTTGTTAAGAAGACTTACGTTGTTTTTCCAAAATGACATTAAATTGGAAAATTGGTTTAGGTATACTTATGTTCGTCTTTCAAAGTGTATTCTGCAATCAAAAACTTAGGCAAACACCCCAAAGAGAAAAAAAAGTTTTTAAATAGAAGACAAACTTTTCTTTCTTTTATTTCATTACAACTTCTGGTATATTTGGTTAATAAAGGTATAATAATTAAAAATCCAATTTTATAAATTATCACCATCATCATCATCATCATCATCATCATCATCATCATCATCATCATCATCATCATCATCATCATCATCATCATCATCATCATCATCATCATCGTCATCATCATCATCATCATCATCATCATCATCATCATCATCATCATCATCATCATCATCATCATCATCATCATCATCATCATCATCATCATCATCATCATCATCATCATCATCATCATCATCATCATCATCATCATCATCATCATCATCATCATCATCATCATCATCATCATCATCATCATCATCATCATCATCATCATCATCATCATCATCATCATCATCATCATCATCATCATCATCATCATCATCATCATCATCATCATCATCATCATCATCATCATCATCATCATCATCATCATCATCATCATCATCATCATCATCATCATCATCATCATCATCATCATCATCATCATCATCATCATCATCATCATCATCATCATCATCATCATCATCATCATCATCATCATCATCATCATCATCATCATCATCATCATCATCATCGTCATCATCATCATCATCAATACAAGCAGTCGATGAAGTGGTAAGTGCCGTCCGAACGGCTCAGCAGGGAAATAACCACTCAAAAAAAGTAGTCGTCCTGGCAGCCTTAGACGTGAGAAACGCCTTTAACTCAGCCAGGTGGGCTGATATGTTAAACGCCCTGGAGAATACATTCAGAATACCACGATATCTTCTACGGATGGTGAAGGACTACCTCAGGGAATGCGAGCTATTATACGACACGACAGAGGGACCCCGCAGAAAGGAAATAACTGCTGGAGCAGCCCAGGGCTCCATACTGGGCCCCGATCTGTGGAATATCTCCTACGATGGAATCTTCCGCATGAAAATGCCTGAAGACACGTTCCTAGTAGGTTACGCAGATGACATCGGTGCGGTGATTACCGCAAAGGACACCGAAGACGCACAGAGAAGGCTTAATCAGGTCATGAGACGCGTACACGCCTGGATGGAAGACCATGGCCTTTTTCTAGCGGAAGAAAAAACCGAGATAGTCCTCTTAACTAAAAGATACATCCCGACGATAATTGAATTCCAGGTAGGCTCCGAAGTAATCACCAGCAAGATGACAGTGAAATTACTTGGAATAGCCTTAGACTCCAAACTCACGTTCTGGCATCACATAAAGTCCGCAACTGAGCGAGCTGTGAAGGTCACCCAATCACTCAGCAGGCTAATGGCGAACGTAGGTGGCCCAACGGCAAAGAAAAGAAGACTACTGATTTCAATCACCCATGCCATTCTACTGTATGGTTGTGAGATCTGGGCCGATGCCCTCAGACAGGAGAAATATTAAAAAAAATCGCAGCAGTACAAAGGCTAGGAGCACTTCGAGTAGCAAGCTCCTACCGAACAGTGTCGGAACCAGCCGTTCTTGTTGTCGCGGGAGTGACACCCATCGATCTCCTAGCGGCAGAGAGAAAGTACGTATACGAGAACAAGACGGAAGCAGGCGTGGAATCGGCCACTGCAGAGGCGAAGCAGCTCAGCAATCAAGAATGGCAGAGAAGATGGAGCGGCGAAACAAGAGGAAGATGGACGGCGTGGCTAATCAGGAACATTAATGAATGGCCGGAGCGGAAACACGGTGAAGTGAATTTCTATGTCACTCAGTTCCTGACTGGGCATGGATATTTCAACCGATACCTCCACAAAATGGGTAAAGTTGGGAGCGCAGCCTGCAAATATGGCGACTCTCGGAGGACGATGCTTACCATACCTTTTTCATCTGTAGCAGATGGGCAGCTGAGCGAAACAGGCTAGAGTCGGAAATAGATATTTTCACCCCAGATACCGCCGTAACCCAGATGACGATGAGTACCGACGCCTGGAACAAAATCTGTTCATTTATCGAAACGGTACTACGATCTAAATAGAGAGAGGAAGACGAAAATATACCCTCACAAAACGGATGAAATCCTCATCGACACGAAAGAACACGCAAATGTTTCAGCAGGCACAGACGTCTTAGGACACAGAAGACTAACAAGACGGCGTCCTTTTACGGACTTATAAACGGCGCCACCCTGATGTAATGCCAAGAGTGGTTCCAGGGTGGCTTATAGGCCGTAAGCGGGGAGAGTTTAGTCCGTGAGAGTCGGACACACCAAGTGGTGATGGCCTACCACTTGACGGTATTCTCTCCTCCTCCTCCAAAAAAAAAAAAAAAAATCATTATCCATCATCATCATCATCATCATCATCATCATCATCATCATCATCATCATCATCATCATCATCATCATCATCATCATCATCATCATCATGATCATCATCATCATCATCATCATCATCATCATCATCATCATCATCATCATCATCATCATCATCATCATCATCATCATCATCGTCATCATCATCTTCATCACTGCAAAGATCTGAGTGAATATTGGTATTCGTTATTGTCTCAACAATTAAGCTTCGATAAGATCCATGGAACTGGGGCTCAATGAAGTCTAACAAGAAGAGAATATCTTTTGCTGTTTCCCTTGAAATAGTATTTATATGTTGAACTAGTTGACCAAGCTCGCCTTGCTTCGCCAGTCTGCCACTTCTCAAATTTAAAACAAAATAATTGCTGATAAGAACTGATAAACAAAACTTCCTTCTCATTATATGGATATACTCTCAGTGTGACTCCCTCTCAATCTCAATTACAATTCATACCCTATCTTTCTCAATACCATGCGCCACAAAAAAAAAACAACCCAAACTACAAAAGATGCATAAAAAAAAGAAAAAAAAAGCACACAGCACAAAAAGTACAGAGAGTGAGAAACAGATTTGTGCCGCACAGACACTCAATTTTTTCTCCACTCAACGCTGGGAAAATTCAACGATCTAGCTTCAATCGAACATTTTACTTTTTTTGAATTGTATAAAATGTACCTATAGTTTAATGCTTATTTTTCAACCTCAGGATAACCTACATAGACTATTTATATCTTAAAATCTTTGTAGATAATTGAACTTTATATTAAAAAAATCCTTTTTCATTTGGATGAGTCATTCTAAATCTAGGAGCTGGAAAGCATTCGAGAGTTACAACTTTTCTTAGATATCAGCTTAGATCTCCGCTTCTGGACAGCGGATGAAGTAGCCTATGTCCATTCTCAGGCTCTAGACTATCTGTGTACCAAATTTCATTTAAATCGGTTCAGTAGTTTTGGCGTTAAAGCGAGCCAGACAGACAGACAGACAGAGTTACTTTCGCATTTATAATATTAAGGGAGGTATGGATTTGCACGATATCAGTTTTTTTGCAAAATTTACGCCGCGTTTTCTCAAATTGATGGACTTATGTAAATGGCATATTTTTTTATAGAAAAGGGTGCCGAATTGATACTTTTTATACCGAAGCCATCGAAAGTCTCGCCACGAATATTTTTCCCCATCGGTATTGGCTTTTCGCCAAGTAAATTTGTCTTTCGAAGCTTCTGCAAAATCAAGAAAATTTGACTTTTCCATTTCGATCACTTTGAAAAAGTTTTTGTCCCTTACGGAAGCTATCAAGTTTTGCCAGTCTCTAGGATGGTGAATTTTAGATGAAGTCCTTTTCTTTTTTCTGTCAATAACCGAGTGGTCAGCATCACATTCCATGTGAGTATGACCTGACTCTAGGAATTTAACAACAGAGACCTCCTTTTCAATGTGTTCAAAAACACAGCATGCCATGTCATTGCCAGCTCTTTTCGCTACTCCTTCATGCAACATATAACCAAAAGGTTGATCCGTCGCTAAGATTATATGTGCACAACTGACGCTTGAGATGTTAGTTTCTAAAAACGGAGTAGACAAGCATTGCTGAAGGTCGAACGCATAGGCTGCTACCCTAGGACCAATTTTGACGGACTCTTTCTCCTTTCTTTTACACACATAGGCAAAATCAGCTTTGTATTTTGAGCTCGTCTGTTAACTGTTATTTCACGTCTGAGTTTTCAGTAGCTGCTATTTTGTGATGGAGTTTGTCGCAAATTCCACAAGTATCTAGCTGTGGAGACTTAATTCTTAGGTTGAGACCATGAAAGACTTGTGAGTATTTGGTCAAGCTAACTGGCTCTAATATTTCTACGCAATACAGCTCATACATTTTTGCTATTGTTAAGCCAGGTTGTAAGTAATTTTTTTAGGTGTCTCGTCTAGTACAATGGCTTTCATAGACTGGAAGTTTGTTTATTTGCGCCTTTATCTCCACTAGTTTCGACTCGGAACACGCATTTGGGGGTCTCGAACATCCCCTTCTGTTTATTAAAGTTGTACATGGTGCATTTTTTTTCTTACTAATTATGCTCCTTATGAAACTGTTTATTTTGCCAAAACAACATATAAAACAGTTTTTGCATACCAGTATCCGTTCACCCGACAACTCAATATAATACTCACAAGTAAGCTGGCGGTTTTTCGACTTAGCACCTAACTTCTTAGCCTTACACACAGACTTTTCTTTTAAATAAATCATAGAACTCATATAGAGAACCCTTATTATTATTTATTATTATTATAGCTTCCTAATGCCCAGTAATGATTAAATAAAATGTTTTGGTTCTGTTCTGACAATTTGCTTCCGCAGTAGTTTCGGCAAGTCGACAATGATTTCGATTCTCTTGCATTAACACTTTTTTCTTTTTTTCTTTTGTATGACAAGCCCGTATTTCTTTGTCGTTGACGATATTTTTTTTTAGCCCTTTTTGCTTTATTGTTCGAAGAACTAGCTGTATTTACATTTTTTTGTGAATCAAAAACTCCATTATCTTCAAAATTGCGTGAACCATCAAGACCTGTTTCTAGCTCCTCTGATTTATGTAAAACGTCATTTATGGACTCCTCAATAACCTTACCCCAAAATGCATTTCTTTCGTTGTCACTACTCGAGTTGATTTGGAAGTCTGGATCCTTAATCGAATCATCCGAATCCTGCCAAATTTGACGCTCTGTACTTAAATTACATCCTGTAAGTCCGTTTGAATTGGCGGATGTTTCTGATACGCAGTTTCGAGAATTTTTAAAAGTTGGCTATGATTTAGGTTTTGGTTTTTAATAATGGTTAGGATAGTTATTTTCTGATAATTATTTGCTAGACTTAGGTTAGGTTAGGTTAGGTTACTGGGCTGACGGGGAAAGAGAATCCTGCGCCCGTCACACTTATGTCAATGTAGACCCTTTGTGATACCCTGGAGGTTATGCTTCCCTTATATGGAACCAATGAAAAAACCTATGAAAAACTTAGCGGGTTTACAAACCATCCCGATGCGTTGATGAACTTACGCAAGTCAATCACAGACTTGTCGGAGAGTTCTTCTAAATCCTGGAAGAAATATCTGCCCAGGATATTGTTTCTGATATGACAGAGTGCAGGGCAGTGACAGAGGAAATGAGGGGTATCCTCATTCACCTCCTCGTCCCCACATCCTCTGCAGAGTTCATCTGTGCTGAGTTTTAATTTCTTTGCATGGTAGCCCAGCATGTTGTGTCCGGTGATAACACCTGTAAGAGATGACAAGGAATTCTTGTTCATTTGTAGGATTCTCTTGGTCCTTTGTTTGTCATAAAGTGGCCACATTTTCCTTGTAAGGGTTTGGTGGCTCCTCGGTGGCATTCTTTGGCAGAGTGATTGGTGTGGTCGACCTTTCCCCTGGATGGACTTTGCCAATCTGGGAGGAAGGCGGCCCCATCAATTTTCTATCGCTGGTGTTATCTCCAGGATTAGCTTCCGCCGGTGTACGAGCAGTAGACTCATTCTCCGTTAGACGCTGTTCCTGCAGATACGCACGTGCGTTATGAAGCCGTTTGCGGTCAGTCTCTGTCAGTTCGTCCCATGTTTTCATTCCTAGTCTCTTTACTGTTGTCCTGCAGTTTGTTAATTTTTTACGTCTGGAGGAGGTGGACAATAAAGAGAGGTTAGAACTAGCGACAGAACAGCTGTCGCTGACCTCAAGGTTCATGCCCTCCATGGCAGCTTCTGTTTCAACGCTTTCTCCATCCCATACTCCAAGATTGGCAAATGGATTCAGAAGAAGGTTTTCTTCTTCCTCCGCCAGTTGTTCTGTTCGGGGATCGGTATTTATAGAGTCAGTGGTGCCCGATCCTTGCACCTTAGTCTCTTTTGTTTTGTTTTGTTTGTTTGTTTGTTTTGTTTAAATTGTTCATTTTATGTCCCACGAGTAAGGGGGAAGGAAGGTCCATCTGCACTCACCCCCTGTATGCAGATAAGGTGAATTAGTGTTAAAACTGGAGGTCCCCAGGTATCCAGAGTTTGCACTAGCGACTGAGCACTCCCTCAGCCATGCAGGTCTCGGTGCGTCGAACCTTACCTTGGATTTGATCCCTTTCAGTTTTCCACCCCCTCTTGTCGATTAACAACAGAGAGGGGAGTACTTAAGCCCCACCACCACGACAAGGTAGGCGATCAATCGTGGGGAGTTGCTAGACTTACTCTTTAAAAAACAGTGTCTAGACAAATGATAAAAAAACTCTTCTAAGTAGACGTTTTAAAATAAGTTGGATGATAAAATAAGGTGCAGTTATTTCATAACTCAGCTAGTAGGGGAAGGTCGTGTACCTCGGAACGATTTTCATAAACTACCATTTTTTTCTTTTCCTTTTTGGCCTGTGCTAAAAAAAAGAATTCACGCTGCAACAAAAACATTTTAGCTTCCTAAAAAAAGTTTTAACTCCTTGATGAAGTGCATATTTTTTAAGTAAAACATCAAAATTAATTAAGTGTGCTATCGTTCCAAGGTACAATAAGGTAGTGTGCCTTGGAACGCTTAAGATAAAAGTCTTAGATATTTAGAAAATAAACATCACTTAAGCTTTATTATTTAAGTATTATTTAAAATTAACTCAAAAACAAAACAAAAAAAGGTAAAAATAAATTGCAGAAATTCAGGTTAAATAAATTTTACACAAGAAAATTTCGTCTTAAATTAAACTTAAATTTTTTCTTAGACTTTCTTGCCTCTTGCCAGCTGAAAAATTTCTTCGACTGTAATTTCGTCATCATCACCGCTGAAGTCCTCGTCGCTCCCATTTTCTATTGGAGTGGTATTTGATTTTGCATGTCTGAATTTAGGAATTCGTGGAATCACAGGCAGTTCAAAAGTTTCATAATCGTCTGAGGACTCGTTCAAAACTTTTTTCTTCGCTGATTTTGGCTTTTTAGTGGTCTTGACTGTGGAGCTTCGTGCAGCAATTTCTTCCTTCTCAGGTGTGTCCGTAAGGATCCTAGTTCTGCAAAGGAACCAATGCTGCAGAGGGCGCTCTGGATGGTCCTGCTCTTTGTTCATCTGCAGTGATAAGGTCATTTACATTTTCGGTGGGTGAAGCATCTGGGTTTTCAGGATATGATCGATCCGTTACGAAGCTACTAAGGAATTCATCTTCGTTGAAAATATCGTGATTGAAGGGATATACTCCAGTTACTTCGAATCCTTTAACGATGTTTTGCTGATTAAATGCTTTTGGATAAGCCTGGCCGACAATTTGTGCTACATTGTAAATTGACATTGGTTTTCCTGGGTTGTTCAGCATCCATTCACTTGCAGCTCTATTGTAGTAACTTTTGTACGGACCAAATACCGTTCTATCAAGGGGCTGCATTTTGTGCGAAGTATGCGGTGGCAGAGTCAAAAGAACAACTCCATGTTTTCTAGCGAGATCAATGGCCTGCAGAGATATGTGGCTACCATGGTTGTCCATTATAAGCAAAACTTTGTCTTCTGGTGTTGGCTTTGAATGTGCTATAAAATGTACGAAGAACTCAATAAACAGTTGCTCGTTTGACCAGCCGGAAGGATTAGCACCACCAATACATCCTGCTGGAGCACAGTTAAGCATATGTTCATTAAAATGAACTCTGGGGAATATCAACATCGGCGGAACATGATTTCCTATTGCATTATAGCCGCGACCATGGTGACATTTATTCCTCTTTCTCCCGAAGTCATGCTTCCTATTTGTTTTTCACCTTTGGCAGCTAAAACTTTCGGTGGGACGTGAACCGTTGAATTCCCAGTTTCGTCAAGATTATAAATTCTACTTGGATCAATTTTAAAACGAGAATAGCAATCTTTCAAATTCGTAAAAAATTGTCCCACATTGCAGCGGTTAGAACTGGTTGATCTGGAAAGGCTGGTCGACTCTGGTTTTCTGAGTGATAGACTTGGGTGCCGTTTAAGAAAGCCAATCATCCACTCTTTGCCAGCTGCTTCGTTTCTTATCCACGACTCAGGAAGAATTTTTCCACTTTTTTTTTGCAAAGAGAAAAGCCAATTTGGTTGTATCATATTTGGACAATCCATAATGCAACTTTGCTGCTGTGGTAAGGTATTCAACAAGGACAAGTTCTTCTTCATCACTAAATACCTTTTTGTGTGCAATTTCGGAATGGTATTCAAACGTTGCATTGCCAGATTTCCGGTGCAGTTGAAGATGCCGAAACAAAGATGTCTTTGAAATACCGTGCTCTTTTGCAGCTCTGCCGATTGTTTCCTTATTGTAGAGAACTTTGTTGATAGCTTCCTGTAAGGCATTTCCATCCAAATGAGTTCTTTTAACACCTACCTTGCTGCGAGGCATATTCAGACTGGCAATGAAAGAAAAAACGTAGAAAGGTAAAGATGTAATAAAAGCACTTTTTTTTTATTAAAGTGATTGTACCTTGGAACGGTCCAAGGTACAATTCAAATGCCGTTCCAAGGTACAAAAAATCTATATGTCTTCTTAAATCACTATACACTTTTAAAATTGCACTAAATTGGGCTTACCGTTTCAAATTCACCAACAAAATACTTTGGGTCATTCACTAGAAGCGCAAGAATTCGATCACAGCTGCTCCCGACTTCACCACACGTTTGACAGAAATGACTGAAAAAATACTTTTTGGGTGCGAAAACCGGATTTTCTTGTTTTGTTGCACGTGCGTCGCTATGCGAGTATGACGACAGAATGAAACAAGTCGCGACATGAATACCCTTCAGACGTTGTGGACCTTTTTTCTTAGAATAAGACAGAAATGTAAAAAACTGCAATCGTTCCAAGGTACAATCGTTCCAAGGTACATGACTTTCCCCTAATGCAAACAAAAACGAGTTTGGACAAATGTTTAGAGCTTTAAAATGTAATTTTAGCGGCGCGCAAACGTAGCTAAACACATGTATACGAACTGACTAGTTTAACTAATTGAATAAAACGAATTTTTGAAAATGTAGATCAACATACCCTCAATATTCTCAGCTTGGGGACGGTCAAAACCACTTTCATTGGAACTTTTCTTAATTGCTAAAGCCAAAATTTTGCTTGCGCGAAATATCATAGCTAACAATCTTTATTTTATTTTCCTGTAATTAGAAACACTTTTGAAGCATTTAGATCTTAACACTAAAACACTCAACTGAAGTGTATGCATGCAGTACAAAACAACACAAGTCACAATGAATTATGTTTTGGTTCGCGAAGAAAACCACAAGTATAGTTATTTCTGAATATTCAGGTAACGGCTTTTGGAATAACAACACAAGTACACTTATGTTCATTTGTCCTGCAAAAAAAGTTTGGAATAACAGAACAAGTCGTCTTATCTTGGTGCCACATACAATTCCATTTTGGAAAAACGACTTCAGTCTACCTATGTTTCTAGTATGGAAATGGAAATTTCTTGGAAAAAGTGCATAAGTCTACTTTTGCTTGCATTATTTCGATTTACCGGTGTAATATAAGCGCTTGGGCGCACTGTTGGATACCCTATTCTTATTCCTATCCCTCATAAGTGGACGTGACAAAAGTCTAAGTATGGTTGAATTGTTAAGAACGGTCTACATATTTGGTTATATAACATTTAAAGGATTTTATCGAAAAAAACGCTCCCTAGCTCAATCTTGGGTGTTTCAATAAAATTGTTTTATTTAATTGTGGGCGTGTCAGTAGGCGGATTTAAAAAAAAATTAAAAATGTTAAAAAATTAACACATGAGCATAAGGGCACCCTAGAGAGTATATATTATAAATTTCAGCTCCGTAGCTCAAACTTCGGATTTTCAAAAAAAGTTTTTTTTAAATTGTGGGCGTGGGCGTTATATCATAAATTTCAGCTCCCTAGCTCAAATTTTGGTTTTTCAATAAAATTGTTTTATTTATTTGTGGGCATGTACTGACACGATTTTGAAAATTTTATATCCCGAGCAGTTTTTTTAGTCATAGATCAAATAAAAAAAAAGTCAGCTTTCTAGCTCAAAATTCGATTTTTTCCAAAATTTGGTTTTTTTGAGTTTGTGGGCGTGTCTGTGGGCGGATTTCAAAAATTCCTAAACTTGATTATTTCGGGACCCTAGAGAGTATATGGTTAAAATTTCAGCTCTCTAGGCCCAGTTTAAAGGCCTAATTTTTGCCAACGGACGGACGTACATGGCTAGATCGACATTACTATCGATGCTGAACATAAATATAGTAACTTTTAGGGGTCTACGGGCAATATTAAGGTAGAGTAAGTTAGGGTAATATGGAATATGTGGATAATGTGGAATACCCCTGTTTCTCTGTAAATTCTACAGCGACATGTCTTCCTTCATGTTCACAACTTAGGTTACTAAAAATATTTAAGTAATCTACTAATCAATTTCAAGTTGCTGTCAAACTGGCAACAGGAAAAATTCAAAAGTAAAATTTGTTGCAACCATAACTTTTAACGTGTGGAGCTTTTACTTGAAAAAAATATAGTAAAGTTACTTTTGATCGAAGTAAGACGGTTTAGATCGAGCATTGTAACTGTATTAACGTCTGTTGCTAGTTGTTGATAAAATAAATAAACGGTAAGTTACTTTTGACTTTATTTCTGAAAAGTGTAAAATGTTGGCAATATGGAATACCAAGTTGTCGGTTAAATGGAATAGTATTCCATATTATCAGCATTTTCCTTTTATGACGATTAAGACTAAAGCCCAGAATGTGTATGCAATAGATGGCCCCAAAGACCCAAACTGGTGCATAGCGCAAACAATGGAAACCAGAGGGCATGGAACAGGCCATTAAATGCGTGCGTTCGAATCAAATGGGTTACCTTAAGGCTTCAAAAGCATTCAATGTCCCCCGCGGAACTCTGTTTAGATTGGCCACTTCTGCGAAAACTCCAACTGAATTATCATGCATTTCAATTGGAAGAAAATCCAACTTCACAAATGAAATGGAGTCTGATCTCGTTAAATATATCAAAGAGATGGAATCGAGTTACTTTTGTTTAACCCTTAAACCCTACCCATCCCTGGAGAAACACTTTTACTACCCTGGGGTCCAGAAAACTCCAATATAGTTTTGTTATCATTTCAAAAACAGAAAGACGTTTTAAAATAAATTATTTTTTATTAAGATCACACACGTAGTTAAATATTAAAAATACCTTAAAGTTTAGAATCGTGGCATTCTTGGCACACAGTCCGGCTATGTTCGCCGCAAAGGGGGTTTCGGCACCTGCCGCATCTAATTTTCGTCTTCCGATCCTTATCCCTTGGACAGATTGCACATCTTATTTTTCCATTTACAGATGGATTGGGCTCAACTATTGGCCGTTTCTTTTTTAAAATATCTCTGAGCAGAACTTGGAGATTTGCAGGTAAAGTTGACCCAAGTAAATCGTTCTTCCATTTGTGGCATGATGAGGTCAAGTGCAAGGTTTTTGAGGAAATGGCACCTTTTTTGGTGCTGATTTGATGCCATTTTCAGAAAAACATATGAGTTAACACCCACTATATTCAGTAAACCGTAAAACACAGCCATCGGCCATCGCTTGGTACGTCTGGATACACTGTAGGTACATATGACAAAGTTGGTCCATCAAATCAACACCAAATTTTGTCTTATTGTAGAGTTCCACCATCTCAGGTAATTGGTTTCTTGCATCAGGATCTGCTTTGGTGTGCCTTGTTGATAACAAAGGACAATTTTTTTTTGTTTGGATTTTGGCGACAATAAAACAAGCTCTTTAGAAAAGGCAAATTTTATATTACAGTATTCCTACCCTGGGGTCTAGGGGACCCGGAAGTTGTTATAATTTCGACTGCACCTTACGCGGAATTCAAAATGACTAATGACGAGACGCCTACTGATACATTAGAGGATTAGCTTGAATAGCACCATCGTGTGTTTTGTAGTTGACAAAATATCCGCGAAAGTTTAGTTTATGCATCGCGCTGGACCCCAGGGTAGGGTTTAAGGGTAACCCAAGCAGATGTCAGGTTACTAGTTGAAAAGGAAAAAGGAACATGATGTGTTTCAATCCACTTCGAAATCATGCCGGAAAAGGAAAGGGATTCGCGAAACGCTTCATCTAGTGACTCTTCTGTAAGTTTTGTGGCTGATGACAAAAGTTCTGATGAGTTAGGGTCAGAGTTCGATTCTGAACCTCGTGAAGGCGTAAACTGCTATTTCTGTGACGTATCCTATACTGATGGTCTATTAAGGGACAAATGTATTCAGTGCAACATCTGGTCACATAAGAAGTGTTTCAAAACATTATATCTATGTAAATGTTGTGATAATTCATTTATATAATTCAAACTCTGAACGTATCTAACAAAATAAATCTTACAAAAAGGAAAAATTCGGTTATTAGTAATATGGAATATTCCATATTGTACTCGATTTTTGGTAATATGGAATATTCCATATAACACGCAAATTTTGTTGAGCTAAGATATTTGACCTTTTTACGTAAAAAACAGTAACAGAAAAAATGCAAATTTTCATATTGTGGCAAGTTTAGCCAAGGTACCAGAAAACATTATTAGTCTATTGAAACATTTGACGGGAATTTTGGACCAAAAATGTAAGCGCAATTTCAAAAATAAAAAGGTGTATTCCATATTACCCGAACTTACTCTATGTTACAAACTATGCGTCAAAATTAATACTCGTATACCCTTAGAAGAGGGTATAAAAAGAGTTTTAGACAATCTTTACTTATGCTGGGAACACGACTTATGCGTTTATTTCCTGAAACACAGCAACAGTAAGAGATAAATCAATCAATAAACATAGGGGCGGGCTACAGTCCGCTTGGGCGAACTGTTGGATACCCTATTCTTATTCCTATATCTCATAAGTGGGCGTGACAAAAATTTAAAGGATTTTATCGAAAAAAACTAAGCTTTTGTAAATAAAAACGCTCCCTAGCTCAAACTTTGGTTTTTCAATAAAATTGTTTTATTTAATTGTGGGCGTGTCAGTAGGCGGATTTAAAAAAAAATTAAGTATGAGCATAAAGGGCACCTAGAGAGTATATACTATAAATTTCAGCTCCCTAGCTCAACTTTTGGACTTTCAAAAATAAAAAAAAAATAATTGTGGGCGTGTCAGTAGGCGGATTTTGAAAATATTTACACATGAGCATAAAGGGCCCCTAGAGAGTATATATTAAAAATTTCAGCTCCCTAGCTCAAATTTTGGTTTTTCAAAAAAAATATTTTATTTAATTGTGGGCGTGTCAGAGGGCGGATTTCAAAAATTCTTAAACTTGATTATTTCGGGACCCTAGAGAGTATATGGTTAAAATTTCAGCTCTCTAGGTCCAGTTTAAAGGCCTAATTTTTGCCGACGGACGGACGGACGGACGGACATGGCTAGATCGACATTACTATCGATGCTGATCATAAATATAGTAACTTTTAGGGGTGTACGGGCAATATTAAGGTATGTTACAAACTATGCGTCAAAATTAATATACCCCTAGAATAGGGTATAAAAAAAGGGGCCCTATAGAACAGGGTATGGCGCATCCGATTCAAACATTAACTCAATTTTGACATAAGTCGACTTATGCTGTTTTTCCTTTTTGCCACAGAATTATACGTTTAGTTATTAATAAAAGAGGCCGTATTGAGCGAAGGTATTAATTTATATTGAGTCTGTGCTTTGTCGTAAAAAAAATAATATTTAATTCTTTCTTAGGAAGAAACTGGAGACTCTACGACGATCCCTTCGAGGTGGACAGAATCCATACGACTTAGTTACTGAGGAACACTTCATTCAGCTGTATAGATTCACGAAAGCTCTATGCATGGATTTAATTAATGAAATCAAGCCATTTCTTGATTCTACTCAACGTAGAAGTGCGCTTCCAATCCATGTCAAAGTGTTGAGTGCTTTGCGTTTTTTCGCCACTGGTAGTTTTCAGCGATCTGTTGGTCAAGATAATCTATCTTCTTTGTCCTAGACATCAGTGACTCGCTGTGTTACCGAGATTTTTATTGCGTTAAATAGAATAGCTCATAAATATGTAGAGTTTCCAACTAGAGAAGAATATCAAGCTATAAAGGTGCAATTCTACAAACAATTTGGCTTTCCGGGTGTAGTTGGATTAGTTGATGGAACACACATTAAAGTATCTGCTCCAAGACGTGGGGCGACGGTGTAGGGGTTAGTGTGTTACCTTGTGACGCGTGCGGTGCAGGTTCAATCAACATGTGGAACAATAACATACGCCATGCATTCTAAAGCCTCTACACCAAAAAGAGGATTTCTGCCTGGTAGTACAATGTACCGTTACCGAGTCTGAGTGCTCTGGGATTTGGATTTCCTTTTTTTTAAATTAAAAAAACTGCTCCAAGAAGAGAAATTGAACTCGGTTCCATCTGCATTCTGCTTTTAGCATTGTGCGACAGTTTCTGACTGCCTCAGAATTGTTGTTAACAGATTCTAGTGTCTTAAGTGTCGCCTTAATGTCGATGTAGATGGTGATATACCTTCCGGACATTGATCCCTGCTGCACTATATCTGCCGCCCTTAGAACAGCCAGAACCTCCGATTGGAAGACACTGCTTGTGTCCAGGAGTCGTATAGACTCTTTCAGCAGACGGCTATTTCTGCCATGCTCGTGTTCTCAAACACAAACTATTATACATATATTTCATGAAATAAAGAATCTATTATTATTATTATTATTATTATTATAGACTCTTTGAAGTCTGGCTCAACTGAAAAGATGCCAGAACCCGTTCCCTCCCCTGTCTTGAGAAATCAGTATTGATAGCAACCTCATTTCCTGCTGTGACTGCACCTCTTTGCCACTCATCCCTTACCGGATATGACACCTCATAAGGGATGTCCAAGTCGACCAAGGGGGAAATTTCATCTGTCCGTATAGGATTTCCAGGTAGCACACCAGTTAAGATCGTGCGGTGCCCAAAATTGCATTTATTAAACTTGCCCCAATTTGTGAGGCGCAAGGCGCTATGCCATCAAGTTGTTTTATTTTTAAAACCAGCGGGATAAGGTGCAGAAAGGTGTCCAGTGCTGCCGTGGGAGAGTGCACCTGTATTGGCTATGCTAGCCGTTCTCTGCACTGTTGCTAATTTTCAAATTATGGTTCTTTTGTTACATAGTACATATGCGCATAACCACCATCCAGTGTACCATGGCGGGTTTCAGGCCCCATGTATTGCCTATTGTTCTTTTACAAATAAAGAGGGAATTATATGCTTCCTTAATTTTTTTCCTTATGTTGAGAGTCCAATTTAATTTTCTATCTAGGATTACGCCCAGATACTGTTCCACTCCGTTGAGTTTCGAGAGATTGAAGTTCAATGACAGGACACTGCTGCCGTCGTTCAGTTTAAGTTTCAAGCATCATCTGAAACCTATGAGCAAAGTAGCTTTTTTTTGAAATTATCAAAACCGTTACAAAAGTTTCTGAGAAAAGCGAACTTAATATGATTTCTCGTACTCCGAGATAAATTTAAAGATGAAGCTTCCATCACAATTGGCTCAGTTGTGGCCGCACTGATAAGGGTACCAAGTCTCTTTTATATTCTTATCTTAAAGAGGTAGCTTTCCAAATGGATTGTTAAGCAAATATTTTAAGACTCGAGTCAACAAGTCTACAGCCATTTTAGAGAAAAGTGAAGCAAACAAATTCAAATACAAAACACAATTGTATCAACAAAATACTTAACTACTCTCTAAACCAATATAATGTGAATCTAAAACTCATCTCTTTGAGACAGACTCAGCAGGGAGTAGCAATGATCTGTCATTAAAGCCATCCACTTCACGTCCATTTTGGTAAATTTCAAACTTCATGAAATAAATCCCACCACAGACGCACAGACACTTGCGAAGGGCAATAACCACACAACTATATTGTATTGCAGATCTAGACCATCCTCTCATGATTTGCTCTATGACTTTTAATTAACAATACGTCTTCGCTGAAGAGCCTTAATCTCCTATTATGTTGTTTTGCCCAATTGCATAGTAATCACGAGAAATCGCATCAAGCAAACCTCCCAATGAAACCTCATCAAGAGTATTTGCCAACAGTCGTCGCAATTACATCACCAATTGGTACCACTAGTTTAAGGACGACAGTGGCGACGACGACTGCTGCTATACCACTACGATGACTAGCACGACAAAGTCGAATGGCAGATGTGGAAGGATTTGTGTAACACCATTTCTCTAAGGGTAAATGTTTTGTTGATACATTTCACTAATTGAATCAAAGTGCTATGAAGTGATTTTATGGCCACAAATAACTGTTGTTGACGGCCAAAGTGTGAATAATGGCGTTTGATATAGGGGGTATCAGTGAAGGCACAAAAAAAAATATACATTTGTTTTTATTTGCGCTATTTGCGGAATAGGAATTGTCTCTTCATTTGTGTTATTTAATATTCCCGAACGCCTTTAAAGGACATTTTAACTTTAAGGCTTGGAAAACCTATACCCAAAGTGATTCGAACAAAGTGAACTAAATTCAAACAAATATTACCATCATGGGGTCAGTCTTTATTCCTTTTTTATTGAAAGTGGCCCATTGACATTCTCTTCAGCACGAAACGAATAGCAAAAGCGCACTTCTTCGGAATCGTGTTGAATTGCATAATCGATATTGAATAATTCATACGGCAAATGGATATCGAAATACGAATGTTCTCTCGTTAGATCACACAAATAAATTGAATTATTCATAAGGATATAACTGCATAATTAATATTTTGCCATTATCCACTCGATGGTGTCAAGCGCAGTCCAATTTAGGTACAAAAGAAAACTAAATCCATAGGACATGGATCAATCAATCCATTTTGGTAAGGTAGGTACATATTAAAATCGGGATAGGAGTATTGAATTAAGGACCTTAAGGGGATCTGAAGGGTAGTAATGCAATTTATGTATTAACTATTCTATAACTTTGAACCATGCCAATAAGGTATTAAAAATTCGTCAGCTTATTTTAGATACTTTCAATCTAAACCTCAATCCTTCAACGTTGACTATCGATTCCCAATTGCTGAGCGATATCATACATAATCAAAATTTGAGAGGCTAGAAAATGCATACAGTCGAACTTCGATAATTCGAATATTTAATAACTCGAATTAAATTAATTGGCAATAGCGCCAAGGCTAAAATTTATACATGTAATTTGTATTTGATAACTCTAATTTCTTTTACTCGAATGTCTTGATAACTCGAAGAGATTATTTGGCGTCACCTACGAAAAGTCGAATTCTGAGGGGGAATCCCCAAATTTAGAGTGTTTTTACAAGTTTGTTTTATAATGCATCGCTTTCTGGGGCACTGTGTTTGTATGTTTCTACGACCTAGTATACATACCGTGTAGAAAATCGTGATTTTCGTATGTGTGAGTAAGAATTATCAAATTTCTTGTTAGTAGGGGCTGGAACACTATTCCCAGGTTATAATATTGGTTTAAATTTTTGGAAAATAAGAGGAAGAAAAAATAAAACACAGAGTTGAAGATCCGTATGAATAGTGGAGTGTTTAGATGTAGATATTGTTAGCTGTTTAGTGAAAAGTTGATTACATATTTGTTAACGTTGATATGTCGGTAAAGCGTACGTTAAAAACATTATCTCTTAAAGAAAAATTTAAACTTAAAAAGAGGTGGAAAGTGGGTCGAAAAAGAAAGATGTGGTTGTGCAGTGTTCCGGCAAGTACAGTGTCTACCATTTTAAGAAATAAAGAAAGTATTATCACTGCAATCAAAAATGGTGCTGTAAGTGTACGTTCCAAGAGACTCAAAAAATCAACATACGAAAATATGGACAAAACCGTTTTGTAATGGTTTAAATTGACAAGGATGCAGAACTTACCTATATCTGGAGGGTTATCTAAAGAAAAAGCGTTGGATTTTAGTCAAAAACTGAACTTACAAATTTTAGGGCAAGCACGGGTTGGCTGGATAATTGGAAACGTAGGTATGTACACACATTTATGTAACAAAAATCTGTACATTCAGACTTAAAGTTTTTTTTTTAAGGAATGGCATATGTCATAAAAAAGCTTGTGGAGAGAGTAATTATGTGAGTGACGAGTACTATACTAAATGGAAACGTGTTTTTTTTATCTCATTTATTGGAGGGATATCACGCAAGGGACGTATTTAATGCAGATGAGACGGGCCTATTTTTTAATTTACATTGTTACATTGATGATTGCCGCAAACATGGATGGGTCAGAAAAACTAAAACCGTTCTTTATAGGTAAAAGCAATCGACTTCGCTGTTTTGGAGGTGTTAAATGGTTTCCTCTAGACTATTAGGCAAATACGAAGGGTGGATGACAGGAGCATTTTTTTGAAGAATGGGTCGAAAATTTAGACAAACATTTTGGAAAAATGGGAAGAAAAATTGTTCTTTTCATTGATATTTCACTCGCCCTGATATACTATATATAAGGCGTAAGGCGTATATCCGCCCAAAACTTGAGTACAATGCGCATATCTGGTCTGGTGCACCAATTACTTATTTGGAGCTACTAGGCAGGATTCAAAAATGCGCGATAAAACTCATTGGTGAGCGTAACATCGTGAGATCGCTTGACTCTCTTAGTCATCGTCAGAATATCTCCTGTCTCTCGTTATTTTATCGATATTTCCACCATAAGTGCTCGAATGAAATAGCCAGTTGCATTCCACCCGTAGTACATGTCAACCGCAATACCCGCTGTGCAAGGAATGCGCATTTGATTACCCTTAAGCCTGTATTCGGGCGTACAGTGAATTACAAGAAATCTTTCCTTAGCTGTACAACACGAATATGGAATGCTCTTCCCCGCTCCATTTTTCCTACACTTTATAATCTCAAACTTTTAAGACAAACGTGCATCGGCATCTCTGCCTATCTTTTAACCGTAATTTCCTTAACGCCCCTATGTTAAATACGAGTACTATAAGCCTTTATTCATAAAGTATCACGCCACTCTATTTCAATACACAATATCTTAAGTATTATATTGTACAACTCTAATACATGCCTGTATTATTTACCTACCAAAGATTTCTAATGTAACATTTATGTAACTCTAAGCATTGTCAGTTAGCTTCTAAGAGATCAGTTAATAAAGAACTAGCAAAGGAGAAAGATTTGTTTTACTTAAAACATTACAAATATGTTCCTTTCCTGTACTTTTTTTGTCTTATATATTCGCAAATAAATACATACATATGTACATACATATATCATCATTATATCAATTTTGTATTTTACTTGATAACTCGAAGTCTTGATATTTCGATATTTTTAGTGGCAAGTCATGGTTCGAGTTATCGAAGTTCGACTGTAGTTGGTAATAGATATGAGGGCAAGACAAAGTATATGCTGTCATCAAGAAAGGACACCCAAGACAGATATAACTTTGAGGTGGTTAAGGACTTTGTCTACCTAGGCTCCGCAATGAACTCAGGCAATGACACAAGCGCTGAGATTAAACGAAAAATAACTCTCGCTGTTTCTTTGGGCTAAGAAAGCAATTGAGTAGCAAAGCCCTCTCTCGAACAACTAAAGTGACCCTTAATAAGCCCCTAATAATCCCAGACCTTTTCTATGGTGCAGAGGCATGGACTCTATCAAAATCGGATGAGGTCACTCTTGGTTGTTTTGAGATGAAAATCCTTCGAGTAATTTATGGTCCCGTCTGCATAGACGGTGAATGGGGGAGGAGATACAACGACAAACTGTACGGGCTGTACAGCAACATCGACTTAGCCAGAAGAGTGAAGGTCCAACGACTGAGGTGGCTGGGTCATGTAAAGCGAATGGTGAATATGAAAGTCATGTACCCAGGTAGGCTGAACGTTAAATCAAAGCTGACTCTAACTTGTGTTTTACTAAGTGCCAAAACAGCTGGTCTGCTTCGAAATGATGCTATAAAGTAAGCTTTCAATATTTGGCTTCAATTTAGTTAGGTTGAACACTTAATCTCCTCCATCAGTGTTTTTTTTTTATCTGTTAATTTTTTGAATATGGGCAACATGGCTGAAACCCCTTTGCACGAGGTATCAAGATGGAAAAGCTATCGAAAACTGGGAAAATTCGCGCCGTCCAAGTGTTTGCTCTATTATAGTTTAATTCTGACAAAAGCTGACAGGATCGATTTTTTTTTATCAAATTCAGACCTCACCTTAAAGTTAATCGCATTAAATTTGTTGAAGAAAACTTTAAAATAGGCAACGTCTGATAACCTTCTTCTTCTTCCTTTAACGGCGGTGAGTCATGATTAAGATTAAAGGGATCATAACACACGCACTTAACTGCATCCCTATACTGGTCCGCCTGTGGATTTTGCCAATTTGACCTCAGAAAATAATGACAGAACTGCAGATTTTGAATCACTGCGTCACTGAGGCCAATCAAATGCTGGTGTTGCTGCATTTGTGTGTTCCAGGAGTCTTTAGACCTGCCTCTCTTTCGATTTTGTATCGGAACGTTTATTGATATTGCCTTTTAGGCGGGGTTCGTAGGATCTCTCATATAAACATGACATTACCAACTGAGCATGTTGCTCCTCATTTTCTTCGAGATACGTTCTTTTACATGAAGGCTTCCTCGAATCTTGGAACTTCTTATTCGATCGATCTTTGTGATTCCTGCTGTCATGCGAAGCATCTTCATCCCAGCTGCCGTTAATTTGCCCTAATATTTTTTGTAGGCTGTCCAACATAGCGAACTGCAGTGTAGAGCCTTCCTTTCAGGTTAGGGGCATTTTTCGATCACAGAAGATGGCTGAGTTTTGCGGCCACTTCATCCACCCTACGCTGACGCGATGTTTAATGTCGTCTTTGCAGGCCAGATATTTGAACTTTTCGCACTTGAGCACCTCTCCTCCATTCATATAAATGTCTGCAATAGGTCGGAGTGAATCCGAGAACGGGAAGTACAAGTATTCTGTTTTCTTCGTACTAATGCGATACCCATTCCCTCCAAAGCTTCCACCCATAAATCAGGTGCTCGTTCCAGTGACGTTTGAACCTCGCTTATGATGGCCCCATCGTCAGCAAAGAAGAACTGATGCACTTTGGGGTCCGTCACTTTTCCTTCAAGCAGATAATCAAGGACTGTAATAAATACCAAGGGACTAAAGAAGCTTCCCTGGTGTATACCGACTTTGATTTCGAACTCCTTTGTGATGCCAACGGAGTATCTTACTCGTGTCTTTACTCCCCCATACATGTACGTAGGTTTCTGGAACTTCTCGCTGCCTTAGCGCTAGCCATAACAGATCCCTTCTCTAATTTCCAGTTAATTACATTTTCTTTCGAAATTGGATTGAACTGGAAAAACGTGAAAACAAATCTTTTCAAACATAACCTGTTGACACGAGGCGTACTTCACTGTGAAGGAGCAATCGATGAAGTTCTTGTCATTTGTTAGGTGCCCTTGGGTGGGATCCGAACCTCGAACCTTTCTCTCAGCAGTACACCACACTAACCACTTTGTATACGAAAAAGTAGAAAACATATGAAACCAACTAAACTTCGTAGAAGCTCATTTTCGACACATTAACGCGAAATATGGACTCAACTACCTAAATCCATAAGCTTACCAAGTTCTTAGTCATCAATTTGCAACAACAAGACATTTAACTTTTCCGCATAGAATGAAAGTCAAGAGGTGTGGAAACAAGTTACAAGTTACATGACTTATAAATGATACCACATTCCATCCACATGGTGAATGCGGCGATCAAAGCCGACAGATGATGAATCGCGTCTCCAGTAAGTTCTCTTACAAGGATTAACGAGTTTCAACCCAATTTGTGAATCGTTAAATCGGTAAGATGAGCCGCCCTAAAAACGCATAGACCTGTTTTTCAAAGAATTTTAAATGTTCATTATTTTACTCATCATGTTGATGATACTCGTACATATTCATGAAATTATAAAATTCCTGAATAAAAGTAAAACAAAATAATTGGAACTCTTCCCTCCAGTTTAAGTCAAAGGCAAGAAAAACATCAACATATTTATGCTTAAACAAGATGTTTTTTATGTGTGCTGGTATGAGGATAGGGATAAAGGGGATGTCACCCTTAGCCGCGAAACGTTGTTTATTTGCCATCAAATTTAGGGTGTAACGCTTTTAATTAATGTTCACTTTGATGAGAGTTTAATTAACTTATTTTGATGTCGACTCACACTTAACAGCGTTGCAATGATATATTTTTCCCGAATCATTTGTTTAATGCTTTTCAAAATCATGCTTTTATTTAATTATTTTATTTTATTAACTTATTTCATTCGAACTAAGACATAAATATGTTTCACAATATAGTGAAAGCTTTGTCATAAAAATATCAATTGTGATAGGTACTGGCTACTAAAAATACCTGCTCAAAATTTAATGGGATGTAGTAAACATTTTATTAAACAGACAATGAAAAGCGGTAATCAGATCGAAAAAGATAAGTCAATATTTAATACTAAATATAAAAACGAAACGTCTGACAAATATCCAAGAGTATCAAATTGGATCATATCTTGGCCATTTCAAGCATTGCTCAACAATTTATAGATAGAAAAAAGAAACTATACACTTGCTTTGTTGATTTTAAAGCTGCATTCGATAAAGTCAATAGACAAGCTTTAATATACAAACTTTCTTGCATTGGTTTGTCAAGAAAGTTTCTCGAAGTGTATGCAAGTCTTATTTCGTCAACAAATGCAAGGGTATGGGACGGTTTCACATTTTCAAATCGATTTGATACAATTACAGGTGTTCCTCAGGGTTGTATCCTCAGCCCATTATTATTTGCTCTGTTCATAGATGATGTCTGCGAGCTTCTTCCGGGTGGAGTTAATTTTGCTAACATTATAATCAAAGTCCTGTTGTACGCGGACGATCTAGTTATGCTTGCTGATAATCCTTTCACGCTTCAATTGCAAATAAACCGTCTAAGTTGATTTTGCGAGTCTTGGGGCTTGCAAATTAATACCCAAAAAACTAAGATTGTTATATTTGAAAAGAGACAATCAAGAAGGCGAGCGGAAGAAAAATGGTCTCTAAACAATACACACATTGAGGTTTTACAAGAGTTTAAATATTTGGGTGTCCTCTTGACCTACAATTTAAGCTATCTAAAGCACTCCAAAGAAAAAAGCAACGAAGCTAAATTGGCTCTTAATATAATGTGGCCAAAGTTTTTTTCGAACCAAAATGTTGATTTAACGTCCAAGTACAAAGTTTTCAACGCGACAGTAAATGCATGCATGGCATATGGCGTCCAACCCGTCGGATACACACACTTCGAAGCTTTTGAAACTGTACAAAGGAACTTTTTTAAGAGGATATTTCGTTTGCCTAACTCAACACCCAACTACGCCATATATGTAGAGTCAGGAATAGTCCCTATATATATACAAAATTTGAAGGCAAATGCGAACTTCATTACTAGAGTGATGAAAAGAAGTGAAACTTGTCTTCACAAAATCATCTTAAGAAAATTACTTCGAGTGAATGCTTCCCCGTTTAAAAACTGGAACGAACTAGCTTTATCTTACGAAACAAGTTTAAACTTAACAGAAACTAATGTGACCGATTGGCAGGCTCAGTTTTCTGATGTGATTGCTAAGGTGGATCACAAAATGTTTCTGGATAACCTTTCCAGAGCATCTTCGTCTACTTCAAGAGCTATTTATAGTCATTTAAACCATGAACTGCCTTCGGAAGTCTCTTACTTTAGTAATGAATTTTCAGCCTCGGTTATAAGTATTATTTTTAGAGCAAGAGTTGAAATTTTAAATTTGAACTTTATACCTTATCGATCAGACTTGCCCCAGCTATGTGATCTATGTAACGGAAGAGCGAATGAAGATATATACCATTTCGTTGCTGCTTGTCCTATTCTACAAGAAATTCGCCGGTTGCATTTTCGGGAAAGTTTTATATCTTTGGACAAACTTTTTGAAATTTTAAATGGAGCAATGGGCTGGCTCAGCCTCTTTAAATATTGCCAACATGCTCTGTCTTACCGTAACAGTTTCACATATTAAACTTAGTCGATTACCCGCTTATTGCAGTTTTGACCAAATTTTATACCTAACTATTTATTGTTTTGTTGCTGATCATACTAAATTTGATAATATCTCTTTTGTGTTTCAAATCACGTTAAAATTGATAATATTGTATAAACAGCGATTTCTAACCAAATTGTGTATTATTTTGTGTTACAAATCATGTTAAAATTGATAAAATTTTGTATAAACAGCTAATCAAATTAACCAAATTGTATAATATTTTGTGTTTCAAATCACGTTAAAATTGATAGCATTGTTTTATATAATAATATTTCTTCATATCTTTTGTTAAACATTTTTTCTTTTTTCCTTTTCTTTATATTTTAAAATTTTTGCTTTTTATTATTTCTTTTATTTTTAAATCATATTATGAAATGTCATCTCAGGCAGACGGCAGTATTGCCATGTCCTTATTCTTAAGTATACCAATTTGTAAACTTTTTGATGAAAAAATAAAGAATCTATCTATCTATCTATCTATCTCTATCAAATTGTCATGAGAAAGCTTCTCAAATTTTGCGTTCGGATTCGGCGTAAAACTGTAGGTCCCCTCCACTTCGCATGAAAGCGGTTGGAGAAGCTAGGTTCAGGCCCTGTATGGGCCGTTAAGGCCCAATATGTATGTGTCTAGAAACGAAATCAAACGAGCTACAATAAAATGACTTGAGTTCAGCCCGAAACTTCCAAGGGCCGCCTAACCTTCGCACATGACGAGGCATGGAATTCTTGAGGGTTGGGATCTGCTTGAGGAACCAAAGCACAATTTATTTAAAAGATAACTTCGCTGGTGTGTCTGAACAACGTTAGATAACAAAAGGATACTCTTCTTCCATGGATAGGAAAATTTCTTTCGGACCGTTTAAGTCAAGGGATTTTGGACGGTTTCAAGTCTTCAACTCACCAAATAAATGCTGGTGTTCCCCAGGGCTCTATTAGGTATGTCGCCGACTCTCTTTCTCCTTTTTAATGATATAAATGATCTCCTGTCTACTACTTCTAATCGAACCCATTCCTTCTTTGATGACAGTACCGTCATCCTCTCATTTTTGTTTCTTGGTTCAGCCTCTCATCTTCGGGTGTTGAACTGGAACCGCAAAGTATGTTAAGCTCATTAAATTCTGATCTTAACAGCATAACTAAGTGGGGTATAAATAAAAGAGTTGAATTTAATGCTTCTAAAACGCAATGCTGTCTTTTGTCATTAAAGAAACCCACACGCTCTGCCATTATCCATGAATGGCACTTACGTGTACATCGTTGAAGCTGACAGACTTTCCATTCTGGGTATATGTTTTACTGACAAGCTTTGTTGGAATGACCACATATTCGATGTCGCCAGGAACGCTGCGAAATATCTAGGCCTCCTTAAGCGATGCAAGCAGTATTTCACCCCTTCTGATCTGCCTACAATTTAGAAGGCATTTATCCGCCCGAAACTTGAGTGCAGCGCACATAACTGGTCTGGTGCACCAATAACTAATTTTTAGCTCCTTGACAGGATTCAAAAACGCGCTATAAAACTCATTGCCGACCGAGACATCGCGAGATCGATTGGCTCTCTTAGTCATCGTCGCAATGTCTCCCATAAGTGCTCAAACGAAATAGCTACCTACGTTCCACCGGTAGAACATTTCAACCGCAGTACCCGCCATGCATGGAATGCTCATCAGTTCACCCTCAAGTCTGTATTCGGACGGACAGTGAAAGAACCAAAGAACCTTTCCTCAGACGTAAAACACGAATGTGGAATACTCTTCCACACACTGTTTTTTCCTTCACATTGTAACCTACAAACATTCAACACGAACGTACAGCGGTATCTCTCCTTTTCGTCTTATCCTTATTGCCTTAACGCCCGCGCTGTGTAGCTATTACATGTGAAGGACAGTGTACGTTATAAAACAAGAAAAAACAAGTAAACCATGAAAAGTGACTCGAATAATTTGAAACACTGTCAAAACGATTCGGGTTGTAAACGTAGCGCTTCCTCCTGCTATCAGCATCACAGTTGCATTGCAGGAAATTTCGCAACCATAGCTAAGTATCGGAACAATAAGTGTTTTTGCTAAAAGTGTTTTTTTTTAACGAATAAGATACACTGAGATCCATAAGTGGCGTAACACACCGTATACACGTATACATATTAGTGTCTTATTGAATACCCGAATCTCTGACCAAATCGACATTTATGTACTCTGTTCTGGAGCCATTAAGTGTTATATCTGGAAAATGAGAATGGATTTTTTACTAATAATAAGCAACAACCCATTCCTCTCAGACCATTCATCGAAATACTGTGCAATAGCACTACATGGTCTCAAAATATGTTAGTTAAAGAATTTACTCGTTCGATAAAAAGTCGCAGGAAAGATTATCCGTCCGTGTTAAAATAACCCAGCAGGCTGTCCCTCTACTATCAAAATGTAAGGGGACTCCGCACAAAAACCGCTGAAGTATATATCTCCCAAGCCCTCTCTCATGATATCTTCTCCTTAACAGAAACATAGACACGGAACTCTTCAATCATGAGTTTTCCGTATTCAGAAACGATCGTCATCAAAATGACCTGAAAGCGCTTGGAGGAGGTGTCCTTATTGCTGTTCGTTCCAACTTTGAGTCACGAAAGATTGACTTTCCATTTCCACTAAATGTCGAAATTATCTGTGTAAAAACTACACTTCAGAATAAACATTTATATGTTGTTAATGCGTACATTCCATCGTCTCGTCTATGTTCTTTGTACTCGGAACTTTCCTGGCACGGCTCCGGGAAATAATCCCCCAATGAAATAACCCCCAAATGAAAAATTAAATATGTAAGTCCCCAAAATGGTATGAAATAAGTTCCCAAATAAGTATGAAATAATTCCCCAAAATGGATTTCAAGTGTTCAAGGTGTTATGACTCACTATGGCTTTCTGAAAGTGAAATAAGGCCATACGAATTCATTTACCCAAAGTGCAATAAGGCCAAGAAGTGCTAAAATAAAGCCTCGCACCTACTCCAAATCAAACAGTGACCCCAAGCAGGGTGGTTGCATGCTGCCCGCCAAACGCATTATATAAGTCCCCAAAAACCGATGAAATAATTCCCCACCTCCATACAAATTTTGGGGAGTTATTTCATCTTTCATTTTGGGGGTTATTTCCTGCAGCCTCCTGGCACTAGACCATATTTTTGAAAAATCTTGTTGTGACAGCACTCTTTTACTTATAGGCGACTTCAATCTGCCACATATTGGATGGGTACCTTCTGAGGATGATTCTCATTTCATCATTTCATCCCTGGACTCTGTCCAACAAGACATCTTGTCTTTTGACTTACAGAAAATAAGCTGTATAAAAAATTTCAGAAATCGAACTCTCGATCTTGTTTTCTCTTCTGACTCTGTTAGTACTGTGGTTCTGGAATCCCACTTCAGTATACGAGTACCTAATATAGATAATAATCATCCACCCTTAGATTTATTTATTGAACTAGGCGCACATTTGTACTAAAATAGTAATTTGTATTACCGTTCGCAATCTTTTGACTTTCGGAAAGCAAATTTTCAAAGGCTTTCTGATGACATTAACAGCTTTAATTTTGATCTTACTGCGTTATCTCATATTGAAGATGCAGTAGGTTCTTTTTATTCTTTGATGGATAACTGCATGAAAAGAGTGATTCCTGTGAAATCCTCTAGAAATCTGAAAACGTTCCATCACTGGTACACTAAAGAGCTCAAATCGATACGAAACAGACGTAATAGGGCTTGGAAGAACTATTTAAAAAGTCTTTGCCATTCACATCTTGAACTCTATTTCACATTTAATGAATCTTTATCCTGCAACTTATATATTCACTATATAAGTAAAATGGAATGCTCTTAAAAATCGCAGGAGACAATGGTGCGATAGTAGTGTATTCGCAAAGTGATTGGCAGGTCGTGTGTTCGAATCCCACGCTTTGTAAAATTGAATACACACAACAATTCGAATCTCCCTTAAGCAATTACGGCGCCACTTGTGGAGAAAAAACCCTATCGCACCAAAAACTTCTTTCCTATCCTCCTATTCTTTCAGTAGTAAGCAGCACCCAAAAACAGGCAATGACTCGTTTGCTGGGTGCTGCTTGAAGCAACGAAAATGCCTACGCTGTGGCAACATTATAAGGGGGTACTGTATCAATTACAGAAAAATAAAAAATCCCTTTAGCGCACGCTAAATTAAAAAAAAAAAATTTAACTCCAAACTTTTTTGTGGATTTGTCAATCCTTTGAAAAGGTTATCCATCGAAGCTTACTTAGAATAGTTCTACATGTGCTGATCGCTGGATGGAAGCAATATGTTTGCAGATCATTTCAGTAAGTCGTTTAGGGAGACCCCTCTTCAGATTGATGATCAATATTTTAATTATCTAACTAGCTGTTCCCAAATAAGTTTTAGTAGTATCTCATTCGATTTGGAAACAATTTTAAAATGTATTTCATCTCTGAAGAATGACTATTTATCAGGTCCTTCTGGCAGTGCACCGATTGTTCTTAAAAAATGTAGTCATGCAATTGCTCCATAGCTTAAGTATCTGTTTGAATGGTTCATTAGTACTGATAAATTCCCTAAGCTATGGAAAAGTGCTTTTATCACACCTGTATTTAAAAAAAAGGCGAACGTGGTGATATCACTAATTATAGGCCCATTTCAAAGGTTTCGTGTATCCCTATGCTTTTTTAACCCTAGAAAGATAAATCTACGTCTGTGAGACGTATGGCGTGCGAAAAAATTGATATATCCTTTTAACTGTAAGCCGCATCGGGTTGGTTGCTTAAACTAACTCAGCCGGTGATTGGAGCTTCCCCGTGACGGTAATGGTGCGACGGTAAGTACCTGCGATAACAATTTATAGCTAAACCGTACTTCTGGGAAAGGTGTGTGACGTTTGTCATTCCTTCATTTAATTTAATCTTAGTAGACTTATTTTAAACCAAAAAATGCAAATTTGGCAACTATTAGAACTTAAAGTCAATTTTAAGGTTCCTTTACAAAATAAGTTATGTTTTTTATTGATTTGTAATGGAGTTTAGGTTTTTTGTTTTTATCTGAAATTAATTAATATTTATTTTTACTGCATCATTGATCTCTCTTAATCTTTCTTAATATGGACTATATTAATAAAAAAGTGGTCTGGGTGCGACCCGCAAGGTCCACACGACTAACTCCCAGTGGGAAGAAATAAAAAAACAATATTTATTTTTTAATCAATTATTATTATTATTACTATGATAATGATTATAATTATCCGTAATAAAAATTCTGGTAGAAGACGGCACCCCATGCCTCGTCGTCCTCTTCCACCTCCTCTTCCTCTTCCTCCTCCTCTTGCTGTGCCTCTGTCTCCACCTCTACCAGTCTTTCTTACCCAGCCACCACCTCCGCCCCGGGGTACATCTTCTTTTAGAGGTAGCCCTGCTTCCGGGGCCTCTTTTTTTATCACTTTTAGGGGTGTGGTGGCTACCACCATTTCTTCCCCTAGCTGTAATAATAATAATCATAATACAGTAGTCCCTCGATAATGTGAACAAAAAACAAGGCGTTTTCGGATTTTAGAGGGATTCACATTACTGGAACTTTTTTTCAGTACTTACTAAACTGATTGAAACGATTTTCATTTTTATTAAAAACAACACAAAATGACAGTTTAAATGTTTATTAATTTAGAAGAAAAACGAAAATAAAATAATTTTATTCATTTTAAAAAAAAAAGCAAAAAAACATTTATTACGCCATAGATATTGGTATGTAGATATTCTCAATTTTTGGTAAAATATTTTGTTATTTTGGACTGGCAAATAGCTTGACTTAATCTTTCTATTGCTTCTGCCCTTAACTTCAGCAAACTGGAAATCGTTTCTGCGTCCAATTCATTTTGATCGGCGTACTCAAGAAGCGTATTTGTACACTGGATCGCTTGCGAGCTAGCTATTTTGGGAGCAGCTGGAGTGACTTCGTCGCTTTCATTCCCCGAAGTGTTCTCAATTTATTCAGGTTCATCAATGCCTTCTAGGATGACCCAGTCTCTAACTTCTTGGCTTGACATGTTGTGTTCGGTATCTATAATTCCAAGGAGATCATTGATTTCTTGTAACTCTCCTTGAAGCTGAGTTTCGTTTAGTGTCCTTCGTAATTGGATAAGTGGAATTAAATCATCATCTTCCCAGTTGTCTTCTTTTGGCAGTAAACATTTAAAGCACTTAGCGATAGAGGAAGCGGGGAGCTGCTCCCAAGATAAAAAAAAAACAACAGGTGGGTGGTAAGTTTAATGTTATGATGTGATTTAATTTAGAAAAACAAATCTTAAAGTTCCAATATGTAAAGTGCTTACCTCTTTAGTAAAATTTTCATTAAACCAATTTTGAAAGATTTCACTCGTCATCCAAGCGTTTTTGCTCGACCTATAAATCAGTGGAACTTTGAAACCTGAAAAATCTCTAGGGCATTTAGACTTCCCGATAACTAATGGAGTGAGCTTATGCGTTCCAGTTACATTTGTGCAGGCCAAAAATGTTATCCTTTCCTTGCTAGTTTTTCTCCCTGGTGCTGTACGTTCTTTAGACAAGACGAGTGTTTTACTAGGAAGAAGCTTCCAATATAGGCCGGTTTCGTCAGCATTATAGATTTGTTGTGGTGTAAGATTTATTTCTCGGATTGTTTCATGTAATTTTTCAAAAAATGGATTAACTGCGCTGCATGACAACTTTTCGCCGCATATTTTTAATGTTCTTACACCATGCCTTTGTTTAAATTTGTACACCCAACCTTGACTAGCTTTAAAATTTCGAGCTTCTTTAAATTGCAAGTTGAATTGGTTTGCTTTTCGGCAGAGTAAATCTGTTGAAACTGGAACGTGGTTCTCTCTTTGGTTTTTTAGACACTCGAACAATGCATTTTCCATTTTAGGCATTTCGGATTTCCTTAGCGTCTTCCTTTTTCCTGGTCCAGATTCCGTTTGTTTAAAATGGTCCAACAGCTTCTTCGAATTTAATTTTATTGCAGTAATCGTTGACCTTGACACACCATACTTCTCAGCTAATGCAAATCCAGGATGTCCAGCATCTAGTTCGCGTAAAATTTTGCACTTATCTTTAATCGATAAAAATCGATGCAATTTTTGTTTGGAAGCTCAATTAGGTACCAATTGAGCTTATTTTACTGACAAAACGAAAAAAGAAACACGAACCACACGAGATACAACTGACTGAAAAGATATAACCACGAACTGATCATATAGCATACCTACACTTGCAGATACGGTGAACATGAGCCTAAACAGAAATCATCATGTCCTGATAACGTTCGTCGATTTTAGTAAGGCATTCGACACACTATGTCACAAAAAACTTTTAGAGGCTCTTACAAAAATTGGAGTGAGGGGAAACTTAGTGAAGTGGATGGAAAGCTACATATCTGGAAGAACAACAAAGGTGAAAATACTTAATGCCTTCAGCGAAGAAGAAGATAATCTCTATGGTGTTCCACAGGGCTCAATATTAGGGCCTATGTTATTTATACTCTATACAAATGAACTCCTTCGCGTATTTAAAAGGAGTACAGTTTTTGCCTATTCAGACGACATAGCAATCGTTGTCAAGCATGAGTGCCTTAAAACTGCAACGACTATCATGCAACAGGAGCTCGACAAACTTTCGAGATGGTGCCATGATAACGGACTTGTAGTTAACGCAGACAAAACCAAACTTATGCATATTCGCACACCTTTCCAGCGTGATCCTAGCAACATAAATTTAATACTACGAAACGATGAATGTCCAGCAGCAGGAAGAAGACAAGTGATTGAGGTGGTCAAATCCATAAAATACCTGGGAATTATTATTGATAACCGTTTCATATGGCAAGATCACATCAATAAAATTAGGTCAAACCTCAAAAGTGCTATGTTTGCAATGGTGTATCTTAAAAGATACACTTCCAAGGAAGTTCAAGAGCAAGTTTACTACTCACTAGTGGAATCCCGATTAAGATATGGGGTTTTAGCATGGGGTAATGCGTCTGAATCCCATTTAAATAAGATCACCAATATTCAAAGGCGACTGGTAAAAACAATTAATACTAATAATGTTTATTTTAAAGTTTTAGATGTCAAAGGTATCCTTAGGTTAGGTTAGGTTTAGGTGGCTGTTGGCAGAAGCCGACACACTTAGACCAATTTAGGTCCATTGTGATACCATGTATAATTATCTACCTCAACTATGTAGATGGGACTGGCCAACGACACGCGGTTGTTCTCAAACGGTCCCCCATCTACGTACTAACCGCGCCCAACGTCGTTTAATTTCGGTGATCTGACGAGAACCGATTAACTCGACGTGGTATGGTCGTTGGTTTATTAAAGGTATCCTTAAAATGAAGGCAATCCTTGAATACTACAATGATCTTTGCTTTCAACAACCAGTACAACATAACTTGAACACACGAAGACGAGCACAAGGACTCTTGGTAATACCAGACACATTTAATGTATACAGCAGAAGCCAACTCAGCTTTAGAATACCAACAATAATGAATGACATACCAGCAAATCTTAAGATCATCCCAAATTACAAAAAACGTAAAAAAGAGCTTAAAACTTATTTTGTGAATCTAAATTTTATTCAAACGTAATGTTTATCTTTTCCTATATTTATTAAAGGAAAAGTTGAATTTTAAATGAATTATAACTTCCAAACTCAATGAAAAACAAATTATGCACTAACCACCTGCAGACAAGCAAAAAGCTTCGCAGGTAACACAAATATTATAACGAGCTTTTATTGAAGAACAACAAAAAAAAAAAAAAATATACACTCTTGGCAGCTGTTGTCTCGCTGTAGGCTGCAGCTGCATCTACAACTGAGAGAAAAATAACAGTTATTTAGTCCCTAAGATCGCACGCAAAACGAGCAAGAGAAACAAGAGAAATATAAAAACTTTTACAAAAAAATTCACATTTTAGAGGTTGAAAATTTCGGAAGTTCACATTATAGAGATGACAATGTAAAGTTTTGCCGATTCACATTTTAGAGAAATTCACACTATCGGTAGTTCACATTATCGAGGGACTACTGTAATAATAATAGTAATAAATAGTACAAAACATCAATTTCAAAATTCAGCTAGTTTGCCTTTATTTTTTTAGTTATTTATTTATTAACAAAAAAAGGCTGGACCGATTTCGCTAAAAACTTAATCAGTTCTGAGTTATGTAATTACGCTTCGAACAAATTCCATGTCAATATCATCTTTGGTTCTCCAGATAATCGTGGCGAAAGATAATTCCGAACGCACATACGTACATACGCACATACGTACATACACACGGACAGACATCTCTATAAAAACGTTGAATTTGGATTCTGGCAGTGGCGGTTCTACGGGGGGGGGGTCATCGGGTCCGGACCCCCCCCCCCCCCCCCCCCCCCCCCCAGGGAGGTCCGAACCGAACTGATTCTGAAATGCTGGTATTCTGTCCCCGATATATATATATATACATTATACGTATATGCTTTGATTTTGTATACCTTTTATTAGGGCGCATATATATAACTGTGTATTAAAAACTTATCGACACTGTGTAGCGTAGTAGACGTAGTTTCATGCAAAATGTATCAAAAGAATGAGAAAATGAGGTTAAGTTAGGTCATGACAGCATACATTTCGTAAGAAACAGATCCACTGTTACTAGTCTGTTAAGTTTCTTGCATGATTGTTCTAATGCCTTAAAGAATAAGAACGAAATGGATTGCATACACTTACTTCTCTAAGGCTTTCGACCAGCTGTACCATGAAATAATCGAATTTAAGCTCATGGCTTTTGGTTTCCCACCATGTTTCAAAAAATGTATTAATTCATACCTTAGATCAAGGGTTTATCAAGTCAAATTTCACAGCTCAAGCTCAGTCTGGAGTTCCCCAAGGAAGTCACCTCGGACCAATTCTATTTATACTAGCTATTAATGATGTTAAGGCATGTATATATCACAGTACCTGATCTACGCTGATGATATGAAAATACACTCGATAGCAAATAAACCGGGCCACCCGCTACGTTCAAACTCTGATTCGATTTTCTTTTAAAGTATAAAACATACAACTAAAAAAGTAGTACCAACAGAAAGTGCTTTTCATGTCAATTAAAATGATTTTAAATTTATTCTTAAGTACCGTTAACTCACATTGTAATGAAGCAAGAAACACAATGCTAACGATTTGCTTTGTTTTGTCTAGATTTCGCGATTATCGTTCTTTTTTCTACAAAGAGGTTATTCAGTTTCTGTTATATTTTTTTTAGATGGCCCACACTCATTGCAATCAATTACAATAAAACATGATAATGAGCAACCCAAGTGACGATGCATTGCACAGTGCTGGCATTGACTCACTCGCGTTACGTAAACAAACCGATGTGACAATCTATTATGACATTGGTGCCATTCATTGTTCTGCTTATCGCTTACGAATTGCCAGATGTGGATCGAAGAAGTTATTCGATCCCTTCGATTCGGGTCACAAGTTGAAGTGGATTTGATAATGCTATGAAGGGACTAATTAGTATATAAGTAGAATAATTTTGGAAATAAAATTAGATTCAATTTGACTAACAAACATCTTGTATCTCAAACTCTGGCACTTTATGGCGTATTGAGCCTGCCTTTCACTCTCTTCTTCCTCCCTTGACAGGACAGTACTAAAGGAGTACCGTACATACCATATAGATTCCAGGACTATAGATTGCTGGCCCATTACATGGCAATCCTGCCTGATCCATAGACATAACAGTACCATCAGAGGTACATTACACTTTCAGACGTACTTTACACTTAATTAATTTAATTTAATTTTTATTATTTATGTACAAATATTTAAGAAAAGTCACATGATAGGGCGAAAATGCAAAGATGTGTATGTAGTTCAAAAAGCTAAATCACGTCGGCTACATTGGCTCGCCCACATTGAGCGAATTAACAAAAATACGCAGGATCCACAATAGTATTCAACACAAAATTAGCTGCAAGCATATCCCTTACTTTACTCGTTGTGTGACACAAAGGGGGCCATTCCTTATGATTATCCGGCGATCAAAGGCAAATTGATGGGCATCCTCATTTTGAGAATTCTGAATTCCATTATTAAGCAAACAGTACCATTATGACACTTTTACAAATTAAGTAGGTATGACTGACGACATATTGATTAACAAATTACACCGTTCGCCTCTTCATGAACGGGAACAAATTTCCACAGGCCTAATTACCATTAATCCGCCCCCACTTTATAGAATTATCACCGCTACAAAAGCACTATAATGTGTAGTGATACCACCCCTATGTTGTTTGATTTTATTACGCACCTCCAAAGCGTATACACATAATGTAAACGTACGCCCAGCTCAGCACACAAACTTTGCATAAATTACACGTGTGCACCACAAAGGTTGATCCGTATTAAACCCTCATTTAAATTAAATTATAATAGATAGGCGCGCAGGATATATAAATATCTTGCGAAGAGCACGTATATTAGGGTAAAAATAGATTAGACGGAAACACATAATCAAATTGTGTTTAAAACAGGTACAAGAGTTTCAGTGTTAATGGGTCGGATGTGCTTGTGACGCATCCTTGGACGCAGATTATAATGGCATTGCCTTCCTCCCCGGCCTGTTGTAGTACGAACAAATTTATTTTCGGAATATATTTATTTTGTCCTAGCCTATTTAAGCCTGCTGAAGTGTCCTTTTGTAATCCTTTCAAATTAACCTAGGATCCGAAGGTCGATTGGTATTTTTTTTTACAACGCTCTCATAAATTCCGCATCCAGTCAAGCTCCGAAGAGCATAGTTCTCCATCGAAGTGAGAAATTCAAAAATTTAATCGAATCATAGAATGAGCGCGCTTGCATCCATTCGAATCCAATTAAAATCAGCAAACCGGAAGTTAGGAACAGGAAACATAAAAAATAAACAAAAAACATTCAAGACTACGACAACGCTGGTTGTGTTAGGATCACGTATATGACACTAAATAAAAGTTCACTACACACAGTCCGGCCGACGCGGCGGCGGTAGCTGTAGCACAACATATAGAATCAAATATGTATGCTTTGCAACTTGCTACCACCGCCGCGCCGCCGCCGCCTATAAGGACGATAACGACGACGACTAGTAGGTATTCTAGTCCTAGTCCATTGTGCAGGGACGAGGAGAAAATTTGTATTCCTGGCAGAGCAATTTGTGTGAAATTGTTTACGATTACGAATATCCTTTTGATTATTGTTATGCTTGTGTGTCATTGTTGTGCGTTGTAAGCCTTTACATTTACCCTTTTGGTTCCAATGCAAGAGCGTATAGGCTGCTCTATTGTGCTGAGTGAACCTTAACGAACGGTTCTGTGAAAATGGAATTTTATTTGTATTCACGGTTAAGTGAAGTTAATTTATGAAAAAGATACTGGAAAGGCAGGAAATCTAGCTATCGTTTCTGTGCGACACACCGATTTAGAAATCTTCGTAAAGGATGCAATTGCTCCGAGTTTAATTGCTTACGATGGATATCAAGGGTTGAATATACCTATGCATTTAAGAGATACAATGAAAGTTGTGTCTATTTGTGAGAAGGACCCCAAGAATGATGTACTAACCTTATCCAAACAAGCGGTCCAGGCAAAACCCAACTTATTAAGTTCAGTTGCATCAAAAGATGGAGTCTTTGTGGAAATAAATACAAAGAGAATCTTTGTAATTGTTTCCTGAATCACAAAGGTCGTGATTTTCAGTTATTGTGTCTTCTTATCCTTGTGGGGAGACATTTGATTGAGTTGATCTCTCTCTCTGTGGATCTCATTTTGCGTGCTCTGCTGATAGACTTTTGGGAAAATTCAATAGAAAATCTGTTAGTAGGACCTTCGACGTTGAGTTTCTCGAAGCGTATAGACGTTTTTTTGATCGAAGTCCCCAAATTTTCATACCTAGTATTTCATAAAAAAGTATAAAGAAGAAAAAAACAACATTTATAACTATAATATTTACTATATATATAACACATTAACAAAATAATTCATTTTTCTGTACAATCAAATTTACAATGCACAGCTGCACCAGATGTAATGATCCGTTACCTCTTGACGTGGAATATGTCCCTTTTCAAAGTGCAAGGCGAATTTGCATTTTGAGTGCTCCACTATCTCGCACAATTCTTACCGTACAACGTCTTTCCAAGCAAAAAGCAACTGGGAGTGCTCGGCATGTAGAGTCAAGGGAAAAGTGTCAGTAGAAGAAAACGCGCAGCTGACAAAAAAGATCTCGTCCAACGAAGGAAACAGCAAACAACGGGACTGTATCAAGAGACGATGAAACAATTACAAACAAAGAACTTAAAGAAATCAAATTGATGTTAAAAGCTTGCTCTAAGGATGTTGAATTCACCACACACAAATAAAATAAATTGAACGGAGCACTTAAGAAAAACAATTCATTAATTGAAAATGTAATGAAAGATATTTTAGAGCAAACAAAAACAAAGGATGTACTTCTTCAAGGTCTACAAAAACAAATCAACATTATGCAACAAAAACCTAGTGAAAAAAACGCGGACATAAAGAACGTTTCAATGACAAATAATGGAAATGTCTTTCAAATTCAAATTCAAATCTTTATTTAATAGTCATACACAGTAAGATACAATATCTTATTTGGTAGTGCATGCTTCAGCAAAGTGCTATATGTACTTAATTTTAAGTGTTACCAGAAGACGAGTAGGTAGGTACTGTATAATTTACAAAATCAAATGCGAGTACACCAATTTAAAAATAAAAATAAAAAAAATAGTTAAATCCAAATTCAAATTAAAACAATTATTCAATTAATTACTTATTGCTAATAAATTAAATTAAAGGGAGTAATAAGTAAAGAAAATAGAGGATGAGGGAAGAAGATAACTTAAATAACCAATCATCATCATCAAGGTGTTTCAAAGTATTGTTGCAGTTTTGCCTTGAACAGCGTTTTGCAATTTATCAATATTAAGGGTCAGGGAAGAGAGTTCCATAGCCGAATCGCATAGACAAAAAATTGACGTTCGGAAATCAAGAAACGGAAACGAATTGGTATGAGATCAAAAGTTCTACTCGAACGCGTAAAACGGAATCTGTTATAAAGGTAAGGTGGTTGTCGTGTGGGAATGCCTACACGGACTTAATAGACTAGGCATGAATAACAGAATTTCCATCTGCTGGGTACCTGGCCATGTTGGCATTACAGGCAATGAGGCAGCGGATTCTCTGGCAAGAAAAGGGGCAGAGGAACCCTTCATAGGATCTGAACCATTCTGCGGGTTAGGAGAACATACTATACGCGTAGAGTTCAGGAGACTGGAGGAAGAAACAAGGGCAAAAGCCTTTCTCAACCTCCAAGGTCTGAGGCAAGCAAAGAAACTCTTAGGAAATTACAACCAAAAGAGATTCAAAGCTTGTATCGGCCTTAACAAAAACAACCTAAGAATCCTAACAGGCCTCCTCACGGGGCACTGCAGACTCAAGGAGCACCTGAGGAAAATGGGCATATCGGAGGACGGGCTCTGCAGATTATGCAGTGAAACCGCCGAAACTCCAGACCACATACTGGAATCCTGTGGGGCACTGGCCCACAAAAGACTGAAACATTTGGGCAGGCACCAAATAACAGACAAGGACATACAAAACATGGACCCACAGCTCATTCTCAGATTCATCAAAGAAACTGGACTGGACGCTGTGCTCTAGGGAGTGTGACCTGCCAAGGATAAACCAGAGCAATACCTCGACATGCTTCACAAAGAAGTATCCAGAGAGGCTCTGAAAGAGGGCACGAACCTCTCCGAGGCACAACCAAGGGGACACAATAGACCAACAGGTCGCAGTGTAATATACCCTAACAAAAATATTATTATTATTATTAAGGTGGTTGGCGTGTCTGGAGTATATTGTGAAGCAGTACCAACGTTCTGAGCTTGAAAATGTCTTCGCGATAGATGCCATAAATTGATTTGGAATACGAGGAAATGTGGTCATATCTTCTTATTCCAAAAATACTGTTCTACGTCACATTTAGTTTCTGCCTGTGCTCATAATCGCAATTGCTGAAAAGCTCACATCCATATAGCATAATATGAATGAGCAGCGTTTTGGAAATAATTACTCTTGTCTTAAAAGGTGTGACTTTCTACTTAGCCTAGAGCATACGGAGGCCTCCATATACCCTACCTAGAGTAATTCTGATGTGGTTATTCCAAGTTAGCGTTTTGTTGAAAGTTAAACCGAGTTTTTTTGCAGACTCAACAAATTCAATAGGGTTACTATCCACATAGATATTTGGAAAATAGGATTTATCAATCGGCTACCTAGAGATAACCAAACATTTTGATTTAGAAGGGTTCAGGTGAAGGCGATTAGCTTGAAACCAGCGTGAAATCCTGTTCATGTTTTCATTTATTTCAAATGCAGCATTTTCCACAAGGCCCAAAGGAAAACTTCTCCGCACTTGCACATCATCTGCTTACATATCAACTGAGGAACTTAATAAGCACTCAGGAAGATTATTTACATACATTGAGAAAAGAAGTGGGCCCAGTATCGAACCTTGTGGAACACCTGAGCTAAGTGGAATTAAATCTGGCGAGGAGTTATTCACTACAACTGCTTAAAATCTATTATTTAAATAAGAAGCTATCAAGTTTATAGACGGAACTGAAAAATGAAATTTATTCCTAAGCTTTCTACAGAGAATATTGTGGGTAACCGTATCGAATGCTTTAGAGAAATCAAGTAGTACATATAAGGAAAGTTACTTCATCATTATCTACCGCTTGTCTGATGCGTTCTGATACATTTCGCACCCTCGCTCAAATAGTGTCATAAGTCAAAAAATCATTTTTTCGAGAAAAAAAACTTTCAAATGTTTGGACCGCCATTACTTTTGCTTTACATTACAATGAAATATTTATGTCATCTAGGGACAAATATTCGAACAATGAATATGACACTTTGTGAGATAATAGTTTGAAGTATGGGGGACGTAATGGTGCAATAAATGGATTTTCTAATTTTTTTGAGTTATGACACTATTTGAGCGGGGGTGCGATTTATTAAAGCAGTATCTACATCTAGTACAACTATGTTTTGGGCAAAAACCAGACTGATTAGTGCATAGTAGATTTCAACAGCGTCGTGCCCATTAACCAACATTGTACAACATGTAATTCGACCACATTGTCAGTGCCAGCGGAAGACTCATATTCTGGATCGGCCTGACCCACTGCCGGCTGACATAATAAACATTAAAATATTATGTTCGGGTGACCCACTGCCACTGCAGCTGTCATAATAAGATATTATGTTGCAGCGATTCGAACTTGAATGTTATGTGGCGATCTGGCACACTTCTGTTGCCACACAAAGAAATGAGCAATTACGAAGTGAATCATCGCCACTTGAAACAATGGGACATAAAAGGGAACGGCGTTGTAGCAAACCCAGAAGTGCAGTATGGGAAACGTTTACACGATTATGGCCGTCATCTGTATTCTTGGTGGTGGGGCGTACATCGTGAACGAGATATGGAAGGCGTTAACGTGGTTCAAAATACTGAAGGCGGCGCACATTTGGGACTTGCTGGACTGGGGATAATTGTCAGAATGATCAGTATACAAGCAGAATTCACCGCGAACGATCGTAGTATCTATTAATAGCTCAAAGAAAAGAAGTATATCAAAATTGTAAACCAAAATATATTGTAAACCAAAATATAAATTGTGTTATGTTCATTTATTTTGGGATCCAAGATTCTCGCCATTGAAATACAAGTTTGCCGTGGCGCATCGTTTGTCGACCACCTTTTTTTTTCTTATTCGCAAGTTGCCGTGGCGCAACAGAAGCAGAAATCATATTTCTTAAAAGCGTGGACATTATTAAGATCTATGTTTATTAATGGAACATACTATAAAAACAATGTGATTCCGATTAAAAGAAATGCGTTTCAATGGGATGTACGATTAATTCACTAGGAATCATATTGAATCAATAGGATGTGTACCATAAAGGTAAACGTTTGCCATTAAACCACATGAATGATTAAATTTAGTTTCTTCTTCTATGTTACTTATGAAAAAACAAATTATAATCACCGTGAAACATCAATATATAAATTAATAATTATTTCTAGATAGCGTACCTTGCTTGCCAATTATCTTGCAAATATTTTGTTGTTTATGTTCTATTCAATAAATGGTTTTATTTTCTTGCAATAACATCCTACTGCTTTCAATTGCGACACTGAAACTTATGACGATAATGTCCAAGCTCGATATGCGTATATTAATGGTACTCGTACATCTATTAAAACAATGGGATTCCGATTAAAATAAATGCATTTCAATGGGATGTACGATTAAATACACTAGAAATCATATTGAAACAATAGGATGTGTACCATTAAAGTAAATGTTTACCGAACTGCATGAAAAAAATATTGGCACTTATAAGTAAAAACAAATTATAATCATGTTTATCTATAAATTAGTTATTATTTCTTGATAACTTACCTGGTTTGCTATTTATGTTAAAATAATATGTTGTACCTATATTTATATTCTTTTCCAATAAATGTTCTTAGTTGGTTTCACTTTCACTCTACTTTTTATCACAACACTGAAACTTATGAAGAGATACATATTTACAATATTTGCGAAGTAGTGCGAACATTAATAATGAGCCTTTTTTTGCCTAATTTTGAACAATAGTATCAATGTTATTAAATTAAAATTAAAAACTATTAAATTAATGGTCCGCCCCATTGAACTTATGAGACACAGTCTATATTTTTTTAATTTTATCACAACTATTAAAACATTAATAGTATTTAATAATTGGACAATTAGAGTATCCTTCATAAAATATTAATGGTGCAATACTATTAAATACATTAAATTAATAACGAATACCCTATTAATAATAAAAGTATCAATACCATTGTGTTAATAGGCTGCATCTCTTTGATTTCATTAGAAAACTATTGTTTTAAAAGGAAAATCTTATTAAAACGCGTTTTATTAATCCAATGGTCGTACCATTGACGATTTAATGGGATGCTTTTCTCTGAGTGTACCTATGGCTTTGGAGTAATAATTAGAAACTCTATAAAAAAAAAACATACCCCAAGGGCGGGGCAGATGTAAACAATATTACATACTTTGTTTTTTAAGAGCAGTGATTTTAATATAGGTTGTGATGTATTTCAAAATATTTTATACAAATCGAAGGCCAATAGGGAAAAGTTAATTTTTTTTTTAAAGCCCTAAAATTTTTCTACGACCAAACTTCCGGAATTCGTTTACACCATCCCCTACTCCCCCTATTTAAAATTTGTATGATTCTATTCCAAACCGTCTTATAGAGGTATCAAAATGATATGATATTCAAAGCTTGGTCAAATTGCTCCACTAATAAAAGAGATAAAAAGCATGCCTCGAATTGGAATACAGACTTTGCAGGAGGCTCGCGAAGGAAAGTGCGCTCAAATTCAAGCTAAGTTTATGGATGATTTGTATCGGGAGTTACTTCATCTGCTGCTGATAGAAACCAGGCTGTCCACGAACTCCGACAAACCAGCTTAAACATGGGCAGAACCGTTTTTTAAAATGCTGCTTAGAGAAGGAGGAATGCCTAGGAAATCCGTCAAAGTTCACAAACGCTGTTTCTTGTGGATGACGAAAAAATACTTCACAGATGGCAACAGTATTGCGAATGACTTATGAACAAATTCATCGGATATATTTTCCTCCAGTCGTTGCAATAAAGAAGTACACGACTTTACTGTCGAAGAAGTTAGGAAGGCGGTCAAAAACTCCAAAAAAACCAAAAGCACCCTCTGAGTTCTGGAAATATATGGGAGACATCGGCTCCAAATGGCTCATGATTCTCATCTTCAAACTGATTAGAGATACAATGTCTAACCAGTGGAGGGAAAGTTTTCTTCTTTCTTTGTACAAAGGAAAAGGAGATGACCGAGACTGTGACAATTACCGTTCAATCAAGCTGATGTCACACACCATGAAAATTCTTGCACAGGTATTAGATGCTGAAAAGGCTATTTGAACACCAGTGCGGGTTTGTCGCAAGTAAAGCAACCACCGATGTAATCCATTATGTAATTATGATTAACAAAAACATCGTGATTCCTTAAAGGATGGCATATGGTGTTGGTTGATTTTGAAAAAGCCTTTGATAGATAACCAAGAATCTGTATTGATGGCGCTAAGACAGCGAGAAGTTCCAGAAACCAACGTACAGATGATCATGGACATGTGTAAGGGAGTAAAGACACGAGTAAGATACAAAGTTGGTTTCACAAAGGAATTTGCAATCAAATTCGGTGTACAAGAGCTGTTCGAAGTTTGGATCCCACCAGAAACACCTAAACGTTGTACCACTACCCCACACCCCTTGCGAGAATCTAACAAACATCCAAGAGTTAAATTGTCATGAGAACCGCCCTAAATTTCTCATTCGGAATCGGCGTAAAATTGAAAGCCCCTTCCATTCGTGCACACAATTATAGAACGTAAAAGCCTTATATTTATTTTTAAATGTGAAACGTAGACCAACACAACAATCCCCCAGGTAGGTGCCAGTCAGACAAGAAAAGTTATAACAGGGAACGACTCGTAAGGAATGAAATGACTAGCCTGTACACTAGAGTGCAGAAAGGAAAATTCGATTTAATCAAAGACACCTTGACTAAAACCCTTGGGACGATACTCACAGCGCTGATAATACTCGTAAAAATACTTCCACATGGAATGTGAAAAAAACTCCAAAAACCTCATCCTCTCAACTTTTGAACTAAGTTTCATGCAATTTTATCTCAATTTTTCAACGTACTGTCAACAGGCACAACCATCCCAGATCAAATGTTATCCCGAAAATTAAGTTTGTTTGCATAAAACCAGAGATACGTTTCGCTATACCCTCCCTTGACAAAAGGATACAACCGAAAAGCTTCATCACCCTGTAGTTAAATGAAAAATACCCTTTCTCTGACGGTCTGTTGACTACCACTATTACCTACGAGTACTACTCATCCATGGGCCATTCCCACTCTTGACAGGGAAGACGTGCGTTAGAGAAAGCTGTCATTTAATTACAACTGTCACTTAGCACGTTTTGGACGGCATAATGACTGCTGTTTGAGGGTTAAATAGAAGTTTTAACATTTTAAAGGCTGACCTTTTAATTTTCTTTCCACTCAGCTCGTCCGTTATTCCATTTGTGTGGCTTGTTAGGTTAGAAAGTTTCCTGATGTTTGTTTGAGGAAGAAGGAGATGGGCACCGTTTTAGTGAACACTTTTTCCTAATTAATCAGGGATTTACGATGCACAATATGGTATGGTAGACTGTTGATTCGGGTGACGGTTGTGTTAACGATTTTTGTTTGTCTGCAATTTGGTGTGAAAAATGGGAAAATTACTCCATTGTTATGTTGATTTTATCTCTTTGAAAGCAGAAGGGTTGATTGGAGTTTCGAACATTGTTTGGCTTTGCTGTTTTTGTGTGGTTTTGAATTGTGCAACTGTGACGAAGAAGTGTTAGAAACTTCTCTGTACGATGATGAATTTGCTAATTAAACTTTTCTGACATCCTGTAAGTTAGCTTAACAATTCTGAACTTATTTCAAGATATTATAAATCTGTTTTTCACAAATTAGTTTATTTTATTTATTTATTTTATTTATTTGATCTCTACGAGCAAAAGAGGAGGGAAGAACATCGGCTTCTCCGGAGAAAAAAGAAAGAGCATGAGAAGCTCGCGATCGACGAAATAGAGAGGTGCTACTCCAAGAACAATGTTCGGAAGTTTTACCAAAAGGTAAAAAGGAGGTGTCACGGAAACAAGACCCGAACAGAGACCTGTAGAGACGAACAAGAAAATCTTGTGGTAGAGTCACAGTCGGTGCTGAGGACATGGAAAAACTATTTCTGCAGACTGTTAAACGGCGAAGACGGCAAAAATTACGCGATCAGGCAGAACGAACCATTCAGCCTGGACGATGAATGCCAAGACTCCCGTCCACCTGACCAAAACGAAGTGAGGATAGCGATAACCAAACTTAAGTCCTGCAAAGCTGCCGGGCCAGACGGCTTAAATACCGCGATTTTTAAGGCAGCTTGAGGTGACCTGGTGGAGAGCATACACCAACTCGTTTCCAAGATTTGGTCAGAAGAAAGTATGCCTGATGAATGGAACCTCAGCATCGTTTGCCCGATCCACAAGAAAGGAGACCCTCTAAACTGCGCAATTATAGAGGCATCAGTCTCCTGAATACTGCCTATATATTAGATACGAGTAATATAAACAAATTTATATCTCGCAGGAGAACATCACTTTCTTTCTTCTAAATTGGTCATCTTCCGGTGATATTTCCTCTGGAATGTAATCTAGATTTTCGAGTTCATCATACCTAAAATCAGTTTCGTCTGAATCCAATTGGACCGAATCCATAAAATTTTGAACCTCTTCATCAGACATCTATATATTAATACGGAGTAGCCTATAACGTGTTTCCACCCATTTTTGCAATTATACGTCACATAGATATGCAAACACTATATATATTTGGATTTGGGTAGGGGCAATACATTGCTGTGCATGTTACGCATTTGATAATGCTTGAACATACTTGAAGTTACTTGGACATGCTTGAAGTTACTTGAAAATGCTTGAAGGTACTTGAAAATGCTTGAAGTTACTTGAAGTTAGCTGAAAATGCTTGAAGTTACTTTAAGTTACTTGAAAATGCTTGAAAACTTGAAGTTACTTGATAATGCTTGAACATACTTCAAATTACTTGAAAATGCTTGAAGTCACTTAAAAATGCCGGAAAAATTTTAGGTAGGTATATCATGTGAAATCAGAGAATGAAATGTCGAAAAATTGCATTCTCCGATTAATATGTATAACGGTCGACTTTGTTTTCTTTTCCAACTTATAGAATAAATTGGTCAAATTTCTAGAAATCCTAGTTTTGGATAAATCAAATTTTTTTTTCATATTACTATAATCTCTTTCCATTTCTACAAAAAATTTAGAAACAGAATTTGTTTACAAAAATAGTATACCAACAACGAAGAATAATCACATGAAGGGACACACTTTTACGCTTAACGAACAAGGCGGAGATGATGTTGCTTTTGGATTTTTGTTGCTAACTCACATTTATATATTCAATTCACACTAAATACATTTACTACACTAAAATAAATATGTTTAGTACTTACCAAAAAAAAATTCACTGAAATCTGAAAATAAGAAAAACATATTTTATTCAATTTTTAATTTTGCCCCAAATGATCAATAATTTGTTTGCCTTCACTCACTGACTTGTCCCATAGGATGTGCTTTTTCTGCAAACCGCATCAGCATGAAACTTTGAACAGAAAAATTATAAAATTACATATTTTTCAAAAAGCTGTAAACATTCATTGGGCGCCAAATGTTTTACGATTCAAATTTAATGAAGTTTCTGTAATATCTGCCTCAGGGCGGACTTACCTGTTAGAGGGTTGTTTAAAAATAATTTCTGGCATATGGCGATATGGCCTCCGCTACTGCGCCTTATGAAAGCCATCCTGTCGATCCAATTTTGCATCACTTTTTCGATCATACCAGGTCTTATTTCGTCAATAGTGCGTCGAATGTTGGATTCTAAGGGATCAATAATTCTAAGGGATGAATAATTGAACAATTATTGTTGCTGGTTTATCAGCATAGGCCAGAGATTTGACGTTAGTAGTCCAATGGTGTCAAATCACACGAGCGAGGTGGCCAACTCACAGGTCCATTTCTTGAGATGATTCGGTCACCAAGCGTTTGGCTCGCGTCATGGTTGCACGCGCTGTTTGTTAAGTTTGGCGAACAGAGCTCGAATTTTGGAAATAAATTTTCACCACTAGTAAACGTTGTTTTGATCTAAGTCTTTCCATGGTGATTTTCCAAAGTATACTCAACAAAACTAGTCAAACAAACTTTATTAGTATGACAGCTAGTTTGACAGTTATACCTATCAGAAGTTTTATACCTCTATAAAAAAAAAAACACCCTATAGAACTACCCATTCGACGTCTAGTTCCGCCCGTCTGTTTTCATAATTCGTACGTTTTCTTAGATTTCCGAACTCGTATACGATTAATTTTGTTGAATGAACGAACTTGTATAAAATACTATCGGATCCGGCGAACTTCTCCTCGCCCCAATTTAACGCCTTCAGATAAACTCCAGAGTGATAAAAAAACACAAATAATTCAAATAGCAATGTGATTTATTTGAATGGAATCGAAATCAGTAGAGAGCGATATGATAAACAATGTTTTTCGATTTGTTTTCCGGCGCAAAAACAAACAACGCACAGGCAATAGACTTCCAACGATTGGCCTTGCGATTTATTGATTTTCATCGCAAAAGCCAATCGAACGGGGAACTGAATCCGTTTGAATTGGTTAAGAACTTCTTCTCTTTTAAATTTGCTCTTGTTGATCGTTATTTGAATCACATTGTTCATCAGTTTCTTGACGGATAACCGCGTACCGCTGCACAATTTCGGATGATTCAGATTCCGCAATATGATTATGATCGATCCCACCTTCAGCTGTAAATAATGCGGCGGAGTTCCTGGCACCTCAAGCGAGTTCAACTGTCAACGGATTTATACGAATGCAGTTCTCCATTGGTTTGACATTGAAAAATGAAATTCAAGCTATCGACGTCCTTAATCCTTATTCTTCGGTGCTAGTATTGCCCGTTCACTAATCCAATCGAGATTTTTATAATTTTGTGCAATGCCGGGGAACACTTTTGTGATAAGTTCCTCCTTCGACGATGTGAACTCGCAAAAATTTGACCGGGAACAATATCAATGCTGTCGAAACATCAACAAAGAGCAATTTGGCCATTGCCAAGCGCCAGCAGTTGTCTCGAGAATTTAGCAGCCGATGGGTCTTTCTGCAATGCGGCTCTCATGTTTGTGGTCAATTTCAACATCTTGACATGCCGCCACAAAGACGACGATTTCAGGCATGCATCAAGTTCATCGGCAGCAGTAGATTTCGGGATGAAGGGAAGCGTTTGACGAAAATCTCCAGGGAGCAATATCGTAGCCCTACCAAATCATCTCGAATCACCTCGTAAATCCTCTATCATTCGCTCAACTGCCTCCAAAACTAGTTTATGCGCCATCGTGCATTCATCCCAAAAGATGATTTTGCATTCTCGCATCAATTGCGCTGTCGCCGAATTCTTCCGCTTTAAAGCGGAATGTGCAGTTCGACCGCCTTCGAACAATGTGGCAGCAATGCCAGATGATGCAACAGCCAACGCGATTTGAGATCTTGACCGAATTGTTGCCAGAATCAACGAAATTGTCCCACCGGGAGCATGGAGAAAGTAAATGCCTCCCGTTCCATCGTCAACAACCTTCATCAGCAAATCGTACACGTTTTTCTGCTCGGCATACAACAGCGGCATATTTGTCGGACTCTTTCGGCCAGCTCTTCTCGAACATAGTCTTTTTTTTTTTTTTTTTTTTTTTTTTTTATTATAAAAAAAAAGGAAATCCAAATCCCACACCACTCAGACTCGGTAACGGTCCATTGTACTACCAGGCAGAAATCCTCCTTTTTGGTATAGAGGCATGTGAATGGGTGGCGTATGTTGTTGTTCCCCATGGGGATTGAACCTGCACCGCATGGGTAACAAGCCAACACACTGAGCTCTACACCGTCGCCACCCTTGTGAATGGCACTATCGTTGTTTTCGCCGGCTTCATGTTCAGTCCGACAGTATGGCACCATTCCTTGGTTACTTTGAGCCCCTTTTGTATGATGTCCCCAAGGGTTTCTTCAAACTTGCCCCTGGCAATCAATATAATTTCATCGGCGTACGCCTGACATTTGATGCCAAGGTTGGTTAATTTTTCCAGCAGTTCGTCTACAACTAGGCTCCACATTAAGGGTGATAGTACCCCTCCTTTTGGATATCCTTTTGTTGTGTTCACTCTGATGATTCCAGATAATGTCTGAGTCACTGCTGATCTAGTGCTCAGCAAAGTCATGGTCTTGCTCCCGTTGCAATCCGCGATTGAATGCATCGTGCATCGTGCGCTGGCATTCGCAATGAGCAGGCTGCCGCACATGAGCACGCACATGTCTTCGATAAAGACCAGTTGATTGAAATCAAGTGATGTCAAGGACAATTTTGTTCACAATTAAATACTTGTGATTAATAACATATTTATTTGGATAAGGATTAATATTATGTTGGCAAAACTCCTTCGATAATAATGCATTAATTTCGAACAAATTTGATTACCATAAAAAAGGTTACAGTGAGTCAATCTGAAAAGATAGACATATGCTTCCGCGCACTTTTTTTTAGAACTTTTAAAGAGGAACAATTTCATGATACTTGATTTTTGCGTTACTTTAACCGTTTACGCCGCGCCGCCGCGCACGCAACGGAAGCTCTCAAAAAGAAATATTTTTTCCCGTTTTTGCAACATTTTCCATCGATGCTTCGCTCCTATTGATCGCAGCGTGATGTCATAAAGCCTACACCCTTCCTCGATAAGTGAACTATCCAACACAACATTTTCAATTCAAACCAGTAGTCCCAGAGTCTAGCGCATTCAACCAACCAAACAAACAAACTTTTCAGCTTTATAATATAAAAAATAAAACATAAAAAAAATAAATAATAAAGTATAAGGTATAAAGTAAAGATTTCAAAATTCAGTTCGACGTAACTGTTTTCCTTGGTGTACGTTTTTTTTTAATCTTATCTATGGCATGCGATGGCACCCAGATACCAACAAGGTAAATCTCTTTCCAAAGTAGCTCAAATGTTTACTTCATTCTATCTCCACCCCCAGTCAACTATTTACAATAAATGACACAAATTTTTACACTAAAAAGCCTCCTTCAAAAAACCCTCCACGTGCGTTCAATTGTAACCTTTATTGTGCACAGCCTGTAGCCCAAATGCATGCTTATAGCGAGCTAGTTGATTTTGCGTTCACACTGAAATGACCCAATTTTCTTGAGAATATTGACGGGATATTCTCCTCATACATTTTTAATCAATGCTAAGCGCCTGCTGAAGGTGTGATGAAGATAATATTCTAAGTACAGAGTAATTTTCTTTGACAGCGGTGCCGATTACAGCCACAGGTTGTTAACATGTGTGAATTGTGAATATAAAATTTATGAGTTCAAGTTGAGTGTGCATGAGTATGGCCTGAGTGTTTTCCTTAGACTCGAGCGGTAATTGGAAATATTTTTGTGTCAAATGAATACAACTTTAAATACATAAACATTACAACATGATAAAGCTAATAGAACTTTTTGAATAAGTTTTTATTACCGAAGAGAAACAAATATTTATTTTAATGAGTTTGCAAATGTATATGTGTAGAAGCCAATTGGCGCGCGGTCCTATCTAACTCTGGCTAGTTCACGTGATAATGGTGAAATTATATTCTATCGCGCGCCCTTACATTTTCTTATTATTATTACTGTTTCGTATTTGAATATCAGCGAGAAATACTCGAGGAAGAAAACACCAACTCTCGAGGTTATAAACCCCAAAACACTTTACACACAAATAAGCTGTGAAATTACCTCGAAGGAGCCATAAACGAGGACGTTAAGGGAAATAATTTTCTTCGTCCTAAGAACATTTTTGCCTAACCCACCCAATCGAGTTTTTCGATGTTATTTCAATTTAATTGAAATTTATGGAAAATTATATTTATTTTTTTGTTATAGCAATAAACCCAAGACCGAGAGGGATTGTGGGTTTTTTTTTCAATTTTAGCAATTCAACCATTTTTTTAAATACTTTCCCACTTTTAAGAGCGTTGGAGCCAATTTCGCTATCATTTTCCTTTTTTGCTTTCCTTCATTCTTGGGACACTTAAATTTTAGCTGACTTGAAAGTTCAACTCTGCATACAAACTGCTTGCAGGAGCATAAGGACAAATATGCTAAAAAAAAGAGTAAATTATGAATGGAACCCAAATTGAAATCGGTGCGGTGCGAATGGAGAAAAGTCCATCTTCGCAGAATAGAGAAAAGCCCTTTTGCCTTTCTAAACTTACAATAATTGCTGCACCTTATCAGAGTCTGACACCCAACGTGCGCGCCACGGATAATGATGGTTTCGTGCTGACTGTGTGCGTTGATTTAGGGGTTTGGTCTGCAATTAACCCTCGCAGTAAGCAGTGAATTAATTATATTGCAGCGTATGCAATTGAGCTAGAAACTGTCCCAGTTAATAGTGATGCTTTGGAAGGCGTAATTGGCTTGTAATTTGTGAGGTTTGCTTTTGGGGTGAACCCCATTGCAGCCTGATGATTGAGTGTAAGTGAATTGGATTTCGAACAATGTGTATAGTGTCGTAAATGTTATTCCAAGGTTTATTGGAGGTCGGTTATAGGAGGTATAAGCAAATGTGGGGGGCAAATGTCAGGCTTTATTCAGACCGGTTGCAGTTTGTATTCAAAACATTACTTGGATACGCACTTAGTAGCAAACTCAAATAAAGGGGGTTCTTTTAGGAGCTGTTAGATTTGAAATTGACATAAATTACACCCAAGGTATTTATGCAACTTTGTCTACGTAAGACTCGACGTCAACCCTAGTAATGAAACTTCATCATAACCCATCGAAGAATAAAACTTGTCAGTCACCGTTGCTTTGGTTCGAGAAAACAAATGAGTACTAAAACTAAGGACTTGTCATGAAAAACTATTGAGACTTTGCGTAAGACGCCAACTACATAGGTTTTGATGAATGACACAGAATCCGGACGTTCTGAAAGGTGGATGCAGATTGATGAATTAACTTTGTCAATTCGATTGCGAAGTTCTCAATTTGACATTTGTCCCGTTTGTTTTGACCGGCTTTGGGAAGGATGTTTTAACAGCGATCACAACCTATCAGAAGAATTTTCGACTCCAGCCCAGAGGGATAACGGTGAAGACGAAAACCTTGAGAAAAAGAGCGGCCAAGGGTAAATGCGGCGCAGCAACCAGGTTAGGTTAGGTTAGGTTTAGGTGGCTGTCGACAGAAGCCGACGCACTTAGATCAATCTAGGTCCATTGTCATACCACGTATAATTACGAGTATCTACCTCAACTCTGTAGATGGGACTGGCCAACGACACGCGGTTGTTCTCAAACGGTCCCCCATCTACGTACTAACCGCGCCCAACGTCGTTTAATTGCGGTGATCTGACGAGAACCGATTAACTCGACGTGGTATGGTCGTTGGTTGCGCAGCATCCAACTTGACCTCATAACTGATGGCAATAAGCCAAGGATTAAAGTACGGATTAAATGAAGAGATTTTCTTTCTTTAGGCTCAGATATCCTCCGTATTGGTGAAAACGATTTTTTTTCCAAATCCCATCAATGGAGTGTACTTTTTCTGTTGCATACAATTTTAAATTAAAATAAAATATTCTTTGTAAAGATTGACATGAGTTTGGAACAGTTCAGAAGATATTCTTCCAAAATTTCACATTGCACCGAATATTTTCCCAAGTCATGCAACACAGCTGGATCAGTTTTGGCGGGACCATGTGCTCGGCGATCATCATCTAAAGCTCATTACGATGAAAGCTATCAATTGAGGTGCAGGGAAATAACTTCACGGGCAATAACTTCACCTGGGCAATAACTTCACCTCGAGTGGGCAATACCTTCACTTTTTTTTTGTGAAGTTATTGCCCACTGATGGTGAGCAATAACTTCACCCAAAATTTTGTGAAGTTATTTCCCACCTATAATTTGAGAATTTGTCTATTATAACTAAAGACGCTTGCACCCACTCCAAATCAAACAGTGACCCCAAGCAGGGTGGTTGCAGGGGGCAGCATGCCCCCCTCCCCCCCATATGCATTGCACTGTTTATGGGATTAGTTGCGAAATCGCAAGTAGATTCCATATACCATGCAATGCATATGGGGGGCATGCTGTCCCCCTGCATTCCCCCGCTTGGGGTCACTGTTTGATTTGGGGTAGGTGCGAGGTACGTTTCTTGAATTATCATAAAATGTTAAGAGAATTTATTTCCCACTAAAAAGTGTAGTTATTGCTCACCATCAGTGGGCATTAAGTTCACCAAAAAAAGTGAAATTATTGCCCACTCGAGGTGAAATTATTGGCCAGGTGAAGTTATTGCCCGTGAAGTTATTTCCCTGCACCACCAATTGAGGCTTTAAAGTCAACGAAATGGCGGTGCAAGTTTCGACTTGGAATCCATTTGGCTTTTCCCAGATTTCTCCAGTGCGACAATTTTGTCGATCTGACAGGCAAAGAGCCACATTGGTAAACGTTCCAATTAGATTGGCAACGGATCTGATATGCGACATTAATCAGGGATTGCTATGCGTCGGTAGTTCTTGCAAGACATGCGAGTTCATGTTTTGCAGATTGTCGTAACAGAGTGTTTTTCGTTTTGTATTTTTTTTTTAATTTAATTTTTTAAATTTAAGTTCTGGAGATAAAAAGGCACTTCGACCTCGAAAGTTTTTTCTGCTGTAAGGGCCAACAAATATTTGGGCTAGTAGAACTTCCACCTTCCGTATAAGGAAATCGGTTGTTCGGAACTTATTTCTTCTTGTTAGAGAACTTAACACTCTACTGCATGAATTATTATTTAAAGAGAAAAAAAATAAAATACATTTGAAATAGCTTCTTTGGGCTGTTTTAAGACATCTTTTATTAAAAAACCAACAAAAAAAATCATTTGCTTAAATAATAAGAATACAGGCCAAATATGGCTTCGTGTGCATTAACGTTTGTAAAACTAGAACATTTTTGATTTCAAAATATAAAGAAAAAATATTTATAAACAAAACAGAATAATTCATTTAATAAATAAATAAATGAAACAAAACATAACAATTCATTGTATCATAAAAAAAGTAAAATAATGGTTGAAAATTGTGTGTTTACTGTTTATACGCCATGAAATTTAAAAAAGCAATTTCTCTTTTCATTGTAACGTAAATAAGCTTTACATTTTTGGCAAAAAGTAAATGAACGAAAAGTACAGTCGTGATTTGGGAAATGGCCGACGTCGTCGAATCGAACTGATAACAATGGAAAATCTTCATATCTTTCAGGGCGCTTTCTCTTTGGTGTTGAAGTCGCTGGAGATCCAAGTCTAGATCCAAAACAGGGTCGTCCACGTCTTTTCAAAGGTTGCTTTTCAGCTTTACATAAATATTCGACCATTTCTAGTTTAAAATCAAATAAAGGTAAATCATGTTGACGATCTTGGATCGTAATTGTATGCGATATAAGCCCAACATCAAATCTAGCAAGTCGACACCACCCATATATTTGTTGTACCTAGACCTCAACAGGTTATGGAGCAGGAATAATTTTATACTCCTTATCCTTTCTGGAGTAACGGCTCTTATTTATAACTGGATTCATTACAATATAAGGCGGCATTAAAGTTACTATTTTGTTGTCAAACCAGGACACCAAACTCAATTTTACTTCACTGATAGTTGCCACTTTTTCTATCATACTTCCACGTCCTTGCTTCATAAGTTGTTCCTTCGGAATTCTGGAGTTTGGTACTCGGTTGAGTCTTATAGTCCCTAGTTTCAAAAGTCCACTTTTCAACGAATAAACCTGCAAATTTGGACTATTATACCAGTTGTCGAAGAAAATCAAGGGATTAGCATTTTCATGAACTGTTGACGTAAGCTTTGTGACAACGTTACCACTGACCCCCAGATCGGGCGCTCCATCAGGATACTTATTGCTTTGGTGTCCGTTAAATAAATCAAAATCGTAACTTAATCCCGAAATTCCACTTAGGACTTGATTTTTATAGCCCCATTTATGTGGCTTAGCTGGGTTGTATTGCTTCAGTTCATGGCGGCATTTCGTCGGAATAATGTGTTCGTCTACGGTGAGGAACTCTTCTTTTGGAATCAACAGTAAACGTTCCCTTATTTTCTCCAAAAGGGGTCTTACTTTGATGAGTTTGTCATGTCCTTCTGTTCCCAATGGTTTGAAGTTTTGATTATCGTTGAAATGAATTGACCTTTTGATAGTTTCCCACCTATTGCACGTTATTGTTTCATATGTCATTTGTTGTCCTACCATCATATTCCAGTAATGTCTGGACGATGGAAGTTGACAACAAGACATGAATATCACCATTCCGATGAATTGTTCCACTTCGTTCTTTGTGATATTAACTGGCTTATTTATATCATCTGGGCGGGCTTTTTTATTAGATTCCTCTATAATGAAGGCCAACAAATCATCAGAATTTTTTTTTTTAAAAAGTCTGATGGTGTCTCTAGTTTTTTTTTTTTTTACATATTCTGGAAGCTCGGCCGATCCTGCAAATTTGAAAAGCTCTTCATCGTTATCAGGAAGATGTCCCTTTCTCCATGCTATTTGTCCTTTTTTTGTCTTGCTTTTCACGGATTTTGATTTCAACGCTGCAAGAGGCTCATCATCTGAATCTGATTCCGTTTCCTCAACCGTAACGTTGACATTTCGATCATTGATATGCAATTCTGTCTCCAACTCCACATCTGAATCTCCAGCCAATTCATGGAATGGGATTAAGGAATGATGATCCGCCATAAAAACGACGACATTCCATTTTTCTAAGCAAGAAAGTAACATACGAAACGATAAAAAAAAACGAAAAAAGCATGTGCACCACAACAAGAGTCAAGTGAACAAAATGCGTAGATTTACAACCCCTTGCTGCATACGAAGCCAAATATGGCTTCTGCAGTTTTACCTCTCACACGGGCAAGATAATATTTTTTTTTTAATAAAATTTTATTTGTGGCGGCAAACTCACCGTACACCAAAGTTATAATTTGTTCAAATCAGAAAATTGTTCACGCTTTCGTTTTCAACGACAACAAGCAAACCACTGACCTACAAGTAAGAATATCTTCGTTGTTTTTTGTCGTACTCGCGCGAAAAGTACCGCTATGTGTTCTCATAAATGCATAGAAGAGAATCGTGTTGCATAAAGATCTTTTTTTTTGTGAGAATAAGGAGTAAAAAAGGAAAAAAGTGAAAAGCCATATTTGGCTTCGTATGCAGTAGAGGGTTAAAGTCTATAGTCATTAGGCATATTGTTGCACTTTTTCTACCGCGAGAAACTGCTTTTACGTACGTTAAATTAATCAAAAGACAAAAAAAAATACGGCTGCCAACGAAACTTCCACAAAAAATCAACCAACGTCAAACCAATGTGCAACAATAACAATAACCGAAGGCTATTTTCCCGGTAGTTCAGCCTGGGGTGGGTTCGTTCAAAAGAAAAAAAAATGGAAATTGGCTTACGCTGATGAACGTTGATTCTGGTAACAAAATGGGCGCCACACAATTTTGCGGATAAATTGTGAAACCGTATGGTGCAGAAGTAAATGAAACGAAACTTTATTTTTTCTTCCACATTATAACGGCTCCGTTGGAGCGCGATCACTTTTATTTAGAAAAAAACTGAAGAAAGAAAATCGAGGAGATGAAACAAGATAGTGACCTGGCGTGACCCGCTATCAGGTCGTCCTGAATTGGAAAAAAATTAGGTTTAAGGGGTCGCGTGTCCCGCAATGTTCGGGAAAATTGCGAAACCAAATCCTACCAGATTTATTCTACACAATCTTTTACCACGATCGAACTAATACAATTTAACACTACACTTTACTTAAATTTGTTTTGTGCCGATTATTTTCCTGACAGTCCTTTGTCCTCCTATTTCCTTGTCGCCTTTCACCTTCCTTTGTCCTTCCTGTCACCTCTAAGCTAATCACCAATCTCTTTTCGTTTACTTATTATTCTTATTCTTTTTGTTAACTTCTCGAAACTAACTTGCTGGAGCGCTGGTCGACCAAGAAATGATCGCCCAGGTTTTCCATTGTTCCAGTTCGGTCGACATTTAACTCTCTTTCACACCCTCATACATTGGCAGTGGAATCTCATTCGTAGGCTGCAATGGCCACCACCTCTGTATTGGTGGTTGTCCGCCACATTCCACTGCCCGCACTCACTCATGCGAGCCAACGGGACACACCATTCACCTATACTGGAGCGTTTTCGCCACTGTGTGCGTACGTCTACCCGTTACCCTCTCGCTCTAAATTTCAACGTCACTCATTCCATCCACTTTTATACTGTCACCTCACCGCTGGAAAGTCAGTTAAGTGAATTATTGCCTACCCGACCTGGGACAACCTTTCCATCTATTGGTAGATATCTATATCTGTGTTTGACATGTGACAATTTGCAAATTTGCAAAAGTAAAGGAAAAGGTAAACAATCTCAATAAAAATCCTCGAATTGGATATATTTTAGAGAGAATTTGCCTTCAATTAACATTCCTTTCAATCGGGTCGACTACTTCCGCAACTTAAACGGCGGGTGAAAAGCGACGGTGAGCAGGATGACGAAGGACGGCCTATCCACAAAGTTAAGTGAGTATTAATTTAAGGGCGAATTAACATTTTTTTCTGGTGGAATTTCATGCAGATTGGGGGATGTATGGATCTTGCCAATAGCGGGTCAGTCCTTACATTTGATTCTGCTGGACAGGCTTTCTCCTTTTATTGACTAGTGTGTTGTGACTGTCCGCCACCATTCGTCAATTAAGTGATTTGTTGTCGTCGGTATCCGCATATGTTTCGCGCCTCAGTCCAGTGTTTGATGTCGTTTTCTGTGTTGTAACGTCTCCTCGGGAGTGTCTTTCGTCTTGGCCGTTCGCCTACACTCCTCTGTTGCTCCTTCAGTTTTCCCACGACGGAGTTGACGGACAGAGCGGCATATTCCCCCCATCGAACCTAACACCCCACCGTGGCAGTAGTGGTTCTTTGGGAAATTTTTACTTTTAGACCCTCGTCCCACACTAATCTGCTGCTCCTTCGTTGCGTTCGTGAAGAGTTTCCAGGGTCTTCGTCGTATAGACTCCCGCGATGTGGCTGGTTTGCCGGTCTCGCCCTTTCTTTGGGTGTGACCTCGTTGGGCCCACTTTGCACGGCTAGTGTGGTACAAGTGCGTGGGCACTTTTAAACGGCTGACTTTGTGCCGTTGCGTTGGGGTTTTCGTCCTTCTCTACCCATTTTCGCTTCCTCTTGGGACCTCCTCTCTCACAACTCTGTTTGCTCTATTACATCGGGGTTGGGTACCTGTGGGGTTGGTACCTTCGAGGTTCGGTTAAAGTGGCCCAAAGGCTGATGGGACCTTTTTTTTGTCGGGGTGTGTGAAACTTTCTGCACTGGAGCACTCAGACTCAATACTGGTCCATTGTACTGCCAGGCAGACACACCACATTTTACTGTGGGAATTTACTCGTTTTTCTAAGAAAAACGAGAAGGCGCTTCAATGATAAGGAGCTTAGGTTTACAGCACTCACCATATCCGCACCAAAAACCTGCCACCTGATACGAGCAAAAGCAGGACAATCACAGAGGAAATGTTCCGCAGTGTCGTCGCTTTCTCCACAGGCTTCGCAGTTGGTGGTCTCGCTTAGGCCTAGCACCATAAGGTGTTTGGCAAAAGCGTAGTGTCCCGTAAGAACGCCAGTAGTCTGTCTGCAGTCTTTTCTGTTGAGAGACAACAAGAATGCCGTGGATTTCCCACAGACGTCGGGGAGCATTTGCTTAGTCTGTCTGCACCCTATAGAGTCATGCCAAAGGCGATTGTGTTCATAGGAAACCCAACCGTCAATGGAAGCCCTGACCGAGGACGCAGGCAGACAGATCGCTGGTTCAGGTCCTGAGAAGTCCCTCTCTGAGCCTTGTCTAGCAAGTTCATCGGAGATCTCATTTCCCGTGATCCCGTTATGACCCGGGACCCAGACAAGTTTAAGTGAATTCAGCCTTCCGACCGAATTCAGCGATATCTTACATTCACGTACTATTTTGGAGGTAGTTAAGGGTTTGAGTAAGGCCTTAAGTGCAGCCTGACTGTCGCTACAGACGCAGATACTTCGCCCCCTCCACCTGTTCCTCGTAACATAGTCCATGGCCATTAAGATAGCATAAGTCTCTGTTTGGAAGACTGACGCATATTTGCCTAACGGAAAGAAAAGTCTAACGTTATCGCTCTCCACGAAGACAACAGCACCAGATCCTTGATCGGTTTTGGAGCCATCCGTAAAGATTCGACTGCATTACCTTCCAGGTTCAGAGTCCGGCCAGAGCCAGTCGTGGACGCGAGGAAAGTCGACCTCGTATTTGCGCTTTAGCCGAAGTTCCGGTGTCATCGCATCAGACGGCATATCCATAAGATAGGAGTCGAAGGACAACCGTTACGCAAGTTCATCAAAACTCCAGTGCGAGTTATACCAAAAGCCACCTCTTGTAAGACGTGAGATAGCCTTGATTGTACATCCCATGATGTAAGCATCAAGGGGCGGAAGGTTCAAAAGTGCATCTAGGCCGGAGCCAGGCGTGCTGGGGAGGGCCCCCGTGCAGCCGAGACATACCTTTGGAGTTTGGCAAAAGCAGCAGTGACGTATTTACGTGAAAGCTTATTCCACCAAACAACCGATGCGTATGCTATAAATAGTCTTGTCATGGCCGTATAAATCCATAGGACTCTTTTCGGTGATAAGCCCCATATCTTGCCGCAAATGCCTTTGCACTGCCAGAAAACAGACAGCGCCTTGGCAGTCTTTAGCTCAACATGTTTGGACCAAAGAAGTTTGCTATCCAGGATGACTCAAAGATACTTTGATTCATTGGAGAGTTGGATTGTGACGCCTTTTAGCACTGGCTGAGTCAACCCGACCAGCTTCCTCCTTCTCGTAAAAAGAACAACCTCAGTTTTAAGACGATTGACCGAGAGCCCATTCCTAGTGTACCATTCGTCGATCACGTCAAGCGCCGCCTGCGCCTTGGCCCATACAGTCGCTAGGCATGATCCAACAGAAAGCACGGCAACATCATCCGCGTACGCCTGAGCGTAAATATTAGAACTGTTGAGTGCGTTCAACAGAGAGTCGACCAGCATACACCACAGCAGTGGAGACAGGACGCCGCCTTGCGGGCAGCCTCTGTTTACCCCCGCCATAACATAGCGGCCACAATCTGCATCCGCAACCAACGTTCTATTCATTAGCATTGCTTTAATCCACAACACCAATGGTTCGTCTACGCCGTGTTGTCTGGCGGAGCTGCACATGATTTCAAAAGTCGCATTGTCAAAAGCACCCTCAATATCGATGAAAATGCCCATCGCGTATTCTTTTCTGTCAAGCGCGCCTTCAATTCTACCAACTAGATTTTGGAGTGCAGTCTCGCAGGATTTTCCGCGTTGATAGGCATGTTGCATCGGAGATAGTGGGTGCAATCGCAAAGCACCTTTGCGCACGTGAAGCTCGACCAGCTCGATGGGACCTTGGTTGCCCTCCAATTTCATATGAAAAAGGGTACGGGGAGGGAAGTGAAGGAAAGCAGGTGAAACTTGTTGCGCAAAAATATTCCGCAACAATACATATATAGTTTCCTTTAACTTCAACCACGCCTGGTTGATGAAGAGCTCCGCTGGTATGCAATTAAAACCGGTGTCCTTGTTGTAATAAAGCTTTTGGATAGCAAAACCAATCTCTTCTAAACTGTATGGCGGTTCTTGATTCCTTCCATGTTCCATCTCACTCTCTCTCGCTCTCTCTCTCTCTCTCTCTCGTTCTCTTACTCTCTCACTCTGACTTGTTCTCTACATGTTTCTTATCTTGCAGCTGCGCTCTCTGTGTATCGGTAACTATGTTTCCTTATTCCTTAATCATTTCAAAGAGCCTGTGATCCGGTCTCATAGCCAGCAGGCAGTTGCTTAGCTTGCTTAAGAAGTTCTTAAGTTGAACAATTGTGTAAACCTCTTAATCTTCGCGATACCTTTTTCTCCATCTCCATACCAAGAACTCGTTCTAGGGTGCCTGTTAGCCTGCTATATTCTCGGCTACCTATTTGATAACGTCACGATACTCAAGCAACATGTTGTTGGCATCACTGGCAGATGAATGCATAAGGGAGAGTTTCTCACTCAGACGCTCTTGGAATGCTCTGGCCTTATTAGGTGTTCTTAGGCGTCCAATGTCGAGCTTAAAGATCCTTCTCGTCAGACAATTGAGCTCTGAATTCGCCTTCAACATCGAAAATGTCCAAGTCGACGTTTACTGCCTCAATGGTTGTCTATATTGGATCGGCCATTTTGTGCAAATGGACAATAATGCTTTACCCACGATAGTTATTGATTTCGATCCCTCAGTCTTAACTTCCATATTTAAGAATTAACAATCGTGGATGGTTATTGCGGTGGTGGCGCTAAATAGCCGTAACAGTCACACCATAATAACTTTTCCTAATAACTTAAACACATTTTCCCGCCGCAATTAAGGTAAATAAAAAAGTAAATCACAAATTTTGCAAAAGTGACACACATTTTTATGGTCCGCTCGATTGCAATCGACCATCTCATACGCCATTAGCAAAATAAAAAAAAGACATCCCGTTCAACATCAATCTATTGTGATTATATTTTCATTGAAAATGTGATACCTTTCTCCCGCCATTTCTTTTGCCTTCCTGAAAAACATTCCCAGTGAAAAGGTTCCACGAAATTAGTGAAAGCATTTCTTTTTCAGATGGCCACTTTGAAAGGACACTCAAATAAAATATCTTCCACTTTGTGTAGCTTCTTTGGAATGGTCAATTCGATAGATACGTTCGGTATTTTTAAGAAATATTTTTCGATTTGCTTTTTCAAATTTTCAAATGGTCCACTAGAGTCTTACTAGTTTCTGGAGGATACTGCTTCTTTAGGTGCACGAGAAATAACGTAAATGTTTCCTTTGTAGAAAAATGAAAATATTTCATTAAACCACTTAGGCAAGTAAAAAGGACCAACGATGAAACCATAAAGCTAAAATAAATCCTTTAAAATAATAAATTCCCAGCGACGACTGTTTTATTTTTTTTATATGTGTCTGTCTCCCTGCAGAGATGACATCGATGCTGCTTGGAGATGCTTGCCACGTTTAAACCGAATAGAAAATTCGAAGGTAGACAATGCGTTGCATAGTACAAGCGCATCTACACTAGGTATCTTTCGACTAGTAGACAACAAAAACAACAAATCAACTTTATTACCAATTCAATGACTTCTTTATTGAAACCATTAAAAAAGAATAATGTCCACCAGGAAAGGGGAGTTAAATTAAAATTAACTAACAACCCTAGATGACAATTTTAATTTTGACAAATGTTCCCTATAGATAACTGAACAAGAAAGGGATACTTGATCGTAGCAATGATGGGAAGGCAAAAGCGTTCACTTGATGTCATGTTGCAGGTAGGTATCCGTAGCTTTGTGCATTTAAAGTTACCTTTTAGATGTCAATTTGAGTGACACGATACTTGACGAATGCTTTGAAGCATCCATCCTTTGCAAACTTTTAAATTCAGTTCAACCTTTGGTCACATCGTTAAAATGTCCAATTTTATTATCGATCAAAGTGCTCATTGATTGTCAGCTTAACTAAGCAACATAAAATGGTTTCGAATGTGTTTATATTCCTTCAACAAAAGTATAGCAAACGATGATGACGAGATTCATACTCATCATAGGCACAATGTATATTTTATTATCAGAAAACAAGAAGGCTTTCCCGGACCCAAGAAACCTATAAAAATAACATTCACCTACCGCATATGCTGGATATTGAGAAGGAAATAATGTTGATAATAAAATATTTAATATCATCCTTGTTCCATCATTCATCTGATGATTCTTTATTTGAAAGCAATCTAAGGGAACAAAATTATCATGAAATATTTGGACTGTAAAAATGTATTTGGATCAATAATTCCACAAGGGATGGATACCTACCAGGCGATACGTAAGATGACTCGGCTTTCTGTGACCAGTTTATTAAAAAGGATATGTTTATGTCATTCATTGGAGTTTTTCGGGAAAAATCGTATAGCAAATTTCTTGTTTTTCAGACTCAAACAGCTGATAATTAATGTGACAGTTGAAACCATATTTTTATTTTGTATTGTTTTTTGTATAATTAACGAGGACTACAGGGATTTGTATTATCCTTATAATGTAGATCTGTAACGGATTATTTCTTTTTTTCTTGTAAGAAAGGTGGAAAGCATCGAAAGCTTGTGTGTGGGACTTTAACCCGAACTAAAACCACCTCTGCCTCCAACCCCTATTCCCGCCGGTACACAGTGTGACGAATCGCTGATTTAGCGGAATTAAATTAATAGTGCTCACAAATAAATGTTTTTCTTGAGGTTTTTCGTTTTTTTTTTTTTAATTGAATCTATTCACAGAATGGAATATAACAAATTTTTTTAACGTAATGACTAAAAATTTCAAGACAAAACAATACATAAATACCAGCTTATTTAATTTTTTTTATTTATTTGGTACATCTTAAAGTTGCAACACATCGATGGTCCCATGCATAAAGATACTAAGTGCATTTATGTTACTTTTCAGGAGAGGCGTTTAAAGTTTTTTGATCATAACTTTTTTTCCTTTTTACGGATTTTTAAGCCGATTATTTCATTGTTCTTATAATTTATACACAATTTTTTAGATATATAGTTAAATCTGCAATACTGTGTCTTAATATACTAAATTGCAGTTAGTATTGTTTTGACTGTCGAACTCAAACTTTTGTATATACTATTTGATGTTAGTTCTTTTTTACACGGAACAAAATATATCAAACACTATTTTAAGTGCACTTAGAGTCATTGTGGCTGGAGATAAATAAAAAAAAGGGACGAAATTGGAAGATAGCATTGCTTTTTTCTTTACTTACATACTTTTCAAATTTTAAAACAGTAATAAAATAACGAAATTAAGTTGCGAGTATTAAAGGGTAACTTTTTTATTATAACAAAAACAAAAGAACTCTAAAGTGCAATTCGCATGTTCCAGTTTTATCAGTTTATTCGTCGGATTCAGACTCTGATAAAACTGGAACATGCGAAGTGCACTTTAGAGTTCTGTAGAACGATTGATATAGTTTTCACATTTTGGTCACAAAGCCAAACTAAATCCAAATATTTTTCAGTTGAAATGGAAAGAGGTCCTTTGTAGGCGGAATGAAGTATTTCCGGTAGGCGTTTTTTAGATCGGCTCTTGTTTTTTGTTTTCTTTTCAACATACAGTTGAAACTCGATTAACCGGGATGGTCGGGACCGAGCCCATCACGGATAATCGAAAATCCCGGATAATAGAACTTTTTTTTTTCTCAAATAAAATAAAACAGAAATTGATATTTTAATTTTTTATTTTTTATTTTTATTTAAAAAAAAACGAAAACAAACATAAAATTAATTCATAAAACTTAATAATTCATTCAGAACATATTTTTGTTTGTACATACATTACAAAATCACAAGATTGATTATTAGGAACTTCAAGAAAAACTTTTTTAAAAAAGTTAAAAAAATTGTTGTATTGTTGTTTGCCGTTGTGATTTTACTCGTTGTTTTTCTTCGAGTAAATTAACGTTAATGCGGTGAACTTGCATTATATCCTGTTGTGCTATTACAGGACAATTCGACTCTTCTAAAAAGCTCAAAAGTGTAGAACTTGCCTTAATCGCATCAACAATTGGAATTTTTGAAATTTCTACATCATCGGATTCATCAGTAAGGACTTCCGGCTCGTTGTCAAGAGGGTTATTTATCATCTCCATAATTACGTTCTCTGATAAAACAGCAAATGGTGAAGCATTCGCATCTGAGTCCACCCAATTTCTTATTGCATTGACATCAAAATCCTCTGTGACTTCCATAATTGTTGAAACCTCGTCAATGGCATCTTGTTCTGAGAAAGTTCAGAAATGTCGATGATGTAAAAACTATGCAAAACTTTTTGATTTCGATAAAACTTACCTTCTTCCTCATTTTCGGACAGAGTAAATTGTGCCTAACATTTTTCAAAACCTCGGTGGTAACGAAATTCCAGGACTTAGAAATACCCCATAAAGCATTCTTGATGTTAAATGACTTAAAAAAGTTGATCCTGTTTTCTGAACTTACTAGCTTTCGAATAATCTCTTTGCGATAATGGCACTTTAGGCTTCGAATCACGCCTTGGTCCATTGGCTGGATCAGAGAAGTGCAGTTTGGTGGAAAGTACCTCACTAGTATATTTGCGGCTTTAAAATCATTAACGTCTCGGTGGGCTGGACAATTATCCAAGAGCAATACAATTTTGGAGTTCCTGTCAAGATGGTTTTTTTCCCAGTGCTCTTTAACTTCCGGGACAAAGTTTTTATTAAACCAATCAAGGAACAATTTTTGGGTTACCCGCTTGTTGGCTTTGTAGATAACTGGAAGCTCTCCATCATTTTTTAAAGCTCTTGGACGAGCGCTTTTGCCAATAACCATCAACTTGCATTTATGAGTTCCTGAAGCATTAGAACAAACCATTACAGTGAGTCGTTCCTTCGATTCCTTATATCCTTCAACTGAACGCTCGTCGTTGCTTGCCAAAGTGTTTTCGAACAAACATTTCCAAAAAAGACTGGTTTCATCAGCATTGTAAATTTGCCCATTGCTTAAATTCTCTGTTTGAATGAGATCAGACAATTCTTCTACAAAAAGCGTAGCAGCTTCGTAGTCAGCAGATTCTTTTTCCCCTATCGCTTTCAATCCATGAATTCCATGGCGGTTTTTGAATTTTCCCAGCCATCCTTCAGAGTATACACAGTCAGAGGCTATGTTAAGATTTTCATGAAAAAATTTTGCTTTCTCCATTATCATTTGCCCTGAAATTGGAACTCCTCGAAATCGTTCCTGTCGAAACCATTCATACGTTGCTGCGTCCACTTTGGGATTTTCAGCTTTTTTGAGAGTTTTGCGCCTCTCCAATCCTTTTATAGTGAAGCTGTCTGCGAAAAATTTGAAAATCTTGTCTTTATTTTTTAGAATATCATACACTGTTTGGGTGCCGATTTTATATCTTTTAGCCAACATTTTCACAGGCACACTATTTTTACAATGTTCATTAATCATATCAACTTTTTCCTTAATTGACAAAACTTTACGCGATCTTTTATTTTCACTTAACAAAGAAGAAGCCATTATCACGACGCGTAACTTCAGATTTTCCAACCAAAACTGAACAAAATCCATACAAACATAAGAAACAAAATAAAACGCAACCCGAAGAATGTATTATCCCGTTACTCCTTCTTGCGTGTCTTTTAAATGCAATGCAACAGATACAAAATTCCGTTGGTTTTTAGATGTGAAAAAAACTTGTTCGGTCTTGTTCTCTTGTTACGGATAGTAGCGTTTATTACGGATAATAGAGTTTAAATAAAAAATTGTCTTTATTGTCGATAAAGAAAATGTTTTTGTTTTTTTTAGGGATAATAGAGTTTTTTACGGATATAAGACTTTTTTATGTTAAATATTTTCATTACGGTTAATAGAGCGTCCCGGTTAATCGAATCCCGGATAATCGAGTTTCAACTGTATAATAATATAATAACTTTATATTCGTTTTCGAATAAATGTTTGTATTTCATTTGATAAAGTTCTTCAGCATTAAAATATACTTCGCGGATCTTGCTATAACATATTTTTTCGTTAAGAGTATTTTTTGCCCAATTCATTGAGTTAGATAACATTTTAAAATCTTTGAAATCCTCTTGTGCCATTTCTATTACTTCGTAACAGGGTTTTTTGGTTTTTGCATTTCTTATAATCGAATACCACTCAGTTGGGGTGTACACTGTTTTATTTTGTTGGCATTTTTCAATCATGGCGTGTACACTGTCGCCCTCGTTTTGGGTGTGTCCTTTTTCTAAAAACCGATGAGTGATGTTTATCTTAAAGTTTGTTGAGGCCCATGCGAAGAATCCGAATACAACTTTGTTCTTATTTTATCCCCCACAGTTGTCTGACCAAAAGTTAAAGTTTTGCATCCCTCTTGACAAACGTGCTTCAACAAATTTGTGAAGGCAGCTTGACACCTCTTGAGCACCCTTTTTCGCGATGGTTTCATCCCAAACGTAACACCTGGCTTCATGAGAGGCTAGCTCAAAGATTGTAAAATTATATACCTGCAACTTTCTTTTGTAGTAAAAACGACTAGCATTGGCAGTGGGAGTGGACAGAATTTTTTCAAAATCGAAACAAGCAGTTACAGTATCTGCAGATGCCTGAGCAGCTAACTTATCTGCTTCTTTTAACACTCTAGCTTTTTGTTTATTGTGTAAATGTTGAGCATTTTCATTTTCTGCCGTTTTTCTTTCTTCCGGGGTCATATTTTGGAATTTTATACATATGTTGCACTGGTCTTTTTTTGGAACATAAAAGCCTATGTTATAATTGAAATTGAATATGTCTCGATACTGCCTCAACGTAACTTTATTTAATATGTCGTAATTCTTTGATGTAAACCATTCTTCATAAAGGGGAAACATTTGTCCTACTGACTTTATTGCACTATTGATGTATTGTTTTTTTGTGTCTTTTCGACAATAATGAGATTCCATTAAAGGAAATGATTAAATGTGTTCCTTAGCGAACGTTTTTGAGATTTCTCTTATTTCATTAACAGGCCTCAAGTGCTGGCCTCGTTTATCTGGGCTTATTATAATACCACTATTATTGGCAATCTTTACAAAAACAGTCGGAATCGTTTGTGCAGAAATTGAAAACGTATTCAGAAACATTTTTTGACAAACTTGGACTTTTCTTTCAACACCGTTTTCGGCGAAAATAAAATTATACCTTCTGGTACAGGTCCTTTTTGAGGTTTTACCCACAATAGTTCTTTTTTTGTCATTCACTTCTACAAGATTGCCAAAAAATTCCACTGCCTTGTTCTGCATCCAATCTTGTAAAAAATTAAAAAAAGTTCATACCTTGCCTCCTCCGAAACCTTGCTTTCACATTTCATTCGGCACCTTCCTCCACAACCTTCTTGTAAGGTTTTACCTCCTTTTTACCTCCTTTTGAAACTCCTTTTGAGGAAATGTAAGGGTTTCCCGAATTTTTGGAGTATTTGGCTTGATGCCGTTTCCATAATCGTGGATTTGCTGGTCGTTTTCTGCCAGTTTTTGTCTTCATGTTTTCCGGTGTATCAAACTCAGGATTGAGTTTCAAGTTTTTAGTTCGAGGTGGTGTTAAAACGCTGTGTGGTGGCCCTGATGAACTACTCGTATCAGATGAATCATCTTTGTCCGACTCGTACTCGCTACCACTTTCCGGAAATGGTTCTGTAAAGCAAGTAATTAAATACCATAGGCTTGAATATTTCAAAAATAGTGTGCGATTTACCCACAAAATCTGAATCCTCAAAATATTCTCTAAGAAATCCAAGGGATTTTGTTGAATTGCCTATTAAAACAGCTAATGAATTTTACAATACTCAATATCAAGTTTGTTTAGATACCTAAATCCTTGGCGCCAACTGTTGAGTCAAGAGAATCTGCGTTTTTAATCGGATTTTTTTCACTTTCATCTAATTAACATTTTTATATAACACAATATTTTGCAACATTTAAATACAATTTTTACCTATTTGATTACTTTTCCTTGCAAGATCGAGTATTTTCCTTGCTCTCGAAGCCATATTTTGCCCTTTTTCACAGAAAATGTTGTACCGCATTGAGCTCATAAACACGACTGAACAAAATTCGTCCAGCCAATAGCATTCTAACGATACTTAAAATACACCATCAAACAAAAAAAAACACTGGATAGAATACTAAGCCACACTTAGGTGTCATATATTTTCTCTTTTGTACACACAAAAGTATACTAAAAAGCACTTAAGTGCATTCAACTTTTAAAAATTTCATGCAAAACAATACTATGTCAACATGGTATACTTGTGATTATTGAAAAATTCAGTCATAAAAATACCAACAGCGCTTGGTATGATTTTGTATGGAATAAGTGTTTAGATAAGGAATTATCCTAAGCGTTATTTTAGCTCTAATTTCAATGCTTTTTGTTAGATTCGCATGAAAAAAAAATTAAAAATAAAAGTCAATGTGGGGATTCTTATGATATGCATAACTCAAAACTATACTAAGTGCACTTAGTATGTTTTTGCATGGGGCCATCGACATTATGTTCGATGGCACTTTTCTTTCGTCTCGGAAAGCATCTTAGACTTGCTAAGAATGGATCTGAGGTTATAAGCAATCGATTTAAGAGGTCAGTATTTGCATCTACACGTGATGTTTTTCTAGTAAACAGTTTTCTAAACCTTCTATTTTCCTCGTGGCTTGCCTTTTGCGCTTCTTCTGAAAGTTGTCCGATTGGAAGTATACAAGTAAAAATTATTTGTTTTTCATGAGACAAGGCCTTATGCACACTTACTGGCATAAAATACCAGGCATAATTTTTAAGATATACCCTCGACAGCAAATAAACCGGGCCACCCGCTACGTTCAAACTCTGATTCGATTTTCTTTTAAAGTATAAAACATACAACTAAAAAAGTAGTACCAACAGAAAGTTCGTTATATGTTGAATAAAGTGAATGGAAACTCATTGGGATTATTCCAGTAATTCAGTGTTTATTTATTTATACAAAAAAGAGTCGTTTTCCAGTTGTGTTAATTAAGAAATCATAAAATGAAAAAAACTAAATTTAATCCAATAACAAAGAAAAAATTACAAAAAAAAAATTGTTGGTCAATATCTGGTATTGCCTCCTCTTGCTTGGATAACTGCCAGCATCCTTGCGTTCATCGACCTCACGAGCCTGACGATGTAATCTTGAGGAATAGCATTCCACTCCTCTTTAAGTGCGATTCGCAGCTCTGGAAGCCTGTTGGAGCAGGTATCCGGGCTCGAACCCGACGTTTCAGTTCATCCCATAAATGTTCTATCGGCTTCAAGTCCGGGCTTCGAGCTGGCCAGTGTATCGTACGAATACCGACGTCCCGTAGATACTGGGTCACTACATATGCAGCATGAGGCCGTGCGTTATCTTGCAATAACAGCATAACCTGCCCGATATATCCTGCGAAAGGTAACACAAGGTCTGCGAGGATTTCAGAAATGTACCGATGAGAAGTCAATGCACGTGGGCCGTACACGACACACGTGTTGGTTCGATGAAAACTAAAGCTGTATGTGCGGTTAAGGAGATGCAGCCCAGACCATTACGGGTCCTCCTCCATGAGCAACAGTTTCCTCGATGCAACATTGAGAATATCGTTCACCAACGTGACGATATACTCTCTGACGTCGATCACTTACATGTAGACTCACCCTGGACTCATCAGTAAAGAGTACATTACCCCACTGATCCCACGTCCAATCCCTATGCTCTCGAGCAAATTCAAGTCGTGCTCGACGGTGGACTACGGTTAATGCTGGACCTGTTGCAGCTCTCTTTGTAGTCAGATTCTGTTCGAAAAGTCTCCTTCTAACGGTATCTGAACTTATGAGCACTTGGTGTTCGTCCCGCAGACTTTGTTGGACTTGAACTGCATTTAGGCGGCGATTTCGCAGAGCAGTAAGTTTAGTAAACCAATCATCTGCTGATGTAGCCCTAGGTCTGCCCGTACCTGCACGTCGATCGAATGCCCCACTCTCTAGGTATTTTCTGTAAACTCGTTGCACCGAAGATCTGCTTATTTAAAGTCTTCGAGCGACCTCACGTTGCGCAACGCCCGTTTGAAGTAGTGCTACAGCTTGAGCTGCTTCCTGAGGTCCATTATTAACAACGTAAAAAAACGCAAAAAATACACGCGGCTGAGCAAACACTGCACTAAATCTAAAAAAAATATAACAGACACTGACTAACCTCATTGTAGAAAAAAGAACGGTAATCGCGAAATCTAGAAAAAACAAAGCAAATCGTTAGCATTTCGTTTCTTGCTTGATTACAATGTGAGTTAACGGTACTTAAGAATAAATTTAAAATCATTTTAACTGACATGAAAAGCACTTTCTGTAGGCACCACTTTTTTAGTTGTATGTGTTATACTTGTAAAAAAAATCGAATCAGAGCTTGAATATAGCGGGTGGCCCGGCCCGACAGCAAATAGTCGAGTGTAGTTCCCTTGTTTCTCAAAAGCATCTGCATCTATTGGGAACCCACACCCAAGAGCTTCTAAGATGATATGAAGCTTTTTGATAATTTCTTTATCTATCGCTGTAATTTGGGCAGTCTTTTCCTCATCTCAAAAAAATCTTCTATCCGTGTTTCCGTCATTAGTATTGCCAGACTGTTGAGTTGGCATATCTACCAATAACCCTGTTTCTCTTCTAATTTTTTCTTGGATTAGTTTTTTTCTGGCTTTGACTTTTTCTTTACTGCCTTGGGTCTCTTACCTGCCACACATTATCTATCGAATCTATACGCTATGTGAAGGATGCATTTCATAAATCTTATCCATGAGTGAAGGGGGCTTAATTTAAAGGACATTGCTTCTTGGTTCGCATGCCTAGTTGAAAAATTAGTTAAATTGTTCATGTTCATGTCCGTGATAAATGCTAGTGCATATTCTGCTGTTATTGGTAAAAATCCAGAAGGAGGTGTTTTTAGAGTTTTCCTTACAATAGAACCTTAACAACAAAATTTAACCTACAAAAGTATTAAAAAAAAACTATAAAATGTACGGGAACCAATTAAAAACGACATAAACACTTGCTCCTCAAATTGACCTTCTTATAAAAAAAATTATACACAATTTAAAGTTTGGGATGATTTTTTTTGTTGCACTAAGCTACAACAAAAAAAAATGCACAGTCATTACGTAGGAGGTTTACTCTCTGAGAGAAACCGATTTTTGTTTAATTTTGTGCATGTCATTTTCTTAATTAAATCAGCGATTCGTCACATTGTGCGGTACCAGTACCATCGTTAGGCATTTCGTCGTGGGGGGTTCTATCTTTCTCTCTACACGGACTAACTACGTGGATGTTGCCTTTCTCGTATTTGCCTTCTTTTTTGTTTCAGGCGTCTCAATTCTACATATGTACATGTTTTTAGACTACATTCCGCTTTGTGCTGAAAAACGCTTGCTCCACATCCTCTAGTGTGTAGGTGCACTGCTGGCACATTGGGCAGTCGTCGTGCTTAAACCGATAAATATATGATCGGAAACAGCTATGTCCGGTTGAAACCTGCTTCATGTAGAAGTCCACTCATCCATGCTTTCGCTTTATCCATGAATGTATATTCGGTATAAGACGATCGGCCTTTAGTTGAGGGGTTCCAACCCTGCTGCCTTGCTGCCATTCCATTGCCATTTCCGCTCCATTTTTCCTACACATTATAATCTACAAACATTTAGAACCAACGTGCATCGGCATCTCTCCCTATCTTCTAACCCTAATTTCCTTAACGTCCGCGATGTGTAGCTATTATATTATAAGGGTATTCAAAAATCCCTTTAGTTCGAGTACATTATAAAAAAAACAGAGAAGCGGGCCACAGAGGTACTGTTGTATATTGAACTATTCAATACATTATGAGCTTTGAAGCACGCACCTGCATGGGAAGCCGAATGTCGGCGGGCTAAGTGTCGAAGAGATATCTAGAGTTAAAAGTCTTACTCGGTTAACCATCTAACAAGGTTCGCAGAACGATAAAATATGATTCGTTCTCTCATGAAAAGTTCGCAAAGGAATTTGATTTCTGATTCAATCGCGAACCTTATTTTTCGGTTCGTTTAAAAATAAAATTCGTTTTCCCGATCGAATCAAATCTGTTGCGATCTGTAAAATATAGTTCGTTCGCGAATTTATCACCTGCGAACTATTGGAAATCCATTCGCGAACTGTTCGAATAAGAAAAAATGTAATTTTACATGATAAATATAACATATCTATATATATAAAAATCTATCCATATTTGTGTTTGTTGCTGGTGTTTGGCCAAACGCGTTAACCGATTCCAATGAATTTGTTTCCCATCAAAGGTGACGTCTGTACGAAGGATGTCTGTATCTGCATCGGTATGTGAATTATGGACATTTGAGTGAGTACACATGCATATGTGCGTATGCATATGTGCGTATGTACGTACAGACGTCACCTATTTTGTTATCCGAACGCGCATATGAAAGAGAGAGACCACAAGAACGTTTCAAGCCTATTGTGGTGTATGTGCGCACTTTCATTCTTGAGATATCGTGTGTTCAATGTATTATTCAAATAACTCTTATTGAATTTGTTTGCATTTTTTTTTGTGAATCGGACATCGGAAAGTTGCTTTTCCCACATTGATAACAATCGGTGATTGATTCTATCGAAGTTTTTTACTTTCGCTTTGTTGTTTGATTCGCACTAGTAAGCTGACATAGGCGCCTGCCAGACAACAAGCCCCTACCCTAAACGCAACAACGAACTTGTGTGAGCGAACTAAGCCATGCGATGAAAAACGTGCAGTCCCTTTCACCGATTGAGCTCAAATCAGGCAATCTTCGGTATTGGCCTGAGACTGTTTCTGTGAAGTTTGGTAAAAATCTGTTATCTTTTTTTAGGCGCAGCAACATATACGCCGGATACCCGCTATAGACAATAATAAGGAAGTCTACTTGAACATATTGGCTAATAGAATTATCAGGCACGGGCAAAGCCGGGCGGGTGCTGCTAGTATATTATATATATTAATATTAAAAGAACATAAGTGTAAAGTATTTTTATTACATATTAAGATTTTGGAATAAATTTGCATTCAGTTTTACTAACAAAACATTATTTATTGTTTCTTTGGATAACTTGTTTCTGTTTGTTGTCAAAAAACTGGTAGAGCGCTAAAAGCCCGTTCAACAGAGACTTGAGTTGATGGCACTGCCAGCACTACTTGTGCAAGTTTTCTTAGAAGAACCTCAGAACTTCAGATTAGTTTCAAAAAGTTTCTCGTATGGCTTCAAAATTTTTTTAAAAAATTATTCGTAGTCGAAAATTCGAAAAGGAATATTTTAATCGTAACAAATCCCACACAACATTTAAAAAATCATTCTTCTTCATGTCAATTAAGACCGATTTACTTTTTTCTCTTCGAACTGACACACGTGACTTCCACTTCGACTTCCTGATGGTTGCTCATTAAGACCCGAATCATTAAAATTGACACTATGTACTGTTGAATAGTGTCTTTTTATATTCCCTGTTACTTTTCCTTTCAATTTTCTCTCACAAAGTAAGCAAGTTGACCTATTAGGTAGTCTGTGTTTGATAGAGAATGATTTGTTTTATGGATCTTTACGGATCCTTATCGCGAACGAACCATATCTACCTGAATTTCTTTTTTTCGATCTCTCAAAAACGAGAGATACAGAAAAAAGGATACTTTTCGTTCGTGAGAGAACTATACATTTTTAAAGATAGAAAATTTTATCGTTCGCGACTTTATTTTTTATGGTTCGTGAGAACATCGATAAAGAACGATAAAGATCCTTATTTTATCGTTCGCGATATTTTACGAACCCTGCGATCTAATCGTAGTCCTAATCAAACAGGCAACCCAAGCAGTGGGGTGGGTAGCATACGTCCACGGACATTATGCCACCCCATAACCGAGAATATGTTCAGGGATTAAAACTTAAATCATTTACCATATTCGACCGCAGCAAAGAATAGAATCACCAAATAACTAGTCACTCTACGATATCCCATCCGCAACATACCTCTCTTTCCAGGTTAAGTTTCGTATAACCTCCTCCGCTTCATCAAAGTCATTAAGACCACCATCTTTTCCATGGTTAGATCCGAAAAAAGCAGCCTTTAAAACATCTAAATGCAATGGCACAATAAAAACATTTTCTCTTAGATTTCAATTCGATGCCCCCTCATGCATGCATTTGAGGACTCTAAAACCGTTCCTACTAATTCCTTGAATTCTTAAATCCAAGATAGCAATCGTACAATTTGAATAAAACCTGCTTGCCAAAGAGAAAACCAACTGACTGCTGATGTCAATTTCAGACAATTTAAGGACGACATACAGCAAAATAATGGAGACCAAGAAAAACAGTGCAGAAAAAGTAATAGCAAACCGAAACGTATCGTTTAAGCCAATGTGACAGTTGTGGCGTGCTATATCCACTATCCTGCGGTGTACCTATATCGGATTTATCAAACGTTCAGCAAATTGAAGCTAAGAAAGCTCACCGAGGGGCCTTCGTGACACATCCATTTGTATTGCCAGATTTAATAGAATTAGACTTTTGCATGGTGACTTGAGGCGATTAATATTAATTGCGCCTGAATTCGAACTAAGGTTGTTCCTTGCGTGTGCAGGTTTATTCGTTTTACCAAACCAACTATACACAATCTTGACAGTTACTAATGAAGTTGTTTTAGTGATAACAGGAATCGCATTCAAGGAAACAGCATGACGCAGCACATAAACCCGGTGACGCCTTCTTATTTGCAGTATGGGTGATTGTAAACTTTTTATATATGCAATTTAATTATGGCTCCTTTTTGGCCACCCCCGCATAATATAGTTTTATTATAATATTTGTTTCCTTTTCTACCAAAATGACACACTGAAAATATAATTCACTAAACACACATTGAAGGACCTTCGACCTTAATGATCGGTTTAGTGGTGATGGGGTATTTGTTTTTTCATATTATTCACAGTAAAGCTTCTGAATAGGGAAATTCTGTTTTCCCCAGAAAGGATGTTTGAATAAATTATGCTAAAGAAGGACTTGTTTCATAAATTATTTTTTTATGCGGTTGTTCTGACATGGCCATCGAAAATGAAGTTCAACTTAATACCATCAGCGCCATTCCAAAGAACCATCGACTGTCCATTAAAGATACCAACTTTGGTGTTGCTTAATAAAAGCTATTCTGTAATTAAAGCTTTGCTTTTTTTTCCTGCGTCCACCCTCGACACTCGATTGCTATTAATTTATTTCAGATTATAGCTCCTACCTTTGATAGCCATCGGATGTGTCATCAACATTATTCTTTTATAGTTTGTTTGAAGGAAGGTTGAGAGTGGGGTGCAGCAATGTACATAAGTTGTCACAGGGATATACGCATTCACGTGTCCTGGTCGAACAGTAAACACCTCTTCAAAAGTGTCATCGACCCCACACCTTAACCGAAAATTTTAATTAAAATTCCACGCGAACACTTCGTTAGCACCGAGAACATATTTAAGAGGTTATGAATAATGCAAACGTTACACATGCCATAAGGAGCTGTTGTCTACTGCCAACACCAACACAACCACAAGGAGAGTAACGAGCCTACACTTATACTTACCATCGTCGCTCACCTCATTTAAGTTAGTTGTAATTAAATGAATAATGTCCTCCCACTGCACCCCAGGTGGGATTTTAATCCGATAATGTGATAAAAAGAAGCGAATTGTGAGTGATTGAGACGGTACGTGCTTGCGGTTGCTTTTGGCATACGTTATAGGTAAAATGTATGCGTAAAGAGTTGTGAGGAATTGCAGCGAATTTCTGCCATGCTGAATTGGGAAGGTTTCTACGGATTTTGGTCTCAATGGGCTGACTTATCATTAAATCCCAGATTTTGTCCCAAAGCTCGAAACGCTTGATGTACAGATGTACATAACTGTTGGCATGTTGCCATCAATGTATCAAGTTCAATTTCATGCATAACCTCCCATATAATCTTCGCTAATCTACTGGTGATTTCCCAAAGTCCTAAGAGACTTTGCAAGAGGGAAGAATATAAGGAAATTGATGTTTAACGCCCTTTACCACAAAATCTGGAGCAAATGACGCGTGTCTTTGGATATCATTCATTTAATTCATCCGTTGATATAATAAAAGGAAATCTGCTGGATCCTCTTCGCCAAACATAATTCTTTTATCATTGTTCTTCTACTTAAGTGGATTTTATTTAATGTTTATTTGTTGTGTTTTATTTATTTATTTTGCATTTTGAAAGATATTATTATTGCAATTTGTCACGCTCCCTTAATTAAATAAATATGAGTTGGGGTTTTATTTCCGTGTAGAGACGGGCTAAGAATATCACTGCATCGCCCCCCAAAAAATAGCGCTTGTGGTAGAAGACCACTAAGAAGACAAATCGCATCTTAAACATTCAGGTGAGTCCGTAAGTGTGTATGCCAATCCATGGAGATCAAAGGTGTCGTGAAAGGACGATCATACAAAAATCAATAACACGAGCATGAACGGAACGCGTTCAATTCGTAAAAGAGGCAGGCCCAAAATTTCCGGGATAACGGAAACGCCGATGTTTATTGAGGTAGAACCGACGATCCCCACAGGCAGAATAGGATGCTGTGAAATTGTAGAATTAGGTTAGGTTAGGCTGGCTTAGTGCCACACTCCAGTCAATACTGACCCATTGTGATGCCCATCGGGAGAGGAGGGTTGTCCCCTACTCATTTTTAACCCTGTTTATAGAAAACTGAGATTAATTACTCACTGTGTTGTTCGATACAAACCATCCTGTGGATTTGGTAAAGTTGATTACTATTATTTTTTTTAATACACTAAAGTGCTCTCACAGGCTCATCATTTAGTGCAGGTGTTAGTAAGGACACACGCACAATAATTATGTACCTATAAAATACTAACACAGACACAAATCATTCAAACAATTTAAGACATTAAAGCATTATTACGCAAAATATTTTTTAGCTTAATTTTACTAACATGCAAGTCAATCACATGATCATTTAGATTATAGATTCTACTCATGCGACTAATAGGCTCATGCCTCCCATAATTCGTTCTATGAAGGGGGCTAAACAATAATTCAACACTGCGTAATAGACGACAGCAAGCCAGGTGTATCTATTTGACCCGATATAAGCTGCTGTAAAAAAATGATATCGCTATTAAGCGTTCGTTGAGAAAGGGGTAACATTTGAAGAAGCTTGATACGTTGTATTTCCCGTTATTCTGTCTATCGGTGTGCTGGAGAGCTCGGCTAGGTCGTGGAAGAAATGTCTCCCCAGGAATCTGTATCTGATGCGTTGGAGACCCGGGCAGTGACACAGGAAGTGGGTAGTATTCTCCAGAGCTTCCTCGTCGCCACAGCTTCTACAGAGTTCTTCCTCCGTCAAGCGTAATTTATTCATATGGTACCGCAGAGTGTTGTGCCCCGTTAAAATACCTACGAGGATGGATAGTGATTTTCTATCCTTTTTCATTAGACTCTCGGTTCTGGCCTCATTGAAGGTTGGCCATAGCATTCTTGTGGTGTAGCAAGTATCTATACTCTATCCAACAAAAATTGTCAGTACAGGAAAGAGAGGATGTTTGTCTCTCAGTCTGGTTGCAATGACTTACATAAATCGGTCCCTCTTTAAAGCTCTCACAGGGTTGCCGTAGTGTGTATGATAATTCGCCATAACTCAGAGAGTAATTCTATTAGGGTTACCATCTTCCAATTTAAAATAAAAATATTGCAGGACGAAATAAATTCCGTTTATCGTTTTCCTTTTCTGGTATGATAATAATAGGCGCGTTTTTTTAAGGGTATCTCCAGTAAACCAACAAAATATATAAATTTCGTAACACAAAAAAAAAAATCAAAACAAAAAATATATCACTGTAATCCAAGTTAACACGAGACATCTGATCCAACACTCCAAGATCAGAACAGCCAGTCACCTGGGAATGGCTGCGTCATCACTTTCATGAACAAACATGTTCCCACAGTACCAGGGCGATGGAATCAAATTGCATGCACGCGCAGTGCAACTGACGGATATGACACCGGAGCATATTTAACTAATCAGCAATTCACATCGTGGGACCAGCGGTTTCCCAACGGGAAATAAAGATATTTAGAGTTAGTTCTATTCTGGATCTATAGGAGTGTACGGGTTAAATTGTGATTATAATAAATTGAGAAATAAAGTAATTGTATAAAACGTCGGGTTTTTTTGATTGCACTTGTAAGTCGAACTAGTAGATGTGCCTTCGGGCACCACATGTTCGCGTTTTTTTGATATCCTCTTCAAGGATAATCATGACTTCCAATTTATTCATTATAAATATTGTAAAACATAAAATACTAATTTCTAATATCACTACTCAACTAATCCGATGAGTAATTAAGTCTTTAGTAAGTCTCTTATTTCTGTCATTTTGAATGACTTGTTTTGGCTTGCTACAACTCCTTTCACTTGAGCCTAAACCAATTCTATTGGATTAAGGTCACAGTGATAAGGCGGCAAGCGAAGCACTTTATGTCCCGCATTTTGAGCCATTTCATCCACGACGTATGTTTCATACTTTCCTTTGTAACGTTTAACGATTTCAAGTAACCCATTGTATGATTGAATCCCTACCTAACTTGAGATCTTCCTTTTGGAAATTCGCGTATTCATTGGCAAACAGGCGTCATTCATCGGAAAAACATACAAACAGGTACATAATGAGATGAAAGGATGTACGAGTATTTATGTTTTTTTTTTATTTAAACGGTTTGCGACATAAACTCAATCAGCAAGATTTCTAAAAACATTTCCCATTCCTTTCCGCTATATGTATATTGTGAAAGGTAGACACAATCAGGCAATTAGAATACAAAATTAAATGAACACCACGCAATGTCATATACCTAAACAGATGGTAAAAAAAACTGCACTTGTGCAGCTGTACAGTACAAATACAATCAAATTAAAACCGAATGGCAACACCCGACGTAATAATTCGTTCTCAAAAGCACCAATATCGAAAGTTCTTTGACACAATCCATAGAAAAACCCTTAATGATATGCTTCATTGTAGAGATGGTAATACTCTTCTGATGTGCTTCAGTCACACACACTGCTTATTTCGGTGGATGATAATAGCAAGCGAACACAAGACGATCATGCTCATTCCTATTTGGGCTGTGTGGGAGACTGGTTGTGGTGGGTTGTATGCGAATTTTAGGAAAATTACAACAACAATTCCTTGGCATGACAGTGGTTTGGTTTTTATTTCAGTGGCTATTCTTGCGTTTGAGTTTCGTGAGAGTATCTACAGGCACCACTGGTAGAAAAAAAGCTCCGCCATAAGGCCTGTACTGACAATTTTTGTTGGATAGAGTATAGTGCCGTCCATCTGAAGTTCGGCTCTCTTATTGCCTTTTTCCCTGCCTCAAGCCTGAGTGTGCAAGGCGGAATGAGTACAGAGTGATCCGCTTGTTCTAACACAGCTGCCGAACCTTGTCTTGATAATTCATCCGCTTTCTCGTTGCCCGGAATGCCTTCATGTTCCGGGACCCAGCAGAGCGATACCTTATGCTGAGTACCAAGAACCTTGAGTTCTTCGCGACAGCATTTCACAAGCTTTGTAGTTGTAGGATTACTATCACTCTTATATAGACCATAACCTTGACGTAAAGGAAACCAAGAAGATGAGTCTGGTGTGCTATATCTAGTTCTAGCTAGAGCCGGAGATTCGCAGAGGAAGTGGTAAAGGGTTTCCTTGTCCACTGGATCCATGCGATTAACTGTGGCAGTTTGTGTTGAATGGGATGCCCAACTTTGCAGCATGAGTGCCGACAGACCAATGTCCAGCACTGATTTCCACAATTGTGGCAATCTCCTGTCGGGTTCTGTTTGTTAGATTTTGCATGGAAGCAAGGCCATATCTTCCTGGACATGACGCAGCTATGTAAGTTGTTCCATCTGGAGTTCGCCCGCGAAATGAAGTACTGGACTATTTTCCCTTGACAAATCCTATGGTAGGAGAAACTGCCTTTTTGTAAGGAAGCTGTCAAAGGTAAGGTTAGGTTGGGTTAGGTTAAAACAGGGGTATGCAGCTCGCATACAGCACTAGGGACCAGAAGGGCCCATCGCGATCCTCAGGGAACCAATTGAAACCAAAACTTCAAAAGGAGAAAAACCTTAACACTTTCCCTAGACAAAATATCCAATCTTCCTGCAGAATTTTACCAGCTTCCTGTGACCTGTGCCGCTCCCCTAATTCCTCGAAGAAGTATTCTCCTAGAAACCTCCTACGAATCCGTGCTATACCCTTGCACTCCCACTGTATGTGCGCTATGTCTTCCTCGGCTTTTAGATCACCACAGAACCTGCATGTATCAACATACACCAGTCTAAGCTGCCTAACATGCTTTCTTAGGAGACAGTGCCCCGACATAATCCCAACCACTGTTCTAAGCTGTTCCCTGCTCAATTTCAGAATTTCCTTAGATCTTTCCTTGTCCAAATGCGACCAAAGCGCTCTAGACACCCACATAAGGGATGTCAAGGGTAAATTTGTGCCTTACCAGCGCATCGGCCCTTTCATTCCCCTCTATGCACCTATTGCCGGGAACCCAGAGAAGAATGATGTTGAAGTGGCTGATTCGCTGATTGAACATGTGATTGCGTCTTTACACGTTGCGACTCATTTGGATGATATGGATGATATGTGACTCGAGAGCTTTTATAGCTGCTAGGCTATCAATAAAGATGGCAACATCTATCTTGGTTATGGGGAATGGTACTATCGTTGTTTTCGCCGCATTGATGTTGAGTCCGACAGTATGGCACAATTCCTTGATTACTTTTAGCCCCCGTTGTATGATGTCCCCAAGGGTTTCTTCCGCGCTGGTACATGCCGATAAGTGTGTTGCAAAACGGTTTAAGACGTTCACACAGTACGTACATGCCCCACGAATTCAATCCCTATAAGTAGGTATTACCCTTTAATCGAAACGGTTTCAACTAACTTTAACATGGATCCCCAACTCGACTATGTCAGCCAGCCCTCCCTGCTCCTAACCATGCTTGTGATGTTCAACATGTCGTGCTTGACGACCTTGGGCTTGCCTGTGAAACCATCAAACTTGGTATCAAATTTCCATATCTACCTAAAAGGTACTTATAAAGGCGTATCGTATACGTCTTTATCCGTAACGATGAAGGAGGGTGCTCCACTCAACTAGTAATGGATACTTGGAAAACTAAAACTTCCTGCATTAACTTAAACCGTCCCTAAAATGTATTAAATTCAAATGTTTTCAAAACAAGTTGACTTATCGATGACATGTCTGTGATCACCCACCTCATCAGTGCTGCTCCCTATTCCCCAGAGATCAACTCTTTCCTCTGTCCCGCCTCCACAAAAGCGGAAGCAACACCATAACATCATTAGTTTTCCCTGAATTTCCCAATGTCAATGGACCTGAATAAACCCTTTAAGCTTAAGCCAAGTTAGTTGTTTATGGAAAAGGGTTAAAAAAATGAGTGTGTAGGTATGCCTACAAAAAATAAATTTAACAATAAAGTTGAGGACATGCTGAATTATTCATGAAAGCGCCTACAAAATACAAAATGTAAACATTTCACTTGAAATGTTCGGTACACCTACCTACATACTCTCGCAATGTTATGCAAATATTCAGCCGGGCAAATTGGATTGCCAAAAATTAATGGATTGGATAAACTGATTTAATATTTAATGTCCTTGCAAATAGTTTCTATTGGGCACTATAGTTTTGCCATTGTCACGTTCTGCATCTTTAAACCTTCTCTTTTATTTAATAATTTTATTATTCCACACTTCTGAGTTCTGACAAGAAGCTTACACACATACCTACACAAAAAATGTCTCCTTCTGATATCATATTAATATTGGATGGGCTCCAACTCCAGCCAAACCACTACCTAAAAACATGTAACGCTCACATTATTTTGAGATTTTATTACCATGAGAAGCCGATGTGAGACGTAAGTCTTGTTCCGCCAAAATCCTGAAACGTGTCATATTTTTCTGTAATTCTCTGTGTCATACCGCGCGACATCTCTTGACATCTGTTCGACCGTCATTTATAATCTACTTTCCACTTGTCTACTCATGTAAAACGCGTCCTTGCTTTATGTGTACGATTGTCGGTGTAGTGTATTCCCTCGTGAAATTGTGCTGAAGATATCCGCTCCCTCCACAAGCCAAAAAGAATAAAAAATAAATAACACAAAAATAAAAGCGGAGATCCTTTAAGTTATGGGTTTTTCGCATTTTTGTTTTATTTTTTTTTTTTATTCCGCTGACTTTGTTCTGTTCATCCGGAAAAAGGAAGAACAAAATATAAGTTCGGGTAATTTTTCTATTGTCTAATCAAGGCTAGAAAGTGTACGCATACTTAAATCATTTTTTTTATATCCTCATTTATTTTGCCAGAAAAGGACTTTACAACATGCCACTCGTGTTCCACGAGAAAGGAGGGAGGATTAAATTGTGCAAAAAAGAATCGTTGTTATGTATATTTTTTTACATTCGTCCTCAAAGAACAAAAGCTTATGCTTGTATTTATATTCTATTCAGTAGTAGTGGCTGTTATGCCTGCATACACATTGATATTTTTCTAAATTGACGACAATTTAGCTAAGTACTCCCCAATGGATTAAATGTCTTCAGTGACAGCTTACCTCATATGCGAATGTGTGTATGTGTGTGACGTGTTGGACGTGAGCGAAGAAGATGGGCCTGTGATGGAAGAATATGACAGAGAAATGCAATCCAGGGGAAAGGGAAGGCAACGCACCGGTGTGTAATAAAGCGTGCCGTATGAGTAGAAAATTAAAAGGTAGAATTTCAAATTAAGAAGGATTTGATGTCCTTCAGGTAGTCTGTGTTGGAAAATGATGTGCCACGATGAGGATCAGGACGGGGATTCCTGTTGAGTTGTTAAGTGGTTGAAGGTGGAGTTTTATTCTTCTGTTTTGAAGAAATGGGTGTCAAGGATTTTTTTTTTGATTAAATTTGTGTTAAAGGTGGGGATTACGTTTAAGTGGAGGATTATTGTGTTTGCAAAGGGTTTAGCAGTGGGAAGAGAAGCCCTTAAGAAATTTTACGCTGAAAGAAGCTTTATATACACTGGCGATCACAAGGATGAGGCCATGCATTTTGCAAATGATTTTCAGTCTTTATACCTGTTGGAAATGTTATACCCAGAAACTTTCACTACTTGTGAACAGGCTCACGGTTAAAAATCCTGGCGTTAAATTTTATATTTTTTGGGTTGAATATATGACCAGTCCAAAATGGTATTTAAATGTAATGCTTTGAATAGGTATACTTAATTTTCAAATCCAATAGAAGACATATCGAATTTCAATACTGTTTTGTATTAAAAAACAAGTTCGTATTATTAAATAGTAACACACATATGTATTAGTATTTAAACCAACAAAATAAAATTCATCACTTCTTGTATTGGTTTAAAGGGCATTTATATTAAACATACGAGGGCGGGTCAATAAGTCCGTGAATTTTTGAATTTCTGACCTCTTTACTGAAACGGCAACACTGCTCCTGTCAACAGGCATCTGTCAGTTGACTCCTGTCAAAATTTAAACTTGCTGCGTCAGTTAGTTTGTGTTTGACAGCTATTTTTATCAGACTACTCACTAATTTGAGGAGAAAATGGAAAAAAGTGAATTTCGTGTGCTTAGGAAGCATTATTTCTTGCGAAAAAAAACCATTACCGAGACCAAGGCTAAGCTTGAAAAATACTATGGGGACTCTGCACCATCGATTTCAATGGTAAAAAAGTGGTTTACTGAATTTCGTTGTGGCCGTACAAGCACTGAAGATGCCGAACGTCCTGGACGCCCAGTTGAGGTCTCTACACCCGAAACAATCGAAAAAATTCACGATATGGTGTTGGCCGACCGAAGATTGAAAGTGCGAGAGATTGTGGAAGCCGTAGGGATCTCGAATGGCTCAGTGGTTTCAATTTTGAATGATCACTTGGGCATGAGAAAGCTTTCCGCAAGATGGGTGCCGCGTTTGCTCACAGTCGACCACAAACGCAATCGTGTAACAACTTCACAGGAAGGTTTGGCGTTGTTTAATCGCAATATGGAGGAGTTTTTGCCCCGTTTTGTAACCGTGGACGAAACATGGATCCATCAAAACATACCAAAAACCAAACAACAGTCAAAACAGTGGTTTTCTAAGGGTGAATCGGCGCCAAAGAAGGCCAAGGTGGGTTTGTCAGCCAATAAAGTTATGGCGACTGTTTTTTGGGATTCACGCGGGATAATCCACATTGACTACCTTCAAAAGGGAAGAACAATCAATGGGGAATATTATGCCAACTTATTGGACCGATTCAATGACGATTTGAAAAAAAACCGACCTCATTTGGCCAAGAAAAAAGTTCTTTTCCACCAAGACAATGCAAGGGTGCACACATGTGCAGTTGCCATGGCAAAAAACCATGAATTGGGCTATGAATTGCTCCCTCATCCACCCTATTCTCCAGATTTGGCTCCGAGCGACTACTTCTTGTTCCCAAACCTGAAGAAATGGCTTGGTGGAAAAAGATTTGACTCCAATGATGAAGTCATCTCGCAAATAAAGGTCTATTTTGAGGACCTCGACAAATCATTTTTTTTGGAAGGGATAAAAAAATTGGAGAAGCTTTGGACAAAGTTTATAGAGCTCAAGGGAGACTACGTTGAAAAATAAAATTATTTTTTTATCAAAAAATCTGTGTTTTATTCCAAAAGTCACGGACTTATTGACCCGCCCTCGTATATTTTTTCATTTAAATTGAATATTTTTTTACTCGTTTTAAGCCCAAAGAGAGTTTAAATGTAATACGAGATTATTAAATCTTAATACTATTTAAGATTTCATTGGATTACTTTTGAACCGACATAGTATTGAAAATTATTATAGGTACTTATTTATTAAATTTCAATACTATATAAAATTTTGTTGTATTTGTTTTAAATCTACAAAGTATTAAAATTTAATATTAAATTATTTAATTTCAATACTATTTAAGATTTTATTGGATTAATTGTTAACTCGCATACTATTTTTTTTTTTTTTTTATTTTTTTTATTTATTGTAATTATTACTGTTGAGTAGGAATGTTCAGCTGTTGCTGATATTCTCTTTTTTACTTTAAACACCCAAAATACTTACCAAAATAATACCTTAGATCTTTTGAATATCAAACCGTCAATCTTGAACTTTGAAAGTACAAAAAGAAATAATTCTTTTATAAAAAAGTTATTTTATTAAAAGGAAGAACAAAGTAATCTTATAACTATATTAAAACTAAAACTATTTAACAGAAGTATCATTCATAAAAAAAAGCATCAATACGAACATTTTATTTTTAAAACATAATGCTCGAATGGCTTTTTAAGCATAATACTATCGAAGTTATTACTTATAATATTAAACATATCAATGTGGCTGTCAAAACTTTCTTGTTCATATTTCGTACATAAAAAATATGGATTATTCTCAACTTTGATTATTTTTTCAATTTATATAAAATGGTTTGATTCAAGGCAAAGAAAGCAATTTACTTTGTAGTGAAACCCATTACAAAATTCTACATAATTAGTCATAAAAAATTCTTTTGCTTTTAGGGTATCAAGTAAGATTTTAGAATTCATATCTAAGTTAGATGGATAATTCCCACTTACTGAGCGCAGATACTCAGCTCGCGCCGTCACTAACGCCCTTCGAGAAGAATCCTTTAGCGTATTTGTACGGTCGTACTCATCCAAAATGTATATGCCGCTGTCCTTGTTTTTATAAATGCTTTTAATCCCTGTAAAATTAGGAAAATTTTATTTATATAGGTACATTAAATATACTATTGAAAAAGTTACTTACTTCTTTGTATAAAAGAAGAGAGCTCCCAATTGCTGCTTCTTCTTTTTTTCAAATTTTCACTTATTTCATTAGGAGGCTCTCCATCAGCAGTGTCAAGAACCACAAGGAAGCAGGCACAGCCTGAATACTACCGCACTATATCGCTCAAGGAATCCACTGGAATCAGCACACCGTCTCGATCTTTCAAAGTAAATCCATTCACCAGTTCTTCGTTTTCCAAGACTAAAACAAAAACAAATTTTAAATAAATTATCATGGTTTGCACTCTCAAAGAAAACAAATATATGGCACTTAAACTTGCTATTTATTACTTACTTGAAAGAAGGATATCTTCATTTGAAACGACTAACGATTCAGATGATTCATTCGTCTGATTTTTTTATTATGATTGTATTAAAATGATTCTATTTTTTCCCACGTTTTTCACTTTAATGTAAGTCCCAACTACATTATCCATTAGGAACTCCATGTTGCCGACCGACGTGTTGAATCAAACTAACGGAGTTTTCTTTCGACAAAATTATATTCAATATTAAAATGTAATACTGAAAGGTTAAAAATCAATACCTTGGTCTTAAAATGTAATACTGAAGGGTTAAGGTATTAAAATCTAATACGTCGATATTCAATTCAAGTACGAGTTAAAAAGTATTTCTTGGGCATTGAGCCGAGAGTTTCGCGCTAAATACAAAATTTATTGAATTTTAATACAATCAAATACCTATTAAATTTCAATACATTATTTTATTATGGTCACTTTTTCCAGATTTTCTACTAAAATCAAATAACAAATTATTGATATATAAGTTTTCAATAATAATGGTAATAGATTATAATATAGAAATATTATATTTTAATATTTGAAGATTAAATTTTAGTGGAAAAGTATTAAAAAAAATTTAAGTGCGATATGTACTGAATTTTAATACCAAATTATTTCAAAAAATGTTTAATAAAGTTGGAATATTAAAAACAAATTATTCATGTATTGCATACGGCTGTAATACGAGGGTCGTATTAAAAAACACCCCAGAATTTTTAACCGTGGATGTTCAAAATCTTAACTTTAAAGCAGAGCAAAAACAAAAATTTACGAAATTTTGTTTTCTTATGTTTTTTTTCTTTTCCTTTAACTGAAAAATTTCAGCAAAGCTAACCATTATTTAGAGGAAGTGGTTATAATAATGTTTTAAAATTGTTTCTTCATAAACATTGACCATTTTTGAGTAAGTTATATTCCATGAGAAAAAGATGCAGATACACCACTTCGTGTTTGGAACGACGATATTTTCCCAACAGTAAGTCATAAAAGGGTAAATACATGACTTCTTTGCTAATTACCTCAGGAGATTGTCTTCCAAATTCACTTACAACCAACAAATCGCCAAGATTTAATACTCTACCACCTTGGAACTGCACGTCGATACCAGTTTAGCCATTCAAAGAAAAAAAGATACACCGGATCAACAGCTTAAGACCCTACACAACGAGATGATCGCTAAAATTAAAGCCGATAGAATCTTCTTTTCTGATGGGTCATTCAAAGATTTCAACTCGGCATGCGCAGTCGTTGAACTATTATCCAACAAAGAAACTAAAACAATTCACCAAGGACTGCTACCCGAGCAGACGGGAAGCTATATATCGGAACTCTCAGCAATTCAGAAATGCCTATCCCTCACCAAAGAGCTACCACGGAAGAAACTAATATTCACCGACAATCTCAGTATAGTAACTGGAATTTAGAAATGAGTTAAATAAATGCTCGTCCTGGGAAAGTATTAGAAGTGTACTTAACTCCTACAAAGATATCTTTTTGGCATGAGTTGGGTACCCGGGCACGTAGGCATCAACGGCAATCAAGATGCTGACACCGCAGCAAAAGAAACATTTAGCTTTTCACTCACAATACAATACAAAAAATGTTCGAAGTAGTATTAGATAAAGAGATAGCTACCTCATGGGAAAATAGCCACACATTTTTGCGAACTTACCAGGCCCAACATATTCTTACTCCAAGCAATACAAACCTAACCAGAAAAACATAGGGACGGGCTACAGTCCGCTTGGGCGAACTGTTGGATACCCTATTCTTATTCCTATCCCTCATAAGTGGGCGTGACAAAAGTCTAAGAATGGTTGAATTGTTAAGAACGCTCTACATATTTTATTATATAACATTTAAAGGATTTAATCGAAAAAAACGAAGCTTTTGTAAAAAAACGCTCCCTAGCTCAAACTTTGGTATTTCAATAAAATAGTTTTATTTCGTGTCAGTGGGTGGATTTTAAAAATGTTGTCTCCCGATCAGTTTTAGGAGTCATAGATCATATATAAAAAAATTCAGCTTTCTAGCTCAAAATTCGATTTTTTCGAAAAATTTGTTTTTTTGAGTTTGAGTTTGTGGGTGGGCAGTACACCAAATTGGCTCCAGAAAAATGATTTTTTTGTGATATAGAATTGTCAGTCTGGCATACTCTACTTACCTGTCGCGTATCGGAAGTAGTTCAAGACGAAAGCCACTATCAAAACAATGAAAAACAACTGCCTGAATTACTAAGCCCAAACAACCCAGAGTCAACTCAGCACATCAAACAAGCCACAACACCTCATCATAAATATACTCATATTTAAATAATTAAATTAATTTAAAAATACTGTTACTTTTGAATACCTATAATTTATTTCTTTTTCATAAAATTATTATGCTTTTTATTCCTTCTGTTTGTATTATTCTTATAATGATTATTTTATATACTTCAACTCTAAAAATGACTTCGAATGGTCCACCTGCTACCCTGAAGTGTAAATAGTTTATAATTTGACTTTGTAAATTATTTAGATAAATAAATAAATAAAGGGTAAATTAGAAACGACCACTGGAACTTCCCAAGATCAAACAATGAACTGCTTGAAAAGCGTATAAAAAGATGCGACACTAGGGTGAGGCCATTGCGAATATTTCGTTGCAGGAGCTCACAAAAGCGTTTTTTTTTTTTTCAAAGTTTTGCCAAGAATTTTTAAAAAAACGTTGAAAAGAATTGTTCTTTTTTAGTTAAAAAATAATGGGTTCCGGAAAGACTTTGACAGTGCCAGAAAGTGGAAAAATAGATGCTTTCAAGGAGTTAGGACTCTCAAGCTGAGAAATTGCAAGGAGGCTAAATAGCATAGGTACGTGTAAAATCCTCTAGTGATAAATTTCCCAAAGAGCTCATGCTAGTCCTATATTTTTTCTTTTTTGTAATTTTTATATCTTCGTAGTACCTTCGGGATAGGGGTTAGAATTTACCCGAGGTAGGCATGCCTGTCGTAAGAGGCGACTAAAGACCAAATTTTTAAACTTTTTGAAAAAAAGTTAAAAAAAAACGAAAATATGCAATGAACAAAACAAATAATATAACTACCCCAGGTGGTACGTCAGGTAAACTGTTAAATCCATCCTCTTCGGAGGCCGGTTCCATGGATTCTGGGGGGAACCATTTATTGCTAAAAGATGACCCTTTCATAAAGAGTCGTAAATTGGTAAGAACACCACCATCCCAACCAACAAGAGAAAATCCTATGTTGGAAGCTTGTTACAAAAAAGCCTGTGAAGAAAGAGACAATTTTAAGCAACTCAGTGAAAAACTTGCGCGAAATTGATAAACTAAAGCTTGAGCTACAGCAGCTTAAAGAACAGGTCAAAATGGTACAGGTCAACAATAAAAATGAGCAGATACATAAAATTGTAGTGTACTCTACGGATGAAGAAGAACTGCAAAGAGAGACAGAACCACCCTTTAAGGGAACAAAAAGGAACAAAAAAAGGAAAATGAGCAGGTCTCCGGAGCTTTCACCACCAAAAGTGACCCAGAAAAGCCCAGAAAAGATGAAAGGTAAAGAAACCAAACAACTCAAAACAATAAAGCCTCCACCAATTATAGTGCTCTGTATTACGAAGTACGAAGGCTTATTGAATATTTTAGAGGAAAATAAAATAAAAGCTAATACAGCTCTCCATAGCAATGATGTTAAAATTAGTGTGGATAACGAAGAATCCTACAGAAACTTAACAAAATTGCTAAACCAGAAAAAAGTTCAATGGTACTCGTTTGAAAATAAACAAACAAGACCAATAAAGGTTGTTGCAAAGAAACTACACTACTCATGCACACCTGAACGCATTGCAAATGACCTAATAAAGAAAAACAGAAACAAAAAAGACTTGAGACCGAAATCTAAAGGAGCTAAAGGAAATCTACCCTTAAGCGAAAATGAAAACTTAAGCCTCATAACCGGTCCACAGAAAACATATGCACAGGTTGCTTCGAAAAACGTTGTAAAACCAGTCGGAAACCCCAAGCCTCCCATTGATGCTATGGAGGATTGAGGATATCATGCAAAGAATCCATAACAGAATGGGAGATATGGAAAAGAATAATAAGAAAATTCTGAAAAGAATATCTCTCCTTGAAAAACAAAACAGTAATAAAAGAACTGTACCTAAAAGATCATAATGGCTAAAAACATACAAATCTTATTATGGAATGCCAATGGTCTCGAGAATCTTAAAGACGCATTGCAAGCGACTCTCGACATAAATAAAATTGACATATGTCGAGTCTCCGAGACACATTTTAAAATTGGAACAAAATACGAACTTCGCAGATACAAGACATACCAATCCCCACATCCTCAAAATACAGCAAGAGGAGGGGCCGAAGTTATAATTAAGGAAGGTATTAGCCACGAAGAAGATGAAGAATATCAGTCGTGTGAAATACAAGCTAAATCCGTAAACATAAAAACAAGTAGCGGCCAGATAACGGTAGCAGCGGCATATTGTTCTCCTAGCTACAGGCTGAAACAAAACAATTTTGAAAGCCTCTTCCGTAAATTCGGAAATAAATTCATAATAGGCGGAGATTTCAACGCTAAGAACATATCTTGGGGATCAAGATTAACAAATACAAGAGGAAGAGAACTCCTTGAATATATTAAAAAAAACAAAGTTAACTACCATTCAACGGGAAATCCTACTTACTGGCCCACAGATAGGAACAAAATCCCGGATGTTGTCGACTTCTTCTTAACTAAGAATATTTCCTCAAATACTACCCAAGTTAAGGAAGGGCCAGATCTTGACTCAGATCACTCATCTGTGCTGCTAACACTTGGCAATAAAATTATAATGAAGGAACACAGCCCACGACTAGTAAACAAACTAACTGACTGGACATATTTCAGATATTTAATAGATGAACGCATCGAACTATCCACAACAATTAATACAATAGAGCAATTAGAAAGTGAAGTACAGTCCTTCACCCTAGCTATACAAAAGGCTGCATGGGCTGCAACGCCTGAATTAAATAGCAAAGTAAAAAGAAACGTGTATCCCAACCAAATTCGCGACATTATATCAGAAAAGAGACGAGCTCGCAAGCGATGGCAACTGTCAAGAGCTCCAAGTGATAAAAGTTGACTTAATAGCTTAAACAATAAGCTCAGAAAAAGGATAGCAGAATTTAAAAACGCATCGGTGGAAAGATACCTTACAAATCTGACAAACGATGCTAGTACAGAACACTCACTGTGGACGGCTACAAAAAAAAATAAAAGACCAACGGCATACATCCCGCCAGTGAAAAACAGCAGTGATAACTGGGCTAAAACAAACAAACAAAAGGAGGATCTATTTGCGGAACATCTTGAAAACGTTTTCAAGCCATACGACCATAATGATATTTCCCAACAAACGGAAGAAATGTGCGAAGACGAGAGATCGATTCCAGCAGTAACCGCTAGGGAAATAGCCAAAGAAATAAAAGAAAAGATCAACCCGAAAAAAGGTCCGGGATTTGATCTAATAACCGGTGAAATTCTGAAAAAACTGCCTAAGCAAGGTATGAAAAAAAATAGCACAGATAATAAATGCTGCGTTCAGACTAAGGTATGTTCCGCGCATGTGGAAGGTTGCGGAAGTTATCATGTTACTTAAGCCGGGAAAATTGCCCAGTGAAGTAACGTCATATCGGCCGATATCATGCTGCCAATCCTGTCAAAGCAATTCGAAAAAATGCTCCTAAAACGACTCCATCCGATTCTAGAAGAAAAGACACTGATCCCAAACCAACAGTTTGGATTCAGAAATAAATACTCAACAATAGATCAGGTCCACAGAATAACTGATATAATAGAAAAAGCTTTAGAAGAAAAACAAATATGTTCTGCCATCTTCCTTGATGTAACACCGGCTTTTGATAAAGTCTGGCACAAAGGATTAATCCGTAAGCTACAAAAATATCTTCCAAAAGAGTATCATGAAATACTAGAGTCGTATATAATGCAACGATTATTTAGAATTAAGCAAGAGAATGAGTACTCCGAATTGAAACACTTCAAAGCTGGAGTACCGCAAGGTAGTGTGTTGGGACCAGTACTGTTCCTCCTATACACGAAAGACCTACCACAAAATGACGAAACTACTGTTGCCACTTTTGCAGACGGTACTGCTGTACTTGCAGTAGGAAAAACCGCACAGGAACTTACAGAGAAACTGCAAAGGACAGTAAATGATATATCCAAATGGACCAAAAAATGGCAAATAAAATTAAATGAACTAAAGTCGGATCATATTAACTTTACGAATAAAAACGTACAACACATACCTGTGTACATAAATAATAAAGTAGTTCTGCATTTGAACTCAGCTAAGTATTTTTTTTTTTTTTTTTTAAAAAGTTCTGGCTCGCTAAAGCGATTTAATATGGGGCACTTCGACCTAAAAAGATCTTTTGTGCCGTGTGGGCCAGAAAAATTTAGACTAGTAGAGTTTCCACTTTCCGTGTAAAGCGGACAATTCTACTAGTAGAAGAATTCTTTATGTCCTCAGGGCACATCTGTTCCCTGAAAAAGATCTTCTTTCTAATTCCGTTTAGGGCCGGACATTCACATAAAATGTGTTCAGCTGACTCGTCCTCTTCAAGACAGAGTCGGCACTCAGGAGAGTCTACTATTTTCATTTTGTGTAGGTGATATCTTAAACCATGGTGACCAGTAAGGTAACCTACTAAGTTTTTGATATCATGCCTGCTTAGGTTTAGGCATTTGCTGGCATTTTTATTGAAATGCCGAACGGCTTGTTTGGTCTGTCTTAAACCTGGGATGCTTTCCCATAGATGGATACATTTTCTGTATTCCCAGCTTTTTATTGCTGCCGTTGCTGCTGATCTAGGAGTGCAGCAGAAGGGTTCGGGACCTATGAAGGGTGTTTCCGAACCTTTTCTGGCCAGTTCGTCGGCCTTTTCGTTACCTTCCACCCCGACATGACCCGGAACCCACCATAGCTTGGTCTTGTTACTTGTTCCGAGTGCCTGTAGGGTGTTGAAGCAGTACATTACTGATTTGGAGTCAATCGTATGCGAGCTAAGGGCGTTTATAGCTGCTTGACTATCCGTGAATATATGGATGGTTGCACCTTTTATACCAGATAAATTTATGTGGCTAGCGCATTCTTGAATGGCGTGGAGCTCTGCTTGAAATACGCTGGGACTTTTTCCCATGGGTATCGTAAAGCGTTTGTTTGGTCCGTAAATTCCCGCTCCTACCCCCGCTTCCATTTTAGAACCATCCGTATACCACTTTATGCCGTTGTGGCTGTTAGGTGGGTTATTACTAACCCATGCTTCTCTCTTGGGAATCTCCGTGGAGAACCGCTTATTGAAGCATAGTGTTTTATGGATGCGGTCTGTGACCGCGCAGTTCATGTTGAGTTCTGGCAGTTCACCAAGAAGGGTCTTAAGTTCCGGATGATCGTTAAGACTTATCTCGTTTAACTGTATTTGACTTATTGCACTGCGGATTGCCACTTTTTGAATGTATATGTGGAGAGGTGTAATACCTGTTATTGCCTCTATGGCAGCCGTTGGGCAGGTTCGCATGGCTCCGGCGATACCTAGGCACGCAAGCCGTTGTACCTTTTTGAGCTTCTCTTTTGCGACCTTTTGTGTGGATTTTGTCCACCATACAATGGAGGCGTATGTTATAATGGGTCTTATCATCACTGTGTAGACCCAGTGGACAATCTTTGGAGAGATTCCCCAGGTTCTGCCATATGTGCGTCGACAGGCCCATAAAGCTATGTTAGCTTTGGTGATTTTGTTGTTGATGTGAGAGTTCCAGTTTAGTCTTTTGTCCAGAATTACTCCAAGATATTTGACTTCGTCGGAATACTCAATGGTCGTGCCATTTAGTGAAATCTGAGCTAAGCTGAGATTTCTTCTTTTTGTGAAAGGAACTATGATAGCTTTACTGGGGTTTATGGAGAGATTTTCCTTGACGCACCAGTCTATAGCTATCTTAAGGGCGTTTTGCATACGTGAAGTAACTACGTTTGATTCTTTGCCCCTAATAATGATGACCAAGTCATCGGCATACCCTATTATGTCGTAGCCTAAATTACTTAATTTTTGAAGTAGGTCATCTATGACCAAAGACCACAGGAGGGGTGATAAAACTCCTCCTTGTGGACAGCCTTTTATAGCTGAAACTGATACTGAAGTCTGTCCTGACGAAGCAGTGATTTTCCGACTTTCGAGCATCGCTTTTATCCAGTTTATGGTGGGAAAGTCTACCTTTCGGTGAATTAAAGCGTTTGATATTGAATCATAACCGGTGTTATCAAAAGCACCCTCTATGTCAAGAAAAGCGCATAGTGCAATTTCTTTACAACGGTAGGCGTTGTTTATGTGATTTGTTAGTTTTAACAGGGCGCCTTCCGTTGATTTGCCTTTTTGATACGCATATTGACAGGGGTGTAGAGGCATGCTAAAAGTAACGCATTCTCTGATATGAACGTCAATTATTCTTTCCATTGTTTTCAGGAAAAACGATGTCAAGCTTATGGGACGATAGGATTTAGGTAGTTCACTAGGTTTGTTACCTGGTTTGGGGATAAATACTACATTGACCTCCCGCCAAGCGCGTGGTATGTAGCCCCAGTTGAAACTGAACCTAAATAAGGCAATCATGTTAGGTAGGAAGAATTCCATACCCTTTTGAATGAGGGCTGGAAAAATTCCGTCATTTCCTGGTGCCTTGAATGGTTTAAATGAGTTTATTGCCCATTTTACCTTATCTGGACTAAATAGTCTACCAGATAAACTATTATTTCTGCTGAGGTTAGTTGGATATGAAACCTCAGTAGTTTGATCAGTTGTGTGATCGACAGTTAGGGAACCAGGGAAGTGAACTTGCAGCAAGGTTATTAGAGTTTCTTCCCGGTCGCTTGTGATTGTTCCATCAGGTTTGATGAGCAATCCCATGCAGTTTGAAGGATCTGTTGAAAGCGCTCTCTGGAGCCGCGCTACTGCTGGGAGTTTTTCCAGCTTTTCGCAGTTTGCGTGCCATGAGGCCCTTTTGGATCTTCGCAACTCTTGGTTGTATTTGGTTAACATGGATCGATATTGATCCCATACGCCGGTGCGTTTCGATTTATTGAATTGTTTTCTCACCTTCTTGCGGATAGTTTCCAGGTTTTCATTCCACCATGGTACGCTTCTTTTTACCACGGTGCGCTTTACCTTACAACTATTCCTAAAGGATGAGATAATGATGTCGTTAAGCTGACATTGTGCAGCGTCCGCATCACTCGGTGTTAGTGGTGAATCTGGTAGCAGATCAGTTCTGATTGCCAGATTTTCACTATAGGTTCTCCAGTTAGTTAATTTATTATTGTATTTGACCGGCGCGCACTCGGTGTTGCATCGCAGCCTGAACATAATATGCATATGATCAGACAGAGAAGCTTCATCAGACACGTGCCAGTCCTCTACAATGTTTTGTATAAAAGGAGACGAGAGAGTAAGGTCTAAAACTTCTTCTCGTATACTGTTCCTAAAAGTGGGCTTATCACCCTTATTTAGAATAACTAGGTCTTTACTATATAGGTAATCTAAAAGTAACTCACCTCTTTTGTTTGTGTCTCGGCTGCCCCAAATCTGGTGATGTGCATTCGCGTCGCAGCCGATAACAAGATGTACTTGCTGAGTTTGGCAGTACTGGACAAGTTCCTGTACTGGTGTAGGTGGTACCTCCTCTATGTCCCCAGCAAAATACGCCGATGCGCATACAAACTTGTGTATCACATGGCCATTGTGGCGTTCAATTAAAACGGCCACCAGGTCCCTAGTATTGAAACCTGGAATGAGAGAGAATTTTATATCTTTCGCAATGGAAAGAGCTGCCCTAGGTCTGAAGTTACCTTTGGCAAAAATTAGCTCTCTATTTCTGCTGTTAAGACCAAAGATCTTACCTGTAGTTGCCCATGGTTCCTGGATTAAACCAAGAGCGACGTTCCTTTCGGCACATCTTTGGCTATAGGTGTCCGATGCACCCATAGCGCGGTGCAGGTTTGCCTGCAGCACAGTTAGAGACGTCATTTCTTCTTCACGTACTCGGGATTACGCACTCTATGAGGTTTGTTATCACCCCTGCGTCGTACGTAACCCTGTTGAGAGAGACCACTTTGTCTCCCCCTTGGACTTCTGGTGTTCTGTCCATCTTTCCCGCTTATATGTGCCTGTTCGGCCGCCAGTTTTGGCCTAAAGCGGTTACGGTGCGCGTTTGTGCTGTCCGTTTTCTTAGCCTTTGCTTTAGCATCCAGCACCACAGTTGTTTTAGCAACTGAGTTACCCTTGGCAGCACTAATGCCAGCCACTGGTGGTGTGGCGCTACTGTTGGCGCTTGTGGAAGGCTTTTCTGAAGCATCAGTGGCAGTACTAATACTAGCCCCTGGTGTTGTAGCCTTTTGTAGTATTTAGGCTTGACTTTGGACGCAAAGTTGCGTTGGAAAACACATGTCAAAAAAAACGAGATGAACTAAATATACGATACAATAAAATGTATTGGCTCATAGGGAGGAATTCATGCCTCTCAATCTACAACAAACTGCTTCTCTACAAGCAAATATTAAAACCAATTTGGACATATGGCCTCCAGTTATGGGGGTGCACAAGAAAGGCAAATCTTCAAAGCATACAATGCTTTCAAAACAAAGTATTACGCAATAGTGTTAATGCGCCGTGGTACATACGTAATGCTGATCTACATAGGGATCTAAAAATTGAAATGGTAGAGGACGAGGTTCGCAAGGTCGCAAGAAGACATGAAGTTAGGCTTCGCAACCATGCTAATTTAGAAGTAGTTCAACTACTTAATAACAACAATTTAGTTAGCAGATTACATAGAGTTAAACCATTTGAACTAGTTAACTAGGTAATTAGGAAAGAAAAATATGTTTTACAACATAATCACACGAACAAAGTGATAATGAATTAAGAAAAAAAGTTAACAAACCAAAGTTAGTTCCTAAAAACAGTACATAAGTACATAAGCAAATGTTAAAACAAAATTGCTGATTAGTCTTTAGACTAGGTGCGATTACTGGAAGGATGGTAACATCATGCCTTCCCTGGGTGTTTTTAGTGGATGATTCAAGTCCCACACTATCGCAAAGCTCGCAAGCGATGTCTTTTAACGATTTTCACCTAGAAACACGCAAAAAAAAATAAAAAAAAAATATATCTTCGTAGTCAGGGGACGTTTCTAACAAATTTCACTTTTTTGTTGTCGGTGTTTCGAGGTTAGAATTCATGCGTGTGCGATAGTTTAATAAAATTTTAACGTAGTTTTGAAGTAACTTATGTTGATGTGATCTGTGATCTGTATCTTTTTCAGTGATTTACAGATATATTTACAATTTATTTACTGGTTAAAACTTAATTAATTTGCACAGCACTCAAAACGTCGACTTGTTTCTATTGGATGACAGATATCACTCAATGAATTTTGCAAGAGAACATGTCGCTTGAAGCAGTGAATGGAAACGCGTTGTCTTTAAGGATGACAAAAAAGTTTAACCTTGACGGCCCTGATGGTTACAACTTTTATTTCCATGATCTAAGAAAGGAGGAGCTTATTTCGGCAAGACACAACCTGCATAAGGTGTAATGGTGTGGGTAACACCACTATGGCACAATCGAGTTGGATTTTTTGTCCACAATGAACGGAAACAACTACAAATGTTTGCTGGAATGGTACCTTCCAAAAACGAAAAACATTTTGGACCCCTGTTTTGGATATTCCAACAAGACAATGGCCCTATCCACACTTCCAGGGTTGTTAGAAGTTGAACATAATCGAAAATGTTTCGGCATGGTTATCTCGTAAAGTGTATGAAGGTGGCAGGCAATTTGAAGACAATGACACTTTAATCGAAGCTGTTCGTGATGCATGGGCCTAAATTTCTCTTAATTATTTAAAATTTGTAGATTCTATTCCAAACCTTCTTATAGAGGTCATATCGAAAAATGGCGGGCATACTCATTATTAATGTAGAAATAATAAAATAATAAATAAATGTTTAAAAACAACAAAATGTAAACATTTTACTAATTTTTTCCTTTCTTTCGAAGATTTTACATGTGAACGTTTTATACGCTTTTCAAGTAGTTCATTGTTTGATCTTAGAAAATTCCAGCGGTCGTTTCTTATCAACCCTTTAATTTTATGATTTACTGTTGGGAAAATATGTACCTATTCCCAAGTGGTAAAAGTTTCTGAGTGTAGATAACATTTCCAACAGGTATGAAGACTGAAAATCGAATGCAAAATGTATGACCTCATCCTTGTGATCGCCACTGTATAATACTTGATGTATGACTTTTCTCATGGATTTTCTAATATTTTTCTATTGGTGGCTACTTTCTTTGTTTAAAAGAAAAGGCGATACGTGATACTGTGTGCTAATAAGGGTACCGTTCTTTCCCAGTATCTAGGGTTTGGCGATTTCATCAGGCCTTGCTAAATCACCACTTACTTCATCAATGAAGATCTTAGGGAAAGGCGTACCAAAAATCATTCCAAGGAAGCTACATAGTTGTCTTTTTTTTAAAATTCCGACCACTTTCAAAACATGAGCATCAACGCCATTACTACTTCGCTTTTTTGGGAATTTCCTTCGTCAGGCCTGTGTTAAGTCAGGCCTGTGTTAAGTTAAGCAAGCCAGTTGGTAAAGGCATGTTTTGAAATCCCAACCAGTTTTAAAACTTGTACGTCGATGGCATTACCACATAGCTTCATGGAAGAGATAGAGGAAGGTCTGCATTTACTCCTTCCTGTTAACCGATGTTAGAAAAAAGGAAATGAGATAGGAAGCGCTTGCTTCTTATGATATCGCAGTGTTAAAAGAAGGCATGCAGTAAGGCCAAGGGTGGGGTGGCGACGGTGTAGAGGTTAGTGTGTTGGCTTGTGACCCGTGCGGTGCAGGTCCAATCCTCTTGGGGAACAACAACATACGCCACCCATTCTCCAGCCTCAACACAAAAAGGGGGATTTCTGGCTGGTAGTACAATTTACCGTTACCGAGTCTGAGTGCTCTCGGACTTGGATTTCCTTTTTTTTTTTTTTTAAACCAAAGAAAAAAAAGGCCAAAGGCAAGCGATGATTGGCATGGTAAGGCTTGAAAGGATCAGTGCGGTTATTTGTAAATTCCTATAAAGATGGTTCAGCGGGTATATATAGCTCGTTGTGGAAATTATTATGGCTATCAGCCGCAGATGTGATCCAAATGAAAAGGCTCCTTAAAGGATTTTTATATGGCGTTGTTTTTTTTTATAGTTAGCTTGCACTAAAGGGATTTATTTTTTCTGTAATTGACACAGTACTCCTATAATGCAAGCACAGCTCAGGCATTTTTGTATGTTGCTGAAGCAGCACCCAACAATTGATTCATTGCCTGTTTTTAGGTGCTACTTACTGCATGAAAGAATAGAAGGATATGAAAGAGGTTTGGTGCGATAAGATTTTTTCTCCACAGGTGGCATCTTACCATCGCACCATTGCCACCCGCTCCACCCGTTGATTCTGAAAAGGCCTTTAACAAGAGATCTGTTATGATTGGCGCTTAGACAACGAGGATATCCAGAAACCTGCGATCAGATGATCATGGACATGTATGATGGAGTTAAGACAAGAGTAAGATGCCCCTCTGGAGTTACTGAGCAGTTCGCAGTCAAAGCCGGTGTACACCAGGGTGGCGTCTTAAATCCCTTGATATTTATTATCAACTCCAAAGTGCATTAGTTTTCCTTGTTGACGAGCCATCAAATGCGAGGTTCATTTGAGCGAGCATGCATTTGATGTATGGGTTGATATTTTGGACAAGAAGCTGCATCGTATTAGTAAAAAAAAAACAGAGTACATACTTTACTTATGCTGCCCGATCTCTCATTCACTCCGATCTTTTCCAGAAATTAATTAAAGCAATCTGGGATCTACTGGGATCTACGATCAATAGCGAAGCAACCTGTGAAGATTACATTAACAATCACGTAGGCAATGGGTGGATAAAGTTACGGGAATACTAAACAATGTTCTGTGACGGAAAAATGCCCCCAACGCCGAAAGGATCTACACCGCAGTGTAAGCCCGCCGTTTACATTCCGTTCACAAAGTTGAACAGCGCATAAAAAGTATGAGGGCAAAATAACGGCAGCTGAGATGATGATGCCTCGCATGACAGCAGGAGTAACAAAGCTTTTTTTTTAAAATTTGCGTGCTCTAAAGGGATTACTTTTTTCTGTAGTACACAGTACCCTTATAGTGGAAACCACAGCGCAGGCATTTTGCTTGTTGCTGTAAGTAACTCCCAGCAAATGATTCATTGCCTATTTTTGGGTACTATTTACTGTATGAAAGAATAGAAGGATAGGAAAGAGGTTTGGTGCGATGGAATTTCTTTCTCCACAGGTGGCGCCTAAATTGCTTTAGGGAGTTCCGTTTTTGTTGTATTTTTTTCAATTTATAAAAATCATGGCCCTGGTCGGGATACTTAGTGAATACACTACCATTGCACCATTGCCACCTACCTTGGTCGAATTAGAAGTTCCATGATCCGAAGAAGTCTACTTGTCAAAGAACCTTATGTAAAGCAAAGAAGAAGAAGGAGTTAAACGATCTGTGAATTCTTATTAACGAAAAATATGACTGCATAGAACTCGAACGGTTACAAGCCAGGTCCGTTCGACAAATTATTTATTTTCTATAGACGGATGTCTGAAAGAAATGCAACAGAAAGAACTCACACCTGTGCTAGATCGCCAAAGACCTCTCAACTATAGCCTTTCAAAAAGATTTGGCAAATCGAGAACCAGACATAGCATATACATGCAGTCGAAATCGGTTATAACGGACTTCAAGGGACTAACGAATTCTGTCGCTATAAGCCAATAAGGCGTCGTAACCGATATCAAGTAAAGGGTCTTTAATAAGTTATGTACTTGGCAATTTCAAACTTACAGTGTGAACGGACCTTTAAACCGATTACCGAACTGTCAATGTCAAAATGTTCAGCAAAATCCACATTTGCATCATGGTGTAGTACACGAAGGAATAACTTTTACAAATAATTAAAATGTACTGCCGAAATTCCGAGTCGGTGGTCGCAATTTTAAGAGCGTCAACGCCAATTTTCGGTGCCAGTGAGACAACGCTTTGCCCGAAGTGTGGAGAATATTGCTGCCGTAGAGGTATCCGTGGCAAACCAGCCAAATCAGTCAATTTCACCGCGTTTTCAAGAGTTGAACCTCTCCCAGACCACATTCTGGCGAATTTTGCATAAGGATCTTGGCTTACACACTAACAAGATCAAGCTGAGTCAAGAACTAAGCCCACTTGATCATGTGAGGCGACGTACGTTCTCGAATTGGGCTCTGGACATGATGGAAGAAAATGAAGAATTTCATTGGAAAGCATCTTCAGCGATGAAGCGCATTTTTGGTTAAACGGCTTCGTCAATAAGCAAAATTTGCGTTCTGGACAGGTGAGAACCCTCATGTGCTTCATGAAACAGAACCTCATCCGCAAAAAGTCACTGTTTAGTGCGGTTTTCATACCGGTGGCGTCATTGGGCATTTTTTTCGCCGATGAAAATGACCGCCACGTTACGGTAAATGGTATTCGCTAGAGAGATATGATGGAACGTTATTTCTCTGAGCAACTGCATGAATTGGACATTAGTGATATGTGTTTCCAACAAGATGGTGCCACAAGCCACACAGCGGGTGCAACAATCGAGTAATTGAAGTTTCAATTCGGTGAACGTGTTATCTCGAGAAGCGGACCTGTCTAGACTTTTTCATGGGGCTACATTAAATCATTGCTCTATGCCAACAAGCCGGCGCCCAGTGGTTCCTTCCATAGGCCAAAAGTCAAAACTTGAAGGTTAAACTTTTACATTTTTTTTTTTGCAAGTGTTATCTCTAATAACAGGACAAATTCTTTCTAGACATATTTTTGCTCTCAGTTGTTTTCATTATTGTGAAATCGATCGTTGAAGTTGTGTGTTTTTTACAATTAATACCAATTTAATTTTTTCATTTTGTGCTTTAACAAAAACTATAAATATTTTATTCTTAATATTTTTTGTAAAATTTAAGTGATGGAATCAAGTGAACAAGGTTTGAAGATTATTTGTGCATATTTTTTAGTATAAAATTATTTGTTTTTTTATGTGAAACCCGTTATTTAATTCATGTGTAAAGTGATTTTTGTGTTTTTTTGGTGATTTTCAAAAGTGTGTAACTTCTGTACCCCCTATTTGCCCCTAATAAAATTGACATATTTATTTAGGTTAAGTTATTACCTTTCAAGGCGTATATGTCTTTTTTTGCTAAAACATGCTAAAATTTGAAAAAATCGACCATTTATTGAACGATATTTTGTCTTTACTTACTCATAGAATCCACCAAAATCATAAAACGGCTTGAAGTCTATAACATTTGGCGTAAGGTAAAAAAGGTTACAGATGCTACCAAGCATAAAGAAACTTTAAAAGCGTTCTTAGAGGAATTTAACTTGGAGCATAGTGATGAGATTTCCGAAAAAATTCTTGTCCTATGCAAGTCAATTTCAAAAAGATGGAACAAGGCCTCAAGAAATGATAACTATTTCTTAACAAAAAACATTGACTGCATTTTGACGACAGAAGATTTTAATTTTGAGAATAATAACCCTTCTACAAGTACAACAGGCAGGCCTAAGAAACCTTTCTTAGAATGTTCTTCTAGAACAAAACGTAGGCGTATTGCAAGCTTAACATCTGCAGATAGCAGCATAGCCTCTGCCTTGAGAACTTCCAAAGAAAAAGACGTTCCAAATAGAAAAACACTCAACGTTAAACATGACCTTAAGTTAACAATGGTGGATGGGAAAGTATGTAATGCTTTGACTCATACCTCTTCACAACAAGTTTGCTACATTTGTGGAGCAAAACCTTCTGAAATGAACGATATCGAAAGTTCATTGCAAAGGAAAATAAATGCAGAAAGCTTAGATTTCGGTATATCACCATTACATGCATGGATACGTTTTTTTGAATTTTTTATTCATTTGGCATATAGACTTGATTTTAAAAAGTGGTGAACTGGCAAAACTGATAAGGCTCTTTATGAAAATCAGAAGAAAAGAATCCAGAAAGAGTTCAGAGAAAGAACTGGTCTTATACTCGTAATTGATAAGCCTAAGCAAGGTGGGGGTAACTCTAATGATGGAAACACGGCACGGAGGTTTACTATGTTTTTTTTTTTTTTTTTTTGAAAAAAGGAAATCCAAATCCCAGAGCACTCAGACTCGGTAACGTTCCTCCTTTTTGGTGTAGGGGACAATTAACTGAAGAAGCAGCTGAAGCTAAGAACAAGGAGGTAAAAGCTTTCAGGGAAAAAAATACGAGAAAAACCTCAAGAGTTGCCACAAATACTGATTTGCTCAATAGACTTTTACTATCTTCAGACCCACTTCTTTCAAACGCTCGTGTTCTGGATAAAACTGAAAAATCAAGCTTACCGAAAGAAGTGTTAAATTTATTGCTGTAAAACTCCAGTTTTGTTTTAGCTAAACTAAAAGCCCTATTATATTTTAAACCTTAACTTTGTTTAAGCTTACCAAAAACCCGAGTTCTTAAAAACTAATTTGTTAATACATATATGTATATTTATATATATTTTATACAAATATAATTTTTTATATACATATGTACATAATTACCTAATTTTTTTATATTAAAATAATCAAAGTTTCATTTATTATGCATTCAAACTTATGTAAGTGATGAATTCTTAAGATGAAAAAAAAAGAATGAAAAACAACAATAATAATTAAAATCTTATTAAAATTTCTAAAAAAAGTAAAAAAGAATTTTATTAAGCAATATATTTTCTTTGTTTTTTGTCATAAAAAAATTATTTTTAATTTTGACCGCTCTTCTCATACAAGAGGAACCACTGTGCGGCGACGTTGGAGGAGCTCAGCGCTAATATTGAACCAGAAATAGCAGCCGTATCGGTCGAAATGTGCGGCCGAGTCACCGAAAATTGTATTCAACGTATCGACCGTATACGTATATACGTTCCCGTGGTGGACATATGAACGAAGTCAAATTCCATTCATATAAATGTTTTGATAGTACATAATTCAAGACGGGAAATTTGTTAGATATCTCAAGTAGTTTGCATAATATTGAAAAAAGAAGTTGTCAAGCCCTTAATGAGAGAACCTTTACATTGTCTTCTCACTGGCTCCATTGATTGTTCCTATCTTTTAAATTATATTGCCTTTAACACCAACCTTCGGAATTTAAGATCCCCCTCCCTCTCTTCTACCTTCCCACCCATCGCACGTCGTACGGTTTGAACGAGCCGATCTCCCGCATGTTGCAGAATGTCAATTCTAAACCCCTCCTCTTTGATTTTAATCGGTGCCCTCTTCCCTCAAATCTGCCCTCCTCCTTTTAAAATTACGTTACTTGTCAAAAAAGGCGAATATTTTCAGAGGCTATAATAAAAGGTTGTTAGTCACTAATTAAAGCATTTCTAAATTCCTAAATCTCAGTACACCCATTTGTAGTCCTTGAAATTAATTTTGACTAAGGCTTTCGTAAAATAATATGAAAAACACACTTACGTTCGGTCCTGGGTATATGTGTTATTTTGTTGGTATAAGAAGGTCGAAGAAGTACAATTTCAGCAAGTCGGTATTAAAAATACCTCAATCAACATTTCATGCAATTTTGAAACTCAACACATCCTTTCAATTCAAAAACTGGATTAGTAAAATATTTAAAACTTGTAATCGCTCAAAATTTTTGTTAAAATTAATCTGTTTTTGACACAACCACTTGTCCATCATCAAGACTCTTCCAAAATACCTTTAAGCATTGTATTCTCCTTTAATTTATCTATTGCATCTTATTCTTGGATGCACATCTACGCCATCACTCTGCGGCTAAAACATCCAGTTCCACTGCAGTGCTGATAATAGCTACAGCTCCTTACCAACGTTGAATCTCTTCAAGTTTAAGTGCCTTGTATTAAGTCCAAGTTTTCATCACTTTTCATCAGTGCAACATTTCAAACCATACCTGCCAGTATTCGTGTTGTTTAAAATAGTTTCAGGTGTAACTTTACGCCCGAATAGGAAACCTAATAAATCCCTGCCAAAGTAATATTTTATGTTCGAATTATACCGCTCAAGCTAATAAATCTTGTAATCTTCGGTTTGGGGATTTCATGGTGGCAAAATAGAGCTCAGACATCGCACAGGAAAAAAAACAAACAAACAAGCAACCAACGAACTTATTTCCTCTGCAAGAGGTTAGGCAAGTATTCGATCAGTGTAAATGTTGGTAGAATGATTTGTTCCCCCTCGAAGTGGGTAAACAAATCGTTCCACAGTTTCTGATTGAGTGTTGAGAGTCCTATATGGCTATGTGGGGTTGAAATTGCAGCATATAAACCTCTGCCCAATCGAGATTCAGTTGTTTAATTTAGTCCAAAGCTTGAAAGGACCGTTCTGCTCGAATACGAATAACATCACTACCGAACGTTCCTCATGTCTGGGATTTTCTGTTGAAGTATCATCTCCAACAACCAACCAACATACAAGGCACTTTCGGCGCTAAGTCCCATTCACTATGCAAAGTCTCTGTTTCAATATAAAACACGTACCGGAGGGGGGTACCATAGAATCCACTTGATTCCAAAACTACCGCGTCGGTAGGTCATTAACAACTTTTCAAAGTATCTTAAGCACTACCGGCCAAACAAATACAAAACAGCTTACACGTGGTTGCCGCGGTTGAATGTGTTAACACGACTCGCCTTTCAATCGGTGCATCCTTTCAAAGCTTACCACACTCTGGCGCTAGCACCAGAGTCAAACACTCTGGCCCTTTGGGCTCATTTGAAACGCTCCAACGCTCCGAATAACCCCTTGACCTGAAATTACTTTTGAGCTCAGCGCGCCCACCGGAGGTTAACTGCACTGCAACATCCATTCCGGAATCGATTCCAAATGGCCAGAGTCTAAAGAGAAAGAGCGAGAGTAATTAGCTCAACGTTGTTGTTATTGCTCCGACGAAACCACTGCAGGTGGTAATTCAAATTATCCAAGAGAGGGCATTCTATTTGTATTTAAAATTCATAGGTAGATGTAATTGTTATGAAAGAAGCACGCGGTAATGGAACATCACTTACATAAGTATCGTATAGGATGGACGCCATCCTCCATTGAAAATAATCAATTTGAAAACTTTTTAATTGAAATTTAATATAATCCAAGCGCTCGGACAAGATATCAAAAAACAATGCATCACTTTCACAGTTCAGTATCGGTGGCAGAGGTTAATTTAGAAGCAATAACAAGAAACGATAGCACACTGGAAAACATCGTAAAGTTGCAAGGATATTTGCATATAAATTGGTTTACTCCTATTAGAAGCAGATGCGGTTTGCTTGAGAATGCCAGCAATAGATGCATACTTCTTTTGTTACGAGTATTTGAATATTTTTAGAAACACGATGGGTGGTCTAGATAGAAAAATTTCGGTATAGCCAAGTTTATAACTTATTCTGTAGGGGACTCCTGTTCTGGCATTGTACAAGATAAAGTTGAAGTATTTAGAAAATGATAAAACATATGAATACGTTTAAACGGAGAAGAATGAGCTTATTGACTTAGCTTGGGGGGCTTAGCCATCGCCCGGTTTTACAGATATTGTGGTTCAGTAAACTGGCGAAGGTATTTGAATTAATTTAAACTGGGGACAAAGTACGGGTATTCATTTTGTCGTGGTAATTATTTAGTCGTTTGCAATCAAGATGGAAACCGCCAGGATAAGTAGTATGAAATATCGGAAACGTATCTCTGTTCCTCCATGCTAAATGCCTCTTTGCTAAATGAGTAATTGAACATTGCTGCTGCAGATTTATTTGAAACGGCCGGTACGGCCAGAGCAAACTTTGTTGGGTTCTATTTTGGGGCTGTTAAGGTGTGGGCCCAGTGGCTGAGCGATCTCAGCATCAAATTGGCAAGGTAAGATATAAGGCCTTGTATGGGGCGTTATTGGTTTATATTTACTTATTACTGACTAATGCCCGTCATGGGTTGCAACGCCTTTCTATTTATTTTTGTAGTTTTTTTGAAGTATTTCTTCTTCATACTCGTGTATCACCCATTGTAAAGGGTTTTCCAATAAGAGGTGTAATTTTGGTATTCAAAGAAAAATGCCATTTTTTGAGATAAATGATCGGATGTTTATTTCATAATAAAGAGGAAGGTATGCCGTTAATGATGAAAAACAACATCAGCCAAATGGCCACCACGAGCACGCATACAGGACCATATCCTTTTCATGAAATTTTCCATAACCAAATCGCAAAGCCTCACGAATTTTATCTTTGATGTCTTGAATCGACGCTGGGCTGTTGGCGTAAACCTTATCTTTCACGTGGCCCCAAAGGAAGAAGTCGCAAGGTGTTAAATCACAAGATCTCGGTGGCCAATTGTGATCACCTCTTCGAGCGATAACACGGTCCGGAAACTTTTCCCGTTAAAGATCATTGGTTTCGTTGCTTGTGTGGCACGTAGCGCCGTCTTGTTGAAAGTAAACGTTGTCCAGATCAATACCATCTAACTCCGACCGTAAAAAATCATTAATCATCTCTCGATAGCGCAATCCATTCACCGTAACTGTTGATCCAACCTCATTTTCGAAAAAGTAAGGTCCAATGACCCTGCCGGACCATAAACTGCACCAAACAGTCACACGCTGAGGATGGACAGACTTCTCAACAATAACTCTTGGATTAGCCAGGTTAGGGTTAGCGTAGCCACCGAGGTGGAAATGGGCCTCATCAGTCAAGATGATTTTTCGATGGAATTCCGGATCCTTTTCGTGCATTTCAAGGACCCAATCAGCAAAGACACGACGTTGTTGATGATCGGCCGGCATGAGTTCTTGTGTTAACTGAACTTTATAAGCCTTAAGACCCAAGTCTTTTTGCAAAATACGGTGTAATGACGTTTGTGGAATGCCCAATTCCAAAGAACGACGAGGAATGGACAAACCTGGGTTTTATTCAACGCTTTGGGCTACAGCAGCAATATTCTCAGTTGTTCTTGAGCGACGTGCACGGGTTTTATTCTTCACATCACTAACCAGTCCCAACAGCTCGAATTTTTCCACCAATTTCTGTATTGCGGTCCGACAAAGTGCTTCACGACGACCAAAAAATGCTTTAGTTTTGCGAACTGTGACTGCAAGATGTTCACCATTTTTGTATCTAGTGAATTTTAATAATTTCAAGGCGTTGTTGAAGCGTGTATCGTTCCATTTTTAGTAATGGTGTAGTTTCTACTTGTCAAATGTCAAAGAATAAAAGTTTCAAAAGTGACAGCTACCGAAATAGCGGGTCATTCACAATAACACCTCTCATTGGAAAACCCTATACGTTGATGGTTCTACATCAAAAACTTTGGCGCAATAACTACACAAAATCGATATATATAAAAATCAATCCATATTTGTGTATGTTGCCGGTGTTTGGCCAAACGCGTTAGCCGATTCCAATGATTTTTTTTCCATGAAAGGCGACGTCTATACGAAGGTTTTTGTATATGTGCGCTGTCTGTATCTGCATCGGTGTGTGAATTATGAGCATTTGAGTGATTTTTTTTTTCCTTGGCTGTGCCAATGGATGTGGTAATCTTCAAAAGATGGCATGCACGATTCGCAAACCCGAATAATCGATGCCAGGAATGCGCCTACGTACTAATCCACACCCAGCAGACGTCAACCACTCTCCCCGGGACTGCCGGGACTGCCGTTAGGTATTACTTCGCGGTGCTGGTTAGCAATTCATGCTATGCGTCTTGTCTGTATCAGTTGCTTCTGACGTTTCTGGTGCTTCTTATGCTCTCCTTAGCCTTTCTACTCTCCGCAGTTCATTTTGGATAGTTGTTACCAGATTACAAACTGTCGTCCAATTGTCCTCCGACTGCAACATATGGTCTATTACGAAAGATGGATTGGGCAGATTCGTTCTACATGATACGAATCGCCTACAATGAAAAACTGCGTGCTCCGTGTCTTCCTCCTGGTCTGGACAATCTGGGCAAAATGGCGAGCTATCGTGTCCAAATCGATGTAGGTATTTGCGGTAGCCGCCGTGGCCAGTCACGAACTGCGTAAGGTGGTAGTTGCTGTTTCCATGTGCTCGCTTTGTCCAGGTCTCGATTGACGGGATCAGCTTGTATGCCCATCTGCCTTTTGTAGTGTTGTTCCACCTGGTTTGCCATATAGCAATTGAAGCTGCTCTTTCTTCTACTTTAGTTCTTGAAATTTCACTTGCATCTTGTCCGCCCGGCGTTTTTCTGTTGTAGATCCTCAACATCTCGCCCGCTAGAATGTCTATGGGTATCATTCCAGCTATGACGAAGGCCGCTTCGTCCGAGATGGTTCGAAAACCACAGATTGTCCTTAACGCGCTAAGCCTGTATGCGGATGATAGTTTCCTTCTTGTTTCTTTCGTCGCCAGCGTCAGTTTTATGATTGCAGTAGAAGTAAACGGACGCGTCTTCATTTAATCCGCATCGTATCTAGTGAAACAGTACTACAATAGGTATACTCCGTAGGGGCCCTTCTTCATGTTATACAAGGTGGGCCAAAAGAAATCACCCTATTGGAAGATGCTGTTATTTTTGCAAATGGCCGCCAATGTCTAATCTGTTTTGACATTTGTGGACTAGACAGATGTAGAATACAAGTGAACAAGCCATGAAGCGATACACTCCCCAAGAACGCGGAATAATCGTGTCTATTTTTTTGCGTAACAATTCGTCTGTAGAGTTGGCGCTGCGCGAATTCCGTCGCCGATTCCACGGCCGTCCGAAACCGACTGCGCAAACACTGCGCCGTTCGGCCACCAACCTTGAAGAGTATGGGACCACACGAGACGTTGCCAAGAGTGGCCGGCCCCGGAGCGCCCGTTGTGCCGAGAATATCGCCGCTGTTGAGGAGGATGTCGCCGGAAACATCGACCAGACGCCGTGCCTCGCAATTAGTCATTAGCCGGTCGTCCCTTAGGCGAATTTTGGTCAAAGACTTGCGCATGTTCCCGTACAAAGTCCAGTCCGTGCATCAGCTGCTGCCTGTCGACGGCCAAACGCGTGTAACCTACGCCCAAGCCATCCTCAATCTCGAGGACGAAGTGGACGATTTTTCGACTAAAATCATAATGAGCGATGAGGCTCATTTCCACCTCAGCGGGTACGTGAACAAGCAAAACTGTCGCTTCTGGGGTACCGAAAATCCACGAGTAATGCACGAGGAGCCATTACACCCGCTCAAAGTTACTGCATGGTGCGCTGTTCAAGCTGGAGGAGTCATCGGACAATTTTTTTTTCGAGAACGCCGCTGGTCAAACGACAACAGTGGACGGTGGGCGTAATAGGGCCATGTTAACCGAGTTTTTTCTGCCGCAATTAGACGAATTAGGACTGGAGGACATGTGATTTCAACAGGACGGAGCTACGGCACACACTGCGCGAGCCAGAACCGATATGCTGAAGGCGGTGTTCCCGGGTCGCTACATCTCTCGTTTTGGCGATTTGCACTGGCCCGCAAGATGGCCCGCAAGATCGCCCGATATAACCGTTCCAGACTTTTTTTGTGGGGTTTTTTAAAGTGCCGTGTTTACGTGAACAAGCCCGAGACCCTAGAAGCCCTCAAGGACAACATTCGACACGAGTGCGAGAATCTGTCGCCCGAAGTTCTCGCCGAAGTGATGAAAAATGCCACAAAACGAGCCCGTATGGCAATCAATTGTGACGGCGCCCATTTGGCCGATATCATCTTCTCGACTTGACCAATAAAATTCTAAAGGTGCAAATAAACTATTTTGTTTAACGACCTCGAATTGTAATAAATAATGTTTGTTTAACAGTTAAAACTCAGCCGGCATCATAACTTTATGTTTTGTGTTCGTCATACCAATTTTTTGTGAAATGTAATTATTTCTGTTGTACAATAAGTTGTTCCCTGAAGATGACTTTCGAAGAAAGTCGAAATATTGGACAAAATATATAATTTAAAATACAAAAAAGAGTATTTTTAAATTAAGACCTACAGCCCGTTAAACAAACATTATTTCGTGCAAATAAACATAATCAAAAAACAGAATTGAAGTTTTTCATTTAGAAAAAAAATGAGAGCCAAACAACATCGGATGACTTCTTTTGGCCCACCTTGTATAACAAAATATGTAGAGCGTTCTTAACAATTCAACCATACTTAGACTTTTGTCACGCCCACTTATGAGGGATATGAATAAAAATAGGATATCCAACAGTTCGCCCAAGCGGACTGTAGCCCGTTTTTATGTTTTATGTTTTTTTTTATAATTTGCTTACTCTTATATGGGTGGTAAACCCATAAATGTTACAGTACCCTTATTGTGCTATGAACAGGAACACAGCGAAAGCATTTGTGAACAGCAAGCAGCACATAGCATAATGCCATATTTTCTTACATGCTTTTCGGTCCTACTTACCTTAGAAAGAATAGAGTGATAGGAAAGAAGAGTTTTGGTGCAGTTGTTTGGTTTTACTCCACGGGTGCTGTCTAAGTTGCATAGGCAGATAGATATATTCGAAATTTTAGATATATTCGAAATAAAGTAATGTATTTTGCCGGGATTGAACGCACGACCTTCCAATCAGTAAGCGAATACAGTACTACTGCACCGTTGCCACCCGCAAGGCAATTGCGGGACCTAGACGTTTTTAAACCTGCCTCTCTTTCGCGATTGTATATGAACGTTGATTGATATTGCCGTTTTGGCGGGGCTCTTAGGATTTCCCCTTTGAACATGACAGCACCAACTGAGCCGTACGCGCTCCATTTTCTTTGAGAAAGGTTCTTTGACATGTATCGTGAAGACTTTCGGATATTGCAACTTCTTTGTTACTGCTGCGAAGCATTTTCATCTCAGCTGCCGTAAAATTTGCTCTCATACTTTATGTACGCTGCCCAAAATTGTGAACCATGTTCAAGCGCCGTAAGCACAACTGCGGTGTAGATCCATGTTTTCAGTTTTAGAGATATTTTTCGTCGAACAGAAGATGGCTGAGGTTTTCCGCCACTTTATCCAACATACGCTAACACGATAATTGATGTCGTCATCACAGGTTGTTTCACTGTTTGTCTTGGAGTTTTGAGCTTTTCGCTCTTCACTATCCCTTCATATAAATGTTTGGAATAGGTCGAAGTGCGTCAGAGAACGGCTTTCTGTCTTTTTCCGACTTATGCGCTACACATTCTCTTCTAGAACATCGATCATCCTGGCTTATGTTGGCTCCCTCTTTAGCAGGGAAAAACTGATGCACTTTGGAGCCCGTCGCTTTTCTTTTAAGCCCACGGAGTGTAACAAATATCATCGGCCTTAAGACGCTTCCTAAGTATACCCCGATTTTGATTGCAAACTCCTCGTTGATTGTCATCTTAATCTTGGCTTTCCTCTATCATACTTGTCCACTATCATCTATTTGTAGGTTTCCAGAACTCCTCGGTTGCCTATCAAATGCCATTTCAGAATCAACCAACACCATATGCAAATCCTTCAAGGAATCACGACGTTTTTCTATCATGACACTTATACTAGGTGGCGCAAAAGTCATCACCCAGTGGCGTTCACCAATCCGACTGAAAACTACATAGGATAGATGTCAAACGTCGTGGATCATTTAGAACATTGGCACACAGAATTGCCTAAGGCACACCCAAGTGCTGAAAACCCTATCGGAAGATGCTATAATTTTTGCAAATGACGGCAAATGTCAATTTTACTTTGACATTTGTGAAGTAAACAAATGACAACTTTTGCGCCACCTTGTATATACAAGGTGGTGCAAAAGTCATCATCCTATCGGAAGAAGCTATAATTTTTGCAAATGGCGGCAAATGTAAATTCTACTTTGACATTTGTGAAGTTAACTATACAGAAATAACTTAAGACACCAATTAACATAATCCAAAAGCAGAACCAAAGTTTTTCATTCATAAAAAAAATTACAGCGAAAGAACATCGGGTGACAACTTTTGCGCCACCTGACAACTTTTGCGCCACCTTGTACATTCATTAAATGTTATCGGTGGTGGATTTATGTATATATTTGTCTAATACCCGCCTTACGATCTTCGTGTTGTATGACATTAGCTTGAGAAAACGGTTATTGTCACAGTCTCGCGTATCGCCTTTTCCTTTGTACAGATTTTTGTATATTTTGCACGCCCCAGGAATTTTGGGAGTAATTGATCGCATTTGTAACCTGAGTCAACGCAGTAGGTTTTAAAGCGAACTTGGGACTGTCTGCAAAATTAAGAACCCTTTAATACAAATGGGTTGGAATCGCTTATTGTGTGTCTTCAACCGGAACACATACATCTCCGTTATATCGATTTAAATCGATCCTGATACGACTTTTTGACGCTTCTGAATTTTCTGGAGGCCTGACAAAAGGTCGCCAATTGCATTGGAATGATGACATCATAATTAGTCCCCAACATTTTTTGAAGCTTTCTTATAAGCCGTTTTCAATTCAATTAGCGGTACAGGATGCTTGGACTGAGTCATTAGGTACTATTATCCTACAAGATGAGTTCAGCTTTAATAAAAAAAAAATGAATGTCTGAAAGACCATCTTCCTAAAACACTGCAACCTTCCATCCCGGGCGTGCCGCTTCCAGTTGTCAGACAAAGGGTTCTGGTATCCGCGAAGGCATTAAGTAAGTAAGTAAGTAAGTAAGAAATTCATTTATTTAACATGTTCTTATTACATTTTACAAGTAAGAATAAATTTTAAAGCTATGGCTTAGCCGTCAGCTTGGTTAGCAAAATGCTTATACATGTACATTTGTAACTTAAACAATATAGTTTTTTTTTGTTAATAAACTTAATCAATCATACTCTGCTATTATCGCTATTAATAGCAGAGTGTGATGGATTTAATAAGAGTAGATGGATTTAATATAATAAAATAACTTTTTCCAATCACACTCGTTCAGAATTTGTATTGTCTCCTGCATGGTAAGGATTTTTTTTCTGAAGTAAGCTAGTCTTTGTGGTTTATAGATTGGACAAACACTAATAATGTGAAAGCAGTCTTCTTTCGCTTCTAAGTTGCAAATATTACAAAATTGGTTGAAGCTTCCATTATATGGGCTGCCATTTAAATCAATCAACTCACATCTTGCTTTGAAAATAAGAGATATTTCACTATAGTTGAGTGAGTCATTGAAATAGTTCTTATCCTTTAGATTGAAGTTCAAGTGAGAATACAATACTCTGCTATCTGATTCACGAACTTTCTTTATAAATCGCACACGAATAGCATTTTCATTTTTATTTATTATTCGATAAAGTTGGTTCTTTAAGTTGTCCAGGTTGTTTAGATCGAATGAAATAGTTTCTCCACACGCGTTTCCAATTCTTAACCATCTTGACGCCCACCAGTCCTTGTTTCTTAATTCATAAGATAGCATTTTTTTGGTTATTCGGGAGTCTGGATACGAACCTAATTTAATGATGTAATCCGCTTGCGATTTGAGAGTGCTTGTAAAAAGCATTGGAAGACCCGTTTCCAAATAGATTGTGTAGTTCGGGGATTTCATTGGTAAGTTGAATAATTTTTTCAAGAAGTTCCTGTGAAATTTCTCGATTACTTCGTGCTCGTCTGATCCCCAAACTTGAGAGGCGTAACAAAGAGTTGATTTAACAACTGAATCGAATATTCTGTATTTCGTTGAAAGGAGAATCCGTTTGTTTGCAAAAACATTTTTCCATGATAGATTCACTAAGCTTTGGGAAGACTTGGCTTTATCCGTTAGATGATTACCAAATTCTAGGGTTGGGTTCAGTTTCACTCCTAAATATTCTCTATTTGGTTTCCATTGTAAAACCATCTATTTCCACTTTGCACTCGTGGTGAACGGGAAAAGACCATAATTTTAGATTTTTCGGTGTTGATGGTTAGTCCCCATTTGTTGCAGTAGCTGGCGAGACGATTTATCATCAATTGGAGATTTTCAGGAGATTCAGAGAGTAGAACAAGATCATCGGCATATAACAAGACATTGACCACGATATTAGCAATTCGTACTCCACCAGGTAAATCTTTTTCTATGTCGTTTATAAATAGATAAAACAATAAGGCACTAAGAGGACATCCTTGCTTTACACCAGTCTGTGTTTTAAACCATTCTGAGAAATCCTTTCCATCCCAGACTGCTGCACTTGTTTCGGCATACATTTTTTTAATGGTCTTAAGAAATTTTGTAGAGATACCCAACTGAGACTGTTTATACAAGGTGGCGCAAAAGTAATCATCCTATCGGAAGAAGCTATAATTTTTGCAAATGGCGGCAAATGTAAATTCTACTTTGACATTTGTGAAGTTAACTATACAGAAAAAACTTAAGACACCAATTAATACAATCCAAAAGCAGAACCAAAGTTTTTCATTCATAAAAAAAATTACAGCGAAAGAACATCGGGTGACAACTTTTGCGCCACCTGACAACTTTTGCGCCACCTTGTAAAAGAGTGCGCTTCGGCTAACAAGATCAAAAGCTGCCTTGAAATCTACAAAAAAGCTATACATTTTCTTGTTTGTGGCTTGAAAGGCTCTTATAATCGCAGATAATGTGAATATTTGGTCAACGGTTGAAAAGTTTTTTCTGAATCCAGCTTGACGCTCTGTCAGAATATTTTTTTCATCTATCCATTTTTCTAATCGTCCTACAAGTATGCCACAAAATATCTTGGCTGACACATTCATGAATGAGATTCCCCTGTAGTTTTCTACGTTTTCTAGTGAACCCTTTTTGTGGATGGGGAATATTACGGACTTCTTAAACGATGAAGGGATGTCTGCGCTCGAGAACACACTGTTGAAGAGAACTTTCAAATAGTTGATAAGGTTTGGACTAGCATTTTTGTAGAATTCGTATGGAATCCCATCTTCGCCTGGCGCCTTTCCATTTTTGGATTTCATGATAACAGCATTAATTTCGTCAGTTGTTACCTCACCATCTAGGGAATCGTCGAAAATGAGCGGGTCTCCATACGAGAAAAAAAGGTTTGAGTTATCCAGTAGAAGATGTTTAAAATATATGGATAGATCTTCAGCAGATACTCCTGTACCTATTTGATAAACTGTACCATTACTCTCACTTGCTATTCTCCAGAAGTCCTTCGAAGACTTTGTTTGACTAAGTAAGAGAGCTTGCCGATTATCGAAATCAGTTTTCTTAGCTAGGCATAGATTTTTGTAGTGGGTATTCACTTGGTTATACCACTTTTTAACATCAGGGTCATTACAAGTTCTCCAGACACGCAAAAGGGCAAATATTTATTTTTTTTTATATATTTGTTTATTTATTTTTTCATTATTCTTGTTTACAGCTATGAATTTAACTGTATTAACCTTATATTTGAAATATTGTTCGATGCAGCACTTCTTATACAACAAGTTATTTGATTTGCAAGTGTTTCTGTTTCTTCAGGTATCGAATTATTTGCTGAGAGCAAGCTGTCTAATAACCGGTGGTAGGTATTTGTTTTTTCGGATTTCCATTTAAGTCTAGGTAGCAAGGGCAGGTTTTTGTGATATGAGGGTGTTTCACCATCAACTTCAACCGCGATTGGCATGTGATCCGAAAAAGTTTTGTATTGTACCTCAAATTTTTTAATTTTCCCAGTCCAGTCGTTGTTAACAGCACAAAAATCAATAACTGAATTGCCTTGCCCTCCGACAAATGTGTAATGCCCTTCTCTATCACCTTCGGTACAGCCGTTTAACACAATAACATCATACATTTGGAGCAGCTCTAGTACATCTGTTCCATTTTTATTTCAGACTATGTCTTTAGATATAGTCCGTACCAAAACAGTTGGCCAACGGTCGATTGCGCAGAGAGAGGATTTAAGAGAACAAAAATGACGCGAAAGAGATTTAATCACTAAGCGTTTTTGCCTGTAATTTACAATGCGTAACCCAACTTTATAGTGCTTAGAACTAAAATGCTGTTGAATATCTAAATAAACTTAATTTTTTATTATGAGGTCGACTTTTATACATTTCTACCTAGAAGTCCGATTGTATTTGAAAGGGTTCCCAACCCTTTTTATGGTTGAACATTTCGTGGTTTAGCGCTAGGTACCTGTATGGGTGGTGTGCTTGGTTAGCATTAATTTTATGATGTTTGATTTTACCTGTTTGACTTAAGTGTAAAAGTTTTACGACATGATTAGTGTTTGCATTTGGTTACCTGTAGGGGCAAAGAATAAATTTGTTGCTTGGTTTTTAGAGTTTTTTATTTTAAGATAACGCATATATATTATGGATTTCCTATTTGGAATTCACTTTCACGAAAACAAAAGCATTGCTAGGACATAAGTTTATTAAAATAAAATAAATTGTCATGGATCTTTCAAGAAAAGGAAAACCAATAGGAAGTCTAGGACGTAAGATCGTTGTTAGGATATATTACAAAAAAATTGAAGAAGCTAGGAATTTATGTATAGATAATACCATCACATACGCAAATTCACAGACAGAGGAGTTTACGGGAATTTCGGCCCGAACAATAAGAAGGATAATTAAAGAATATGAGAAGAAAGGCGCTATTGAATCTCCAACTAAAAGAGTACCACATACAAAATGGAAAACTGGATTGGACGAATTTGGTATCACAGCTGTTCGGCGAATTATATACAACTTCCACATTGAAGAAAAAATGATGATAACATTAAAAATGTTAAGACAACGGGTGCAGGAAGATTTGTAGCTGAACCTAAGCAATATGTCGCTACATAGGATTTTAAAAAGAAATGGATTTTCTTATAGGAAAACGGAGAACAACCGTAAATTTCTTTGCGAAAGAAATGAAATCAAACTTTTACGAGTGAAATATCTGAGGAAGGTGCGGGAGTACAGGTCAGAAGGATATGAGATTATTTATTTGGACGAGAGCTATATTCACAGCTCTCACACAAGGCCAAGGGCATGGACTGACGGCACCAGTCAAGGTTTAAAGGCGCCAATTTCAAAAGGCCAAAGGCTGATAATGGCGCATGCAGGTGGAGCGAAGGGCTTCGTGAATAATGCCTTGCTTTTATTTAAATCTGGGTCGAAAACAGGAGATTATCACGATGAGATGAATTTTGAAAATTTCTCCAAATGGATGAAGGATCAAGTTTTAAATAACCTAGAGGAACCATCGGTTATTGTAATGGACAACGCATCATATCACAACAAGTGGGAACACAAGCAAATCACTTCTGCTTCCGTTAAATCGGAGATGTTAGAATGGCTTTCCGTCAACAATATACCGCATTCTTCAAAAATTCTCAAAGTCAAAGTTTATGACCTTATAAAGCGACATCGGACTAATCACCACCCCAAGCATAAGATTGACGATATGATTCACGGCGCGGGACACGAAGTACTACGATTGCCACCCTATCATCCAGATCTCAACCCTATTGAAAAGATCTGGGCAACAGTCAAGGGAAGAGTCGGAAGCCGAAATACAACGTTTAGATTATCGGATGTTCAGAAACTAGCTGAAGAAGAATTTTCAAAAATAACAGTTGAAGATTGGCGCAAAGTTTGTGAAAAAATTATAAGGACAGAGGAGGAATACTTTTCACACGAGCAGATGTGGGACACAATGTCGGATGCAATAATTATCAATCCAGGAGATGATTCTTCAACCGATTATGAAACTGACAGTTCTTCGAATTCAATTTAATATACATTAATATTAACTATTTCATATATAGGTAGCAAAATCAATAAATATTTTTATCTTAGTACTAAAACGTGTGTGTTTTTACTTCTTAATTCAAACCAAACCGAACCACCCATTTGGTATACTGGTGTTTTGTTTTGCTGCTCGCTGTAAATCTGTTTTATATTTGCAATTCATCGTCAATTTTATCTCGCTATAATTTACACTTTTAATCAAGGTTACAAATTTAAAAGTGGTGGGTAGTTCAAAAAGTTTTAAAAACTGCATTTCTTAAAAAAAATTATTGAAAAATCAAGAACGTTCACCATTTTGTCTTTAACGAACCGTTTAATACCCCATCCTCTTTTTTGTGACAGAAAATCGTGCCTATTGTTATTGGGCATAAAATCGTTTACGTTTCCAAAAAATTCCCAAATTGTAAATTTTCTATTACATTTACCTACCTCGCCCAAATTCAATGATATAAACAAAAAAAATTTGGTGTGACACTGCAATTTACTTTACTTTGCGTGCCAATATCAGTACCTACATGATCAATATGCACGACACAATTAATAATGATCAACGAAAGCATAATGAGCAAATAGGGTTTAAATCTAAAACCGTACACCTTCATACAGACACAGTCACACAATCAATTCATGTGCAATGTTTTGCTTAATCTATCCGACCGTGATCACATCATACTCCTACAAAGAACCGACAAGACAAAAAACGAAACAATATATTTGCCTCCAAGTAAAGTTGACATATAATGGTCTATATTTTTCCTCCGCTCCTAATTTCAGTATAAAAGAAGGAAAATGAAGAAACCACCCTCAGTGAGATCGCGACAGCGATCTTGAACACAAGGCAGGGTATACGTCGTTTTTTATTATGGCTCCGCCCATTTTCGTCTCTTTATGCTTGTTTTTGCAATTTAAGAGATTGTAAAACACATTTTAAGAGACCTGCGCAGTAGAATGGCCAACTGTTTTGGTACGCACTATACGCACTATATGGATGAGGATTACTCGTATGTAACGATGTGTTTAGTGGTGTCAAATAACAAGGCTGATGCTGAGAACGAGGGCCAAAACTATCTTCATTTATTATTAAAGTAGTGGCGTTGGGGTTGTCGGCGCCTCCTCGGTTTTTGGATGGAAGTTGAACAGCCTGACATGAACACAGTGATGCCAGACTTTTGGTCGAGAGTTTCCCACGATGATGATCGAAAATACCCTTTTTACCCACGATGATGATCGAAAATACCCTTTTTACACACGTTGTTGTAAAAAAATTACCCTTTTATTTTTTCCATACATTTCGTATATAAAAACACAAAAAATATAAAAAAAAACAGTCTTTTCATTTTATTAAAATTAAGGTACGAAGAATAAGGCACATCGATTATCGATATGTATATGTATTTAAACACACAAGGTACAAAGTAACAAAAACTTAAACATTATACGAGTACATATTGCATATTTGCAAAATAGAAAAATAATGAAAAGTATTTAAAGGAACCAATAACTTCAAAATCAAAAATACAATAAAATATACTCAACATATTCAAATGTATACATTTTTGAGTTATGAAGTGATAAGTGATCCTCATTCACAACTAAATTGAAAGAAGTAATGTTTTTCGATTGAAACGATGATCTTATAATACAAAAACTGTTAATCATATCTTTTCCTAACCGATTTCTTTTCTTGCATTTAACATCGGTTATAATCGAAAATATCCCTTCTGCCTCCGCGTTTGAGTGAGGTAAAGTCAATGCGGTTTTTACAATTTTCGTTAGGTTGGGAAACAACATTTCCTCATTATAATTTTTTAAATTGCATATTTCATGCCACATTTCATCTAGAGCTAATTTTCTTAGCGAACACTTTTGATCTTCAGTTTAAAAAATAGAAATGTTTTTGAATTCATCGACTGATTGATTTAATATGCTGATATCAACTTTGTTTACTACTGCTAAAATTGATACACTGCTACTTTTTACTACATTAAATGCTATGGTCGGATTTAGAAATTCCATTTGTACCATTGAGTCATCCTCAAAGGGTAAACGATTTACCATTTCAACAATAGCAGTTTTATAAAATCTTAAGCAGTATGGCTTTACCTCTAATCTTGAATAAGCATCGAATCCAGACAAGATGGTTTCACATTCTTGACCCACAGATATACTATTCAACTCTTGTATATATGTATCTGGTTCTTTTAATATTGCAAGTTGATCACTCCATTGAAGTGTAAAAATGCACTTTTTATAAAGTTCCTAGAGATTTTAAAAATAAGAACTTTGCTCTCCTGTACAATACAGTGAATTAAAACTTTCCTGTGCTGAAAAAGAGCATTAAACTCGTTAAAGAAAATGAGTGAATATTTTAAGAAATATAAATATGCCTTATTTTTGTTATTTTCAAGGTCCTGATGAATTTTGTCAGCTTTCTTTCGTTTGTCTTCATATGAAGCTAGTCGAAAATAAGATTTTAATACCTCCCAATTTTCAAGAAGTCTAACCACACAAGGATGCATTGAAAGCCACCGTGTACTAGCTGGTTTTAAGATTTTCTTTATTTCGACACTGAAATATTCCTGAAATTCTACTAACTCAGCTGAACTTTTGGCACTTTCAGAAATGTATGTTGAAATTCCTCGCATAAGCTCTTCACACCCTTTTGGCAGTTCCTTGCAAGCGTACGACGCAACTAACGCCGACGAATGACAAATGCATTTCATTAAAAATATATTTGGACAAACTTGCTTCAATTTAGTATAAAATGAATTTTTCTTACCAACCATAACAGAAGCATTATCTGATGCCATACCGGTAACATTTTCAAGAGGTATTTGTTTGGCTGCCATCATTTTTGAAAATGCATCGAATAAAACATCTGCCCCAGAATCTAATGCATTTATATTCAATATCTCCAACAATTTTGTCACGACTTTTCCATTATCCGGATGAAGAAATCGAACAAGGCAGCACAGATGTTTGGTGTTGGTTATGTCGGTGCTTTCATCAATCAGTATCGAAAATTTAGTTTTCTGTAGTATACTCGTATTAACTAACTCTTTTTCCTCTGCAGCAGCAAGCACTTTTTTTATTATTTGCGAGCATTTTGTTCGTCCCAATTTTACATTAGACAGTATTTGTGAATCGGGAAAAATGTCTTTCATAAGTGGAATAAGGTGTTCAACAATTTCAATTGCAACGTTATGTTCAGCAAAAAAAGCAGCTAATTTTATTTCTGCCACTTTTGTTTTTTCTGCGCTTTTATCTTTTTTAGAAAATACTGTTTCGATCGCAGGTGTTTGCTGGATCGATTTTAAATTTGTCTTGTGTTTTGATCCAAGACTATGACGCAAGATTTCACTCTTTCCACATTGAATTGTTGTGCCGCAAGCTATACACGATGCCTTGTAGTCGTCCATCTGAACTGGCCTCAGCCAAGCTGAAAATGTTTTTTCCTCTAGCTAGCTCATTTGAAATCGATTTTTGCTTCCTTTTTCCGACATTTCACTAAAAAAGATTTGCAAATTGCAACTATGTAAATTGAAGTTAATTAAAAAAAATATTTAATTAGGATTTTGACCTAAGCACACAATTTACCTTTTCTAATTTATTTATCGATGTATGAATTTTGTTTAAAATGTAAACTTGGAAAAAAATCTTTCGGACTTGACACTTGACAACTTGACTTCTTATCTTGTCTATCTATACACAAACAAAATTAAATCAAATCAAACGAAAGCAGACTTGTTGCAATGGAAAATAAGCACGACGAATCGAAATGTTGATTTGACGTTCGCAAAAGTGAAATGAAAATGACTGCATTCAATGAGAAAATCAGAATGGATTCGTTTGACGGTTTAACGTATTGATTTTTTTTGCATGAAGAGAATATTTAAAATAGTAAAATAAAATAATTTATCAAAAAGTCGTCAACATTAAAATATCCCTTTTTTTGTTCTAGAGTGTATGAAAAATCCCTTTTTCCCTTTTAGCTAATTTTGAGATGCAAAATACCCACGATATGGGTAATTACCCACGATCTGGCATCACTGCATGAACATTAAGCGGCCAAATATCAGCGTTAAGAGCATTTTGTAGAGAAGTGGCAGGTACAGCAAGCTTAAAGTTGATGAATTTAAGAGTGGTGAGATCAGCACCTTTTGTAATGAGGGGCATGCACTCACATCAGTTGATCAAATGGAATTTTCAGTCTCTGAGAGCAGTAATTTTTGATGGAGTCAGCAGTGGTTGACGAAGAGAAGCGCGATAGGTGCAATTATTTGTATGACGGAATGACGGCAATATTATTGTCATCGGTAGACGTATTGGTTCCCACGAGGCGTTTATTATGCATATTACTGATATTTTTATTCCATGATGGTCCTTTTTTGGATGGAGCAGGAATAGCTGGAGAACTCCTTCTAGGAATAGCATCAATGAGATGCATAGCACCCGGACGGAGAGTTGTATTTAATTCGTCAACGGGAGGCAGCTCAACACTTTGGTTTGGCTTACTATTACGGCAAAGTGGCAACTCACTTCCAAATACAACTGTCTTAGCTGGAGCGGCACTATCAACAGCAATTGCATTGGATGTCGGCGAGAAAATATTTTGATGGTTCACTGCACTATTTGATCTGAGTACAAGTGATTTTCTTGTTTTGTTTTTATTTTCATTTTTATTAGTAGATTTTTGAGACGATTTCTGGTCACGACTAAACGAATTCACACTGAAATTTTGATGAAATTGTTCCTTTAACTCATAAATTTCACTAGCAAGTTGTTTAACAGTTTCCAAGAGCAAATTGTTTGATTCTTGAGACACAACGCATGATGTACATCTCCACATAATATTAGAGTCAGTGGTTAAGAGTTTAAATATTGATTCCGAAATATTTGCAAATTTCTTGTGGAAAATCAAATTGCAAAATGAATCACATTTTACGAAGTTGCAATCCACAATTTCATTTCCACACTTGGCGCAATTTGTAACAACCATTTTAGCACTTAACTTTAGAGAAATAAATAGAACAACCAATCACTGCAAGACTTACTCATAGAGTAAGTAAGTAATACTTCGTGTAGCCCTCGTTGACTTTCTTGACCTAGAGCTTTTATTTGCATCTCAATATCGATAAACGAAGTATTCGTTATTCCTATCTAACAAGCTGTATGTTTTGCCTTGTTTCTATATAAATATCCTGTCTTTCCGGACATAAGCTTCAAATACTTGTGAGTTATCTCGTAAGGGCGTTACTTTGTTCGCGTGAACCTTTGATAGACACGGCATACCCATAGTCATCATCGGCCTTTCACCATATCACCATCAACAATCTTCTGACTTCTAAGTCAAGTTCCCATCCTGCATAAAGTGAACAAAATATTATCTCACAACAAAATCTGTTCAAACTGATTTGTCACATCCAGGGGCCAGTAGAATAATACAACAAGTCCTGTAAACAAGCGAAATTCAATTTAAATTAATATTCCAATTTACTTGTTAAAGAAGACTTTTTGAATTGTGTTCAGGCCCAAGGACGTAGCATTATACTCGGGTCGCTAGGTTTAAGTCTTTTAATTAACCAAATATATGTACCCAGGCACAAATCTATTCATCAGTCAGATCCTGTAGTTAGAAGCAGGCCGGAGGCGAACACTCAATACTTAATCCAAAAAATACCCAGGAATTTCGTCAAATTTGATTGGCATTGCCTATTCACGGCAATAATCGTCTACCCTGCAATATTTTGACAAGGATTTTGTATCCACTCCACATTGTTTCTGAAGAGTTGTCCTGGGCGACAAACAAAAACATACGCACACCGTGGAATGATTAGGACTTGAGCGTAGTTATGTTACTATAAATCCTAGCCCGGGCCGTGACATAGCCTAAACGGTAAATATAGTTGTATAGCTATACTAGAGGTAGACCGATGGTATTCTTCACCACTTCTAATTCAGGTTAAGAGTGGATGGAGTGAGAGGTGTGTGCCTGTGCATGAAATGAAATATGTCCTAAATGAATTCTAGCCGGAGATATTTCGTATGAAATTCGTTATAGTCCGATTCTGGGGCGATGACACTTTGTTGCCAATGATGAAGTGGTGAGCTTTTAATAACGAAACCCAACTGCAACGTATGTTCCGTTGTATTATGGTAGAGCTGTGTCAGTGGAGCTTCGAGTATGTATTCGTTTATTTGTTTCGTTTCAAGCATTAAGCTATCTTTTTATGTACCTATTTCAACCAACTGGTTTGTCAGTATTCATTGCCCTCAATTAAAGGATGTGGTCAACGTTTGAAGTGTGAGAGTTCGAGCAGCCCATTGTCGGTTTAGGAAGACGATGCAATTTCGTTTAATTGTAATTGAAAGTCGGTTTGTTCTCCTGTTGATTATTTGATCTCTAAAGTTGTTTGTTGCTGTCATTTTCTCTTAGATATAATATCTTCATACTGTGTACATACATAACCTGCAGATACTCTGCTCGTCTTATAAGGCAAGTGACGCGGAATGCAAATAATGAAAGCAAATGCGGGAGACTTGCCCCAAGGCTTTTGTCCACTTCTCCGGACATGTTCTTGAAGCATTCTAACTGAAGTCGTATATTATGGCAAGCAGGTGCCTTCAGCGGTCATCTTTTTATGAAGAACATAAGGTGGTAAAAACCAACGACCATACCACGTCGAGTTAATCGGTTCTCGTCAGATCACCGTAATTAAACGACGTTGGGCGCGGTTAGTACGTAGATGGGGGACCGTTTGAGAACAACCGCGTGTCGTTGGCCAGTCCCATCTACAGAGTTGAGGTAGATAATATACGTGGTATCACAATGGACCTAAATTAGTCTAAGTGTTTCGGCTTCTGCCGACAGCCACATAAACCTAACCTAACCTAAGGTGGTAAAGATTCTGGACTTTGGCAATAATTTCGAAGTTCATTTAAATCTCATTTTGGATAGCAGTCAAAGGAACTACAAATTTAAGCTTAACACTAAAATAAACATTGGTACCGGCCTCTGTCTTAAATTGCTGGGGGATTCTTCTTCTACTTTTCTGAAGGCAGGTGCAATAATAACGCCTTGAGATTTATTCAGATGTCTACGGATGTTCTCTCATATCCATAGCTCTCCTGGGTGGCTGGATGACCAACCTGGATTCCGGATTAATCAAACTGCTAGTGACTAAATATCAAGTTCCGAACTTGGGAATACTCGACCTCATTCTGAATTATGATTTGTTAAAAAAAACGGTATTTACGTCGTCTACTTTGTATATAGACGTTATAGTACTATCATCATAGCACATTGCTTGACTTATACACTTTGTAATGGTGTAATAATGGATTGTCGGTGAGAAGTCAAATTATAGCTGCAGAAAATCAACAAAGAAGTAAGAACTTCCGTCATTTCCACTAGCCACGCGGGCCTTTGCATATATATACAGAGATATACAATATACATATATATATGTATAGTTCCTTATTCTCGAGGTAAGCTTTCAAACGTGAAAAGATTTCTGCACCTCAATAAAAAAAATTGTAACTTTGCGGAAGCCTTTATGTTTGAAGGTGAAAAGTGTTCCAGTGACCCGGATAAAATATCTATCCACGGCACGGTATTATAGGACGCGCCCGACCGACTCAAACAGAAAGCGTCTGCAGCATAAATAAAAGAAGCATCTGCGGTCTTTCCATTTGACTGGCGGAACATCAAAATTGGCATCCGCAGCAGACAAATTGAAGTGCTAGGTTTCAAGAGCTCGTCAGAGACCGAAAACTAATCAGGATTGAAGATTCCAAGCGTCTACTTAAGCTCTGCTTACGTCAAGCACATGGTCATCCTGAAGACCTCGTTTAGGCCGGCCATTCATTACACAAAATAGCTGCGCAAATAGATTTGAGCAAAAATCAAAATTGTTTTGATTTTTACACAGTTAACTGTACATAAAGTGCAAACACCGCCATTCACAATACAAGTGCACTGCGCAAACGCCAATTTGCGCAGTTATTTTGTATAGTGAATAGCCGGCCTTAGACACGAAAAACCACGTGCAATACCATCGCACGACCGTACAAGCAGTCATCCAATAAGACCCAACAACAAAATTCCTCCCAGTCATCAAAATCATTCGACCAAAGCCGTACTAGCGTATCAGAATTGTTGAGATGTGATGGTGATTTCTAGAGTGCAATGGAATCTTGATTTAGGGGCAGTTCTCAAAGCATCATGGCGTGAGCAGTCATGGTTAAACGATAATTACCGTTTAAAGGGGAAGCGTTTCTCCAGGTGTCAACACAGCTACGACACCACAGTTGATAAAAGTTCATATAATGCCCTGTATCCATACCCGTATTGATTTCATTTTTTTTTAGACATAATGGCATCCGCCATCGAGGACCTAAGGTGTGCCAGGTCACGGTCTGTTTGACTTACCCTTTTCATTTCTTTCATTTTGAATTTTTTTGCCACTATATATTTTTTTGTTGATTCAGGATAGCCGAAAAGCAGCAAAGACCCACCCACCATCGAGTGAATGCTGTGCAACCGCAAGCGTGCCAGCTGCTGCTTGTCGTGTCGTGTCGAGGATCAGATCAGCCCTCTCCACATCGAAAACTGGCTAAAGGACACACCTGACCATTACAACTTAAACACCGTTCGATCACTTTTATACGAGTTTATTCAACAGAACAACTGCATTCATTAATGCCAAATTAAAACTAAACTAACAATAATAATTGTTTCCCGTTAGGAAACCGCTGGTCCCACAATGGGAAATGCTGACACGTCAAAATAGCTCGCTGCACGCGTATCCTGATCCGTAGATCTTTCTTCACTCCGCGTCGTATGACTTACATTCTGGTATTATAAAAGTTTAGCGATAAGAAAAAGATATAAAATGTAAATCCAATTAATACCACTAATTTATTGACTATAAAATACTCGTAGATCATATATGCAAACTATAAAATGTTGTATTCGTGACTCGGACTCGGGATAGCAGGCGTGTGGTCGCAACGATGGAAAAACGAAGACTGTTGTGATAATCGCCGCCGTTATCCATGCTACCGGTTTTCAGTCCGTGATCTTGTGAAAAACGGTTAATGTGAGATGTTATTATGCGTGGGATGATGCAGCAAAAAAAAAATAAAGAGGTGTTGCCACTGCGCTTTGTTTTAAGTGCGGCTACAAAAGTAAGTTAAGTAGGTGTACCTCCGGGTTCCGTTCTTGGCCGATTTTCTTTACTATATTCAACAAACCCTCCGTCTTAAATACTCACAGAGAGCAAATGTAAGCAGATGATGTTCAACTGCATCTCAGCTACATACCTCCTTTTGCTACTTAAAGACGGAGCAGCACGCATAAACGAAGATCTGAAGTTTTGGAGTTCTCCGCTTTTCTGAAAATAATAAGCTAAGACTGAACTCCAGAAAAAGCCAGTCTATCTTCATTAGTCGTACGAACAAAGATACATCCTTCTTCACTCTTATTAAGTTAGGTAAAGCAAATTTATATTCCAAATGCTGTGAGATTTGTTTACAATGTGTACCGTCGTGACGTAATTATATCTCAGAATATGTTAAAAAGCTTTTGGGCATGGAGGTTCAATACTATTAAAAATTTAATGTATAATATTTTTATATAAATTAATGAAGGACATACTTTTGGAGTACCTTTTCTATTGACTTCAATTTGCATCTTCTGAAAGGAGTGGAGCTCTTATTCTGCAATTGTTAAAATATGAGGGTTACTGAAGGGATGGAACTTTTTGAAAAAATGCCCGCAGTAGATTTGAAAAAAAAACGCAGTAGATTCCACTGTTTCGCAGTAGATTTTTATATTTTCAAAATATAAATACGACATAACATATATATGTCGACACATAAATAATAAAATAAACATTCCTTTTTCTTTAAAACATAACAAAAACAGATCAAAACGAATATTCATATCCGCAATTAATTTTTTTCTAGTTTCTAATAATTCTTTGTTTTGATTTTTACAGCAAAACTAATCAAATTCATTTTTTTATATAGATATAATGTACCTACATTTTCATTTCAAAATTATTACAAAAGTACAAACTGGGAAAACGAGAAATAAACTGTTGCTCCAGGCTGTCTATCGCATCTAAAAACTCTTGAGAAGGGCGTGTTAAATGCGCACCCTCATATTCTTTGAAATCTGTGAATATGGAGGAAACACTAGGTTTCTGACTTAATTTCAGCTCACACTTGTGTTTTTGACGGTTTTATTTTAAATGTAGCTTGCAAAATAATAAAACGCATTTTTGCCACCGAAATCAACAGTTTTATAGTCAGGTTCGGTTTTGAAAATGTTTTTCACATTGTTCTTCTTTTTCGGTGAACGTAACTGCATTTCGACGTTGGGAAGCTCTAAATTCACAGTTGGCTCGCAGTTTCGATGGGTTATATCCTCATGTACTTTGCTGCTAAAATGGTATTTTGAATGAAATGGAGTCAGTAACTTGTTATTTCCTCGTCGGTTGCGTAAAATCGCGAAGGTATTTTCCAAAAAATTTGTTTTTCCTCTCGACCGCAGGCCAAACACTTTAAAGTATGTTTTCCCATTTCTTCTCACAATATTTTTAAATTAAAAAACAGTTGAGCTTTATTTTTTTTAAAACACGTACATTCTTATTTGTTTGCTCTGAGAACTAACACGCGCCACCCCGTATTGTATTTTCTTCACTTGTTTCTAACGACTGACAGGAATTCAAGCCAATACGCATACATATAAAAAAAACGTAAGCACCGTTTAACCAGCCTTATTGCAAAACCAGTGTGACCAACCACCATAACAACTAGCAAATAATGAGTCAAATCATTTTTATTGTTACTAGGCCGAACACCGGATTGCATTAATTTTAGGGAAATCAAAGCAAAGAAGAAGCATATATATTTGCATATTTTTGACTGAAGCTGAAGGGTAATTGTATAATAGGGTGGAGTGAAAAATGTTTTCTTTGAAATTCAAAAACATACCCCCCGCAAAAGATGCATTATAGTTGAATAATACATTTTATGATTTTTTATATTTTTTTATTTTCACATTATTTTTTTTTTATTTTTATTTCTTTTTTTCAGTGTATGAGGCGTCCTTAAAATTTTAAATGTATCAACAAGTTGAAGAAGGCTCTTTTTATATAATACTGATATTTTGTATCTTAATGTACAGTGTTATTTTACCAACATTTTCTTCTTACTAACATTTCCAAGTTTTTGAATATATTTAAATTCATACCTAAATTTTTTTATTTTGATGATTTTTTTCATTATAAATGTTTCTGAAAGATGTCTATCGTTTTCGTTAGTAAACAAATATTTATTAATTTGATTTCATTAGAATTACAAAATTCAAACATTTGAAAAAGAATTATAGTAACGTTTTTTTTTTTAAATTAATTTCAAAACCAAAAACATAGAAAAAAAACGCGGCTAACCAATGAGGTTCTTTGCAACGCAAATCGAAAACATCTCCCTAACGTTGCAAAAGTGGCCGACAGATTTAGGATGTCTGATAGAGCAACAGCAACAGTTATAACAGCAGTTTTAAAAGATTACGGTATTATCCATGAAATGGATCAATCAAATATTGCTGATAGAAGCAAGGTAAGGAGAGAACGATCCAAATCAAGGAAGAAATTGGCAAATGTATCTATCCGGGAACCGTTAGGAATATATTTTGACGGTCGCAAGGACTTAACAAAAACGGCCAGTGGTAATGTTATTGAATAGCATATCGTATTGATTGCAGAACCAGACTCCCAGTACCTTGGTCAAATTTCGCCACAAAATGGAAAAGCCGAAACTGTTACAAATAGAATAATTGAGTTTTTTTGAACAAACTGGTATCTCAATGCATAATATTAAACTTATTGGGTGCGACGGAACCAATGTTAACACCGGGCTAAGAGGTGGAATTATTCGGCAAATTGAATTAAAAATTCAACGACCATTGTAATGGTCTATTTGCATACTCCATGCAAATGAACTACCTTTAAGGCATCTATTTGAGAAGCTTTATGGAAAGACATCTGGACCAAAGGCTCACGCCGGCGATATTGGAAAAGATCTAAAGAATTGTCAAAATATATCCGTTGCTCATTATCAGCCAGTTCAAATAAACTTACCCGATCTCCCATTGCCTTGTCTGAACTCGGATCAGAAATATTTTTATGAAATATGCAAAGCTATCAGCAATGGTGATCGTGAAGGATCAATTTTTAAAAAGAATCCTGGAACAATGGTGCATTCAAGATGGCTTACGACAGCTAACCGCATTCTTCGCGTTTACGTGTCAAAAGAATCCCCAGAAGAGGCATTGGGGCCATAATGTGGTTTGACATAAAATCTCAGCCTTCTTTCGTTTATGGCGCAAAGCATTTTTTTAAGGCCATCAAGCTGGCAAGGTATTTGTTAGACGATTAAAAAAGGTAGTACATGCTGTATTCGCTCGGAACGGATATTTTGGACATTGCGAAAACATTTTGGTAGCCATGTTGTTTGATGATCGCGGAAATATTCGAGAGCTGGCTTATCGCCGTATACTTAAGGCAAGAGCAGCAGTCAATTCAAACATTAATGACGAAGTCGTACGACAATTTCAGCTTCCAAATTTTCGTTTTGAAGCAAATGAATATTTCGAGTTAATAGATTGGTGGCAAGTTGAAAGGAGCCGTTTGACTGAACCTCCTTTCCTAGTGGATTTTACTCAAGAAGACCTCTGGGACATTGTAAAACAACACGAAACCATGAAGTCAAACCATTTAAAACAGCTACCATGCCACAGCCAAGCAGTTGAAAGAGCAGTTAAGTTGGTGACCGATTCTTCCCAGACTGTTTGTGGGTTTGAAAACAGAGATGGGCTGATTAAAAAATACTTTAATTTCTCGAAAAGAACTGCCGAAATTAGAGACAAAACAAAATTATATACAATATACATAAAAATAAAAGTTGAAAAAATGAAATATAAATATTATCATGTTTTCTTATTGAATCAAATGAATGTGTTAAGGAAACTAAACTTAAACAAAATTGTAGAGACGATACCTTTCCAAACGTTCTAGATTTTAAAAAAATTTAGAAAAAGGACCCAGTAGGTAGTAGGGTAAGGCGGCGATAGTTGGACCACTTTTTACTTGAAGTCTCATATAAATCAAACTATTCAATGTATAACTATGTAACTGGTTTCGTAAGAAAGAATGAACCTCTAGCTTCTAAAATAAATTTGATAAAATTGAAAATATGTAACCGCAGATGATTAATGTTGCACTAAATGAACCAAGTCCAATTGGTCTAACTAGCCCCTATAGGGGGCTGGTTGGACCAGTTTGTGGGGTTAGTTGGACCAAGCCCTGAAAAGTTGAAAAACAAGTTCCATAAAGTACAACAAACTACAAATTTTACAAACAAATTTATCGATGCTGCTTTAAGCAAATACTCTTTAAGCAAAACCTCTTTTTCTTCGTCAAAAACTTGCATCGGCCCAACATAACCTATACGGGGATTTTCTTGCGATTTTTTTTTAATAAGATATGTTCTTAGTGTTGTTCTTGGTATTCCAAACTTTAACGCAGCTTCCCTCAAAGATTTTTCTTTCGAAAGAACAGCTGCAATAGCTGTATTGATCTGCGCTCTACGAGCTGTGGCTCTCTCCGTTACACGTTTGTACGTTCGCATTCTAGGAATTCCAAATAACAAAAGATACATATAAAAACCGTCTATTTAAATCCACCTGGTCCAACTGACCCCACACTTGGTTTGGTGGACATATTTCGTCATAAATACAAAAATACTTAAACTTGTTCAATTTAACACACAGAATATAAAAATACAATATATTTACTTATCAAAAAACTTTACCTCAGTCCTTAATTCTGTTTTTTTTCACTGGTAAAATAAAAAAACTATCTTTCACGTATTTTTTACTTTTGCACTAAAAAAAGACAAAACTGGGTGTGGTTTCTCTTCTGAGCACACGATGCAACTGAAACCGGTATGGCACGTGCTGGTAAAAGAGCGCGCTTCGTTCGTGTATGATCATGTTCTCGTTAAACATACGGTTTCTGAGAAATTTGCGTGGTCCAACTTGCCCCGTGGTCTAACTAGCCCCGCCCTACCCTACATGCATCTTTTGGACATGGTTTTCATATTCATTTTTCTTTAGTTCTTAAATGGTTGCACGCCCCCTTGTGGTCATGTTAAAAACTAAAACAATCCAAAAATATTGCTAAAATTATCCAAAGGAAACTTTTGCAAGAGGTTTTTTTTTAAGATTTTTAGTCCTGCTTTTTAGTTTTAAATTGCGAAGCGCGACCCCTAGCGGTCATTTTAAAAACTAAAAATATATTTTTTTAATTCATAACATGACCCACTGAAATTTTTTGGGGTGGTAAGTTTTTCAGATATTTCATCTATTTTAATTTCATTTTAAATTGCGATGCGCGACCCCTAGCGGTCACTTTAAATACCAAAAATAAATCTTAAAATTATTAAAACAACGGTATACATCTTTTGCGGGGGTATGGTTTTCATATTCCCGTTTAATTTTTTTCCCATATAAGATCACTCCACCCTATTGTATAGGTTCATAATTAGGTGTAATCAGTAAAAAAATAATCAGAAAAACCAGCCGTTAACCACATTAAATAATCATTTCCTATGTTTATTCTTCGAATTGAAGAAGCGGAATTTGAAATGGAAAAAAAACAATTCATACTCACTATTGACCTTTTTTGAATATTCATATACTCTTTGTATAACGATAACATTTAAAAAAAGCAACTCAGGTAGCTGCACGAAATGTTTTCATTCACACAACGAGGATCAAGACAATACGCCTTTAAAAAAGCATTGTGAAAAAACCGACAACCAGTAGTGGTACCGGCAAAATATATTTTGTACCGTTTTTTCCACAGCGGTCGTTCCATAATAGTTAAAACACACCCTTTTGACCTGCTTCCACATACATTATTTTTGTAATGTAGGCTTTTTGCTGCATTTTGCTTCGTGGTATGTAGTAGGAAATGCTTATGTAGAGAGTGTCCCTACTAATTATATGGATATACTCGTGTTACTTGCTATCAAAATAAAGCCGATATCCGAAAGCGGTATGAACATTATAATTAATGGGTGGATTTCATCCGGAAGAATGTGACTGCATTCAGCGATAGAATTAAAAAAATATTTTATGGATTACATTCATACATAATATTGCATGAATATATTTCGTAAGACCAAAAGAGCAGTAGATTTTATTTAACGGCAGTAGATTTATTTTTCGATAAAAAAACAGTAGATCTACTGCATCTGCAGTAAAGTCACAACCCTGTTACGGTCCCATTAAATTTTGATTATAACATCGCTGTTAAGGAAAAGAAGAAGGTTCACGTCAAAGCTATGAAAGCTTCATGCCTCATTATGGAACTCCTAGCTACGAGATATATTCCAGCAAATTTTTGTATATGGCTAGTCTATGCTCCGCCTAAGTTTAAACTTCCAGTTTATTATTCCAGCGAATAAACTCGCTTACATTCGCTTAGTTCGCGCGAGTGAAATTCGCTTGACTGGAAGCGCAGCATAACAAGCACTGGTCTCCATACTATTTCAGAATTGAAACTACCGAGTGCTTAAGACTCTGCTAAGCCTATGAAACATTTATTTGCAGTAAGTACTGCTAAGAAGTCGCGTTTTGAAGTGCTTTGATTTGGGAAAGTTTTATCATGGCGTTATCGCTTTCAGGAGAAAATTTTGATGTCAAATGTCAAATGTCAACTGATTTTGTTACGCCGATTTCACCCAAAGAGAAGTAAGCTTTTACTTTGAGGTTAGTAAAATTAAACCATTATTGTTATACACAATTGAATCGTGCTATAAAAACAAAGCTTAAAAACTTTTTTTCTGTGTGAGTAATCGACTTATTTTTTTTTTGCAGGTTACTATTTAGATTTATTGAAATGAATGCCTGGGATACAGAAAAGAGGATTTGGATAGTGCAGCGGTATAATGCTTTGCAGTCCTTCATTTCCGTTCAACGGGAAATAAGGCGGGAGTTTGGCTGCACTCCCCGAGTAGATGGACCATTATAAGGCTGTTAAACATGTTTGCTGAATCTGGTAGCATCGCACGAAGACCGTGCCATCGAGATCCCTGTGTTGGGGTTCAAGACACAATCGCGGCTGTAGCATCGTCAATTCAGGTAAATCAAAGCGTTTCGACTCGAAACTTATCGGCGCAAATTGGAGTTAGCAGACGGTCATTAAAACGGATAATTCATGATGACTTAAACTTGTTTCAGTACCTACAAAGTCCAAATTGCAAGCAAGTTAAACCCTCTGGATTTGCATATTCCCCTGGAATTTTACCAAAAAATGATTGAAATGATCAAGGAAGACAATAGCTTGATTAATTGCTTGTTTATGTCTAATGAGGCCCATTTTGACCTAAACGGCAATGTAAATAAGCAAAATTGCCGTATATAGAGTGAATCCAATCCAGAAATACTCCATGAAACGGTACTGCAGCCAGAACGGGTCACTTTGTGGTGCGCAGTTTCATCAAGGTGCCTTGTGGGGTCATACCTCTTTGAAGAAAACGGTGTAACAGTATCTGTCAATGGGGACTGTTATTTAAAGATGTTAAAAGAGTTTTTTTTTACCCAGAACAGCGCCGAATACGGATACTTCGTTTCAACAGAATTTAGTTCCAGCAAGATGGAGCAACTGCACACATAGCCAGACCGGTTATGGCGGGGCTCGAACGAAAATTCACAAACAAATTAATATACAGATACTCCACTTTCCGCTGGCCCCCAAGGTCACCTGACCTGACTGCACCAGACTTTGTACTGTGTAAACATCTTTGCTCTCGTTGATGTGTAAATATCTTTTTTCTCGGTAGGGGCTTGTTGGAAATATCGATCGTCACCGTCATCGTCAGATTTTCAGCGTGACCGTCATCGTCAGATTTTCAGCGTCGCCGTCAGATTTTCATACCACGTGAGTTAATCGGTGCTCGCCAGATCACCGCAATTAACCGACGTTGAGCGCGGTTAGTACGTAGATAGGTGAGCGTTTGGGAACGACCGCGTGTCGTTGTATTTTTTTATTTTATTTATTTCGTTATACATTTTCCAATTTTAATTATGTTCAATTTTAGAGATTATTATGTCCTTACGAAACCCGGGAAGTTGTGTGGAAGTAGATTTGTTTTGAATAATTGAGGTTGTATAGCTTGAAGTTTGTTGTACATCAGTTGAAGGTAAGAGGAAAAATATCGATTTGTACTTCATTAACCGATGGCCGATTTAAGAATGTCACTTTTAGTTGTAATAAGGTTATTTACCAAGTGGTCCTTGGAGAACCAAATAAGGTCCAAGCCCGAAAAAACATTTTTTTCAAAAACTCCTAGAAAACCGCGCAGTATATTGTGTCCAATGTTATTTGACTAACAGATCCTTGGAACAACAAAAAGGTCCTTAAAAGTAGAAAAAAGGATATTTTTCCAAAATGCCATTAGAATCCACACGGTATATCTGTGTTTCTTATCTATTATTTGCAGAATTTTGTAAAGCAGAATTTTGTAAAGAAGAATTTTGAAAAGCAGAATTTTGAAAAAAAGAATTATGAAAAGCAGAATTTTGAAAACAGAATTTTGACCTCGCCAGAATTTCGACCCCAACCCTTCCTGGACACTTGGGGCTTTAGAAAGTTGACTGCTTCTTTGTTGCGCGCTTCCTCGGCCAGCTTTCTCCGAAAGTTGGCCGATCGTCAACAGTGCAGATGATATAATTTCTGGCCCATGAATAAAATATTTATGCAATGTTGGAGGCATATGATACCAGTGATATTTACTGACGAAGCATCTTACTGTGTCATGTGCGAATTCCCTGAATTTATATACATCAATATCATACCCACTGGCAACTGCAATCATAATTGTGTGCATTATTTTCTACTCGACAAGCTTTTTCCCAACGTGATTTCATTTTTAATTTAAACTCCGTTATTTTCTCATTAACATTGTGTTGTAAATCACCGGTGCATTGGACCCGCTTTAGAACTTCACCCCTCAAAAATTCCATTTGACTTTCTAATCCCTTTAACATTAAGCTCCTCAATTTATTATATAGCCCTTCCCTTGTCACAGAAAGAGCTTTGGAAGGTGCTCGGCCTAAGAAGTAGGGTAAGGTCGGGAGGATCTGACAGGCAGAAGGAACTGACATCAGCAATTTTCTGAAAAACTAAAACCCTAGCAGCACTTTAAATGATGAGAAAACGAAGTTAGTAACGATTGGTTTGAGTGATAAATAAACAATCACTGTGGTTTAGAAGATAAGAGAAGGGGACGTCTTTTTTATTTTTGTGCCCATTTTATATAACTTTTATGGTAAGCAATTCAACTGTAATATTTTAATTATATTGCTTTTGACATTGAAAGTGCTATATAGTGCACCTTCATTTGTTTTAAAATCATTAATAAACAATACTTCATCCTGAGAACCATTACGAAAGTTTTTTTTTGTATTAGTCGCAAAATTAATTAAAAATGAGGATTTGACATTTTTGCTGAAGGAGGAATTGACAAAGTGTCAAATCCTCCTTCATGAGTCAAGATAAAAAATTGTGTGGTAAAACAACTTCCTACTCTTTTTTAGAATGTAAAAATGACAAATATTTATAAGAAAAAAAATCCCCACCGCAACATCGATGAAACAAGTGTTGAGAATACCATTTAAGACATTTAAAACAAAACAGAGTCGATAAGCAGTGCTGCTCGAAAGTTTGGTCTTAAACGTACCACTTTAATATTCAGACTCAAAAAAATATAGGAAGGCAAACAAATTAACGGTCAATTCTGTACAAAGTATTCGAATAAAGAAGTTCTCACAGCAGCTCAAGAAAAGGAACTTGTCACATCCGGTAGAACAGTTGACCCGATACATATAACACCGGAAGCTCTTCTCCCGTATCCGAAACTGTCTAAAAAGAAGAGTCGCGTTAATGCTGGCACTTCCAAAGTCTATACAGAAACACCTTAAAAAAATAAATTGGAAGCATTAGCTGCACAAAAAATAGTCAAGCATATACAAACTAAAAGCAAAAACAAATTGCCAAAACCTATTTTTGTAAGACAAGTTCTTGACAGTCTTCTGACGATGGTAAAATTAGTCTTCAGGACGATTCTGATACCTTTCAAGTCTCTAACGATGAAGAAGAGCCTCCAACTGTCAAATGTAAAATCTTGAAACTCCAATTAAAATTTAATCCGACAATTAATGACTTCGTGCTTGTGGAATTCGGGACCAGTAGCAACAAGATATTTTACTACGTAAGCATCATTCAGAGTGTGGATGAGACAAGTCCCTTGCCTTACACAATTAAATATTATCGCCCCCAAAGGTTCCAAAACTGCTTCTCCGAACCAGTTGTAGAAGTCATAGGATTAGCTTTGAGGGCTGACCTGGTAGCTCTAAATCAAGACCAACAATTTATTTTAGTTAGTATTATTTACTTCTACACCCTTAAACTTAAATAAAAGTAGACTGAACTAACAAACAAAGAATTAATATGCTATGAAAACAAAAAAAATATTATTTGTTGATCAAAAAAGCGATATAAAAGTTGTTTTATTATTTCTAAAATGTTGTTAAATAATCATGTGTCAGATCCTCCTCCATCTGTCAAAACCTCCTTAGGTAAATGGCAAATCCTCCTTCATGGTAGGAGGAATTGACACTTTCTAAGGTTTGGGGAAAATCCTTACAACTCTGTTAAAAATATTTATATCGATTAATCATTAATGCTTTTATATTGCTAAAATGATATTGTATCTTATCTAAATTTTGAAAATTTGAAATTGTATTTGGATTATAAGATATTTCCAAATGTTCCTTAACGTGTCAAAACCTGCCGACCTTACCCTAATTAAAATTAAAATTAAAAAAAGAATTGATTTCGGATAAAAACAAAACTAATACTTTTTTTCGCACATTTTTTATCTTTAGCCACAGATTAAAAAAACAAAAATAGATTTTTTTTTAAATCAAAATAAGACAACAAAAGCACCTGAGCTTACTGATTCCATTGCAATTTTAACTTTTTCAATGCTAACAAACTGTAAGAAATAGCACACAGTTAACTGCGGTCACTCAAAACAAAAAAACACGTCCGACTTGGATGGAAAATACTACGAGTAACAAATGCTGCATTCGAGTCGATCTGCTGAAGACCACATGCTCCCAATATACTTTCTTTTTCTCATTTTTTATTATCTATCCTATTTAAAATAAAAACAAAACGGTAGTTTAAGACAAAGCTCAATTTCAAAATTCGATTAAATGCCAGCTTCAGAGGTATTTCGCCCCAGTGTGCGGCGTTAGGTTAGGTTAGGTAGTCAGCCAAGCCAACACACTTAGACCAAGGATAGGTCCATTGTGGTACCACACAGATCTGGGGATTACCCTCACTGCTCGTTGAACCAGTAGGAGCTTCTTATGAAGCGCGAAAGACTTCTAGCGCCAGTGCTGGCTAAGTCGCTTGTGTCATTGAACAAGAAGTCCCCTAGATGGAGATTTCTTCTATGGGAGAGCGCAGGACACGTGCAGAGAAGGTGAAGTACAGTCTCCTCCTCCTCCTCGTCCATGCAGCTTCTGCAGAAGTCATTTGAGCACACACCGAGTCTGGATGCGTGCCTGCCTATTAAGCAGTGACCTGTGATAACACCTATAGTGGAGCTAATATGCAGTCGGTTTAATGAGATTAGACACTTAGAGCGTCGCAGATCCAGCTTTGGCCAGATCCGCTTAGTCGTTAGACATGTATTGCTACTCGTCCACCTAAGGATTGTTCTCTCGATTGCGGATAGCTTAAACAAGAGTTTACAAGTAGCGATTGGTATACCTAGGGAACCTTTATCAGGTAAAGGAGGTAATGTGGTTCCTTTTTTGGCGAGATCATCTGCCCTGCAGTTACCTGGAATGTCCCTATGCCCCGGCACCCAACAGAGGTGAATATTGAACTGCTCTGCCATCTCCGAAAGAGATGATCGGCAGTCTTGGGCTATGATGAAATTTGAAGAGACTGAGTCCAGGGACTTAATCGCGGCCTGACTATCCGAGAAGATATGGATATCCTTTGAGGATATCACATTCCTCTTCAGCCACGTCAGGGTTTCTTTTATCGCCAAAATTTCCGCCTGGAACACGCTACAGTAATCAGGAAGACGGAAAGAGAGGCTAAGATTTAGCTTTTCTGAGAAGACTCCACCACCTACCCCATCGCTAGTTTTTGATCCATCGGTGTAAAAGTGGATCGATTTATCATTCGCAAATGCATCATCATCCCAGAATGATCTGGAAGGAATGGTGATTTGGAAGTTTTTTCCGAAAGTGTGCGGCGTTAGCTAGATAACAAATTAGCTAGCTAACGCGCAACTGTGCCTACATGTTTACACATCAACTATACCGTGAGTACAGCGTGGCTCACACCTTTTTTTTATTGGGTTATGTCAAGCAAGAGGTGTACAAAACGAAATCAAGGAATTTGACTGAATTAAAGCCGTTCATTAAAACCATAACTGAGCCGATCGCGACTTCAACCCTTCAATCCGCAATGAATATATTTCTGATCAGGTGTCGCATATGCGTGGATGAGCATAGAGGTCATTTACGGTCTTTCATCTTCAAAAAGAATTAGTTATATAAAATAATATGGGTTGGGGACACAATCCCGAAAACCAAAATCCCGAAAATCCAAAATCCCGAAAATCCAAAATTCCGAAAACCCAAAATCCAAAAAATCCAAAATCCCGAAAAGCCAAAATCCCGGAAAAAGAATCCCGAAAACGAAATCCCGAAAAATTATATATAAAATGAAAAATTTGCGCAAATATATATAAAATGAAAATTTTCCGCAAATTTTTCATTTTATATATTATTTTTCGAGATTTCGTTTTCGGGATTCTTTATTTAATTTTGAATGTAATATAGACAAGTGTTTGTCCATTCCATTACCGTAAATAATGTTTTGCAATTGTTTACGTTGTAATGTTTTGCAATTCGCAATATGCATTCAGTTGAGCTGATCTCAAATAGTGTGATAGCTGACCGACTAGATTTTTGTTAGACAGTGAACATCGTAATACAAAGTGAGTATCGTGCATGCCTTTATAATTAAAAACTTTATATTATCAGTGACATTTTGTGTTTGAAGTCTTAAGTAGAAATGAACGTGTCCATCGTGAAAACCAATAAACAGCGTGAGAAACTGCTTATTGACGGCTACAAAAAATACAAGGATACATTTTATTGGGAGTGTGAGCGAGCAGCGAAAGCATTCTGAAATAAGTTATCTCAAAATAATTGCGTACAATATGAACTAGAACTTGTATTATATTTTTTTGTCATTGATCGTTTTTGAAATGTTTTTGTAAGACTTGAACTGTTTTTGTTATGTTTTATTTATTTGAAGTTTTTTATTTTGTTTATTTTGTTAAATAAATTTGCCAAATTTTTTTGTTGGCACAATAAAAATTTTAGTTTCATTTTCGGGATTTTGGTCTTTCGGAATTTTGGATTTTCGGGATTGTGACTTTTCGGGATTGTGGGTTTTCGGGATTTTAGTTTTTCGGGATTGTGGCTTTTCGGGATTTTGGATTTTCGGGATTTTGGGCTTTCGGGATTACGTTTTTCGGGATTCTGGCCGACTTCCAAATCATATTGAATTTTCTGTACTATGAAAATAAATATGTAAATAAAATACATTGACTAAAAAAAATTTATTTGAATTTCTCATTGCACCACAGTTGGTGCGCCACCCTGTACAAACCATTTAAAACTGCAGAATTGGCTTTGTTCGCGCGAGTTAAATAGAATTGAAACATATCGTAAATTTGACTCCCTTAGATTCGCGTAGAAAATGTGTAATTTTGAATGAGCTTAGCGAACTTTGCGAGTTCGTGCGAGTGAGATTCGCTTATATTCGCTTGCACCGGAACCACAGCCCTATATGGGCACTGCGCGAATAAAACATAACCAAATATCATTTTGATCAATTTCTAAAAACAATGAACTCCCCTTCTCACAGCAGCTTTTAAATCAAATTTAAATGCATAATGAAACTTATGCAATGACGGTAGCAGGAGTAAATCTCAGCATCATATTCAATTCAAATACGAACCGAAGTGAAAAGTTAAAGCTATGCGAAAAAAACAAGAGGGTTTCCACTTTGTAAACTTCAACTGGAATAAGAAAAGTATCCCCTCCGCGCACGAGAAATAAAGTATATCTGACTATCCATGGCACAAGAACATTCCCCTCGCTTATGTCCTGAGGCACAATTTATGGTTTAATTTTGCATTTTACAGTCGCAAATACTTTAATACGATGAAAGAAGCTTAACGTTCCGTTTTTTTTTTTCATTTTTATTACTTCATTTTCGTGGAAATTATTTTCGCAGATTTTCTATGTTAATTGTTTTTTTTTTTTGTCAGCAAATAAATTTAATTTTATATTATTTTCATTTCTGTTTTATTTTTCATATAAAAAAGTTTAAAGAGAGCCATTCAAATATAAAGAAGGTAGCTATGCAACTTTGAAGGCTCTATTTCGTTCAGCCGATTTAAACGATTGATATTTTGGTTTTTGGCGTGTATCCAAGTCAGCAAGTCCTTAAGTTGAATGCTGTACCGCATTATTCTCAATGAAAAATTGAGACTAATTATGAAGTCCCATTTCTTATATTGAGACAGTTAAGTAGATATATGTACATGCGACTTCGACTCGATTCGTTGAAAGTTTCTTTCACCCAATGTCCCTATCCGAGCAATGTCAAATGTCATAAATATATAATTAAAAGTTTTCTCCAACAAAAAACAATGCTGCTTGCGCCTTGACTCCTTTCAAGCATTTATTTTCATCTCTCTCCGATGCGAGAACTTTTCTCACAGCAACGCAATGGCATTAAGTTCTAACCAAGAAGACAATTGCTTCATTTTCAAAATTTAATTGCAATGATTTACGACAGCTGAGTGCAGGTTGAAGGCTGCACTTTAGATGGATATACGGCTACACGAGTATATGTGAATGAAACGAGCAGCATTTCTGAAACTTTTTTGCAAAGAGTGTCGGAATGAAGCCAGAGAAGAGAGTGGTTCTTGCATTTGGAAATTTTGTCAATGCTGAACAACTACGGAACTTCATATGATGAAAATTTATAAAACAAGTTTCAAAGTTTCATTGTTTTTCTTAAAAGGGGTTGCGTATGATCAGACAGTTAAAAGAAGATAAAATGGGATTTGTTGTATCCTTAGTCATGGAGCACATTAAAATATGTAATTAGTTGAGGGAGAGGTTGATGGAAAAAGTGTCAATTTGAAATTGCTAGCAAATCCTTCGTTTTAACCGCCCAGATTAACATTGGACTTGCATGAAATATCTTCTTCAGCTGCTGTTGTGAACCGAGCTTGATTAATAGCCGTGTTTCTTTGCACGCGGCTATAGGGATAATTTGAAATTTGCATGTAAAATACAACAACAACTTAGCCTATATGCGCTAACTTTAGCGGGGTTAAACAGTGCTTCCAAAACCCATTTTCTTCGTTTCTGATGAACCGATGCGATGAATTTTTCAGGAAATGTCAAAGTTTGACATCCCTCCGACCACTAACACATCCCGCCAAATATTTTCTTCGTAATTTTATTATTATTTTTTTTCAAACTTCATTATAAAGGTAATTGAATTTAGCAAATCTGTTAATGTGGAATTGTTTTTCATAATTTTAGAATATGCTTGGCATCAATTTGAATTGGCGTAAGTAAATATTTTTCAATTTCAGGATTTTCAATACAAATTTGTTAACTACAACTTACAGCTGTGTCACGGTGCATGTCATAGGTGCATATGTGCTGCCAAGTTTTTTTTGATGAATTCTTAAGCGGCGATGGTCGTTTTCTGATGCCATCCCTATATCCGTGTGCAAAGAAACACGGCTATTGTCTTCGAAATAGTGACTCAGAGAAGAGGCAATAATAATAATAATAATAATTGTTAGGGTATATTACACTGCGACCTATTGGTCTATTGTTTCCCCTTGCTTGTGCCTCGGAGAGGTTCGTGCCCTCTTTCAAAGCCTCTCTAGATACTTCTTAGTGAGGCATGTCGAGGTATTGCTCTGGTTTGTCCTTGGCAGGTCACACTCCTCGTCCAGTCCAGTTTCTTTGATGAATCTGAGAATGAGCTATGGGTCCATGGTTTGTATGCCCTTGTCTGTTCTTTGGTGCCTGCCCAAATATGTCATCCTTTTGTGGGCCAGTGCCCCACAGGATTCCAGTATGTGGTCTGGAGTTTCGGCGGTTTCACTGCATAATCTGCAGAGCCCGTCTTCTGATATGCCCATTTTCCTCAGGTGCTCCTTGAGTCTGCAGTGCCCCGTGAGGAGGCCTGTTAGGATTCTTAGGTTGTTTTTCTTAAGGCCGATACAAGCTTTGAATTTCTTTTGGTTGTAATTTCCTAAGACTTGCCTCAGACCTTGGCGGTTGAGAAAGGCTTTTGCCCTTGTTTCTTCCTCCAGTCTCCTGAACTCTTCGCGTATAGTGTGTTCTCCTATCCCGCAGAATGGTTCAGGTCCTATGAAGGGTTCCTCTGCCCTTTTTCTTGCCATAGAGTCCACTGCCTCATTGACTGTAATGCCAACATGGCCAGGTACCCAGCAGATTTAAATTCTGTTATTCTTGCCTAGTCTATTCAGTCGGTGTAGGCATTCCCACACGAGTTTTGACTTGATAACGTAGGCGTCAAGAGCCTTTATAGCTGCTCGGCTCTCAGACATTATTGCTATGTTGCAATTTCTGTAGTTTTTCTCGAGGTTGATTCGAACGCACCTGTCTATGGCACATATTTCTTCCTGGAAGATGCTGGTACATTTGCCCATGGATTCGTAGTGCTTAGTTCCTGGCCCAAACACTCCTGCACCAGTTCCCTCCTCGGTCCTCGAGCCGTCCGTGTACCACTTTGTTGTGTGGTTGCTCAGTCCATAAGTTGTGGATTCATTGCTCCATTTCTCCTTATTGCTGAGCTTTATCTGGAAATTCTTTTCGAAGTTGAATTTCCTGATGCTATCGTCCCTAGGTATGAAAAGAAGTGGGAGTTTTTTGAGTGAGTCACCGTGTTCTTTCGAACCGATGCATTTCCCTCTCCCAATTCCCTCCTTTGCCATCCTACGGATTGCTTTGTCTGTCTCGTTCATCACCATGATGTATAGAGGGGTCAATTCCAATAACACCTCCATGGCTGCGGTTGGGCAGCTACGCATTGCTCCGGTAATGCACAGGCACGCCAGTCTTTGCACTTTGCCGAGTGTTTCTCGTGTTATGACTAGACTGGTTCTTTTCGCCCATGCTACCGCTCCGTATGTGATCATTGGTCTCACGATTGCAGTGTACATCCATCACAGGATGTTTGGGCTGCATCCCCATGCCATCCCCGCTAGGCTCCTACATATCATGAGATCGCGGGTGGCCTTCTTGGATATCTCCTCTGTATGTTTTCGCCAGAGGAGTTTACTATCTAGATGGAGTCCTAGATATTTTACTTCTTTGACTGGTATCAGTGTCGTACCTGATAGGCTAATGTCCTTAAGTCTGAGAAGAGGCAATACTAAGGACACTACTACTCAGAAGCTGGATTATAAACTCAAAACTCTGTATGACATCTGCCAAAAAAATCTGTCAGTAGAGAAACCCCACAAGGCGGAGTCCTATCCTCCCTAATCTGGAACTTAGTGGTGAACGAGCTGCTGATGTGCCTGGAAATGGAGGGCTGCAGGGTGATTGAATATACAGACGATGCCGCAATTGCCGCTTCAGGGAAGCGCCTAATTAAAACATGGATCAAAACCGACGATGGGGTAGATGGAGGTATGTTCTCTGTCAGGCTAAACCTCAGCCTCACTCTCTCTAATCACTGTAGCGTGTTCCAGGCGGAAATCATGGCGATTAAAGAAGTCCTATCGTGACTGAAGAGGAACGTGATATCCGCTATGAACATTCGAATCTTCTCAGATAGCCAAGTTGCGCTAATATATCTGGATTCTGTCTCCACAAACTCCATCGTAATCCTAGACTGCCGATCATCTCTCGTGGAGATGGCGGAGCAATTCAACATTCACCTAAGCTAGGTGCCGGGACACAGAGATATTCCAGGGATTTGTAGGGCTGATATAATCGCCAGAAAAGGAACCATGCTGCCCCTTCTACTTGATAAAGGTCCCTTAGGCATTCCAATTGCTACATGCAATGTGATGCCATGTGGAGCTTGAGTGGAAAAGTGACAACACAGATTTGGCCAAAGCTGCATCTGAAACGCTCTAAGTGTTTGATCTCTCTGAACAGAATGCGCATTGGTGCTACAATTGGTGTAATCACCGGATACTGTCTCATAGGCAAGCATGCAACAAGGATTGGCGTCTATACAAATGACTTCTGCAGAAGCTGCTCGGACGAGGAGGAGGAGAGTATTATCCACCTTCTCTGCACATGCCCTGCTCTCTCTCAAAGACGAAAATTCTATTTAGGATCTTTCTCTTACAATGATATCAACGATCTTATTAACATCGGCATTGAAAATCCTCAAGCTGTATCAAAAGTTCCAACTGGTTCAACGAGTAGGAACAAGATAGATCCGTGTGGTATCACAATAGACCTTTTTATTGGTCTAAGTGTGTCGGGTTCTGCCGACTGCCACTATAACCTAACTTAACCTAAGGACATTGGTTCTCGCCAAAGTGTATTCTTCTTCTGCTTTAACGAAGAGGTTATGATTTGGACTAAAGGGTTCTAACCCTTTCACTTCACTGCAGCCTTTCGGTTCACAGGTTTGACTTCAAAAGTTATCAGCAGACATCCAGATTTCGAATCAGTCCGTCATTAAGGCCAAACAAATGCTGGTGTTGCCGCATTTTTGTGGGGTATAGCAGTTTTCAAGGCTGCCTCTCTTTCGGGACTGTAGGTTAGGTAGAGGAACGTTGATTGATATTGGGTTTTTGATAGGTTTTGTATAAACTCTCATTTCAACCTCACAGTCAACTATTCAGTTGACGCAAAATAAAACTGCATTTTCCATATTAAATGCTTTGCAAGGGCACCAGGGAAAAAATAGCGGTACTTTTTGAATTATTGTTTAAGAATTATTTTGTCAACATCATACGCAAACAGTTTGCATCATCAAATGATATATTACGGTACAAGGTTTTGAAAAAATGAACAACGTAGCTGAGAAAATATTTGTGCTTATTCAGTTGAAGCGAAGTGTACTTGAACTTTTCGCACTTGGGAATCATTTTTCCATTCATATAAACGTCTGTAACAGGTCAGATTGGGTCAGCGAACGGACAGAACAGGTGTATACTGTCTATTTCGGACTAATAAGATACCCATTCGACTTCAAAACGTCCATCCTTACATCAAGTGTTCGTTGCATGGGCGATTGATCCTCGCTTTTGATGGCTGATCAGGGCCTGTAATAATTATCAAGGGACTTAAGACGCTTCCCTTCGGCTTTGTTTGTGAAATCATCGGTGACTCCAGCCTTACTCTTGTCCTAAATCGCTCTTACATGTCCATGATCAACCGTTCGTATTTCTCTGGAACTCTTCATTACCTCAGCGTCACCCGTAACAGATCAAAAGCCTTTTTAAAAATCAACCAACAGCATGTGCTAATCCTTTAAGGAATCACGAAGTTTTTCCATGATGATCCTTTTATTTTGGGCTGCATCTGTGATTGATTTACCTGCAACAGACACGCACTGGTTAGAAGATAGCCATATTTTTTTCGCAATTCCCTCTCTCCGATTAGTTTGGGGATGAGATGAGTACTCATTGGGTATCTCGTCTGGCCCAAGCCCTTGAGCATTACTAATGAACTTTGGCGAACGGATTTTGTTGCGCTGTTGGTTGATCTGGGCTATGAACCTAGATATTATTCACTCATCTATTCTGAGGCTATTTAAAGGCTGTGCTTGGCATGCTGGCGGCACGGCTCAGCTACGCTCGCCGGATTGGGTTGGGTTCTTGCCCTTACAATAGCCGAAACAACAACGAAAATAAAAACTTACTTCATGCCAAGACGTAACATAAACACAAAACACTACGAACCCTAATTGACAAAAAACCGAAATCACTTAAGGGTGCAACGATGGTGTTAGTTGCTGAGGTACACTGTTCCCACCCTTACTTCTTATACAAGAACGCCTTGACAACACAAGTACCTATAATATAGTGCTGTCCCTAACCGAAGATGGGTAGTTAAACTACCCTATCAAACAAAAAATCATCATGCGTGAAACAAAGCCATGCTCAACCCCATAGAAAAAGAAATTTACCAATTCATGTTTATAAATTCATAAAATTTTAATTATTTTCAGGAAAACTGAACCTAGAGTACATTATCTTGATTATGTGATTCTACTTGTCTAAACGAATCATCTGTCAGTGATTTTCATTTGATATTAAAAAAAAAATTATAGCAATAGAAAAAAATTATATAAAAATACTTGTATATCAAATTTTAACCAATAATCCTATATACACTGCACTATTATTAGGTGATACTAAATTGATGGATATAAATTTAATTGAAATGATGATAAACTTACGTTATTCTTTATGCAAAAATAAAATGGTAAACGATATCACTTACTTGTTTATATCCTGAATAGGATGTGATGATCTGTGAAAATTCCAAATTTATTTCCTTTGGTCCCCTCTCCCCAACGTCGCCGGAGATTGTGCACAATGTCCTCGAACTCACTTTCAACAAAAGAAAAGAAAATACTTTAGTATTTTGCAATATGACTGTGATATCATTTACGCACGCTCTAGTCACTAATTTTAAGTAGGATAATCAATTATTCAATAGTGCAATATTAGGTTAGTTTAGTTCACAATAAATTTATCATTTCTCTTAGCGAAATTTACAAAAAAACCAATTATACACACTATAGATCAATTAAAAAAAAAAAAATATGTATATATGTACATATAACAATTAAATCCATTATCCACTTAATGCACTTGACGGAGGTTTTTTGTCTGACTAGCGATTTTTCCATTCACTGCTCCATGCACCGTACAAGCGTTATGCCAATGTCGATCAGATGGGCAATTTTGATCGAGAGGATACGCTCTTCATCACTATGAGAGCAGGTAGCTGTAGACCATACACACGGCATGCACTTGTTTGGGAGCGAGACACAATTAGGCAAGAAGAAAGGTGGTTTGCTGCTGCCGATGATCGCTTTAGCGTTATGGAAATGAACAATTTTTGATGGGGGGTTTTCGTCTGGTGGGGTGCTGGTTGGCGTACCGTACTATAGAGCTGGATGATGGCGTGATTAGAGAGTCTGGTCGATGGTAGACTGCATGACGAGCTGATTGTAAAAATCTCTCTTAATCCGTATTTTAATTTGTACGGGAGAAATTCACCATGCTGTGAGGTAGTAGGTGGAAGGTACCACTGGTGGAGGAGTAGGTCAGCAAATATTTTCGGTCACTGATGTTCTGCCGATCTCTTAACAAAATTCCCCAAAATTGGTTGTACGTAATCGGAGAGTATTATCTACGAGATTTTTGTAGAATTTTACTTTATTTTTCTGCCTATGATCTATCTCCACCACTCAAGCGAATGATTGTGCGATTTGTCTATGTTCCTAAATAAATATTTAAGGATATAATTATAAGAATAATTCAATAGTGTCGATGCACTAAAACTTACTATAGAAGAAGAGAGCACTTCTTGAATGCTTGAAAGCCACAATGAAAAAGAATGAACTCGCTTTTTACAACGAGCGTCGAAGCTGGCTTTCATAGCGTTTTGCTTTACTTCCTGATTTCTCTATTTTACTTGCTTCATTCGTTAAGATTTTTTTGTACACTTTCTATGTGGAATTCCATGCATCTTTGGGAGTTTGTTCAAAAGCTCTCGCAAAGTAGCAATTTAGGTTTAGTTAAAAAAAAAATGGCTTTCTATAGAAACTGGTCGCATTATGGACATTCGTAACAATTTCCTGAACATTTCCTTATCCATCTCTTGCAACTGATTTTCGCCCTATTAGCATTTTACCAACTCTATCAAAGGTCTTAGAGAGAGTTCTTGTTAACCAAATATCAGGTTATCTGGATCAGCAAAGTTTGATGTCCTCTGTCCAGTCTGGTTTTCGAGCACGTCACAGTTTTGCTACAGCTACTCGTATGATAAAAATTCTCGATGACATGCGAATTAAGTTTGACATGGATCACTTGACTGTTGTTTGTTTGTTTGACTTCTTCAAGGCTTATGATAGAGTGAACCATCGGGTACTGTGTCACAAGCTCAGAATTAATTTTGGCTTTAGTAAAAGATCAGTACGCCCAACTTTATTTGTCACGTCCAATTGGACTGGTGGAGGATCTCATTACTAGAATTAATGAGGATCTTTCGAAAATTTATAGCTGGTCCCTTTCCAATGGGCTAAGCATCAATCCAGAAAAATCTCAACTGATTTTGATATCAACAAAATGTCGTGATACCATTGAACTACCACCCGTGTTATTAAACAATAGGCAAATTAAGTTTGTCGAAACTGTCACGAATCTTGGTTTCAAGATAAATCGCTCGCTCTCCGCTGTAGACCAAACAAATTACGTAGTCGGCCGAATATATGCCGGATTGCGAAAACTTTGGAAGTCTTCTAGTTTCACCCCAGTGAATACAAAACTAAGGCTTGCCAAGACTTTATTTGTTCCAATTTTCGACTATTCAACAACTGTATGTATACTGCAAACTTGACTCTCACTGTCAACACAACTTGCTTGTCGCGTTCAACGATGCCATTAAATATGTGGTGCAGGGAAATAAGTCCACGGGAACTAAGTCCACTGAGGGACTTAGTTCGAACTTAGTGGGAAATAAAACCACTTTCGCGAAGTTTACTTAGTTCCCATGTTAAGTGGGAACGGAATCTACTTGCGATTTCGTAACTAATCTCATAAACAGTGCAATGCATATGGGGGGGCATGCTGCCCCCCTGCAACCCCCCTGCTTGGCGTCACTGTTTGATTTGAAGTAGGTGCGAGGTCACGGTACCTATATTACTCTGTCTCAGTTAGAAGTTAATTTCTATTTTGTTAATACAAATTGCAAAGTACCTACTTGACTCTTTAATTTTATTTTGTTCTTAGTCGACAGTGAGAATTTACTTCACATTAAAAGGGAACTAAAACCACTCAGAGTTTTGGGAATTTATTTCCCACCTTACATGGGAACTAAGTCCACTTCGCGAAAGTGGTTTTATTTCCCACTTAATGGGAACTAAGTCCCTCAGTGAACTTAGTTCCCGTGGACTTATTTCCCTGCACCTAAATATGTATATGGTCTGCGTCGACAGGACCATATATCGCACTACCACAAACTAGTATTGGGTTGCACGTTTCAACAATTTTTGAATACCAGGTGTTGACAGTGCACAGTCTGATTAAAACTAGATCTCCTGCATATCTCTTCGAGAAACTTTAATTTGTTCAATCCTCCAGGACACAAAATCTTATAATACCCTCGTTTAATTGTTTGAACTCTACACGCCTTTTCTTTATCCATGCGACCAGACTTTGGAACTCCCTCCCGACCACAACTAAGCAAATAATTGCAGCTTAAAAGTTTAAAAATGCCGCAATAGAGTGTCTACAACAACAACAATAACTACTTTTCCTTAATATTCTTTTCTTTCTTCTCTCTTATACCTATTTCTTCTTCTGTTTCTTTTTCTACTTCTCCTATATTTCACTATGTTTATATTAGTTTTATTTAATTTCATTGTTTATTAGGCACGAGTACGGTAACTAGGGCACCAAGAATTGGTAAAGGTTTTTTGTAGAATGGTCAAAAATAAACATTTTTTACTATGGGAGGGGGGGTCTGTCTCACCCCGTTTAAGAGGTAGGGCAAGTTTAGAAAAAATTACTTAAATTGAAAAAAAAAATTTATTAAAAAACAACGGCAACACTTATAATAAAGTTCTATACCGGTTTTGAAAGCCAGAAATCTGTTCTATAATCCTAAATTTAAATTAAATTATTTATGGCAATAGTTTTTGAAAAATTCCCATGCAAACTCAAAATGTTGATAAAAAAAATTAAAAAAAAGTTTAGACCATTTTTTTTCAAAACTCTCCCCGTTTATAATTTCAATAACATGTACTATAAAAGACTATGTCTTACTTGTAATTTCCTTTATGAATAAATTGAATTGAATTGAATTGAATTGAATTGAATTGAATTGAATTCTCATTCTCTTAGCGGTTATTTTGAAGATGGCTGTACCCCAGTTCAAGCTGGTTTGTTGCAGTTGTGGATAGCCTCGTTAGTTTCGTTAACCGAAGAAGACTTTTTCAACTCCTGATAAATGCCCTCCTGACAGTTTGCTTGAATGAGCGGCACTTTCTACGCGAGTCTCTTCCAAAAGCTGGTTTCCAATTCGAGGCGAGCTTTTCCATCTCCATTGTTCGCACTTTAACCATGCTTTGAATGCCGCATGCCACTAAGTTTCTTTGCCATATTGATAGTGTATTTTTGAAGCAACTAGAAGTGATTCGGATCTTTCCAATAATGGTCATTGTAAGGAATTCACATTTCTGTACTCTGCACTCTTCATCCTCAAATTCGTCTATGATGAGGTCGACATAATTGTTCCGTTTGATTTTCGGAGACATTTTCGTTCGTCCCCGGTCTGTCAGGAGTTGTTGGTGACGGCTATCAAATGGTAATCGAATTGGGTTTCATATTCGCCACTACTGTGAATGTGCCGGCGAATTACACATTGTTTGTCCAAAATGACCTGAAAGCGCTTGGAGGAGGTGTCCTGATTGCTGTTCGTTCCAACTTTGAGTTACGAAAGATTGACTTTCCCTTTCCACTAAATGTCGAAATTATCTGTGTAAAAATTACACTTAAGAACAAATATTTATATGTTGTTAATGCGTACATTCCATCGTCTCATCTATGTTCTTTGTATTCTGAACTTTCTATGGCACTTGACCATATTTTTGACATATCTTGTTGTGACAGCACTGTTTTACTTATAGGCGACTTCAATCTGCCACATATTGGATGGGTACCTTCTGATGATGATTCTCATCTCATTCCATCCTTTGACTCTGCCCAACAAGAGCTCGCTTTATTAGACAACATTTTGTCTCTTGACTTACAGCAAACAAGCTGTGTAAAAAATTTCAAAAATCCAACTCTCGATCTTGTCTTCTCTTCTGACTCTGCTAGTACTGTGGTTCTGGAATCCCATCTCAGTATAACTAACATAGATGACAATCATCCACCCTTGGATGTATTTATTGAACTGGGCGCACATCTGTACGAAAACAGTAATTCGTATGACCGTTCGCAATCTTTTGACTTTCGGAAAGCAAATTTTCAAAGGCTTTCTGATGAAATTAATAGCCTTAATTTTAATATTACTGCGTTATCCAATATTGAAGATGCAGTCGGTGCTTTTTATTCTTTGATGGATAACTGCATGAAAAAAGTGATTCCTGTCAAATCCTCTAGGAATATGAAAACGTCCCATCCCTGGTATACTAAAGAGCTCAAATCGATACGAAACAGACGTAATAGGGCTTGGAAGAACTATTTAAAAAGTCTCTGCCATTCAGATCTTGAACTCTATCTCATATTATTCAATGAGTTCAAATCTTTATCCTGCAACTTATATATTGACTACATAAGTAAAATGGAATGCTCTCTAAAATTGGACCCCAAACTTTTTTGGGGATTTGTTAATTCTAAGAAAAAAACCGATGGTTATCCATCGAAACTTACTTACAATAGCTCTACAACTGCTGATTCGCTAGATGCAAGCAATATGTTTGCAGATTATTTCAGTAAGTCGTTTAGGGTGACCCCTCTTCACATAGATGAGCAATATTTTAGTTATCTAACTAGCTGTTCCCAAATAAGCTTTAGTAGCTTCTCATTTGACTTGGAAACAATTTTAAAATTTATTTCTTCTCTGAAGAATGATTATTCATCAGGTCCTGATGGCATTGCACCGATCGTTCTTAAAAAATGTAGTCATGCAATTGCTCCATATCTTTAATATCTGTTTGAATTGTCCATTAGTACTGGTAAATTCCCTTATGTATGGAAAAGTGCTTTTAGCAGACCTGTATTTAAAAAAAGGCGAACGTGGTGATATCACTAATTATAGGCCTATTTCAAAGCTTTCGTGTATCCCTAAGCTTTTTCAACAAATTGTTTGCGAAAAGTTAATATTTCTTTGTCGAAATTTAATTTGTAATGAACAGCATGGATTTGTAAGAAACAGATCCACTGTCACTAATCTATTAAGTTTCTGGCATGATTGTTCTAAAGTCTTAGAGAATAAGGACGAAATGGATTGCATATAAGTTGCGGCAACGTAATATTTTAAAACCGGAACACCGTACAATAACCCCAACCATTCCATTCGCACCTGTCAGCACATCCGAAAACAATATTTAATAACACCGCACAATAACCCCAATTCACAATTATCAGCACATCCGCACCCGACTCAAATGTCGCTGCATTTTCAAGGCAAGCATTTGACCTAGTTTAAGTTTAACTAACTTTGTAGGTATGCAAATGTAAAGGTAGATAATAAGCATTTCATAAAAATAAAGACAGTCTTAATTTGACAAACGAAAAACACGGTGCTTATAATTTGTACACTGACTTCTCTAAGGCTTTCGACCAGCTGTCCCATGAAATAATCGAATTTAAGCTCAGGGCTTTTGGTTTCCCACCACGTTTCACAAAATGGGTTAATTCATACCTTAGATCAGGGGTTTATCAAGTCAAATTTAGAGGATCGCTATCTGTATCTTTTACAGCTGAGTCTGGAGTTCCCCAAGGAAGTCACCTCGGACCAATTCTATTTATACTAGCTTTATATACTAACTTTATACTAACAGTAATATCCAGATCTACGCTGATGATATGAAAATATTTAAATCTATCACTAGTCAGCAAGATAGAATTTTTCTTCAATCTGACATTAATAGCTTCGCCAATTGGTGTGATAAAAACGGTTTATCCCTGAACCCTACTAAATGTCAACATATGACATTCTCTAGAAAGAATATACCTTCCGCCTTTCAATATTCTTTGTCTCAACATATTCTTTGTAATGTTGATAATTTTAAGGATCTTGGGGTTTATTTCGATCCCAAACTGGTTTTCGCCAAGCATATCAATTTTATTGTTAATAAATCTAATTCTATGCTGGGCTTCGAAAAAAGGTGGGCGAAAGAATTTAATGACCCATACGTTACTATGTCGTTGTACAATTGTTTTGTCCGTCCGATTCTAGAGTATGCTTCACAAGTTTGGACGCCGTTCTATAACATTCATTCAAATCGAATAGAGGCCATTCAACGTAAATTTATTCGATTTGCACTTAGAGGACTTCCATGGGATGATCCTTTTAACCTTCCTGCTTACAGTCAGCGTATTAATCTTCTTCAAATGTTACCCTTTTCTCAACGAAGGCTTAATAGCGATATAATTTTTTTACAGCAGCTTATATCCGGTCAAATAGATGCACCTGACTTGCTGTCATCTATTGGCTTCAATTTTCGGTGTGGTGCCCATAATTTACGTAGTGTTGATTTATTGTTTAGCCACCATCATAGAACGAATTATGGGAGGCATGAGCCTATTAGTCGCATGAGTAGAATATATAATATAAATGATCATCTGATTGACTTGCATGTTAGTAAAATTAAGCTGAAAAATATTTTGCGTGATAATACGTTAATGTCTTAATTTATTTGCATGATTTGTGTTTGTGTTAGTATTTTATAGGTACATAATTATTGTATTTTTAATTGCTTTGTCCTTACTAACACCTGCACTAAATGATGAGCCTGTGGGAGCACTTTTAGTGCCGGCAAATTTCTGCTCGTGATAGTTGCTTGCTTTAAGCACGCCACGACACAGAACTGATAGTGTATATAACCTCTACACCAAAAAGAGGATTTCTGCCTGGTAGTACAATGGACCGTTACTGAGTCTGCGTAATCTGGGATTTGGATTTCCTTTTTAACTAAAAAAAATAAAAAAAAAATGTCTTCATTGATTTTTTCCACGAGAACATTTGGTGAGGAAAACATTCTCTAAACCTTTTAAGCATTTTGTTGTTAGCCTCCTGCGCCTCCTCCCTTAATTGCCTTATTGGAAGTAAAGCCTTCTTTATAATGATGCTGCCATGAATTAATATTTCGTTTATGGTAGGAGACATAGGAGACAGATGAGCTGTTTCTTAGGCATAAGCTTCAAAAAGCTTCCACGTTGATTGTTTATGCACTAGCCATGGCTTATAATAAAACTCGAAATCTTTTCATAAGTTCAACATCTATACCAGTAAAACTACTTGATACTTCTGCATTCTCAAAGAAACGTCTGGCAGTATATCCATCATTACTCTTTCCATAGTCATGTTTGGGAGTGTCTACAACCAAACCTAGTTGGTATTGGTTTATCCTTGATGGCCTTCTTTGTAGATTCGAAAATCTGTTTGTTGTCTTCGCCTCGAGCTTGCCAATTTTGTAATCGCAATTTGTACGCCAAATTTAATAGGCACATACATCCCTAATTCTAACCTAGAATCGGATATAATGTTTGTGTTTTTGCATTTATTGATATTATTAAATTGCTTTGAAGTTAAGCCACAAATAAAGCATCTCATAGTCAAAGATATTTCCGCCAATACAACGCATATTTTCCCATCGACCATTGTACATAACATTTTCTGATGAATTTCTATCCTTTGTCCTTCAGTATCATACAAAGTTGGTACCAATCTGCGCATTTGGCTCTCAATATAGTCTCGTTCTCTTCTGACAAGGTCATCTGTTTCATGAGCAAGCTGAAATTTTATTGGATGACGACAATATCTTGTAAATGAAATTCTTGTTTTGCTCCAAAGTATGAGTTGCTTTGCATTGGGCCCTCAGGATCATCATGAATGAGCTTTAAAGGTACCAACCAAGATAAAAATATATTAGAGTCACTTAATTCACTCCTCTGTTTATATTCTGAATGGCCAGATAAACCATCGAAGCCCCATTTAGTTATTAAAAATATTCCTTCCATTTGCAATTACTTCACGCTGAGCCTGCATAAGAAGCAGTGCCTGGAGCTGAATCTCTGCCGTTGTGTCAGTGATTGCAATCAATGTCCTCTTAGAATAGCAATCATGTTTGGCTCTTTGAGTAATTTGTACGAAGGAAATTGGGTCTTGGCTTTACTCCTTATTGTATTATGTTGATGAATTGTAAGGTGAGCATCTCCAAACATAGACAAAGCTCCTTCCACTGACATTTGTTTGGTGGTATAAGCTTTCACGTAAATACGTTACTGCTGCTTTTGCCAAACTCCAAAGGCAGGCATGTCTCGGCTGCACGGGGGCCTTCCTCAGCACGCCTGGCTCCGGCCTAGATGCACTATTGAACCTCCCGCCCCTTGATGTTTACATTATAGGTTGCACAATCAAAGCTATCTCACGTTTAAAAAGAGGTGACTTTTGGTATAACTCGCACTGGAGTTTTGATGAACTTGCGCAACGGCTGTCGTTCGACTATTATCTTATGCAATGACACCGGAACTTCGGCTGAAGCGCAACTATGAAGTCGACTTTCCTCGTGCTCAGGACTGGCTCTAGCCAGACTCTGAGCCTGGAAAGGAATGCAGTCGAATCTTCACGGATGGCTCCAAAACCGACCAAGGTGCTGGCGTTTTCATGGAGAGGGACAACATTAGACTTTTCTTCTCCTTATGCAAACATGCGTCAGTCTTCCAAACGGAGACTTATGCTATCCTTATTGCCATGGACTATGTTGCGAGGAACAGGTGGAGGGGGCGAAGTATCTGCGTCTGTAGCGACAGTCAGGCTGCGCTTAAGGCCTTGCTCAACCCCTTAACCATCTCCAAAATAGTCCGTGAATGCAAGATCTCTCTGAATTCGGTCGGAAGGCTGAATTCACTTAGACTTGTCTGGGTCCCGGGTCATAACGGAATCACGGGAAATGAGATCTCCGATGAACTTGCTGGACAGGGCTCAGAGGGGGACTTCTCAGGACCTGAACCAGCGATTTGTCTGCCTGCATCCTCGGTCAGGGCTTCCATTGACGGTTGGGTTTCCTATGAACACAATCGCCGCTGGCATAACTCTCCAGGGTGCAGACAGACTAAGCGAATTCTCCCGACGTCTGTGGGAAATCCGCGGCATTCTTGTTGTCTCTCAACAGAAAAGACTGCAGACAGACCACTGGCGTTCTTACGGGAAACTACGTTTTTGCCAAGCACCTTAAGGTGCTAGGCCTCAGCGATACCACCAACTGCGAAGCCTGTGGAGAAAGCGACGACGCTGCGGAACATTTCCTCTGTGATTGTCCTGCTTTTGCTCGTATCAGGTGGCAGGTATTTGGTACGGATATGGTGAGTGCTGTAAACCTAAGCTCCTTATCATTGAAGCGCCTTCCCACGAAGTAAATTCCCACAGTAAAATATGGTGTGTCTGCCTGGTAGTACAATGGACCAGTATTGAGTCTGAGTGCTCCAGTGCACAAAGTCTCACACACTCCGACAAAAAAAAAGAAAAGACATTTGAATGGGCTCAGAAAATTTCGCTTTATTTATAACCATCTTATTGTTTATTCCATCGTTATGATTGTATCGTTAATGTTTTTAACCAATTTAGAAGTGTCGACATTACCTGAGGAACGAACGCTCATTTGAGCCGCGTAACATAATTCTTCTGTCGAATATTAAACAAAAAGCCGCCTCTTTTTAAACCTGAGAATGTTTTGATTCTGCAATCCATGATAAAAAAAATCAAGTGGCGAATGTTGAATAATGCATTTAGGGCGGAGCTAGGCGTGCTGGGGAAAGCCCGGTGCAGCAGAGACATAGCTTTGGAGTTTGGCGAAAGTAGCATTATCGCATTTGCGTGAAAATATATTTCACTGAACAACCTACTCTTTTCGGCCCCATATGTCGAATAATAACTTAATTTTAAATTTAACAACTTAAGGTGTTGTGTCTAATTTATATACATTACGGTGATATATATGTTATTTTGATGTTCATAGATCTTATTTGTTAATTGTTAATTTACTATTTAATTATTTATTTATCTTCGTTGTTATTTATTTATTTATTTATCTTCTTTGTTTATTTATTTATTTATCTTCTCATTTATTTATTTATTTGCTTTAGTACTTATTTAGTCGATTATGTTAGTTTACTTATTTATTTATTTATTTATATTCTTATTTATTTATTCATTTATTTATCTTCTTTGTTATTTACTTATTTATTTATTTATTTATTTATTTTTTTATTTATTTATCTTCTTATTTATTTATTTATTGACCTTTATTTAATCGATTATGTAAACAACATCTTTAATTGTGATCACACGGACCCACTTCTCTCTCCTCAGGAAAAATTTATTTATTAATTAAATGAAGGTTTTTTCATGTAGCTTTTCCTTCTTAAATTTTGAATCTGTGATAATACTATTGTATAAATGTTATAAGTTTTCCAGTAGTAAGGAAGAAAATACCATTTCTCTGTAAATTGTGCAATCCAGAAATACGAAAAAAAAATTATATAAATTCAGCTACAATAAAAGTTAAAAAAAAAAAAACATGTCTTGGAAAAATGTCCTTGCACTGCCAGCAAACCGAAAGAGCTTTGACAGTCTTCAGCTCAACATGCTTTGACCAAAGTTTGTTATTCAAGTTGACTCCTAAAAATATAGCTTCATTGGAGAGTCGATTTGTCGAATTGTGACGCCTTTAAGCGCTAACCTAAGAGTCGTTACCTCCAGAGGCACACCAATAGGTGGAGTCATATACCCCTTACTCTCGATCCTTGTCGTTACTGAAATACTCTTGAAGTTCAAAAACAGGGGAATCAAAGCAATTGCACACGCAGATGACGTAGTATTGCATGCAACAGGAAAATTACTATCAACTCTGAGCGAACTGTTAGAAAACAACCTACGGACATTTAGTACGTGAACAAAACAATGTCATCTTGGGATCAATCAACAAATACTGAACTGGTGCTGTTCACTCACAAGAGAAGCATACGAGAATTGAGCCCACCAACGATTGAATACCCCTGAAGGTGGCGGAGATTGCGAATTATCTCGGAATTATCCTAGACATGAAGCAGAGTTGGAAGCCAAATGTCGATTATAGGATTAGGAAAGCAGCTAACGCTTCCTACGCATGCAACCCGTATCTTCGAAAAAAAAGTGGGGACCAAACCCAAAAATAATTCTGTGGATGTATACAGCAATCGTGCGTCCAATACTCACATACGGCAGCTTAGTCTGGTGGCAAGCCACGGACAAGGTAGTCAATCCCAAGGTGATGCCAAAAATACAAAGACTGGCATGTATTGGGACAACTAGTGCATTGAGAACAACTCCAACCGCTGGGTTGGAAACCATTCTCAATCTACCAGCCATGGATCCATACATGCAGATGTCGGCTGCAAAAAGTGCCTTGAGGATCAGCCAAACAAATAGCTGAAACCCGAGCCATTTAGGACATGCACTGATTCTGGAACAACGTCATCTCTGACAACATGTCTCCTTACTTAGACTTTGAAAAGCCATGGAATGCAAATCAACCCGTGAAAAGGAAATCGATATCCAGCTTTTCAGACGGATCAAAGATGAACTGTGGAACGGGTGCTGGATTATTCTCAAAGGAATTGAACATAAACAGATCGATTAGGTTACCTGATCACTGTAGTGTATTCTAAGCAGAAGTTCTAGGAATCACTGAAGTTGCAAGCATGGTTTCAATGATGGCGGTACCACGTAGTGATACTGATAGCCAGGCGGCCAAAGAGCTCAAAGCTAAACCTCTGCTAAATTGCGAGCTGATGAACTGGCAAGGAATGGGACTGCGATGGACCAAGAAGAGTCGGTCAAACCACCACTCTGTCATCTCATAGAAATAGTGGAATACAAGATCCGAATGAAAGCCAACAACAGGTAGACACCATTAACTCCTTGTGAAATATCACGCAAACTGTGGCCAAAATATGATAAGAACCGGACCAACAAACTTTTACGTAACGACAGAACATCGCTGTCAAAGTTGATTGGAACTCTTACCGGCCGCAGCTTACTAATGAACCACGCAATGAAACTAATTCTCAAGGATGACATCTGCAGAGGCTGCGGTGATGCGGAAACACATGAGGACACAACTCACTTTCTCTACTGTTCAAGCGTATGTCACCTGAGGAACAGAATCATTGGAAGATGCTTCTTTGAAGTCATTAAAAAACTGTCTGATGTCTCACTTTTGGGTGTTTATAGTTTCATGAGGACATCCAAATGGCTGGACAACCTGGAATAGGGAAGATAACCAGCACTCCCAACGAAGGCCATCACAATGGGTAAACATGGACCTAAGTGCGGTGTAGCAGATACACTCTGTTCCACCAACCCGCAAAACTAACCTTACCTTAGCACTGTTTGAGTCAACCCGGCCAACTTTATCCTGACTTTAATTTTTTTTTTTTACACACTCTTGACTTGGGGAGTAAGCTGGTGAATGCGTGACTAGAGCGTTACGAAAAGTGTGATCGGGTGAGGCGAACGGAAGTTGAGAGGGAGATATTAGTTACTGAAGATAGAAAAGTTACGTTTCGTATTTTACTGTAGGGGCAAGAGACAGAGGTGCGAGCACACATTTTCTTTCTCTGTTTCTCTCATAGCCAGTTACGTTTCGTATATCTAAGACACAGTGCAGGCCTATTGTCTGTATTATACTGTAGGAGCAAGAGAGAGCAGTGCGCGAGTTATGGTTGCAAGTGTCGGGAAATTTCAAAAAAAAAAAAACAATTTTCTTTCTCGACGAGTTCAGTGCTGCTTTATTGACTAAAAAAAAAAGTCTTAATCTGAGTTTCAATTTAAAAAAAGTGCTAGAACTGATTCAAGAAAAAACATATTCGACAAACCGGTCACTGCCCAGGTAAAATTAGGATAATTTTGCAAAAAAACAAAAAAAAAATTAAGTATTAAACCTGCAATCCGAAGTCACATGACTGACAATAAACGGAAAATCGGCGAAACGTCACCGGAAGATAATTATTGTAATTTGAAAAATACTTCAGGTGGTTGTAAATCTTTTAAACGCTCCACCATGACCATGTCTGCTTCGGATTTGCAAAAAATCAAAGCAATTGTTGACTCTTCGCTTGAAACTCAACTTGCATTGGCAATTGCAAACCTGGCCACCAAACAAGACCTGAGTAAGCTTAACAATGAAATTATCTCATTGCGGAAGCAAAATGATGAATTGTCAACAAAAGTTAAGCAATTCGAAGAAAGATGCAGCACATTAGAGGACGAACTTGAATCACAAAATCGAGAGTTGAGAAATAAAAACATTATCGTTTCAATTCCCAAGGAAGATCCACTAACTGATCCAGAAGAAAAGATCCGCACTGTCACTCGGATTTTACTTGGTAATGAATTTGCACAACAATTCTCAGACTCGGTAAAAATTAGTGAAAATAACACTGCAACCAAAATAAAATTAAATACCGGCTCAAGTGAAATTGCCTCGAAAATGCTTAAAAATGCCCACAAACTCAAAGGCACAGGAGTGTATTTGCAACGCGATCTTTCTAAGAAAATGCAATTAAAACACCGAATACTCCTACATTACAGAAAAATAATTAGGGACAATAAACCAAACTCCGCAATACGAATAAAAAACAATGCAATTGTAATTGATAATAAAACCTTTTATTTGGATGTAAACAATAACCTAACCTACAATAACTTGGATGGAGAACGTGAATTACAACAAATGCTAGGTAACATTAACTTTGATACTGTCAAAAAAGTCAACATGCCAAATGAACGACAGAGTATTAGATCAAACTCTCAACCGACAGCAGCGCCATCTGGCAAACAATCAACACACCCTATTAGTAGGAAACAATAGGAAAAATCTGTCGTCTGCCATAAAACTTATATTAATAATTATTATATAAATCTATCAATTCTAGCTTATAATATCTCAGGACTAAAAAATAAATTATTGCAACTTGATTTCTTTAAATATATTCTTAAGTTTGAAATAATAATCTTAATGGAAACTTTTGTGGAGGAAAAAATTGAAAATGAGTACATGAAATATTTTAAAGATTACATTTTAACATTTATTCCAGCAACACGAACAAATGTACATGGGAGAGCGAGTGGGGGTATTCTTTGTGGCATAAAATCTAAAATTTCTCACTTTGTAGAACTCAGAAATATCGAAGGTAGAATTATCATTCATATCTTAAGTAACAATGTGAATTTTCATATTATCCCGGTTTATCTTAATTGCAATAATTGGCATTTCGATTTCGATAATTTATGCAACTTTATGTACAACTCTCCCTTGGAAAATACAATGGTAATTGGTGATCTCAATGCTCGAATTGGTGAATATCAAAACCCTTCTGTTAATTTTTTGCACGATCAACTAAATTTCGAGACCTATAGAAACTCTAAAGATGAAACGCGCAACGGCAACGGTAGGTTAATATCGGGGTTTTTTGAGGATTTCGGGCTGTTTCTGTTGAATGGTTTAGCCAAAGGAGACGAATATGGAGAACTTACATTTATAAGAGGTCAGGTCAAGGCGAGTCGGTTATAGACTATTGCGCAATATCTGGTGAATGGTGCAATGTAGTAAAGGATTTTAAGGTGCTTACAGCCAACTTCTCAGCTCACATGCCAATTCTGGTGACAGCGGACTTTGGCGAGCAAGTGCAGCAAAGAACTTCAGACAATTTTAGAAAACTTAAATGGCTCCACAGCAAAGCTAATCACTACAAACTCCTCTTAGATGTCAACTCTAATATTTTGCCTCACTTGCCATCAGTTTCGATTGACGAAATAGAAGAAACTATAACGAGCTTAATTTATGCATCGGCACCGTTGTCGAATAACTCTTATACCACTTTCACGCCAAAATCCAAATGGTTTGACAAGGATTGCTATAAATGACGTAAACTTTCGTTTACATTTTTGAAGCTCTTTAGAGCGACAAATTCACCCAACTTTAAAAATATGTACTTACGGGCTAATAAGGAGCTCAAACAACTTTGTAATACAAAAAAAAAAAAAAACATTTACCACAAAAAGCTTGCACAACAGGTCCTACTCAGTAAAAATTCCAAAGAATTCTGGTACAACGTCCGTCAAGTAAGTGGATGGCAACGCAGTATGAAGATTGCTCTCGGCGCACAGACTCTAGCTGCACATTTTAAAACTCTATTGTCGGCCGAAGAGAATCTTCATTCTTTCAGCTTTGCATTACCAAACACGTGCGTTCTCGAGCTAGATGCACCTATTTCTCGAAATGAATTGGAAAATACTCTCTCGCAAATGAAAAACAACAAGGCCCCCGGAAGTGATGGAATACTAGTTGAATTTTTCAAATATAGTAATGACCTTCTAAAAAGCTATATGCTGGACTATTTTAACCTCCTTTACGAGAATGCCTGTATTCCTTTAAGCTTCCCAAAAGCTCTCATATTTGTGATTTTTAAAAAAGGAGATCCTAATCAACCTGAGAACTACAGGTGAATATCTATTCTCAACTCTCTTAGGAAGATTTTTGCTGGGATTTTATATGGAAGGCTCTCCACCTGGATTGAAAGGACTAATCGACTCAGCACTTTTCAAGCAGGATTTCGCTCTGGATTCTCTACATTGGATCATATTTTCGCATTGATAAGCATTGCTAGGAACCACATCGAAAAAAACAAAAAACTGTATGTCTGTTTCGTGGACTTTAAAGCAGCGTTCGATACAATAAATAGGCAGGCGTTGTTCTACGAGTATAGACTGATGACTGTTGGAGTATCTCAAAAATTTCTATTGCTATATTTCAAATTCCTCTCGTCCTCCAGCGCGGCAGTATGGGATGGCTCTAAGTTATCAGAGTGGTTCGTTACCTCTGCAGGTGTCCCACAGGGATGCATTCTGAGCCCTTTGTTGTTCGTTCTTTTCATTGATGATGTGTCTTCTATTCTTCCTGGCGGTGTACTCTTTGCGGGAACTCTCATCAAAGTATTGCTTTACGCTGATAATTTGGTTTTGCTGGCGGAAAATCCTTTCTCGCTGCAACTATAAATCAACAAACTGATGGCATACTGTGATACATGGGATCTCCACATCAATATACAAAAAACGAAGGCGATGGTGTTTGAGAGCCGAAAATGTAGAAGACTCCCTGAAGAAGCTTGGCGACTTGGTAACGAGCAAATTCATACAGTGCTGGAATTTAAGTATTTGGGAGTATTATTCACGTATAATCTAAATCTTTCAAAGCATGCTAAAGCAAAAAGTGGAGAGGATAAGTTGGCGCTTAATTTGATGTGGCCAACATTTTTCGCTAAACAGAATATTGACCATTCATCTAAATTCAAAGTGTTCAATGCAACAGTCAACACCTGTATGTGCTATGGTACACAGGCCTTTGGAGTAATTCCCTTTGAAGAATTTGAGGTTGTTCAGAGAACTTTCTTCAAACGCATTTTTAGATTGCCGAATTCCACACCGACTTATGCAATACACGTAGAGTCTGGTCTATCACCAATTTACATAAGGAATCTAAAAGCAAATTCTGGCTATTGTTTTAGAGTGATGAGTAGAAGTGTCGTAAATCTCCACAGAGTAATAATGGCAAGATTAATACGAACCAATGCTTCACCCTTCAGAGAATGGAATCAGCTAGCCTTATCCCACGACCTCTCACTGTCGTTAACAGAAAGCAATGCTAATGAGTGGCCTGATATATTTGCGACAATTATCTCGAAAATAGATGACCAGATCTTCAACGAACACTTAACCAGGGCATCATCGTCAACTTCCAGAACTATCTACCGAAATCTTAATCATCGATTACTTACTGAAGACAGCTACTTTAATGTAAAGAATTCAGCATACAAAATAAGCATGGTATTCAAAGCGAAAATCGAAATCCTTAACCTAAATGTCATCCCTCATAGAGCCGATCTTCAACAAATTTGTTATCTGTGCAACAGAAGAGAGTTAGACGATATTTACCATTTTATTGGAGTTTGCCCGATCCTACAAGAGATTCGACGACTGTATTTTCAAGAAAGTTTTTTGTCCGCTAATTCTCTTTACGAAATATTAAATGGTACTCGAGGTTGGCCAACCCTGTATAGTTACTGCAAACATGCTCTAATATATCGTAATAGCTTTTGAAAAACCACGTTTTATGCCTATTATTGGTTTTATGTTCCAAATCATATAAAATTGTTATCTTTTTGTGTTCCAAATCACTCCAAAATTGTAACCCCTTTATGTTGCAAATCATTAAAATTGTTAAAACTCGCTTTACTCATTAATTTATTATTTTTTTTTAAATTGTAACATTAATATTCACTTTTTACTTTCTTACTTTCATCTCCTTTTTCTTGTTACTATATTACTTTTGTTTTATAATGTCACTTCCGGCAGACGGCAGCATAGCCATGTCCGTATTCTTAAGTAAAGTATAACTTGTACACTTTTTGTTATTAGTGAAAAAATAAAGAAGAAGAATAAATAATAAATAATATTGACTAAAACTCAGAACTTAATCTACACCTTTACATTTTTATATAATTTAATTGCTGACTAAGTTTGATTGACAAAAATAAAAGGAATTGGAATTTGAAATTAAATTGCTGATAAATAAAAAGAATTTATTGAAATAGGAATTAAATTGCTGATGAATAAAAAGAAGAATTAATTGAAATAGGATCTTTAGGAATGAATATGTGGGAAAGTCCTGACTGGCTGCCGGTGTTGATGACCGGGGTTGGGGCACGTGTGCCTTGGGGTATGTAACTCGCGCACACATTTACTTTCTCTCTTCCTCTCATAGCCAGTGAATGAAATATATATATATCTCAGTTAGTAGTTCGTTTGCGAATTCGCTAGCGTTACGCGAACGGTGATTTCTTGATTATTTCGTAATTTCATTTCGTTTGTGAACAATTATATAAATTAATATTTTGTTCAATATTCAATACATTAAATATTCTACGTTCAAAGTGAATGAAATTGTAAATTCATTTTAAAGTTCCTATTTTGTGAATTTTCGGGTGAATAATAACAAATTATGGCAGGAAGTGACACAGACACTGAATATGAAAGCGGTGCCCCAGGACTATCAACTAAGAAGAAATTATGTGCGGAAATTGTGCATAAGCAGTGTGCGACAACATATTCAAGGCAAGATTTTAAACCTAGTTTTAGTTCAGTCGTGTGGTCCTAAGCACACTCGTTTTTTTTTATAAAATTAAATCCAAATCCCAGAGCATTCAGACTCCGCAATGGTCCAAGTACCTACATCAATTCACCAATTTTATCTTTGAAAGTTGTGCAGAAAAGTTTAAATTTCTCTAACCCGCAAAGCCTTCCACCCAAACAGTGTTCGATTTAAAAACGTAATCTGTACAAAATGGGCCCCAAAAAAATGAATAAAAGGTCCCAAACTATCCAAAATCACCCCAATCTGACTACAAAATGTTGTTGTTTCCTATACATTCGGACTTTTTTCATTATTTTTTTTTGTGGGGGGAATTGTGCATGGGGGCCAAATTTTATAGAGCCCGATGTACCTACGCCTTAAGTATTTCTCTGAAAGGCTACCTACCTAAAACTATGAGCGTTTGAACCCCCAAACGCCTCCATTAATTACCCCTACTCAAATGAATAAAAAAAATATCAAGCCACAACTTGTAAGTCTTAAGTACCTGCACAAATTACCACAGGACTTACCTCCTCTCATTATGTCCTACAAAACAGCAAACAAGCTCCTTTCCCTAATTTCTTCCCGTGTTTAATCAGAAAGCCCTCGTTAATAATAAATAAAACAGTCCTTCCGAAGTCTTTTCACACGAAAACCGTCATCGTTTTTTTTTGTTGTTTAAAGAATCACTGTCATTAAAAATATATCTTTTGGCGTATTATTAATGATCTCGTGCCAACTCACAATGTATACATTTTCAGTATAAAATAAAAAACCTATCCTCATATGTCAATAATAATAAAATAAAATCACCGAAATTTAAGGATATCATAATACCTCTCATTCCCCCTGATTACAATGCAATTATTATTCTGGGTGATGTTGAATATCCTTCGATTAAGATTTTAACACTCTCTGGGAGTGGCAGATTTGGAAGGGGATTAACGCCGCAACACGCCGAAAACAGAAGGACATTCGACCTCGTCGCGTTTATTTGTGGGTTTCGTGCGCAGACCATTATAACCATGCATGGCTTCCTTCGTATTATCCCTTCATTTTTATGTTGCTCCCTTTTTATATGATTAATTAAAAAATTTAATTTCTTTTCCAATTTATTTTTTCGCCGAAGTTTTTAATACTTTCCGTGATTATATCACATCGAAAGGAATATAATTTCGTTTCGACAATAAACTTGAAATAGTTAAATGTGGGCGTTGGCTGAGACCAATTATGAAAAGCGGTTAATAGTATCTAAGCAGTAAAATACGCACGATATTTGTTGCATTTATAAAAAAATTGGCCATTGTCATAAAGTAGGGGCAAACGTTTGGATTAGGTTAAGTTAGGTTTCCGGGTTGATGGAACAGAAATCTGTTATACCGCACTGAGGTCCATGTAAACCCATTCAGATATCCTTCGTTAGGAGTGTTTTCCGCGTTGTTCTGACCTTGGTCATCCATCCTTGGTCTAATTTCTGTACTCCAAGTTGTCCAGCCATTTGGATGTCCATATAAACATGTAAAGATTTGAAAGTGAGACATCAGACAGTTATTAAAAGTCTTGGAAGAAGTAGCTTCGAAGTGTTCTGTTTCTCAGGTGAGAGAAAATTAGGTGTATCCTCATGGGTCTCCTAGTCTCCTCTACAGATGGCGTCATCCTTGAGATTTAGTTTTATTGTCTAGTTCCTTAGCAAAGCGTGGCCGGTGAGAGTTTCCATCAACTTAAACAGTGATGTTCTGTCATAACGTAAAAATTTGTTGGTCCGCTTCTTATCATATTTCGGCAACAGTTTGCGTGATATTTCACAAGGAGTTAATGGTGTCTACCTGTTGTTGGCTTTCATTCGGATCTTGTATTCCACTATTTCTATGAGATGACAGAGTGGTGGTTTGACCGACTCTTCCTGGTCCATCGCAGTCCCATTCCTTGCCAGTTCATCAGCTCGCAACTTAGCAGAGGTTCGTCTTATGCTGCGAGCCAAGAGCTTTGAGCACTTTGGGCGCCTGGCTATCCATAAATATTGCAATATCACTACGTGGTACCGCCATCATTGAAACCATGCTTGCAACTTCAGTGATTGCTGGCACTTCTGCATGGAATACACTACAGTGATCAGGTAATCTAATCCATCTGTTTATGTTCAACTCGTCCGAGAACAATCCAGCACCCGTTTCACAGTTCATCTTTGATCCGTCTGTAAAGCTGGATATCGATTTCCTTTTCATGGGTTAATTTGCATTCCATGGCTTTTCAAAGTCTAAGTAAGGAGACATGTAGTCAGAGATGACGTTGTCCTCTACGTTCATATCCAGAATGAGTGCATGTCCTTAATGACTCAGGTTCCAGCTATTTTCTTGGCTGATCGTGAAGAATCTTTTTGCAGCCGACTCCTGCATGCATAGATCCAGAAGTGGAAAATTGAGAATAGCTTTGACAAAAGCGGTTGGAGTTTTTCTTAGTATCATTAACTGTACATTCCAGTCTTTGTATTTTTATCATCACCTTGAGACTGGGTTAAAGAGAGTCAGAGAAAAGCAGTGGGAGAAAGTCATTGAAGAACACTAGCACTGTTAAGGAACAGTTTCTAATTACTTCAGCTAGGCTATGAATTTCACTGCAACGCCCCCAAAATCACAGCGCTAGTCGTAAAAGGTGACAAAGGTTATCACTATAAAATTCATTTTTAACATTCAGGTGAGCCTAGCGACGCATTTAACATCTTGGAACTCTCCCACAAGTGTGCATGGAAATACTGGGCTGACACGGCCGGTGATCACCGCTATCGTAGATAGACGATCAATAATCAATACCAGGAACATGTAAGTGTCGAAATCGTTCAAAGGAGGGAGACCTTACAATTCCTCAAAAACATAAATGCAATTATACACCAGGTTTTGAATTGGCCTTTGTAATGAAAGTGATCCGACGCCAGGAGGCCTGCCGAATGACTTTGTTTAATGAGGTTCAACCGGTGAACCCCACACGCGTACTAGATGAAATAGGTAAAAAGTGACATCCGGTCCTTCTGGGAGTTGGGGAGAAAGCTCAGCATTTTTGCCGAACGTGTATTGGCGGATCATTTTAAACAATAGCTGAACTTACCGAGCAATCCAAATCTGCACTACAATACATACGTGAAAAACGGCGACTTGGATCCTATATTCACAACCCAGAATGTAATTGCAGTTTTTAAAAATAAATACAACGCATTAATGACCCGTACAGGGCGGTGTACTTTTACTTTTAAATTCATTTTTTATTCAATATTAGATATCAACTTACATACTAGACAAAAATTATTAAATCTAATTTAAAATTAGCAGGATTACTTATTCTTAATCAAATGTTCTAAACTTAAGTATAGCCTTATAATTATTGCCTTTCGGACTAAAAACCAATTTAACCCGGCACCTCCCAAAAACGCCCTAGCTAACTTAACTTAACTTATTAACTAAGAGAATGTTACCTAGAGAAACGCACCGTCCTGGGAGGGCATGTTGACCCCTTCCCCCTCAATAAGCCACCAAAATTCGGAGAATTACTTTTCCGTATCGAAATACAGGGCGGTGTATTTGACAATAGATGGACATAGAACAGCAGAAAAGTGGAAACAAAAGTGTGAGTGTCGGGACTAAAGTAATAATGCGTAAACTCTACAACAATGAGCCTTACTTATAATCACAAATACGAGTAGTAATTTGCTAAAAAGAAAATCTACACACTTCAAACAAATCGTATACCAATAAAGAATTCAGTGTTAACGAAAGTCCATAATGAGAGTATAAAATTTAATGCACGGAAAATCATGTTTCGGTCCCAAATTATGCTCTAAAAAAAAATAAACGACGGGTGACGACGGTGTAAATGTTAGTATGTTGGATTGTGACCCGTGAGGCACAGGTTCAATCCCCATTTGGGACCAAGAACGAATTCGTTCATATGCCCACCACGGGAACGTATGCAGCGGTCGATACGTTTAACCCAATTTTCGACGAATCGGCCGCACGTTTCGAGCGATACGGCCGCTATTTATCGTTCAATATTGGCTCTGAACTCCTCTAACGTCACCGTCTTATTGGACATACCAAACATAGACCAATGATTTAACGTAGCCTCATTAAAAAAAGTCTAGAGGTGTTAAATCAAACGACTTCAATAACTCGATTGGTGCAACAAGCTGAGTGGCTTGTGGCACCGTTTTGTTGGAACTACATATCACTTATGTCCAATTCATGCAATTGCTCAAAGAAATAACGTTATAACATGTCTCTGTAGCGAATACCATTTACCGTAACGTGACGGTCAATTTCATCGGCGAAAAAAACGGTCCAATGACGCCACTGGCATGAAAACCGCACCAAAAAGTGACTTTTTACGGATGAAGTGCTGTTTCATGAAGCACATGAGAGTTCTCACCTGTCCAGTAACGCAAATTTTGCTTATTGACGAAGCCGTTTAACCAAAAATGCGCTTCATCGCTGAAGATGATTTTGCGATGAAATTCTTCATTTTCTTCCATCATGTCCAGAGTTCAATTTGAGAACGTACGTCGCTTCATATGAGCAAGTGGCTTTAGTTCTTGAGTCAACTTGATCTCTTAAGGGTGTAGGAGAAGATTTGCGACGGACGCCTCCACGGCAGCAATATTCTCCACACTTCGGGCAAAACTTAGTCTCACTGGCACCGCAACCTCAAGCAGCGAATATTCTGACTCAAGTATTTTCACTACACTATGAATTGCTCGTCTACTGGGACGAGAATTATCACCGAAAATTCCCGTTAACGCTCTTAAAGTTGCGACCACCGAATCGGAATTTCGGTAGCAAATTCTAATTATTTGTAAAGGTCGTGTACTTCACCATGAAAGTGTTGTGTTTCACTGAATATTTTGACATTAACAGTTCGGTAATCGGTGTAAAGGTGCGTTCACTCTGAAAGTTTGAAGTTGTCAAGTCGCTAATGAAAGATCCTTCATTGGCCTTTTACCTCAAACTTTGATTGTGCGAAAAATTTTTTTTTTTTTAAATTGAGGGCTTGTCAGTGAGCAGATTGGGGAGAGTACGATAACTCAGGCGACAAAGTTTAACTACAGATTTCTCTAGAGCAGTTATTTACAAGTATTTTTTACTATGGGAGGGGGAGGGGGGGTCTATCTCGCCCCATTTGGGCAGGAGAGGCGGTTTTCTACAAAAAAAATACTTAAAATGGAAAAAAAACTATCTAAGAACAACCGTAATACTTACAGTTAAGTATTACACATTTTTTTAAAGATAAAAGTCGGTTCTATGATCTTGTTTTTTAATCAAGTGATTTCCATGAATAGTTTTTAAAAAAACTAATTTTAAACTCAAAAATCCAGATTTCTTAAATGCAAAAGAAACTTTGCATACACCCGACCTCGCATCTACCCTAAATCCTACAATGAGCCCAAGCAGTGGGGGTTGCAGGGGGGCAGCATGCCCCCCACACATAACCTCACTGTTTAAATACCCCGTACCGAAATGCTTGCATTCTAGGTAACGCCAAATAACTTACTGTTCTCTACTTATTAGAAGGATATCATTATTTATTCATTGACGTCAGGGAAAACAAAGTCCATAAATAAAAATTTAGACTTAAAACCATCTAGTTTTCAGTATTCGAATAAAAACTAATAACAGGAACAACAAGGGGAAAAAAATTTAGTATGTAGTTCAACAATTTGGAATAAAGATAATATAAACTTGTTTTTGCATTTTTTTCCCGAAATTTTGAGTTTGAAACTATTTTTTTCAAAAACTATTAATGGAAATCACTTGATTTAAAAACAGTATGATAGAACCGACTTTTAGCTTTGAAAAAATGTGTAATACTTAATTGTAAGTATTACCAGTTATTTTTTCTTGTCATCTGAGTTATCGTACTCTTGCCCACATCGCCATTGAACATTTTACAATCATACGCATCAGCAACTTCCAAAATCTTGGAAAGCCAAAATGCATCTTTGGATCTGCGAGTGGCATTATTTATAATTGAACGCACCGAGGCACCTGACAAACGATAAACACATCGGCGTCAATTTTGTTGCTTACGATTGCTGCTGTCACTGTTGAACTGAACTGGCATCGAACACCTACAGTTGAAGTGACATCCCATATTCGCTCACGTAATCCTCCTATCGCAGCTGTTATTAGCATATTAAACATTTTTGTCTCCGATTTTCAATTATTGACTCGCAACGATTTTAGTGTTTTTATATTTTTCTCAATGTCCATTTTTAATTTAAGCATGCGCTTCCCCCGATTGCGTGAGGGTCCTGTGCAGTCTCTGTGAATAGTACCCTGTCTAAGAGCCAACTGTTGGGGTAATATACGAGTACTTCAAGATATTGTCGCCGTAAATAGAAGGCTTTCACTTTTATATCCTCTTCAACCAACATACCTCCCAAGTAGTTCCTCGAAGAACCCTTCGACTCTTGGTATATTTCTAACAAATTGTCCTGCTCGTTTTACCCAACCTACAACTCTTAATGCGCTGAGTTGAAATCATTTGCCGGCTTACGGCTTACACTGAGCTCCAGGCTTCTGGTCTTATAAATAACACATGTGGCCAATTTAACTATTCCGCTGCAAATTGAGTAAGGTACAGATCCTACATATCTGACAACTTGTACCAAGGTCGTTTATCGTTGGACGATTTTCAGTCATGCGAATAGATAGACATGGTCATAGATTCATTCGAACAAACAATTAAAAGAGCAGCCGATATATCCATCCCAAAGAGACAATGTTCTAATCTTTAGTCGAAGCATTCACCGCTGCCGGTACATACACTATTCCTGATTCAATTGCGGAATGCTGAGAGGAGAAAATGGATTCGTTACAGGCTAGACATATTTAAAAACAACCTTAAGATTTTAAACCACCAAATTAAAAATTAAATGCAAATCTTTCGAAATCAAAAGTGGAACAACCTGTTATCTGGTTTCGATAAAGGATCCAAGCCTTTTTGGAAAGTCACCAAAATAATAAAGAAAAAGAGCTCAAACATACCACCCCTCCGAGCTCAAAATGATGTTTTTATAACCCAGGAACAAAAGGCAACTATTTTGGCAGAAACTTTTTGCAAAAATCACAAAGTTTCAGCGCACCTGAGTGACCCGTTCACTGAAAACCTCGTAAGTGAAAAATTTAGGGCATTAAATAGTACCCCTCCAAATCATAACTCAGAACTAGCTATTAACAACCGCCTCGTTGAGGATTAATTACATACCAATAAGCCTACTAAGTACTTTAAGTAAGATATACGAAAAAGTTATACAGCGTCGACTCTTAAACCACGTTCAGGCTATAAACGTATATCCTCCGGAACAATTCGGTTTCAGAGCGGGCCAATCTACTCAAAACCAAATTCGAAGAATTAAAAATCACGTACAAGCTAACCTACAGTCAAAACTTACGACTGGTTTAGTACTACTAGATATCGAAAAGGCGTTCGACACAGTATGGCATGAAGGTCTTATCTACAAACTAATTCTATTCAACTTCCCTGTTTACCTTATCAAGATTGTAAGGAGCTTTCTACAAAACAGACAATTTGTCGTATACACTGGAATGGTTAAGTCTTGTGAATACGATATCCCTTTTGGTGTTCCACAAGGTTCTGTACTCGGGCCCATCCTGTTTAACATTTTTATGTCTGATTTTCCACGTCTTGCTCACAACACCGAAGTGGCCATGTTTGCCGATGACACTGCTCTTTATGCGTCGAGTGTTTTTCCACAAGACGCACTTACAAGTTTGCAGAGCTCACTGGATTCACTACTTAGCTACTTTAGTAGGTGGAAAATATAGTCATCGGCTGACAACCGTACAGACCTATTACTGTGGTGAATATAAGTGCTCACATTTTCCCGCTCTCGTACATTATTTGTTAGTGTTTTTTTCCACTTTCTTCTTATTCATCCTTATCCTAATATACATAAATACCCAGTGTACTCTTATTAGTGTCCTCATTAAAAAACCGTTTTGTCGGCATGGCGCCAAAGCCTGCCCACAAATCGGGAAACCGATTCTGTGCTCTTGATGAGTGCCATCTTTCCGACCCTCCAGACCCGTCTCATACCACAGAGTAAAAGATTTAAGCCTTCAAATAGTGTATTTTCCGACTTTCCGGAACTGCCCCCAAAAACAGCCTATAAAAATCCCCGCTTCATTCACATAACCTCTAAAGACAAACCACTATCGTCTATCAGTGTGTTTTTATTAAAAAAAAAACTATTGACTCTATTAGGACACAATATGAAAAGATCTCCTAGCTCAGAGACGGATCATTATTGATTCTCACCAAAGATCAAAAAATTGCCGACAGATTCATAAGCTCAAAAGCTCTCGGCACTATTTGCCCATCTGTCAAAATCAAGCTACACGCCAATCTTAACCATTCGAAGGGAATTGCATATGCACCGTGTCTCATTAATGTCACCGAAGCTGAAAACATAAGTGAACTTAAACCTCAAAACATAACCGATGTCTATAAATTCACAAAAATTAATCCAGAAGGCAAACGACTCCCCACGGGACTGATGATATTCATGTTCGATAGGTTTCAAATCCCTAGCACAATCGAAATTGGATGGTACAAGACTAAAGTCTCTGCGCCTTACCAATAATCAAACTTAGTCTGGCACTTGAGGCAAAGACTCCAGACTTTCCAAAATGCCTGTACCAATAAACAAATTTAGTTGCCAGAAAATCGTTAAGTGTAAGGTTAAATGTTAATGTTCGGAAAGTCATGTCTAAGTCCTACACTAACACAAATTATTATTCTGTCACGATTCGGTCTGAGAAGAAATCTTGCCATGCATGCAAGTATTATGGTATCAAATGAGTATTAGTAGAGGTATATACCTACTTCCCGTGAAATAAAATTAAAATTGACAGGATTATGCGAGCTCCCAAAAAAGAATATGCAAATATGCGTCATATATTTTTCGACAAGGATTTTTAATGTTGGAATGGATTCATACTTTACAATAACTGCTCCTTGTTCACACAAACAAACTACTTCTTCTTCACAAGACCATAGCACAGTTTCTTAACCTATGTGAAATATCACAATAGGTTATTCCTAAGTTGGAGCGAGATGGCTTATTGATGCTGTTTCTCGGGTCGGAGTCGGACCCATTCCGAAAATTAAAAGAGACGATCACTTTCGGCAGTGGTTTGCCGAACTTATTTATTTAATAGTACGTAACTATGGCGTGTGGGTGCAGTGTCTCAGTGGTTAGTGTGCTGGACTACTGAGCCAGGAGTCACAGATTCGACTACCGAAAAAACACAAAGCACACCTTACTTCTTTTTCAGCTTCTCCACCTCTCGTGAACGTCTGACAAAGTTCCCAGAGTACAACTGTCCTGAGAAGGCTTCTCAATTCAATCGTTCGAATACGGCATAAAACTGTAGATCCCTTTCATTCGTCCCAAAAATAAAAACTGACACAAACGAATGGTTGAGAGAAGCTGGGCCTAGGGTCCTATATGGACATGTTACGCCAATTTTTTTTTTTGTTTTACCTATTGCGTATGTAAACAACAATAAATAGGGAAACATGGCAAAATGTGATATCTATATTAAAAGAAAACCATATTTCCTAGTACCAATAGGTATGAAAAAACATTTCACTTAAGCTTAATTGGCATCACTAGCCCATCGTCAAGTAGGTACCTATGGAATTTGACGTATGCAAAACAATCAGCTGAGTTTGTTTTCATTTGCTGTCCTGTCATTAAAAATGAGGAGGAGAGAACATGTTAGAGTTTTCTCCGCATCATTAGTGTAATATTTATTTAATGCCGTGCACCAAATTCTCCACCAGGATTCTTTATTTTAATGTGCGAGCCATCAACTGCACCTATGCATTTGGGAAACCCTGCGACTCTGTAAAATTCCGATTTTTTTCTCAGGAGGCTGTCTGAATCCAATGGAAATTGAATGAACTCGCCGATTCTATTTGCCAAAGCTATGACAAATTTTTTCCACAGTTGCTTACAGAGTGTTGTGAAATATTGTGTAAATCGCCTAAATGTAGAGAAAAACATTTTTTTTTTTTTATACTCGTAATTTGCTTACGCTAAAGGGATTTTTTTTTCTGTTGTTACAGTACCCTTATAATGCTAAGAGCACAGTGTAAGCTACTTGGTATTAGAAAGAATAGAGAGATAGGAAAGAAGTGTTTGGGTGCAGTTGTAGGGTCCACGGGTGGTGTCTAAGTTACTTAGGGAAATTACGATTTCATGTATTCGGTATAAAGTAATGGACTTGGCCGGGATTCGAACGCACGACCCTCCATTCCGTAAGCGAATAGACTACTACTGCACCATTGCCACCCGCCAACAACACTTTAATATGTAACATCATTATTAGTAAGATTCGTATGCTTACCGTCGTCGCTTTGGTAAGATCCTTTTTATAAGTATCTTACTGAAACCAAAACTATCATCTCCACCGAAAGTGCTGCTCCGCGATTTGTCTGTGGAGTATCTCGGACAATTTCCACAATATATCGCATTGTCTGTTTGTCAAATCTGTAAATAATTTTAATAAGCTATTTCACAAAAACTTCAAACTAACACTAATAAACAAACCTGTAGTGCACAAAAAACTCCCGATCATCATATTTCACAAATGGATCGATTAATTTCTTATAAATTTTTTTCCGTCGAGAGGATGCCGATTCCTCAACTAGCATAATATCGTTAAAAATATCATCGTCCATACTAGAATTCATTTTTAATCTTTTTGTTCACTTTTCTTTCATTCACTTGTGTTGTAAACTGTGCCGAATAAAAACAAAACACTGGATTTGACATCTGTTTTGACAACTTCCTTGACAGAAAATGTAATAGATTCAAATAAAGCTCTCGGACTAGTAAAGCTGGAGGACAAATTGTTTATTGGTACCTTTTCGATAATGCTGTACATTTTAAGTTAAGCTGGCAGCCAACTAGTAGTCGACATTAGTGTTTGATTATGAGTATGGCCCATAAACATTTAACACAAAATACAAACATCGATAAACAAATCAATGAACTCACCTCTCTCACAAGAGAAAATTCCCCAACACCATCTACCTCAGCAAACCTGCACAGCCAAACAACACAAAATACTAATACCCAAACACAAATTGCTGAATCCTCCTCTCTCACGAGAGAAAAACTTTCAGTAACGTCTGCTCCGATCTCCAACGAAATCAAATCTAAATCTTCTCTCATTTTACCACAATCACAACAAGAATATCTCCTAAACAAGATCTCTACACCTACATCATTTATCAATAACAGCAATTACACCCAAAGCTAAATCTCTCTTCAAAAACCCAATACTCCCACACGAAGCGCAATGATCATAGACGAAAATGACAGCTCTTAGTGTAATAAATTGTCCCCACTCAACCCGCGCCACCGTTGATGACGATCGCCCCAACCACCTTGGAGGAGGCACTCGTCGCCAGTGGCGGCGCGGCAATACCTTATCAACAGGTGGGAGCGCACCTTTGACGAGTACATTAAATTGTACTGGGAAAAAGTTGACATCCACCGCCTAGAACAATTTAAAAATATTGCAATGGAACATGAATGGTTATTTTAATAACTATCATGAGCTCCAATTGCTTATCAAAGAAATTCAACCATGTATCGTCTCGATTCAAGAATCACACATCAAACATACACTCCCACCAAAAGAATACTCGTCAAAATTTCACAACCTACCCCACAACTCAAACTCTAAACAAGGCACCGGACTTCTGGTACACAAAACACTTCAACACAAGTTCATCTCGATCAACTCCAACATATCTGCTATAGCTGTTGAAATTGAATTAAAATACAAAATTACCATCATCTCAATTTATATCCCACCAGACCAACCATTCAATTACCACGTTCTTGAAAACATTTTTACGAACATAACAACCCCTTGTCTTCTAACCGGAGACTTCAACTCATGGTCCCATGCATGGGGTTCTTCTAGAAAACTTCATCGCTTCATTCTGGGCTGGCAATTTTAAATGACGGACGACCAACCCACCTCTCAACCCATGGCACATACGCCCACATTGACCTTTCTCTGATATTTCCCCACCTCACACAAAAATCTTCTTGGGATGTCTCCGATGACTTACATGGAAGCGATCACTTTCCGATACTTACCAAGATTTCTTTAAAAAACATTCTAACTCTACCGAAACCCCAACCAAAATTCCTCACCGACCTTGCCAACTGGCATCTCTTCCAATCCGAAATCTCAACCCGAATCTCTGCCCAACCACCTCCAACCAATAACAATACGAATAAAGAATCTGCCTTCATTACAAAGATAATTCCCCAAACCACTATTACTAATAAGATCAACTACAAAACAGTCCCCTGGTGGGACCCAAATCTCAGCACTTTGCGGAATAAAAAACAAGACTCGTGGAAGATATTCAAACAACATCCGAATGGGATTAATTTAATCGCTTATAGGAAAGTCAACGCTCAATTTAAACCTGCAGCTAAAACCGCGAAAGTGTCTTCTTTCATGAAATTTACTGAGGGAATCAACCATAACTCAACCCCCAAAAAAATGTGGGCTGACATTAAAAGCCTTACAGGAAATTTTACACCTCCCACAATTAAACTTATCAAAAACGACTCTAAAAATATTACATGTCCTTTAAAGATCAACGAATACTTTGCCAAATTTTGGGAAAGTATCCATAGCGACTCTAATTTCCAGCCAAAATACGTTGAAGAAAAATACAAATGCTTGAACGAAGTCACTCCAAATTATACCATAACTTACTCAACAAAATCAATAGAATCCCCCATTAAGATGATAGAGTTTGAAACCAGCTTGCGCTCTGTAAAAGGGAACACCACCGGATACGACAGAATAAATTATTCAATGATCAAAAATAGTCCTCCCTGTTTAAAAACTAGATTACTGTCCTTTTACAATTACATATTCGACAAGGGAGTATTTCCCCAAACATGGAAAGTGGCTACCATCGTACCCATCCCCAAAGCGAATAAAGACCACACGCGTATCGAAGGCTACCGCCCAATTTCACTTCTGCCCTGCCTTTCAAAAGTCTTTGAAAAAATCGTTTCCAAACGCCTATCCTGGTGGTTGGAAAAAAATAAATTTATCGACATCAACCAAACAGCGTTCAAACCCGGTTGCGGGGCACAAGATGCGCTCCTTCATTTAGACACAAACATCACCTCAGCACTCTCCGAAAAAAATCATATCTCGATGCTATCAATTGATTTTGAACAAGCATTCGACAGAATAGGACCTCACGTTATTTTAAACCAGTTAAAACTATGTAAGGTCGGTACAAAAATGTTCAACTTAATAAAAGCCTTCCTTACCAACCGGAAATTTCGCACTAAAACTAATAATAAAATTTACTCACAAATTCATAAACTCATGAATGGCATTCATCAAGGTTCTCCCCTTTCGGTCATGCTATTCAAAATTACATTTAATGAAATAAGCAAAATATCTCGGGTATATCCTAAAGCAAATCACATCCTTTACGCGGACGATCTTATTTTGTTCACCAAACTGAAAGACCAAGAAGTGGTATCACATCTTTTTTCAATGATCATTAAAGGCCGAATGGGGTGAAACCTCAGGGGGAAAAATATCTTTCTCTAAATGCGAAATATTACACATTTGTAAAAAACACAAATGTTCAAAACTAATTCAAAATGTATTATATAATAACACTTGTATATAAAATGTAAATTTTTCAAAAATTCTAGGCATTATATTCGAATCTAACTATAGTTTTAAGCAACATTGTATTAGCTTAAGAAAAAGTCTTACTACCAGGGTAAATATTATCAAATACCTTTCATGTAAACAAAGTAACGGTAATGTAAATACTATAATTAACGTTATTCAGTCCATTATTTTATCAAAAATTGATTACGGTCTACCAATCTATGGGAAGTGTTCCAAATCATCTCTGCAACTAATTGCTACGCCGCCGTACCATGCCGCTGTAAGAACCTGCCTGGGCGCTTTCTACTCAACACCTATCAAGAACATTCTTACTGAATCAGGACTCCCTAACCTAAGTGACCGAATCGATTTCCTAACCTGGAAAATCACACTAAAAATGAATTCATCATTCAAATCACCCATACATGAGGATACAAAAAAGCTGTTGAAGAGAAAGAAAAACCCGAAATACCAATCCGCTTTGTATAAAGCGAAACTCAAGCCGCCCGATGATGGAGAAAAATCTCCGAAACGCGTCGCGACAACAAAAATTAAACAAATAAAAAGTTGTGAAAATCAGAAAAGAACAAAATAATAAAGCATATTTCAACAAAAAATTGAATATCTTTTCTTTCATAAAGCTTTGGAATCGGCGAAAGAGCTGAAAATTTCAATTGAAATAAAAAACAAAAACAACGTTAACCTTCCTCCGTGGCATCTCCCAAAACAAACCATTTTGACAAATCTGTCGAGCTATAATAAATCAAGCACAAACAATGATTATATACAAGGTGGCGCAAAAGTCATCACCCAGTGGCGTTCACCAATCCGACTGAAAACTACATAGGATAGATGTCAAACGTCGTGGATCATTTAGAACATTGGCACACGAATTGCCTAAGGCACACCCAAGGGCTGAAAACCCTATCGGAAAATGCTATAATTTTTGCAAATAGCGGCAAATGTCAATTTTACTTTGACATTTGTGAAGTAAACGGATGAAAACTTTTGCGCCACCTTGTACAAAACATTGTTTAATGAAATCGAGGAGAATTATAAGAGACTCGGTTGGAATTTTTTGTTTACAGATGCTTCAAAATCAATTGACGGTACCTCATACGCTGTAGTAACGAAAGACGGCCGCGTCATCAGCAAAGGACTGCTCTATTTTACGTCGTCAACATTTACAGCCGAGGCTTATGCCATACTCAAAGCTATTAACGCTGCAAAAAATAAAAAAAAAAACCATAATATTCACCGATAGCCTTTCATCTTTAGAAGCAATCCAAAAGATAAACAACTCCTCTGACAAAATAGCTGACATCCGGGATAAACTAATCACGAAAGGAAACACTATCAAGCTAGCATAGGTTCCTGGGCATGCAGGGATAGTTGGAAATGAAATTGCCGACGCAGAAGCCAAACTAGCTCTCAGACAGCCTCTCATCTCTTTTATACAATTTAACAAAAAGGACACGTTAAACCATTTAAAAACTTCCATGAGAAAAAAATAAGACTAACTGGATGGAATACTCGCACCACTATTCAACAATCAATGCTCATGCTGCGAACGCGACTTTCCCCATCGAACTTCCCAGAAGTACGGTAACAAAATACATACGGCTTAGAATGGGTCATACAAATGCCACCCACAAACACCTGTGGCCTATTTCACCAACTTACAAATTTGTATTTACAAGCATTTTTTAACAAAATTTGTGATTTTGTTGATTTATGTCGTTTCACCAAACTGTGGGTATTACAAATTTGTAGTTGTATTCTACGAAGGGAAATTTGTGGGAATATTTCCCTTTTCGTTTCACCAAAAGTCATTTATAGTTGTAATTTACAAGTTACAAATTTCTGAAAAGTTGACTTATTTCTGAGTTTGCGTCTCACTAAAGAAAATTATTTTCAAAATTTGTGTAGTATGTGAGAATAGTTTACAACTGAAAATTGACGTGTAATTCCTCCTACAAGTTTTGTTTCATATTGAAAGCAATCGACAAAATGTCTTTGCAACGAAGGCATAGTAGTAGCGATAGTAGCGAAAGTGACGATCATGTTTTAATTTTAAGAAAAAAATGTAATTTCGGAGTTATTTAATTTTAATGAAAAATTTCGCCTGACTCGATACAAGTCAGAGGAAATAATTGCAATTATTGGGCCACAAATAGCCGACACTACTGAAAAAAAACTTTGCATTAACTCCAAGGCAGCAGTTTCTCACAGGCTTGGAAATGGAGGGCAATACCATGGTGTAGCAGATATGCATGGGATATCTAAATCGATCGTTTGCAGATGTGTTACTCGCGTTTGTGCAGCAAATGTTAATTTATTGTTTGAAAGTGTTGTATATTGGCCAAATATAGACGGAACTTTAACAAACATAGATGAACCTGGCGAGTTTGAATCTGCATATGTGGACAGACATGAACAGCACTGCATAAATTTTATGTTTGTATGTGGGCCGGACTATACCTTTTATTACGCATATGTGATTTGGCCGAGAAGTGTGCACGAATCAAGGGTGTTACGAAGAAGTCCCTGTTTTTCAAAATGTGAAAGTGGATTTCGACCTTTTTCTAGAAATAGAGACATTTTCGTGTCTGACGCACTTACGATTGCAATCCATGAAAGCAGTTACTGTTTAAAATGTTTCATCATCTTAACCAACATTTCCCGACAAGCGGCAGATAGATAATATTATCGAAATGTTCAACACCACTGAGGATTCAAACGACGCAGATACTCAAAATGCGGAAAATTTTGATGGCCGGGCTTCCTTAGAATATTTTTTAAATCACTTTTCGTTAGCAAATATCATATTAAATAACGAGACTTTTGAACTTTAAATGAAATATATGTTTATTTATTTTATTTTTATTTTTAGTAGTCACTTAATTTTAAAGTGTTTTCTTCCAACACTTTTATCTTCTCTTTCAGTTCTGCAGTCCCCAAGTCGCGTTCCCTTTTTAAGGCGTTCAACTGCAAATTATAAATTTCGAATTAAAGCCTCCTTTTCTTCAATCGAAGAATATCCGCTTGGTCAGTTAGCATTTTGTTATTGCGCTTGGGCTTTTTTGATGATACTTGAGGTCTGATTGAATTAAAAAATACGTACATATATTTTTAAAAAAAATTGTGAAAAACAAGCATTTGCATTTACCTTATTTCGCCTTCAATATCCCCCACGTTTGCGCACTGGGGTTTCAGTACCTCTTAAGTAGGTACTGAAGAGGACTCATCAACTATGCCTTGAGCTGTTGGCGATTCTTTACCGATAATATCAAAAATGATATTATCGAGATCGGTTAAAATGCGACTAGTGCCACCTTCAGAACCAGTCTTCTTTGAATTATCAAGTTTAAGCTAAAATATAAAAAAATAATTTATATGTACCTATATATTATGTACTTACCAGAGTAGCCCGTTTTTAATTTTGCCACGCAATATCTCGAAAATATTTCCAATCCGTTCCATTTTGAATTAAGAGGATAATGAAATTAAAATATCTTTCCACGCGTTTACTTAACCCAAATAAAACCTCCTTCTTTTCTCTAATCAAGGAGACAAAAAAAAAATCGTATTTTGCTTATTCATTTTAATTCCGGGATTGCACGACGATATTCCACAAATTTGTGAGAAAACACTTGTGGATTACACATTGGACAAAAACCCGGTGCAACAGGAATTTTTAGACTTGTAATCAACATGTTTATTCCTACAATTTTTTTTTGTCTAATCACAAATTTGTGGGTTAATATATTATTTGTATTTGGTGAAACAGAAAACCAGACTACAAATTTGTAATTGTGATTCACAAGTACAAATTTGTGGTTGTAATTTTTAGTTTGGTGAAATAGGCCCCTGGTAGCTAGTGCTCTGCAAATATGTATTGAATTTGTAATTATATTATTGTTCAATAAAGTTTAATAATAATAATAATAATAATAGGTGAAAAATAAAAGTCAATGCTGAGAAGTGCCAAGCTATATGGTTCACTCGACGCAGAAAGCAAAGTCTTCTTCCCCAATACATGCTTAAAGTTAGCTCTACAGATATTTTATGGTCCGATGACTGCAAGTATCTTGGCGTTACTTTGGATAAAAAACTAACTTTTGAATAACATATTTCGAATACTATTCATAAAAGCAACCTCCTTACTAAAATACTCTATCCCTTTATTAATAGAAAGTCTAAACTAAGCACACATAATAAAGTCCTAATTTTCAAAACGATTTTCCAACCGGTTTTAACTTGTGGAGCTCCAGCATGGTTTGACTGTGCTGAGACTCATATTAGAAAACTGCAAGTCAGCCAAAATAAAATTCTAAAGCTTATGCTTAACCTACCGTGGTCGTACTCGACAGTCCGACTTCACAATAGAGCAAATGTCAGCCCAATTAAATTAGTCTTATACAAGCTTCAAAACAATTTTTTGGAAAAAATGTGCTTATTCAGATAACGAGCTTATACTCAACCTTTAACTTTTACTGATAAAGTAAAATTGGGTGATGTGCAATCTTAGTTCTTTAAGTATTTTATAAGGGTTTTTTCTTGTAGTGTTTTCCCTTAAAATATCTATTTATTATAAAATATTAAAACAATTCGTCATAACATTGTACCCATATTGTAGATGTAAAGAACTATGTTCTGTATCCCTTAAGCTTAATAATTATTTATTTTGTAAAACAACTTCATACTGCAAATAAAATTGAATTGAATTGTACCCTTGCTGACTCTAAGTGTTGACGTGTTGTTTAGTATGCGTCCAACGCCGGTCGTCCCCGTTATTTAATGTTGCAATGTTGTTGTGTGAGGTCATAGCCGGAACCTTGGAAATTTGTGATGCATCGCCGCTCCCCAGGAGTTGCAGATACCAACTCTTACCCGTCTCCTCTGACTTGATACTGGGCTCCACAGGCACATGAACGACAAGATTGCTTGGTATTGCATTTTCTCCAACATGTTCACTTTGCGCTCCAATGAAGAATAGCATGTTCCAATTTACTACAGTTTGAGACTCAATGGATCATTGTCCTTTTGTACGACTTGCATTTGTACAGAAACTCTTCCATCATCAGCCTTAGCTGCAACGCTTCTGAGTCTATAAGGGACTTTAGATCACAAATTAACATACTATCCACTGCAGTTTCATTGGATGTAGAGTGATTGGCAATGTTTACCTCTGGTGACATTTAAAATATGCGCCGTTTGCCGCCTTTTGCAAGTTGTTGTTGGATTTTTTTTGCGGAGTTTTTTGTATTCCATCGACCATTCTTACTCAAATCGAATACAAAGCCTTCATAAGGTAGCACTTTAGCTGACTGCCCAGGAATTTGAACATTTTTTCCTGGATTACTTTCCATCAATGTAAGGCTATTTGTAGCATCATATAAAAGCATTGAAGATACTTTTCTAACATAAAAATAGCAGCGTAGATTGCATATAAAATGAACTTGTAGCCCTAGCCATGCTCTTTCAAGCATGTAAGTAGTTAATTTACCACCAAGTCCCAAAGAAGAGGTTGGACTGAACACCACGTTGCGGGCATGCTCTACTGTCGGGTTTTCGGTGTGAATTCCCACCCAGTTTAGAGTTGATAGCCCGACTTGTAAGCGGTTGACATATCAAATCATTAAGGGCGCTGACTATTTCTAGTTGACAGTGGAGTTGCGATACAGTACTGGAGGAAAATATGCTCTACGGTCAATAATGTCCGACGGCCTTACAGTTACACTGCATCTTTTGCCTCTAGACGTGATCATATTCAGAGAGTCGGAATTCTGGACTGCAAAACCGTATGGCCACAGCATTATTCAAGATTCTCTAACGAGAGAACTCGTACCGACTTCAACAGACTATATCATTCGCAGCCATTTCATAAAGCATTTCGACGTTCAGCTCCCCAATGGATCAGAATGACAAAATGGACAGGCGACTTGGGACTTCGATCTAACAATCTACTAACCTATGCTTCTCTCTTAGGGATCTCCATTTAGATTCGTTTGTTGAAGCATGTTTGAATGCAGTCTGTGACCGCTAAGTTCATATTTAGTTCCGGCAGTTCATCGAGAAGAGTCCTAAGTTCCGGATGATCGTTAAGACTTATCTCGTTTAACTGTATTTGACTTATTGCACTGCGGATCGCCACTTTTTGAATGTATATGTGGAGAGGTATAATTCCTGTTATTGCCTTTATGGCAGCTATGACAGGTTCGCATGGCTCCGCAGATACCAAGGCACGCAAGCCGTTGTACCATTTTGAGTTTCTCTATTGCGACCTTTTGTGTGGATTTTGTCCACCATACTATGAAGGCGTATGTTATAATGGGTCTTATCATCACTATGTAGATCCAGTGGACGATCTTTGGAGAGATTCCCCAGGTTCTGCCATATGTGCGTCGACAGGCCCATAAAGCTCTAGTAGCTTAAGTGATTTTGTTGTTAATGTGAGAGTTCCATTTAAGTCTCTTGTCTAGGATTACTCCAAGATGCTTGACCTCTTCGGAATACTCTACGGCCGTGTCGTTAATTGTGATCGGACCTAGCTCTAATTTCCTCCATTTGGTGAAAGGGACGATGACGGCTTTACTGATATTTATGGAAAGATTTTCCTTGATATACCAGTCTATGGCTGTATTTAGAGCATTTTTCATTTTTGATGTGACTCCGATTGAGTCTTTGCCCCTGACAATGATGACAATATCATCGGCGTATCCAATTGTTGTCTAGCCCAAATTGATCATCTTGTATAGCAGGTCGTCGATAACCAAGGACCATAGGAAGGGTGAAAGTACACCCCCTTGTGGGAAGGTTCTTATGGCTGTTACTGATACTGAGGTCGTTCCTGACGAAGCAGTTATTTTGCAACTTTCCAGCATCACTTTGACCCATTTTAGAGTTGGTTTGTCAATGTTTCTATGTATAGCACAAAGCATTTGATAGGGATTCATATCCCACTTCTATGTCCAGAAAGGCACACAGTGCGATCTCTTTACACCGGTAGGCGTTTTTAGGGTTATATAGCCAAATGTCAAAAAACGGAACCATTATAGATTCGTCATGTCTGTCTGTCTGTCTGTCTGTCCGGCCATGTCACAGCCACTTTTTTCCGAAACTATAAGAGCTATACTGTTGAAACTTGGTAAGTAGATGTATTCTGTAAACCAGAATAAGATTTGCACACAAAAATAGAAAAAAAAACAATAAATTTTGGGGGTTCCCCATACTTAGAACTGAAACTTTTTTTCATCAAACCCATATATGTGGGGTATCTATGGATAGGTCTTCAAAAATGATATTGAGGTTTCTAATATCATTTTTTTCAAAACTGAATACTTTGCGCGAGAGACACTTCCAAAGTGGTAAAATATGCCATTGGCACACGAAACTGTGTGACACGATTTCTTTTTTTATTTTTTTAGTTTGAAGTTAGTCCTATAAAGAGTTCACCTACCAATTTTCAAAGTGTTTCTCAACCCGTTAACAAGCCAAGTTAATTAACGTAAAAGTCTCCTTTTTTGACTTGTGTCCCACCTCCTACATTTTGAAACTGATTTTTTTTTTCATACACATGGAATACAAAAAAAATGGATATGGCACAAAGCAATTCTCATCCAAAATATCTGAAATGCAAGAAAGCATGGAGTTGGATGCTAAAACTTGAAAAGAAAAATCGATTTCATCTTTTTGGTTAACACATTTTTAATTCAAAAAATACAATAAAAACATAGGGACGGGCTACAGTCCGCTTGGCCGAGCTATTGGATACCCTATTCTTATTCCAATCCCTCATAAGTGGGTGTGACAAAAGTCTAAGTATGGTTGAATTGTTAAGAACGCTTTACATATTTTGTTATATAAAATTTAAAGGATTTTATCAAAAAAAAACAAGCTTTTGTAAAAAACACGCTCCCTAGCTCAAACTTTGGTTTTTCAATAAATTTGTTTTATTTAATTGTGGGCGTGACGGTAGGCGGATTTTAAAAATTGTATCCCCCGATCAGTTTTAGGATTCATAGATCATATATAAAAAAATTCAGCTTTCTAGCTCAAAATTCGATTTTTTCGATTAATTTGTTTTTTTGAGTTTGTTGTTGTTTGTTTCAAAAATTCTTAAACTTGATTATTTCGGGACCCTAGAGAGTATATGGTTAAAATTGCAGCTCTCTAGGTCCAGTTTAAAGGCCTAATTTTTGCCGACAGACGGACGGACAGACATTACTATCGATGCTGATCATATATACACAGTGTACTCTCTCCTAACGGACACCCCTCATAAGCGGACACCTCTCATAACCGGACAAATTTCAAAGAACGGAATAATCTACACAATTTTTAATGTAAATAATTCTCTCATAAACGGACTCTTTTATAATCGGACGCGGACACCAGTTTTCATAGCCGCAATAGAATTTCACTCTCTCTTAAACGGACAAAACGCATTTGGCACACGTCGTTGTCTTTTATTTTGTTTACTTTTTTTCCTTTTCTTTGCGCTTTGCCCTTGATACCCAGCAAAAAATTTAAAAAAAAACGGTAAAGAATGTAAACATAGTAGGCTGCGGCGCCGGCGCAGCCGTCTGTCGACTATCAGACTAAAATTCTCGTGGCGCAATACGTAGGTTTGTATGTTAGTGTATGCATAATTTGAAGCATAAATACCTACATAGTTTCAAGTAATGCACAAAATGAATTATTAAAGGCTTTGTTCGTATTTATGATTTGTTATTATCCTTTTTATTACCTACAATTAATGTTTATCACAAAAAATGCATTCCTTTTTAAAATAAAATGTTGTAGGTGCCATAAATGCATATGTCTTGTTTCTTTTTTCAAGGTTGTCAATGAAATATTTTTTCTCATAACCGGACACCTCTAATAAGCGGACAAATTTCTTGGTACCTTCAGTGTCCGCTTATGAGAGAGTTCACTGTAGTAACTCTTAGGGGTCTACGGGCAATATTAAGGTATGTTACAAACTATGCGTCAAAATTATTATACTCTTAGAATAGGGTATAATAGGAAAATTATTCAGAGTGTTTAGCATTAAGCCAGTGAGTGAAAAAAAAGTGTCAAATCAAATTAGATCAGAAAATTACAGCTTCGAGTCATAATGTTCTCCTCTCAGCTGCGAAATTTCTAATAGAGCATTGTATAGTCGATGTTTGGCCTGATGTCGATTTGATCACAATTTGAACTCGTTCCATGTTATTCTTTTGATTTTTTTTTCATATTTAGGTATGCGAATATTTGTAACATTAAACTAAGAAATACGATATCTCATGCCAAACAAATAAATCAATTGGCATCAGCACAATTTGAATTTTCCAATTTGACACATTTCACTCACTTGCCCTACCTCAAAACTAGGTACAGGAAAACTTGTGCTAAACTGATCTGCACAGCTTCATGCAACACAAATTGACAGAATGTAGAACACTTTGCGGCAAGTTTTTTACTCATGGAACACCAAATCTTGTACTTTTCTGATTTTGTCTGTACTTATCTGTGCAGCTAAGGTTCATTAAACACATCTATTGCAACCATATGTATTCAATGATTGACTGCTCGTACGTCTGCAACTAGGTTTTGCGTTTGCAACACTGTTCATCACCGCACCGAATTCATATCTTCATAATATCGAATATTATCTACACAACTGTAATGGAGGTGGAACAAACCAATACTAAAATTTTGTTTGCGATCAGTGTTCCAAATACATAGCTCTTCTTTAACACGAGTGCACGTAGGACAAACCAATTCTCAACTTTGTTAATATTTTCTGTATCTCTTTTTTTACTTTTAAATTCATTTTTATTAATTATTAGCTTATATCAACTTCTATACTAGACAAAAATGAGTAAATCTAACTTAACATTAACAGGATACTTATTCTAGATTATTGATCCTTATGCGGACGCCCTAAACTTAACTCTATCTTATAATTATTGCCTTTCGGCCTAAAAACTATTTTACGAACTAATCTTACATATTATGTTTTCATCGAGAAAATTTTTAAGAAAACTCGGCATCTTTATCAAATTTTATATTTTTATATAAAAAAACAAATTACAAACTACCTACTCTACTTACTTAAACTACTTAACATATTCTAACTATAATTAGGATTCTGAGCACTCGTTGCATTACGAAACAAGTGGTCAAATTCCCAATTGCTTTCCGAGCGCCTGGCAGTCGTCAACGTGCACACGCGCCGCCGTGAGCTGACTGATGCCTTACAGAATCAATCACCTCCCGGAAGCACCACCACAAGTTGGCGAGCCCGGCCCCTCCCAGAAACGCCCTAGCTAACTTAATCTATCTTACAAACTAAGAGGATGTTACCTAGAGTAACGCACCGTCTTGGGAGGGCATGTTGACCCCTCCCCCCTCAAAAAGCCACCAAAATTCGGCAAATTGCTTTTCTGTATCGAATTTATCCCTCTCCGCTATTGCGGTACTAAAACGGAGGAGCTCATGAGCATTGGCGACGTCCTCGCCGCGGATGAGCCGCTTATCTCTCGCACTGCGGTAGCGGTGGTATAATACCGGGATACCATCCCTCGTCTGTACCAGCCCTTTTGCATCAATATGGATAAATGCCTCTGGCGGGATAAAGCCAGACCGGAGTGTACTCTCAATGTACATTTCATTGGGGTAGTAAGCCCCAAAGATCAGACTATTGTCGCTGGCCATCGCCCTTGCAACGTGCCTTCGAGTCACCTTAATGAGGAAATTGTCAATCCTATTCAACTGAGCCCCATCGTATAGCACCTTGTTGGGATAGTATTTTATATAGTTGGATTCAGGCGTTCGGAACAACCGGAGACAGGTCCTAAGACATTGTCTCTCCAAAACCCGAATCTTTTCCATATAGCTAGGCGCTATATTAAACCATAATGGACAACCATAAGCGATGATCGGCCTTATAAGGGCCACGTAGCAAATGACCTTCACTCTGGAGTCAAGTTGACTGCTATGAAACAGTCTCCTTGTCAGAGCATAAGCCTTCTTGGCCCCAGCAAGACAAGCAACTATATGTCTATCGAAATATAGATACTGGTCAAGCCAGATACCTAGATATCTAACTGCGCTTCTCACCGCCAATGGCTGTCCATTTTGTCCAATAATGGCCAATTTTTTCCAGTTTTTTCTGGTATCCCTAGAGGCCCCAGCCAATGGAGTTCTGAACAAGATTGTTTCCGTCTTCTGAAAGTTGATTTTCAAGTTCCAGTCGTCGCAATATCGCTTAATTTGATCGAAGTCACGCTGCAAAAGGATATTAATGACCTCGATTTTAGGACCTGATCTGTATGCCACCAAATCGTCGGCATACGCTATAGCATGTCTGAGTGAACCCACCAGATCACTCGTGTAAATGTTAAACAGGATCGGAGAATTGACCGCCCCCTGCTGTAAACCGTTTTTAATTTGAAAGACCTCTGCTCGAAGTCACGTTGCCAGATTTGACAACGAACTTCTTTCCCATAAGCATATTATAAATTACATATAGCAAAGGTTTGTGCATCCCCCGCCTGGTCAACTTGTAGAAAAGTCCCTCTAACCATACGGTGTCGAAAGCCTTTTCAAAATCAACCAGACAAGCACCCGTGCATTGGTTCTTGCATTTATTCCACTGAATGTCGGAAACCAGCTTCGACGCGGCATGAATAGTGTCATGCCTCGCCCTGAAACCAAACTGGTTGTCCGGGATTATGTTATAGTCCTCGACCCACTTTAACAGGGCTCTATTGACAACTTTTTCAAAGACCTTGCTAATATTCGGAAGCAAGCTAATTGACCGGAGATTGGCTGGGTTCGTCCTATCTTTACATTTTTTCGGGATAGGGTGTACCACAGCTACCTTCCAATGCGCCGGATAATGTGCATTATTCAGCGCATTGTTAAACAGCGTGGTGAAAATATCTACAGCTCCAAAGGCAGGTGTCTCAATACGACGTTTGGGGACACCATCCATCCCCGCCGACTTTTTATTCTTTAGTGACCCGAAGATGCACAGAAGATCATCCTTCGACACGAACAAGTGCGATGCATCTCGGCCATTGGCGACAACTGCATTAGCATGGTTTTCATCAGTGAACACGGTGAATCCGTTATTCTCAGATCGCCAATTCTCAAGTTCGGTGCGCAGATCGAAGTGGTTCACCAGAGCCCTATTCTCAATGTCGTGGTTACGGCGAACAGGATTGCTCACCGTATACACGGCCTCGAAACAAGCGCCCAGCAAATCCACTTTCTCCTGTGGCTCCTCGACCACGAAAAAATCGTCGTTTGAAGCGACACTTTCTGGACTTATTCCAGCAGTCAGTACTGTCTGTCTGTTGTCTGCTGTCTGGAGATTCGAACACAAGGAATATCATTGTGATCTTTCCTCCTGAACAACTTATTTATCTGTGGGAACATATTCGGACTACAGGTTTTAATAGCCCGAATTTTATTGCCCCATACAGACTTACAGATTTTTTGTAATTTTCTTTTATCAGCTGTTTCAGGATTCGGATCTCTGAATTCAGCATCCTTACCTCCGGGTCGTTGCGATCAGTAAATTGCCTGTACAGCCGTTTAAGCCTCGAGAGCAGTCTACTTTTCTGTCGGTATAGTGCGTCGATTGTCGGGTTTCTGTACTTTTCTGTCTGGTCGTCGTCGGAACGTCCTACTCGAGGAATAGTTCGTTCCATAGTTCGTTTGATGGCGTCGTTCATTTGCAATAAATGCCGATCAATGTCATCATTTGTCATGTTACTGTTTGTCGGTGGGTCGATCCCACTCGAACGTATATCTCGCTTTAAAAATCTGGAGAAGCGCGACCATTGTGCCCTCCGATAATCGAATGAACACAATGCTTCGTACTCCTCCAGCAGCGTTTGCTCGTTCGGGATCCGTATTGCGGCGGCGAGTCCGTAGTGATCACTATCGTACTCAAACGCACGCAAACAGTTCGCGTGTTTTTGATCTATGTTCGTCAGTGAAGTCTTGCGTCCGTTAAGGCCAAGTCCAGGAAAGCACCGCTTCTTGGGAAAGAAGGGATATCCGTCGCGTACAACTCGAGGTTGTACTCAATCATATTGAGGCGCCACCAGTCGTGAAACTGGTTGCCCCTGGATTTGCAGTAACATTTCCCCATGCCGCATGTTTGACATTAATATCTCGGATTTTTTTTTTTTTTTCTGTATCTCTAGTCGCCGTGATATGCACGTGGAACAAAACAATTCTCACAAAAAAAATTGCGATTAATTATATGGAAAATTTGTCCCAAACGCCCAAAAAATGGTTTATGCCACAAAAAAATTCTGCAAACTGTTGATTTTGGTGGATATGGGACAAAGTCGATGTTCGATATCTCAGGATTGGAAAGACTAAGAGCAAATGGAATCACAGATTTAAAAAAAGCATACAAAATTACCATAGAATCCGTTCCTAACTCTAAAACAACAAAAATGGCGTATGGAACAAAACAATTCTGAGGCGACGATGACCTGGAGTAAGGAATGGTACTGTATTATTTTCTCCGATGAAAAACAAATTTAATTTTGAGGGTCCAGACGGATTTAACTACTACTTCCATGATTTGCGAAAAGAGGAGCATCAGTTGATCGATTACACAGCCAAGCAGCAAGTGGGCGGTGTTATGATTTGGGGAGCCATAACGTACTATGGCACTTTAGAATTGCATTTACTGACTCCCCCGTATGAATGCGCAATCCTACATTGGCGTTCTCGAGAAGATTTTCCTTTCCATGAATGAGCTGTTTGGTGACTTGCCGTAGAAACTACAACAGGATAATGCACCAATACACAACGCCAGATTGGTAAAACTTTACCTTAAGCGCCAAAATGTCTCAATTTTGGACTGGCCACCATACTCGCCCGATTTGAACATCATCGAAAATGTTTGGGGATGGATGGTTCGGAAGATCCACGAATCAGGCAAACAATATTCAAATAAAAATGAACTTATAGAAGCAATTAAATGTAGCTGGGCCTCCATTTCATTGGATTATATCAAGAAACTGTATGATTCTCTGCCTAACAGAGTTTTTAAGGTTATTCCTCAAGTAGCACAAACGTCCAAAATACACCAAAATATTTGGTGTATTTTTTGCACTTTCGTGATATACATTTTAAATATAAAAAATATGCCACTTTTGAGTGCAGTTTTTGTACAAATAATTTTAATTCGGTGTATGTAATACCGCGTTGTCGTTTATAATTTACACCGGACGTTCACAAATTATACCGATTTTCGGTACATAAATTGTGCTAGTGGTATACAAATTATTTTGGTTACCAGAACATAATATACCCGGAAGTGTAAATAATAAACGAATAATTGGTTTAAATCATACACCTCGATGTAAATAATTTATACAACATTTTGGTGTAAAATTATCCCCATGAGTGTGAAAAATATACGATGATTCGATGAATAAAATATACTATTAGCGTACCAAAATCTGAAACATAGAATTTATTTTGAAATAAAATTTACACCGAAGTTTATTTTTTTAAATTGGAAAGGATTAAATATTACACCGAAGTTTACTTTCTGATCGGAAATGTATCTGAATGATTTGTAATTGTTTCTATGATTCTAATTGAATAATTAGACTGTTTTATATGGCCGCAAGAAAATCATGAATTAGTATGAATGCGAGTGCCTAATTTAAAAACGAAGCATATTCTTCCGAATAATTTTTGGTCCTACCCCGTCTAAAAATTCGTGCTTTGAAACACAAAGGGGCGTAAGTGATATTTACCAATTTTATGGAGAGTAAAAAGAAAAGTCTATTCGTGGTACGAAACAATTACAAAATATCACTTTTGCCCCAGAACAATAAAACGAAATCTCAACAATGGGTTCCAATTCACTTACGACCTTTTGTGATGCCAAAAGAACTTGCTTTAACGTTGTTTTATGTAATTATTCTCAAAATCGGGTTTTTGGTTACTTACGCCCCTTTGTGTTTCAATGGACGAATTGAGCGCCTCCTAAATATCCATTAATTAATAATTTCTGAAACGATTCGTGAAAATTATTTATTCGAAACCTAAAATTTGTTGGTTGTTTTTTAATTTTTTTTAGAGACGTTATGTTAATAACGAAAATACCAAATGCGATATATAATTAAGTCGCTATAAAATTAAAATACTTAATCATTGTTTTCATTTAATATTTAAATTTTTTAATATTTCTTGAAAAATATGGCCGTCGTCCAAAATACAGGGTGTCTCAAAGTAACCGCCGCAACTTATGAAGTAATTTACTCGGTTTTACTTTCTTTTTGACTTAAAATAATTTTTATGATTTTTAGAATTATTTCTTTTAAACCCATTTTCCCAATTTTTAGGTTGTAGCTACAAACAAGGACTTAATTTTAATTAAGCAATATATGATGTATAATACTTTTGATAGTAAATTGTGGGAAAATCCTATAAACTGAAGATGGTAAATGATACGACAAAGCAGTTCGCAAAAAAAAACGCATATCTTAAGTCGATGCTCTTTGCCGACTCCCCGTTAAGGACGTGCTCTTGGAAAATACCAAACTGGTGAGAAAAAATCATACAAATATTTGCAGGTTAATGCTCTATTTAAAAATGTCGTCCATTTTTGAGACCGATATTTTAACTGGCTTTAACTTGGCAAAACTGAAGCCGACTAATCTTGATTTTTTTTTCTTTTTTATTAAAACAGGAACAGGTAAGATTTTCTTTCCGCCAAACAGCTTTTTTCTATGCGATTAACGATTTTCCCACAATTAACTATCGAACGTATTATTTTGCTAAATTAAAGTGGCTTTGGCCTGTATACGTATACTCTAACTCCTGAATTTGGAAAAAAATGCACCCGTTTTAAAGAACAAGCATAAAAATACACCATTGTACAAAATATAACCAATATTCTGCTTTTGGTAAATTTATTATGCCGGAGACTGTGCAAAATATACCCCAAGCAATAAAAAAATGCACCATTGTGAAAAATATATCCAGTAATTTGTTGTAGTATGTTTATAATTTGCTGTAAATAGTGTAAGAAATGTTCAAAACAAAAACAAAATTATAATTTACATTGGAATTCAAGAAAATAAATATATTTAGGTACTAATATTCAATAAATAAAGTGTATTAAGTACACCAAACTGAGCGCGTGGTGTATAGAATGGCGCATATTCAACCAATGAGTGTATTAAGTACACCAAATAAAATACACAATGGACTAGATGTTCTTTCGTATAAACTTCGATTTTCAAAAAAAAAATTTAATAAACAAAACAAACTAGGGAAGTTTTTTTTTATCATGTCAATGCCTTGAATTTCCTTAGCGGGTGGTAGAATAGCCTCGTTCTGGGATTGAATAAATGATGGTCCTCATCGGTTTTGCTTATAAAATCAGAATGAGTTCTTCGTCGACAATCTAATCTAGGAAAGCTCATGGTTTCCTGATCGATCAAATTCTCCAAATGACATTACATTTTGTACAACTATTGTATGCGGTGTGTGTCTTGATGCCTGCAAAGTTCAACAATATTAATTTAATTGAAGTCGAACTGACTTTTGTACTTACATTTGATAAATGCCCGACTGGTGTGTCTGCAATAACGCATTGAACTTGATCAATATTTTTGAGCCGTTTGCTAAATCGATTCCATTCGAAATTAGAGCATTAATTTCATTAACAAGTTGTCTCAAAAACTCCTCGCTGGATGGTGGCTTCGCATCATCGAAATAAATTTGCATTAGCCATTGGTCTAATTTCAGACATATTGGCTATATACATTAAAATTGGCCAAAATTAGAATTTGCTACTTCGGAACAAAGGTAATCCGTCAACATTGATATTAAGAAGAACTTCCATATTTTGATTTAAATGACGAAATGCAATGCGTAAACAGTTTCCGATACCATAGTACCAAAATGAACCGGATCCCATTGTTTGTATATCAACACTCCGTGGTGTATGGAGCAACGTACGTGCATCTTTCGGCAGTTCATCATTTCCTTCACTTCGCAATAAAAGAAGTAGCTCAGACAAAGCACAATATGTTACTTTATAATAAATTAACCGCCCAATCAGCCAATTTAGACATAAAATCAATGTGTTCGTCCAAATCATCAATGACGCAATCTTCCGAAGACGGTTCCACTTCCCGATTTATATTTTCCACAACTAAATCATTATCATCCAAATCATTGTTCGAAATTGAGTCTAATAATATTTCATTTGGCTCTACTTTAATATTAGGTTCATTTAAAATAATATTTTCTCGCGATATTGAACAATTTGTAGAGTTTTTGTCCGGAATATATAAGTTGATGTTCGTCGTTTTAAACAAATTTTGACGATTTTGCTGAATGCTGGGTTTCACACTGTTCTTTAATTTTTTTAAAAAGTGATTTTTCCTACGATACTACTTCAAATAATTATTAAACTTTGAGCTACCCATTTTCTTATTTGCTAAAGAAAAAAACGCGCGGTGACTTTAAGCAAATGGCAGCTGAACTGATTAAAACATTTTGTTGACATATGATTTGACATTGGTATAGTTTAGTGTATTTAATCTCCACAGGAATTAAATCTTACACCGAAAAATGGTTGCTCATTTTAAAATAGTGTATTTTATCTACAAAATTTGGTGTACAAAATATCTCATGTTGGTTGATTTCAAAATTGGATTTTTTATGCGCCACTAATGGTTTATTATATTACCCGTGCGGTGCAGGTTCAATCCCCATGGGGAACAACAACATACGCCACCCATTCACATGCCTCTACACCAAAAGGAGTAATTCTGCCTGTAGTACAATGGACCGTTACCGAGTCTGAGTGCTCTAGGATTTGGAATTCCTTTTTACGAAAAAAAAAAAGAAATGGTATATTAAAAAAACAGCTGCTAATCGGTTTATTTCTTGCACCGAATTGGAACAGAAATGTTGAAATTTTGCACAGAAAAGGCAATGTGTAATTTGTATACGGTATATTTTATCAAATACACCAAAATATTAAAATTTTCTTCAGTTTTATCAATTTTACACCAAAATTCAAGAAAATATACCAAATTATACACCAGTGTGCTACTGGAGTAATAGCCAGGGTGGAAGCACCCATTACTAATTTTTGTTAATTTGTTCTTAAATTTAATTTAAATTGTGTTCTTTAATATTTACCAAACTTAAGAGTGTTTAACTATTTCTAAATTGTAACCGTCGAAGGTGTTGTCGGTCGGTCAGGGGTGTAGATGTGTGGGTAGGCTCTCGTTTTCTGAATGAAACCGTGCGGCTTTTAGCAAAATTGCAACAAAATCTTGTTTCCCTCTCTACCACGAGTATGCGAAGCGCAGTACTCGTTGAATAGGCATGTAAGCAAGCGTGTATGAGTGAAAGCGGAAAAAATTATAGCTCAAGACAAATTTAATTTTACAAAAACAAAATTACTTTATTGGTATGTTCATAAAAGAATAGCTTATACAAAATGTATTGATCGAGCAAGAGGATCTCAAAAGAAAAAAAATTGGCTCAAGTGTGGTACTTTATCTTGCGACGAAACGTCTACAAGTGGAAAATCTCAAACTCAAGTCAGCCTCATAAAAATTATGTTCCTCCTTTATACTGGTTGACAGCTTTTTTTTAGTTACATAGAAATGCCAGTAAGGAGCTTTTTGTTATACAGTTCTTGTAAATAATAATTTGGCAATGATCATAATTTATGTGCTTTTTCTGGACACTAATGGTAAATGTTGATGTTGTAAGTTTACAATTTTTTTTGATGTGAAAGTTATGTAATTCTAATTCTTCTATTTAATTTAGTTGCTTTATAAAATTAATATATTATTCTTATAAATAATCCGTTGTTACAAAATGCCTTTTTTATGTGGGGGTTCTATTCAAATAAGCTCAAATTTAATACAAATATTTTGAGTCCATCACTTTCAAATGTATAGTAAAATTATCACTTTCAATATAGACACCATTTTTTATTATGTTTTACAAAGTTTAATAAACTTGAATTGAAAAAAGAAATTCAGTTATTTTCTTTATTAGTTTAAAAGTTATTTAACTTGGAATTCGAAGCAATGGGGGGGTTCTATTCAAGTGAGCGGCACTGTGTATTGGAGGAATCGTTGAAAAATAAGCAACTTTTCGGAGGTCTTTGAGACAACTAAACACATTCTTTATCTACCTAGGCACCATTGCCAGTTGAATCACCATTTCACTTAGCTTAGCTTATGTCACTTCAAATCTCTTTTAAGATCTTTAAAGTTTCTCTAGACTAACTTATCCGATTACGCTTACTTAACTCTGATATAAAATTTACCTCTGCAGATAGTTCGTTGTGCTTCGACTTTTTGTTGCGCCATCAGGATAATCTGATTTTGCGATAGCATTAGCACCCCACCCCATGCAAGAAAGTATCTATTCTGAAACTTTAATTTAATTTCATATGCCCCAAACCCATGTTGCAAATACCTCACATAAAACCAACTATAGGTGTTATTCACATGGCTAAATTGCCATATAACCCCAAACTGTTGTATAGCCAACCCTTTACATAGGTATTTTCAATGAGCCTCCAGACATACAAATGAGCAAAGAAAATATTAGCCATCAACTATAAACGGAAAGAAAAAAAGCGTTAACGTTTCCAATTAGCCATTTGCAGTGAACAACACACGGACATAGTTAACATCGCGTACAACGCTGCACTTGAATTCTAACCACACCAACCCGCAATCAGCAACGTGTGTGGCTTTTCAATTTTTCAAAATATAATGAGCGCATTACACAAAAATAGCATCCAGGGAGTACTTGAGCAGGACATTCAAGCGTCTGACCTTTTGCCGCCATCATCATCATCCACTTAACAACATCCTGCATAGAAAGCCGCAAACGTTGTTTTGCAAACTAAAAGTGCTTATGGCCACTAGTTAAGAGCGCTCTCAGTCTTTGAAGGACGGTTAGGCAGAATATATACAATTAAGTTCACCAGGACCCTACGTGGATACCAACTATAAAGGATTATGATACTTAAATTTGGTTTTGTCTGGCAAAAGTTAAACGCTTCGCTACTTTTCACAGGTAGACGGGTTCTAAAGTTTTCTTTCCACACAAATCGTTGTTAATTTTTTTTTTTTTTTTTTTTTGTTGTGCTTTCTTTGGATGGAATTTTTGTTTTGAAAAATTATTCATAAAGTTGTTAATCACAATTGAAACGACGACAACGCCAGGAAAAGTTGTCTTCTATCCTTGTCAACTAATCTCCGCAGGTTTCTGCCTGTTTTTTTTTTTTTTCTTTGATTCAATTTGGAATCCTTGTACGAAAAGAGTAAACAAAAAAAAAAAAACAACAGAAAAACACGTTGAAATAGAAAGAAGCCGAACTTTTTGAATACCGAAATAGAAAATTACCCACAAAAATGTCACAGGATACAAATGGAAGCAATTTAAATGGAACGCGACCGCATCGGAAGAGAGACGACGGCTTGACATGTTTTCCCTTTGGTGTCAACAAGCTTCCAGAATTTTTTATTTTTTCAAAAGTGATTTATTTAGTTCTCTATTCACCTATAAGGAGCATGGTTTTGAAAAAAAAAAATTGTTTGTTCTTCGTCCTTCTGGACAGATGAGGGAATGACTCTCACTGGGAAATTTTAGTCAATTGTTGTCCCTTGTTTGGAGTTTTAGGTTATTTTTTTTTTTGTTGTCCCGTGTTAATCTGGCAGAACCCAAGTCAGAAATCATTGTTTGAAATTAAATTCATTTCCGTTGGGATTGGGGTTGGATGTCAAGAACTGATGGATTTCCACTGAGTGAGTTATGATTTCGATGGTGGGGAGTGACAGGGCAGACTTCCGCAGAGAATTGAAGGATCAGTGGAAATGATTCGGGTGGCGTTAAAGGAGGATATGGTTTGATTTGAAGCTGATGTTGAATGGATAGCCGACTTCCTGAACTGAAAAAGACCAGAAAGTCATGTTCTTATCACCAACAGCCCCACAAAGGGGGTTCCAGTAACCTAAATAAGGTCTGCAATTGTTTTTGTGTTATGATTTGTTTTATAGAATAAAAATACGCACTAGGGATCAAGCTGTGGACGGGAAACGTACATACTGCAATAAGAGCGAATAGCATCGTTTCATTTGAAACAAACGAAATCTCATTCCCAAAAAAAATTCTCATCCATCTTGGATTAGTTTTGTCGATTGTCGGCTTGCCTATGGTGTGAGTTAGAAAAAATGCACCATAAGCATCGCATTTTATTGCATCCATGCGGGACTCGCAGGTTCAACTTCAAAGAGTCTCGGCAGGCATCCACGTATCTGAGCACTTCGGCAATGAGGTCAATCAAACGCTGTTACGGGTGAATTTGTGTGATTCAATCGTTCTAATGAGGCTCCCTTGTGCGATCGCATAGAAACGTTGATTGATATTGTCTTTTGATTGTGTTTTTAGGATATGCACCAACTGAGCCGGTCATGCTCGCTTTTTTTAAGACGGTTTCTTTAACGTATAGTCCTTTGAATCAAGATTTGTAACTCTTGCTGTCATACAAAGCTTCTTCATCTCGACTGTCGTTCATTTACCTTCTTGGCTTTTGTACATTGTCCAACATTGTGAACCGTAGGTATGTGAACCTCAGATGCACCCTTACAGATTTGGGTGCATTTGTCGTCAGTTCATCCTTCTTACTCTTACGCTTCGCTTTTAATGGTAGAACTCAAATCTTTGAACTATCGTTATAAAGGAATCACTTTTCAGCTCAAATAAATATGTGAAATAATTTAAAGAAGATCGGAGAACTCTTTCTTGCTCTTTAGTTCCGGAATAAGAAATAACCTCATTCCAAAACAACCAGCCGTAAAGAGGTGGAAAGCCCAATCGTGAGACTCCTTTTTGTGGTGCTAGTTTTTGTACCCTATTCTAAGGGTATTGTTCCTAGCTAGCTGAGCTTGGAATTATTGTTAATTGAAGGAGGTGCCTTCAATTATTTGTTGCACTGAAATGTCTTTTAATAAATTTAAGAAAGAAAAACTATTCAAATACCACGTTATAAATTTCTTTATTTGCTAATATGTTGATCAGCGGGGATGAACATCACAAACTTAGATCTTGCATAATAAATCAGCTGGACTTTTATTCTTGATATACATAAATAGTCATTGACCCTAACTTGTATGATATAAACTATGTTAACATCGTAATTGTCCTATATTACTACGATCTCAAACAATGCCCCTGCTGCGCCGGCTGTTGTTAGAGCAGTATGGCCATGCGTTGCTATATGTTCTATTCGTTTGTTGTAATTTTAGCTGGCGGTGGTTAGAGCCGGCAGGCTACTCGATGTAATTTTCCTTACGAGCGTTGGTTTGTGTGCGACTGAATCAGCCTAATCCTCGATGATTTTCTGCATGCCACCTTTTGACAGTTCTGTGTTGATCGTGGCTTACTACGTGGTGCGTGATTTCGTCAGTTGAAAAATAGAAATTTGTTTTGTCGTGAAGTTTGCTTATATGCAAAATTAAGTGCAGAGTTTTTCGTTGCTGAGCTGTTCCTTGGAGCTATTTGCTTGAAGTGTGAAACTCAGTCCGAGTTTACATTGTTCTGCCTTTCAGCAAATAGCTTCATGTACACTCACATGTTTCCAGCCCCTATCATGTGCGTGAGCCCCTTCGCGTAATTTGCACCCTTAGATTAGATTAGATTGTTAGAGCGAGGTGGTACTCGTATACTGTAGCCAGATCACTGCGGCCGCTTGTGGGCCTATTGTGATATCCTCCATTTAGAGCTCGTCCGAAATGCCGCAATTTTTTAGGAAGGCGGCTAGTTCTTTGGGAGAGCTGGCAGCTATGTCTGCTGCTTCAAGGTAGAATTTACCTAGATAACGACGACGCGTATTGATTAAGCAGTTGCAGTCACATAATATGTGTTCTGCTGTTTCAACGTCTTCGTTGCATAATCTGCAGGTATTGTCCTGTGTTATGCCCATAGTCATCAGGTGTTTATTGACACGGCAATGCCCTGTGAGGAAGCCTGTGACTAGCCGAATCTGACTTATACTTAGTTGTAGTAGTTGTTTGGTTTTTTTGTGGGAGCTGTTTGGCATAAAGTTTTTAGCTTGCCTGTTTCCTTCGGTTTCCCTCCAGAATTGGAGCTTCTTTTCCTCAAGCCAAGTTTTAATGCAACTTTTAATGGTGCTCATTGATAGCCCGCAGAATGGTCTTGGCATCATGAATGGGGATGCGGATCTTGTTCTGGCTAGTTCGTCTGCTTTTTCATTGCCTTCATATCCACTGTGTCCAGGCACCCAGATTAATTGAACTTTATTTGTGGTGCCCAGTAGTTGTAGGAGTTGGAGACAATCCCAGACCAGTTTTGATGTAATTTCAAAGGCGTTAATCGCGAGTAGGGCCGCTCTGCTGTCGGAGAGAATGTAGATGTTTTTATTTTTTTTATATTTTTATATTTTTATTTTCTGGATTCTCCCGAATGCATAGCTCTATCGCGTAGATTTCCGCCTGGAATACGGTGCTGCTAGTGTCCATACTAGCGTATAGGCACGCTTGGGTGCTGGGGCCGTATACTCCTGCTCCAACTCCTTCTTTTGTTTTTGATCCATCTGTGTACCATACATGAGAGTCTTTATCAAAAGTGGGTTTATTCTGTACCCAGTTAAGACGGTCTGGGAAGGTAACCCTGAAGTTATGTCTGAAGTTGTATCTTGGTAGACATTTGTCTGTTAGGTGTATTCCAAGTAGTTCGTGTTCTCTGAGTTCCCTTAGTACCGCAGAGTGAGCTATATTGGAATTTGATTCATCTTCTGTGCGTATAGGCGTTTACCATTGCTTCTTTCATGAGTTCTAGGTGAAGTGTGGGGGATGTTTAATATAATTTCAAGTGCAGCTGTTGGTGCAGTTTTCATTGCACCTGTTGCACAGACACAGGCTAGTCGCTGAATTTTGTTGAGCTTTGCCTGTGCCGACCTCTGCGTTGCTTTGTGCCACAAGACAACGCCTGCATACGTGATGATAGGTCTTGTAATTGCCATATACATCCATAGTGTCATTTTGGGGTTGAGTCCCCAATTTTTACCAAGTAGGCTTTTGCTGGTCCATAACGATGTCCTGGCCTTATCAATGGTTTTGGTAAGGTGAGAGTTCCATGTAAGTTTTTCGTCTAGTGTGATTCCTAGATATTTAACTTCAGTTGAGAACTCTATTGTTTCAATAAAGAGTGTAGCGTTTCTGAGCCGTCCCCGCCTTCTTCTTTTGGTGAATGCAACTATGGTGCTTTTCTTGGGGTTGACTTTAAGTCCACCCTTTATTCACCACTCAGCTACCAGGTTCAGTGCCCTCTGGAGGCGATCCGAGATTGTGTCTTCGAATTTTCCTCTGATTAGGATAGCTATGTCGTCTGCATATCCTTGGAAATAGAAGCCATCGTTACTACGATGGACCATAGCAGGAGTGATAGTACTCCTCCCTACGGGCATCCTTTCGTAGCTGTTACACTGAGTTTATTTTTGCCTAATGAGGTTTTTATTGTTTTTTCCTCTAGCATGCATTTTATCCACTTACATGTAGTGTTATCAACTCCCATGTGTTGGATACCTCTATATATCTGGGAGAATTCTGTGTTATCAAATGCTCCTTCTATATCTAGGAAACACCCAATTGCTATCTCTTTGTCCTTGAGCGATTTCTCGATTCTCGTGGTGAGATTTTGAACGGCGTGTGTGGTTGATTTACCGGGTTGATGGGCATATTGGTATTTATGAAGGGGATTCGTTTGAAGTGCCCCGTCCCTGATATGTGTGTCAAGTATTTTTTACATGGTTTTCAGGAAAAAGGAGGTGAGGCTTATTGGTCTATATGATTTTGGTAGATCAGACGGTCTGCGTCCTACCTTGGGTATATATTTGACAATAACCTCTTTCCATTTTTTTGGTATGTATCCCCATGCGTAGCTAGCCCTGAACAGGTTGATAAGTACGGGTAGCAGTTGCGGGATGCCCTTTTGTAGTAAAGCTGGAAATATTCCATTTTCTCCACGGGTTTTGAAGGGTTGAAAGGAGTTGATTGCCCAACTTATTTTGCCTTCATAAAAGATTTCTTTTGACCGTTTCCAGTTCTCTATGAGCGGTCTATTTAACCTTCTCTGAGGAGGGGTTTCTTGATGTTCTGGAGTTATCGAAGAGTCTGGGAAGTGTGTTTCGGCTAAGAGCTGGAGCGTCTGTAGCTCGTTTTCGGCATATGTACCATTAGGTTTTTTCATAGAACCAATATGATTAGTGTGCTGCTTAGAGAGTACCTTATGAATGCGGGCACAACTTCTGGTGTCATTGATGGTATGACGGAAGTTTCTCCACGATTCTCTCTTGGCCCTTCTAATTTCTTGGTTATACATGGTGAGTGCGTTTCTTTATATATCCCATTAACCATTGCGTTTTGCCCGGTTGAAGAGCTTTCTCGTCTTCGTTCTGAGCGTGGCAAGTTTTTTGTTCCACCAGGGGGTAAGTCGATTGCCTGTTTTTTCCTTTTCTGGGCAGGCTTGATGGAAGGCATTTATGATTGCCGTATTGAGATTTTCACACGTAAGTTCGATGTTGTCAATGTCCCTTATGTTTGTGTTACATCTCCTCAGGTTGTCTCTGAGTTCTAGTTGGTATGTATCCCAATCTGTGGATTTGGGTTGTCTGTACCTCTCAGAGATAGTGTTACCTAGTTCGAGGTCAAATAGGATGTGGCGATGGTCAGACATTGAGGTCTCTGTTGCAACATGCCAGTTCCTAATAATTTTTTTTATAAAACTAGTACATAGGGTGAGATCTAGAACCTCTGTCCTGATTCTGTTTATAAAAGTAGGGTTGCTTCCCTGATTGAGAATTTCTAAGTTGTTTGAGTTTATAAATTCTAATAGAGACTCACCCCGTTTATTTATATTTGAACTGCCCCAGATTATGTGATGGGCATTTGCGTCGCAGCCTACAATAAGTTGTAGGCTCTTCCTACCGCAGTAGTCCACAAGTCCTTTTAGTGGCAGGAAGTCCATGTCACTGGAGTCACCTGGCAGGTAAGCTGAGCATAGGACAGCTTCTGTTTTACCTGCATTGGTGAGCAGTTCAGCTTTAGCAGCTACCAGATCTTTATTGGTGTATTCTGGAATTGGAAAGAGTTTAGTATTACTATTGGTTAAGATACATGCTCTGGGTTTTCCAGGGTTAGTGGAATCGTATAATAGCTCACCTACGAGTGCCTTTACCTGTTCTTTTAGTACGTACGGCGCCTGGATAAAGGCGACGTCTAGGTGATCCTTGCTAAATCTATGGCTTAGGACTGCCGAGGCAGCTTTAGTATGTTGTATATTAACCTGGATGCACCTTAGTCCCATATTGGTGGTTATTGGGTGGTACTGGCAGAATTGCCAGTATCTTGTGTCAGCTCAGGTCTAGGGATGGCATCTAGTGACCTGGGCATAGAGATAATGTCATCTGATGTTCCAGTAGAGCTTTTGTTCTCATCCCCTGTGCTGTTTGTGCCAATGTTTGTTGTCGGCTGGCATTCCAATTGGGCTTTTTGTGCTCCAGTTGAATTTGGTGTTTTTACATCCAGCATTCTTTGTTGCACGCTGATCCGAGATTGAGATGGGTTCTTCTTCGGAGCGGCAACTTGTTTTCCTGCTTGTGATAGTCCTTTGATACGGACTTGTACCTGCAGAAAGTTTAGAAATAGTTTGCATTTGTTTGCCAGCAAAAATTCCTTTGTTTTCTCATCAACTGAGAAGGTAATAGTTTCCCCTCCGCTCCTTTCCTTGGAGATCCGTAGGATACGCCATTCTGTTGTGCAGATGCCTGTGTTTTGCTTGGCGATTCTGGACAGGAAGACTTCCTTGGGCATTTTCTCGTCGTCCGGGAGGAATACTATGCATGTGTAAGATTTGGGGAACTCGCTTTCCTGAATTACACGGAGTTTGGCTTCTGGCCATGGCTTGATTTTCTCTGCCGTTGACATGAGCCACTGATTTGTCTCTGAGTCATGGCAGGTGATGGATAGCCATCCATCCCGCGGTGTGAAGGCAACAAATTTAAGGGGACAATTGTTGTCGGCTTTGTCCACCTCAGTAAGTAGGCATTGTTTGACCTGTCTTATTTGCTGCATTGAGAGGGATTCCTCTGGATGCATTTCATGCATAATGGCAACCTTGCATTGGGTTAGTGCACTCTTATAGGACAATCCTGATGTTGATGGTTGCTCCGTTGCATGACTAGCCGGGGTTTTATGTGGATTCCTGCTCCTAGGTTTATCCTTGCTAGGTCCTGCGCAAGGTATGTTTTTAGGAGAGGTAATTGATCCAACTTGCCTCAGCGAGCATGTTTGTTTGGGATCTTGTTTGGCCGCGGTCGCCTCCGGGCGTTTTTGAGGCCCTGGATGGGATCTTTGTTTCTTTGGCTGCTGATCCCTGGGTGAGTTTTCGGCAGATCTGCACCTTTTGGAAGTGCAGGGCTTGTCGCTATCCTTAGCATGATTCTGTGTTTTAAAAGCAAGATCTCTTCCTGCATGGATCTCCTGGCTTCCTCTGGTGTCATGCCGTCTCTAATCCGGGCTCCAATTCGTCTTCTTTGAGCGCCGGTGAAGTAGAAGAATTCTCTTTTGTTCTCTACCGTTTTGTCGAGCCCTTCCACAGCAGCGTCGCTTGGTGTGTTTGTCGCTTGAGCGCTCTGCGTGTCCATCTGGGGCTTTGCTGGAGATGAGGTAGTGTCATCAGTCTCCATCTCCGTATGTGATACTGGAGAGCGGAGTAGAGCTTCTTCATCTGACTCCGTGATATTTTTTTGTTTTTTTTTTTTGTTTTTTTTGTTTTGTTTTTTTTTTTATTATTTTGGTACATTTGATCCCACGAGTAAAGCGAGAAAGATTGGTCCGCACCCGCAGAGCTCCTATACGGGTGTAAGGCTACTTAGTACCAGAGGGCGCCCGGTATCTGGACTCACCGTGCGCGACTGAGCTATTTCTGGGCCCTCAGCCAGGTTGATTCTTGGCACGGTAGATCACACCGTAATCCAGCCCATGATCGGATCTTGGTTTTCGAGTGACATTTAGCGTTACCAGCAAAGTTTTGCCACTTCGCTGGTAAAGACCTGCCGTTAGTCTACTTAAGCCGCCCCACCACGACAAGGTGTCCAATCTTCGGATATCCAATTTTCGGATATGGTAGTTAGCAGCTACCGGCGCACAGTGGTTTGTCCCATAGGCCAAAAGTCAAAATATCAAAGTTAAACAATTTATTTTTTTTTAATGCAATAATTATCTATGATAACGGGACAATAAATTGACAGTTAGGTTTCTCTTCTAAAATTAGTTGTTGGCAGTCAGTCGCGTGACGAAGTTGAGTGTTTTTCGCAATTTTATAAAAAAACGTTAGTCTGAAATTCGACATTGCGGTTTAACCATTTTTTGTCTGTTGTGTGAGGTTAATTTTGAAAAAAAGTTGATGTGAGTAAAAAAATAATGTATACCAATAATTGCTTTTAAATAGTTTTCCTTAAAAAAAAATTTTATTTTGACCACTTTCGAAAATGGTGCATATTTTGTGTTTTCTTCACATTTCGTGTTTTTCTGAAGAGCCGAAACATCAAATTCCCATAAAATCCCACAATAATTAAAACAGAATAATTTAGGGTTATCTTTCTTCTTTAAGAACATATACGATTTTTTTTGCGCAAATTGTAAAATTTTGACCCGAATTAAAACACTTTTCTTAACTTTTTTTAGATTTTAGCAATATGATAAAGCGGATTGACATTTTTAATATTTGGCATACGTTGAGGAAAGGTCGCAGTGTTGCTAACATTAATGAAACCTGGACAATTTTTAAGGAAACTTACCAAATTGAAAGGTAAGAGGCAAAGAAGAAGATAAATACGCTATGTAAATCCTTTCACAGAAGGTGGGAGGCTTGTTCACGTAATAAAAACGTATTTTATCTACAAATACTGATTGGCTTGATTTTATCGAAGATTTCAGTTCTGCGCAAGAACAGACAGAAGAACAAAAGTCCACAAATAGTCAAGGGAGACCAAAAAAATCATTTTTAGAAAGCTCGTCTCGAACTAAGAGGAGACGTATTGCTGAGATCGTTGAAGTCGATGAAGATATTGCTTCTGTTTTGAGGCATTGTCAGTCTATAGACAATCTCCAAGTTAAACAACTTGATTCAAATGATGCTTTGAAACTTTTGGTTGAGGCAAAATTGTCAAAACATCAGTACCAAGTTATCAGGAACTTGGTAAACCAAAAGACTGAAGCTGATATTTTTCCAAGCTATGCCAAGGTTCTTAAAGCCAAACAAGAATGTTACCCAGAGCTTGAAAAAATACAAATTTCCGATTCATCGGCCGAAGTTACCCTTCAAGGACTCCTCAATCATACTGCCCAACGCATTGTAGAATCCCAACGAGAAATTTTTGAAACTTTGGAGACAAATTTCGGTAATAATTAAAATATTTTACCACAAGGTTCTGTGTTTTATAGTAAAACTTGTCCTTTCTTTTGTCTGTGTCTATGTTAATAGTGTTTGTGTTTGTTCCAACCGATCGATAGTTTCAGTTGCCAGTGTAATAGTGTCTCTAGTCTGATTTTAACCACATCAGGAGGTAGAATAATATAGTGTTCGTCTTATGTTAAAAAATGATTTCAGTGTTACTAAATGAACTCTTGATTTAGGTTATTTTACTTTAATTGGTAAATGGGGCTTTGATGGAAGCAAAGGACAGTCCGAATATAAACAAAGAATGTCTGGCGAATTCAGTGATTCGGATATGTTTATAACATCATATGTTCCAATACAACTTTTTTCTCTTGCTCTGAGTCTGAAAAGAAAATTGTATGGCAAAATCCTCGTCCAGGATCAACACGATACTGCCGACCAATACGTTTTCAATTAAAAAAAGAAACCGCAGAGTTGAGCAGAGCAGAGCAGGAATATATCCAGAACCAGATTAATGCTTTAAGCGACACAATAATTAAATTAGCTGACCGTTTTATCAATGTAAAACATATACTTAAATTGACAATGGTTGACGGTAAGGTATGCGATGCCTTGTCACATACTGCTTCGCAACAGGTGTGCTATATTTGCGGAGCAAAGCCGACGAATATGAATGATATTCAAAGCTCCTTACAAAGAACCATAAACGAAGATTCACTAGATTTTGGCATATCTCCACTGCATGCGTGGATAAGGTTCTTTGAATTTTTCATTCATCAAGCATAGAGATTAGATTTTAAAAAATGGCGGACCGGAAGCAATGAAAAACATCTATTCGAAGCACAGAAAAAACGCATACAAGCAGAATTCAAGAACATCGGATTGATAATTGACAAACCAAAACAAGGTGGTGGAAATTCAAACGATGGGAATACTGCTCGTAGATTTTTCGCAAACCATTCTGTGCCTTCTCAGATAACTGGCGTTAAAAAATCCATTATTGAAAGATGTGCTGTGATTTTAAAAACTTTGGCCAGTTGTTTTGCAATTAATGCAGAATCTTTTCAGACATATGCGCAAGATACAGCTCGGGAAATTGTTGCAGAATATCCTTGGTACCCATTGCCAGCTTCAGTACATAAAGTTCTTATTCACGGAGGACAAATTGTGAAACACGCCATATTGCCTATAGGCCAATTTACTAAAGAGGCAGCAGAGGCAAAAAACAAAGATGTTAAATTTTTCCGATCACACAACACCCGAAAAATATCTAGGCTGTCAACAAACACCGATTTATTTAATAGATTACTTCTAACATAAGACCCTTTGCTTTCTAACGAAAGAAATTTGAAAAAAACACAAAAATCGACATTGTCTAAAGATATTTTGAATTTATTGCTTTAATTCTTAATAAAATTAAATAATATTTAAAATAAATCACTTTTTTAACTATTTGTTTTATTTTCCACCAATTAAAATGGCATTTTGAGTTTTGACCGCCCTTCCCATACAAATGAAACCACTGTGCGGCGGCCCTTAGTGGTTAGCAAAGTGCTTCGATTAGTTTGTTAGGAACCAACATGCTCCCGCCTCCGGCCGTGTTGAAGTTTGTTACGGATGTTGCCTACACCGATGTTAATCGGTAACTCCAATACTTTTTAAATAATTTCGAACGATGTGTTCGCATACACTGCAATAAAAACATCGCCAAACCATCCCTGCTCATTACACTGAACTGATATTCGCTAAAGACTACTTTTCAACAGGAAGTGGAGTGAACACGCTCCCTGATAAGCGTTGGAAGGGAAATCGTAGATTTTTTTTTTGACGGATGGTCTCTTCTCGAGTGGCAGTCGTGGCATGCACAAGTGCGTTCTTGGATACTCCAATGTACTTTTGCCATTAATATAAGTGACCAACCGCGATAAAAAAAGTTTTTATCTAAATCGTTATCCCAAAACGATCACCAAATTAAAATTGCATAATTGATCACCCATTAATCCAAAAGGTGATCGCCAGTAACCAGCAGTACGGCAATTTAATTAAATCCTACCACCAACATTGGATTAATCGGCAAATAATGCTCTCAACGCCAAACGATATTCGTATGTACCTACATCAGTGGATTGCATGAATTGTCAATCTGCAACAAGAAAACAGAGGCGATTTTGGAAATCCCCCCCCTGGAGTTTCGTATCACAAATAGTGGTCCGCTTGATTAAACTACAGCGTCTTCATCATAGACGAGAGAGCCCCCCCAAAACCCAAAAAAAAAAAAAATTTGCGGAAAGAGACTGATTCCATAACCGATCTCGTACCAACGAACCACACAACGCGGCAGTCGAGAAAGCCGCCACGATCAGCAAGTACCAGAAACCAGCGAGTGCAAGTGCAGTAGTAACACACATGCTTTTTTTTTAATCTGATTATTTCTTTTATTTATTTATTCCTAACTTTTGTTTTTTTTCCGTTTATGCTTCGAATTGCACGAAAAATTGTTGAAAAGAGTAATAACTTAAGGAAGAAGGTTATTGTAACTCGAATTGGGGGAAAAATTATACGGTAACTTAAGAAGTTAAGTAAATCAATACGTAAACAAAAAAAAAAAAGGGTATGGATCGTACTACAGAATAAATATCACAGGTAATATTGCACAGAATAAACACTTGAATTTATAAATCGCCAACATCTAGTATCAATGCCTAATTATATGTTTGTTCCTAAAGTGAGAAATACATATATTGCGATCGGACCGTGTAAGGAGCTTGTGATCACAACTTCGACGAACGGCGTTTAATCAACCAACAAATGACTACGGCTGTAAGAAGTAAGTGTTATTTATTCTAATTTATTGTAGAGATCCCATACGTACAACCAAATTTTAAATCGATATATAGTCCATTTGATAAGCTGGAGTGTAATTTTTTCCTTAATAATAGTAATTTCGATTAACGTCAGAGCACATAAAGTAAAATAATTAATTGCTAGAATAAGAGTAAATATAAAAAACACAAAAAACGTAGAAGGAAAGTAATAATAATAGTACCTATTTACAAAAGTTAATTGGCTAATGATGTATCGCATTACAGATCATACTTATAGTTTTAATAAATGAATTTATAACGTAATGCAATGAATTGAGTTAAATTTTGTGGGGTTGTTTATGGTCGGACGTTTTCTTGCAGGATGTCTTAAGTAAGGCATCCAATTATTTTGGATTAGGGACAGCATTTCAGATTACAGGTGTGAGTGTTGTCACGGCGTGTCATTGACATATAGGGAGGGAACAAATGCACCTAAGCAACATACCAACGAAGTTGCCAAACTCATAAGCGCTATTAAGATCGGTAGTTGGCAATAGAAGAGGATTAATTTAACTTTTTTTTGATAAACCCTTGACATGAAGTAGGTTATCTTTGGTTGTTGTTTTTGGGTTTGAAGGGCAAAGAACCACCCCATCCGGCGAGCTTAGCTGAGCCATGCCGCAAGCATGTCAAGGTATGCCCTATCCCGAAGGTGATGCAAGCAGCAACAAGTTGTATCTCGTTTGGGCTGTGGTGTCTCGGGGTCGTGAATTGCTCATGTGTTGTTGTTGTTTCTTTTTCGCCATGGTGTTCCTCGTTTGCATTTGAGGTTAGGATCGAATGCAGATGCAAAAGAATGAAAACAAAAAGAATGAATTAGTGTTATGCATTTTACAAGAAAGTATGAGAATTAGTTCAAAGATTTCTAGTTATCTGCCTAGCTGCAAAAAACATCTATGTACATATTGGGGTAAGTTGGGTTTTGGGGTTGTTTTGTTTCATCATAATGGTGTTGCTTGTTGTTGTTGTTTAATTGTTGATTGTTGTTTTTTCTTATTTTATAATGTTATGTTTTATTGTGAGGGTTTTATTTTAAAGTTAAATTAAAATTGGTTCATGGATTTCAGATCTATTCATAGTTCATGTTTCGTTGTATTGTTTAATTCGATTCGATTGCGGCTGATATCGGCAAGGGGGATATTTTCGCGATTGGTCGTTTAAGTATCGATTTTTCTGCCTTAATGGTCACCACGCGCGTAAGACCATCAGACCCGGGGTGTAGCTCAATGACTCGCGCGAGTAGCCATGAGGCAGGTGGGAGATTGTCTTCCTTGACCAAGACAATGTCATCAATTTTAATGTTTGGCTGCGTTTGCAACCATTTTGGTCGATATTGAAGCAAGTGGAGATATGTTGAACTCCACTGTTTCCAGAAGTACTGGGTTAATCGCTGCATGTACTTCCATCTGTCCAGGTTGTTAAGCTTTCTTTCTGTCAGATTCCTCTTTGGAGGTGTTAGCAGTGGTGCCCCGATTAAAAAATGTCCTGGTTTAAGTACGCTTAGGTCGTCTGGATCTGATGTCATGGGGCAAAGTGGACGTGAGTTGAGGCAAGCTTCAATCTGGGTGAGTACGGGTGCATACTCTTCGAACGTCAGTTTAGCCGACCCGATTGTTCGTTTCAAGTGATGCTTTATGCTTTTTAAACCTGCCTCCCACAGTCCTCCGAAGTGTGGCGAAGAGGGTGGAATGAAGTGCCACGTTGTGCCTTGCGATGCCAGATTGTCTGCAATTTCGGCTGACCATTCGGAGCTTATGAACTTTGCTTCTTTTCTCATTTCGTTGTTCGCTCCCTTGAAGTTGGTGCCGCAGTCGCTAAACATATTGCTGCAACTTCCTCGTCTTGCCACAAATCTTTTCATAGCTGCAATAAATGCTGCAGCGCTAAGATCACTGACCAACCAACGACCATACCACGTCGAGTTAATCGGTTCTCGTCAGATCACCGTAATTAAACGACGTTGGGCGCGGTTAGTACGTAGATGGGGGACCGTTCCAGAACAGCCGCGTGTCGTTGGCCAGTCCCATCTACAGAGTTGAGGTAGATAATACATACGTGGTGTCACAATGGACCTAAATTGGTCTAAGTGTGTCGGCTTCTGCCGACAGCCACATAAACCTAACCTAACCTAAGATCACTGACCAGTTCAATATGTATGGCCTTTGTGGCCAAACAAACGAAGACGGCTATGTATCCATTGGTGGATCGGTTGCATCTACTACGCCATAGCTTAATTTCTACTGGTCCCGCATAATCAACACCTGTGTTTCTGAATGGTCGCCCGACCTTGACACGCTCGGCTGGGAGGTTGCCCATTAGTTGTTGCTGCATCTGCGCGCTGTAGCGATGGCAACGAACACATCTATGAATTGTTGATTTGACAATTCTTTTCAGATTTGTTATCCAGAATGTATTTCGTATGTCAGCCATCGTTATCTGCTGCCCACCATGTAACGTGCGTTGATGCGCGTCACTAGCCACTAATCTAGACAAATGGTGAGATTGGTGAAGAATAATTGGATATTTTTGATTGAATGGTAGTGCTGAGTTAAGCAATCTACCCCCAACTCGGAGCAGTCCATCTTCGTGCAAAAATGGATTTAGATTGCGGATCAAACTTCCATTTGGTAATGGCCTTCCTTGCCGAAGTGCCTTGATCTCCTCCTGAAACATTTCCATTTAAACGAGTTGGACAAGCTTATCATGTGCTAGACTGCGTTCATTCGCTGTTATAGGATGAATGTTAATCATCATTTGATTTTCTTTATTTTTTAAGTTGAACATATATCGCCTCCATATAGCTATGTTGCGGATGAGACGTTGGAGAGTGGAAAACTTTGTAACAAATGCATTGTTGAGAACAGTACAATGGGATGCTAGTTGAGCAATACTTGATGTTGTCTCAACAAGTTTGATGTTGTAGAACGATGTCACATTGTCTCGTCTCCTTTCTTTGCCCTTGCTTTCTAGATTGGTTTCTGGCGGAATTGTTGTTGGGTGTTTGTCCGGAGAAAAATTGTGTAGGAACGATGGCCCATGCCACCACAAGTCATTCCTGAGAAGTTCTTCCGGATGAACTCCGCCAGATCCAAGATCCGCTGGGTTGTCCTTGCTGCCTACATGTCTCCATATTGTTTTGCAGGTATGCCCTTGGATTTCGGTAATCCTGTTGGCTACAAATGTGGTACGTGTGGCTGGAGATCCTTTAATCCATGCTAAGGTGATCATGGAATCGGACCAGGCAAATGTTTCGGCCTCTTCGAGTTGCATGGCATTGATGATCCTGTGCAGAAGTTTTGCCAATAGTACTGCCGCGCATAGTTCTAAACGCGGCAATGATACTCGTTTCAAAGGCGCCACCTTCGTTTTAGATGCCACCAAGTGGATGTATTCCTGGCCATTTTTGCAGACCCGTGCGTATATCACCGCTGCATAGGCTCTTTCTGAGGCGTCACTAAAACCATGGAGTTGCACCTGGCATGAACTTCCGTATCCTATCCACCGCGAAATTTCCACCTCTTCCAGCGCCTTGAAACTATGTCGCAGTTCAACCCAAGGTCCTTCTATATCTGGAGTAATTGTGGAATCCCAGGCTTGTTCAGTTGCCCACAGCTGCTGCAAAATGAACTTAGCTTTAACTATGCATGGGGCGATCCATCCTAGGGGATCAAAAGGCGTGCAATATCTGCTAAAACGGGTCGTTTTGTGTGTTTTTCCACATTGGGTAAGTTGATTGCAAAATTGAATGTATCTTTTGCCGGGTGCCATTGGATACCCAAAGTCTTAATGACACCCGGTGAATCAAATTGTAACGGGAGATTCACTTCCCTTTCAGTTTTAGGTATCTGCTCCAAAATATGCGGTGAGTTGCTGGCCCATTTGCGCAGAGGAAATCCAGCCGCAGTTAACACAGTCAGAACATCTCTTTGCAACCTAATGGCCGCTTCTTTATTATCGGCTCCGTAGAGGAACTCGTCAACATAGAAGCCCTCGAGAAGCGCCTTGGTTACATGGGGGTAAGTTCGTTCACTGTCCGTAGCTATCTGATGTAACGTTCGTACCGCTAAATATGGTGCCGAAGCAGTACCAAACGTCACCGTGTTGAGAGCAAAAGTTTTTATCGGCCCATCGTCTTTATTTCTCCACAACACGAGTTGGTAGATTGTATTTTCTGGGGCCATCCATATTTGCCGATACATTAGTTTTTTTTTTTTTAGTTTTTTTTTTACTTTATTTCATTAATAACTTAAAGTTATACAAATGTTTAAAACAAATTAAAAGATAGATTTACAAGATAGTAGAGCATTTAAGTTATAAACTGAAATAGTTAGGTACATTCTGTTGTTAGATTTAAACAAGAGGCGAATGTACAGTACATACTTAATAAAATGAAAATGTATTTATCGATGGGGATGCGATAAAAAAAGTATAAATACAACTATCAAAGAGAAAAAAAAATAAAAAAATTACAACAAAAAGAAATCATACCAAAGGATTCAGTAAATCACCAATTACAGCGTAGTTTAATGAGAAAAGCCAACATTTTACATTTTTAAGATATACGGATTTAACTCGCTCACATCTCAGACTTGAAGGTAATTTATTGAACAAACGCGGAGCAGTAACATTATAGAAGGTGGAAAAATGCGATTTATTGATTATAGGTACGTTGACGAGATTACTAATGTTGACGCGCAAATTACGGTTTTCATAAACCCTAGGAGAATTGTACCCGGACTTTTCAAAAAATATATTTAAAACTTTATAGAAGTATAAATGTCTCAATGGAAGAAATCCAAGACTTTTGAACAGTCCAAAACTAGAAGTACGACGGTTAACCTTACACATAATACGAACAGCGTGTTTTTGTTTTATTAGCAAAGGCTCTAATTTATTATAATATGTACCACCCCAAAAAGCTATACCATACTGAAGTTTAGATTTGAGAAGACCATTATAGACTAACTTTAAAATTGTCAAATCACAGTATTGGCTGAGATTATAAAACTGTCTAACAACATTGTTTAGATATTTTTTTAAGTACATAGTATGCTCCAACCAACTGAGCTTATAATCCAGAGTAATACCTAAGTACTTAAAGCTGTCGACGCGTTCGATTACAAAGCACTCAGCGGTGCAATAGGCATGCGAATCAAAAGTGGGTGAATTATGATTGTGTGAACAAGGGTTAATGAAAAGGAATCTATTGCAATTTGGCGAATGGTATTGTAAAGGCATATCATTACAGATATTACCCTTAATGTTAAAAACCATGTACTTCGTTTTGTCACTTATGATCAATTTATGAAGTTTAAACCATCTCCGCAGTATATCTAGATCATGGTTCACATCCACATATAAATTAAAATACGAGTAACATTTACCATAGTACGACAAGGCAGTATCATCAGCAAAAGCTGTGATTTTACCCCTCAGAGGTTGATTAAAAAGCGAATTTACAAAAATTAAAAACAAAATAGGACCCAAGACAGATCCTTGGGGAACACCAATGCTAATGAGATTTTTCTCACTTAAACTATTTTGAACCTTAACTCTCTGACTACGGTTATTAAGATAAGAAGTGAACCAGTCATGGATAAAACCTCTGAAACCCACGTTATAAAGTTTTATAAGCAATATGTTATGGTCTACCATGTCGAATGCTTTAGTGATGTCAATGAATAAGGTAGCAGGGATATCAGAAACATTTAGACTATTATAAATTTCACCACACAACTTCAATAAGGCATCTTCAGTAGATTTGCCACTTCGAAAGCCAAATTGTGAAATACTAAAGAAACTTAGTTTTGTCTAAGAAAGACAGCATTCTAGATTTGACCCCTTTTTCAAAGACTTTAGAAAACATAGGGGCGGGCTACAGTCCGCTTGGGCGAACTGTTGGATACCCTATTCTTATTCCTATATCTCATAAGTGGGCGTGACAAAAATTTAAAGGATTTTATCGAAAAAACTAAGCTTTTGTAAATAAAAACGCTCCCTAGCTCAAACTTTGGTTTTTCAATAAAATTGTTTTATTTAATTGTGGGCGTGTCAGTAGGCGGATTTAAAAAAATTTAAGTATGAGCATAAAGGGCACCTAGAGAGTATATACTATAAATTTCAGCTCCCTAGCTCAAACTTTGGACTTTCAAAAATAAAAATAAAATAATTGTGGGCGTGTCAGTAGGCGGATTTTGAAAATATTTACACATGAGCATAAAGGGCCCCTAGAGAGTATATATTAAAAATTTCAGCTCCCTAGTTAAAATTTTGGTTTTTCAAAAAAAATATTTTATTTAATTGTGGGCGTGTCAGTGGGCGGATTTTGAAAATTTTATGTCCCAAACAGTTTTATGGGCCAAAGATCATATATAAAAAATTTCAGCTTTCTAGCTCAAAATTCAATTTTTCCCAAAATTTGTTTTATTTAATTGTGGGCGTGTCAGTGGGCGGATTTTGAAAATTTTATGTCCCAATCAGTTTTATGGGCCATAGATCATATATAAAAAATTTCAGCTCTCTAGCTCAAAATTCGATTTTTTCCAAAATTTTGTTTTTTTGAGTTTGTGGGCGTGTCTGTGGGCGATTTCAAAAATTCGTAAACTTGATTATTTCGGGACCCTAGAGAGTATATGGTTAAAATTTCAGCTCTCTAGGTCCAGTTTAAAGGCCTAATTTTTGCCGACGGACGGACGGACGGACGGACGGACGGACATGGCTAGATCGACATTACTATCGATGCTGATCATAAATATAGTAACTTTTAGGGGTCTACGGGCAATATTAAGGTATGTTACAAACTATGCGTCAAAATTAATATACCCCTAGAATAGGGTATAAAAACAGATAACAGGGATATAGGGCTGTAATTTTTCAAAGACATGGTATCACCTTTTTTATAAAGAGGAATTACAACAGCTATTTGAAGTATTTCCGGAAAAATACCCTTTTGAATCCTTAAATTGAAAATGTGACATAAAACATCAGAAACAAGGAGCGAAATTCTTTTTAAGATATTACTTGAGATTTGATCGCATGACAGTGAATTAGACGCTTTTAGGGATTGTATAATTTTATGAACTTCAATTGGTGAAAAAAATTCAAAGAAAAAGCTTTGTCTTTGGAAAGTGTCGTACACAGTAATATTTGAATTATCACATTGACAGTTAGAAGTAATATTTACTGCGGATTCCCGAATAGCTTTTGTAATATTGGAAAAATAGTCATTGAACACAGTGGCAACTTCTAAGGGCTCAGATAGAGTCGTATTATTTATAGTGACTGCAATATCAGAATTAGGTTTGTTTTTGTTCAAAATTTCGTTGACAACCTGCCATTCTCTTTTGGAATTACCTAAACTTTGAGCTAACCTATTACTAAAATAAGTATCTCTTTTAAGAGGTATTTCAGTTTTCAGCTCCCGACACACCTTATCATAACACCCTTTCAGTCTTAAGTTGTTGGGATGTTTTTTTAAACACTTAAACAGATGATTTTTCTTTCTGATTTTAGTAATCAGAGTACCAGTCATCCACAGCTTAATAGGCTTCAACTTGTTGGTTTTATTGATGTGTATACTTGCGCGAGATAAGTGCAATTGAAGTTTACTAAGAAACAAATCAAAGGCAATAGATGGATCCTCTGCGCTGTATACTTCATCCCAAAATTCAAAAATTAGCGCTGACTTAAGAGCTAGAAAATCAATTTTAGTGAACTTTTTATTATTGCACTGTTTTAATCTGGAGACTCTGAGGTCAAGTTGAATGGTAGTTAAACAGTGGTCACTTATTTTGAGGTCAAATATAGCCGTTCTAAAATTAGCAGGATTATTTCTATGTAACCTAATAAATATATGATCCAAACAAGAACTTGTTACTTGAACCACTCGCGTTGGTTGAGTCAGTAAACTATCAAAGCCAAAGGACGACATTACCGATAAGAAATTATCAACTTCGAATGAAGTCAAAAGAAGGTCAATGTTAAAATCACCCACAATAATTAGATTTTTACACACATCATTTTCAAGAAAGCCAGAAAAATCATACAGAAAGACATTTACTGTACAAAAATTCATCATGCTGATATCCGCTGCAAATGCGACTTTAAACTTGCGCCACTGTGCGATCAGATCAATGAGTCGTGGACCCACCATCAGATAATCGTTTAGTGACTTTCCGTTTGAAGTCACACACGAAGCGTCAAAAACCACCCTCAGCTTGGTTGTGGTACTTGATTCTTTAAAAACTGCATGGTGTGGTAGAAAGTAGTGTTCTCCATCCACCATTTCAAAGTCTCTTTGAACCTCCTTCATATGCCCCAAGGCTATGTATTCGTCGATACATTTGTTGTATGCATTTCTCAGTTTCTTATTTGCATTTAGTCGTCTGTCGATCTGAACAAAACGCGCCATGGCAGCTCTCTTAGAATTTCCGTGTTTTGGTCGAATATTTTCCTTGAATGGAAAGCGCACTTCATACCTTCCATCTGGTCTACGTTGCGTCGTTTTTTCGAAGTGTAGTTGACACCTCTCCTCTTCTTGCGTCAATTTTCGCGTTCCTAGGTTCTCTTCGATTTCCCAAAATTGCCGAAGTTGGTCCTCGAGTGTGACGTGATGAGTTTGCACTCTTACTGAGTTTATGTGGGACTCCCTGGTCGTAGCGCCTGTTAAGATCCACCCTAACTCCGTGTTTTGTGCCACTGGGGAACCCTTTTTACTTTTAATAAGCCCTTCAAGAATGATCGATGCGTATAAGTCGGCGCCTATCAGTAAATCAATCTTCCCGGAGTAGTTGTAAGAAGGATCTGCTAATGGAAGTTTTGATAAATGGCCCCAAGAGGATGTTTGGAGCTTTTGCGTTGGCAAGACAGAGGTCAGTTTAGATAAAACAAACGCCCTGACATTGAGACAAAATGAGGGATTGGTAAAAGAAAATATTGGGAATTCGACCTGACAGTTTGCAGTACCTGTAGATGTTTCATCTAAACCTGTCACATTTGCTTCTACTCGATGCCTTTTTAAATTGAGAACCTGCACGACGTCTTCCCTTATGAAGGTTGCCTCTGAATCTGCGTCTATCAGGGCTCTCAAGATATGGTGGTCTCCATTGGCTGAAAAAACTTTAACAAGTGCTGTAGCTAACAACACTTGGGATCGCATTTGATTCAAGTGCGAATTAATGTTTTGATTTTGGGACGATGAAGGCCCAGCTACTCCACTATTCCAATTAGGATGTGTTTGTTGATTCGTGTTTTGATTGCTATAGTGATTGCTATAATTGACGTTTTGTCCTTGCCAAGGACCCATTTGATGATTTGGTTGATTGTTGTTCGGGTGCTGCCCGACTTGTGAATCCACATGCAACATAGTGTGGTGTTGAGATATTAACTATGTGTCCAGGCTCAGCTGACTGCAAAAATTGCCTAACGATGTCCACATTAAGACCAACATTAAACAACTAGCGATAGATTCATTCAATCATCAAATCCAGAATAAATGAAAATCCTTTCTAAATTCCAAATGCAAAAGTTGCCTCAATCTTGTGCCCTCCCTTGGCTGATATGGCTCTCCAAACGCGTGTATTTTTCCCTTTTGAATCAGAAAAAAATCTTTTTTTTTGTGTGTGTGGAAATGAATCCTTTAAATTCTTGTTTAACTCCCAAGTGTGCTTGTATGGCAAAGCTAAATAGAATACCCTCAGCATCTCATCTATTCTTCTCTTATGTATGATCCCAAGCTACTGCTTAAGTATTTTACTAAATTGACAGCAATTTGGTTGCGTACTCTCTAGAGGATGAAGCATTTTCACAAACTACACAACAGTAAAGCGAATCGGGTTGATTATGAAGAAATGTCGTCTTGAAGACATTGCCCTTGTCGTCGTCGTCGTCGTTGTCGTCGTCACAGTCGTTGTTGACGTTCGCCTCCTCCTCCTCAGCAACCCCTTAAGTGTGTGTAATAAAAAAAGAACCCCTATATAGAATACATGAGCAAAATTTAAGGGTACATTTCTAAATTAGGTGGTATACATGTGTTGTGCTTTGACGTTTTTAGAAGACTTCATTCAAGGCAGAATGAATGCCTTTGTAAATACCAAAAAAGCAAAGACGTCAAAGTGAACAAAAGCCTGAAAACAGGAATCTCTGTCGTTACTCGAGGATAAAGCAATTATGTGCTTCAATAACAAATAATCGTCTATTGTGGCAATAAAGTAATTAAAAATGCGTGCTGTTCTCCAAATGCACGGTATTTGTTCAGTACTTTGATCGACCGCTTTCCCTTTCCAAAGGACAAACAATGCTTAACTCGCCATTCGCATTCGGCCAAATAAATCGATTCCTAATTAACTTCAACCACAGTGGCGCATGTGTCACTGCAGGTCATAACATACGAGTTCAAAGCCAAAGAAATATCTATCTAACTATTTCCTGAATGATTTGTCGATTTGAATTTCCCAATCAAAAATGTAGTCATTTCCGTTGTAAGCCTTCAGATGGGCTGGCTACATAGTGGCAGGTTAATACTCACGAATAAATATCATCGTCTGTAGAATTTTATGACGCGACTGGCAATTGCAGTCGCAAAACTGATCAATGTTAAGCTTCGCATTCAGTTCACCACTGTCCAATTCATAGTTGAATCGTTTTGGTCCGCTCTAATATTGGTTTCAAATTAGTTTCCAAAGTTTCAGATCTGCAATCAAACCTGAGGACAGGAGGGTTTTCGTTTTTAATTCTAATCGTGGATTTGGTGTAACTCAAAATGTGGAATGAAGGTAGAATGATTTGTCATTGGGCAGGTTGAGAATCAACAAATTTATGAAGCTAGTTTATGCAAGTATCAACGAATGAATCAAAATCATTAAAAACACATTTACATGAAGGGTGTTTTTTAACTTACTTACTTACTTACTTACTTACTTACTTACTTACTTAACGGGCTCCCGACTCGTGAAGAGTCTCTGCCTGAGACACTGCAGCCTTTCATCCTCTACGATTCCAGGCACGCTGCTTCCAGTTGTCCAGACCAAGCGCTCTGGCATCCGCGATTGCTTGGTCTTTGAAACGGAGGTTCGGTCTTCCTTTTCTTCTTGAACCTGGGGGCTGGGATTCGAAGATCTTCTTAGCTGGAGCATTATTGTCCATTCGCTCGATCTGGCCGAGCTAATGTAGTAGACGTATTTTGGCTTTTTGGACTACATTTACATCTTGGTATAGCTCATAGAGTTCGCGGTTGTATCTTCTCCTCCATTGGCCCTCCTCGCACACAGGACCAAAAATCCGCCGAAGAATTATTCTTTCGAAGAAGCGCAGTATCAGCTCTCCCTTTCTGCTTATCGTCCAGCACTCGGCGCCATAAAGCAGAACTGGCAGGATAAGGGTTTTGTAAAGCATACATTTCGTCCTCCGAGTTAGGAGTTTTGAACCCAGTCGTTTTGCCAAACTGAAGTCGCAGCGGTTTCCTAGGGTAATTCTTCGCCGGATCTCCACTAAGGTATCATTCGTGGAGTTCATGTTTACTCCGAAATAGATGAACTCCTTAAGTACCTCAAAATTGTTGATATCAATAGTGACGTTTTGTCCTAGGCGGTGGACAGATGTTTGTTGATAGACCATCAGTTTGGGTCCATTGTATCCATTGTTGGGATTTCCAAAATTTTGAGAACCTGCAAAGAAACAACAAGTACGCCGCTGTTTTGAGGCTCAGTGGCCCGTTTTATTAGAACCACCCGGATCTATATGTAAATCTCAGGAGTTTCCTCAGCTTAATATCGGTCAGATCCTTCAGCTCCTCAAAGAAGTAGCTGCCAAGAATCTTGAGTCTGTTTGTTCTAAGGGCAGGGCATTCACATAGTAGGTGACGAATAGATTCTGTCTCTTCGACGTCTCTACAGCTCCTGTAATCGTTGTGCACTATGCCCAGCCGCTCCGCGAGTAGACCCACTGCGCAGTGTCCTGTGAGGACCCCCGCCAGTGTGTGTATGTCTTTGCGATTCAGCCCGACTATGACCTTAGATTTTCTTTTGTTTACCGCTGGCCAAAGCTCCCTCGAGTGTCTGCATGTTTCGAGGCTGGTCCAACGTAGGTTTGTTCTACTCGTAGATTGAACGTCGATTTTCCGTGTCAGTGCACTGAGTGGAGTTTGTTTAGATTTCAGAGCCAGAGATGCATCCATCTCCAATCAGCATCTTGCCAGCTTGTCTGCTTCTTCGTTACCCGAGATGTCCTTGTGCCCTGGTATCCAGCATAGGGTCACCGAGTTGGCGATTGATATCTCGTCTAGGTGTTTTCTGCACTGTAACACCGCCCTTGATTTGACAACTACTGACTCCATGGCCATTATTGCCGCTTGGCTGTCAGAGTATATGGTGATCTGCTTGTCGGTCAGTTTGCGCTTCTTCACCTCCTTGGCAGCCTAAGTGATGGCAGCTGTCGCTGCCTGAAAGACGCTGCATTCATCGCTGATTCTGAAGGACACGCCCAGGCACAGAGTCTCACAGAAGATGCCTGCACATGTACCCACATCCATTTTGGATCCGTCGGTATAGATAGCTATTTCGCCTTCTTCCGTGTCTGTTTTGTTGATCCATTTGCTTCTTTCTGGGATTCTGGTAGCGAATCTAATTTTGATGGCGAAGTTGTGTGGTAGGTAGTCAGTGGATTTTGTTTCTTTCGATGGCCTCCATCTTGCCTCGACGGATGCGTGTCCGTAGGGCCTGAAAGACCACAGTCCCGACTCCCTGAGTCTAACCGCTATGATACTGCAGTATATGTCCAGGGGTGTGAGGTTGAGTATTACCTCCATGGCTGCAGTGGGTGTGGTTCTTAGTGACCCTGTAATCCTAATGCAAGCCGTCCTTTGAATCTTAGTAAGGCTTGAGAGATGGCATTTCTTTTCGGTAGCTTTCCACCATACAGCTGCGCCATATGTTAAAATGGGTCTTACCAACGCTGTGTACAGCCAGTGTACCACATGTATTCTGAGTCCCCATGAATTGCCGAATGTCCTTCTATAGGCATATAGTGCCACGTATGCCTTTTTCACCCGATCTTCCATGTTTTCCTTCCAGTTCAGTTTGGAATCTAGTATAACCCCCAAGTAACTTGCTGTCTTGGATACTTGCAGGTACACTCTAGTCATCCTTGGTAGTTCAAAGGCCGGTATTGCCCTTTTCCTTGTGAACAGCAGGATTTCTGTCGTTGGGTTTACTCCTAGTCCTTTTTCTGAAACCCATTTGCTCACCAGTATAGGAGTGCGTAGCTGAGTCGCTCACTGAGGACTGGGATGAATTTACCCGGGACCAGGATTGCTATATCGTCAGCGTAGGCGCTCACGATGAAGCCTACCCGTTCTACTGTCTTTAAAAGCTCGTCCATAACTAGGATCCATATGAGCGAAGCAAGGATACCTCCTTGTGGAGTGCCTCTGCTGACTTTCCGTTCTATACACACGTCCCCTAGATATGATCCGTCGCGTACCTAGCATCAATCCAATCCAGTGACATAGACTGTTATTGACGTGGGCCCTTCTAAGGCCGCACAAAATTGCATCAGCTTCGATGTTATCGAAGGCTCCCTCTATGTCTAGGAGCGCTCTCAAAGTATATTCCTTGAATTCCAGGGATCTTTCCACGACGGAGACTACACTGTGTAGTGCGGTGTCCACAGATCTGCCTTTAATGTATGCGTGCTGCGATTTAGAAAGATAACTATCACCGACCGCTTCTCTGACATACACATCAATTAGTCTTTCCAGTATTTTTAGCATGAATGATGACTGACTAATAGGTATGTAGTCCTTTGCTATGGTGTGGGTAGCTTTCCCTGCTTTCTTGGTGTTAAGTTTCTAAAATCTGACCTTATACACGTGGATGGACTGCAGAACGGCTCCGATCAGAAATATTGTCAAGGTAATGACCGCAAATCCTCCACTGTCTGAGTATGGTATGTAATACATATTTAATTATGTCTCGATACAAATCAATGAACAACAGCTCATCAATTATTTGTAGACGATAGGCAATTACAATCCATAATGAAAACCACAAACGCATTTTTTCACTAATGACACTATGTTTGTCCTAACGCCCGCCATATAGGCTATTGTGTTGACCATGTGGCATTGCGTTGTCGCCCCGTTGGAACCTTATATCCTCATTACGGAACCACAAATTGATTTCGTTGTTATTATATGGTAGAATTCCTTTGTCCATATCCATGCGCATTCGTAAACCAAGGAATTTTTGCAATTCTAATTGCGATTTGCTAAACAATCTGCTATCTATTAATAGAAATCTGATTAGTAGCCTTGAATTTGGAGTATCGTTTTCCCAATAAATCATTTTTCATTACCAATATATTATTTTCCGTTTGTTCTCCAATGAGATTAGTCCCTTTTAAAGGACATACAATTAATGAATTTAAGGGGGATGGCTAATATTCTTTTGCCATCGATATCTTAATAAAATGTTAAACAAAAACACTATAACATTACACACAAAATAAACAAAATTGAAATAATTAATTTTCTAAACTCTTAGTAAACATAATTTAATTAATTTTTATTTGCCCTTCATTGATGACTAAAAGAAAATGAGTAATTAAATTCCTTTTCTACTTCTGGTCAAGGAAAGTTATGCAAACCACCCCTATTGCTCCCCCGCCTAACATTTTCAAGAACATTCATCATTTCATTAAAAGAAAATTAACATTTTCTGAACATTTACGTAAGTCGTAACAACATTCGTGTTTTGTTCAGTGTTATAGCAAACGTAAAAAAAATAAAAATGAAAAGCAAACAAGAAATATGCTTTCTTTGAACCACCCACCAGTGGAAAGTGAGAATTAGCATAAATTATGAAGTGTTCTCGAGGCCTGTAATAAAAGGTAGTCACACAATTAAATTTGACACCTTCCCGACCAAAATGCTGGACTGCAAGATGGAAACTATGTTTGTTTGCTCATATTTTGGGTTCTCTGGGGTAGAGGTGTTTTTTGATAAGCACCACAGGTCCGTTTTTGTTGAGCATACAATTTTGTGGAATTTTGAAGGATAGACGAAAATTTAATGAAAATATTCGCAAGTGTTAAGGACTCAAACAAGTCGTAAATTCATGAAAGGATGTTGGAAATGACGTTCATTTAAGCTGCATTGGTAGCACCTATTATGTTTTCTTAAGCCAACCTCTTCAGATTCAACGAAGGAACGTAGAACGAACGAATGGGATTTAACAGTTTTCGCTATGAAAAAAAGGGAGGTGGTTTATTCAATCTGAGTTGAACTGCAGCTTATGAGATACCACCATTCAAGTTTCGTTTTTCAGTATCAATGATTTCGGCAACTATTTGTTTAAAGTGAATTTTTAAAGCTCTGGTTTGGATGATCCCAGAAAACATATTTTTGGCGGAATTAAATTTTCAATAATTAAAAAGCAGAAACAACACTTCGTAGGACAAATCGAGTGCTATACATAGATCAGCCTTTCCTAAGAATATAGCTTTAAAAAAATCTATAAGAGTAGGTAGGTATATCACAAAGATATATTACACTGTATAGAAAATTGAAGTCTGAATTCAGAACTTCCTAACATCAGGCTTATCATATTTGTATAAATAATATTCAAACCCATATTATATCACTCAGAGAAAAGCATCCCATTAAATCGTCAATGGTACGACCATTGGATTAATAAGACGCGTTTTAATAAGAAAAAAAAAGGCTTATTATTAATGTTCGCATTACTTCGCAAATATTGTAACTATGTATCTCTTCATAAGTTTCAGTGTTGTGATAAAAAGTGGAGTGAAAGTGAAACCAATTAAGAACATTTATTGGAAAAGAATATAAATATAGGTACAACATTTTTTAACATAAATAGCAAACGAGGTAAGTTATCAAGAAATAATAATTAATTTATAGATTAACATGATTATAAAATGTTATTTATAAGTGCCATATAAGTTAAAATATTTTTTTTCATTCAGTTCGTTAAACATTTACTTTAATGGTACACATCCTTTTGTTTCAATATGATTCCTAGTGAATTAATCGTACATCCAATTGAAACGCATTTATTTTAGTCGGAATCCCATTGTTTTAATAGATGTACCATTAATATACTCAGATCGAGCTTGGACATTGTCAAGCTTCAATGATTTCGTCATAAGTTTCAGTGTCGCGATTGAAAGCAGTAGGATGTTATTGCAAGCAAATAAAACCATTTATTGAATAGAACATAAATAACAAAATATCTGCAAGATAATTGGCAAGCAAGGTACGCTATCTAGAAATAATTATTAATTTATATATTGATGTTTCACGGTGATTATAATTTGTTTTTTCATAAGTGACATAGAAGAAGAAACTAAATTTAATCATTCATGTGGTTTAATGGCAAACGTTTAATTTTATGGTACACATCCTATTGATTCAATATGATTCCTAGTGAATTAATCGTACATCCCATTGAAACGCATTTCTTTTAATCGGAATCCCATTGTTTTAATAGTATGTTCCATTAATAAACATAGATCTTAATAATGTCCACGCTTTAAAGAAATATGATTTCTGCTTCAGTCAAAAGTTTGTTTTATTTTATTCTTTCGACATTGACTGTTGCAATATTTTTACCAATTATAGATGGAAAGGCAAAATATACAGAATTGTGTATTGAAAGAAGGCGGCTATAGTGCAGATGTAAATACTATTCGATGGAAGAATGAACCATGAACCGTTTGATAAAGATGTTGAGCAGACCATCATATGGGTGATGTATAACAATGAGCCATGGAGTGATGTTTAAAAGAAAGGCAAAGGCAAAAAGACATAAAGATCGGAAATGTGACCGTCCCTAGGAAATGGCCCCTTTTCAAACATGCAATGGTTAGTTTAATCATTATTTTATTAGAAACATTAATAGTTCTGTATTTTAAGTCTACTAAAATAACAATGTCAGTATATTTAACAATAGTTTAAATTAAAATACGAAAATATGCCGTTATAAAATACAAAATATAATCTTCTAATATTCCAGATTGAAATAGACTACAACATCCGAAAGCCATTCAATAAATTACATATTCAATGTGTCATTATACTCGTAGTTGCTTTGATGTAAAACATAAAAATATTTCTAATTGTTTTAAAAAGCTTGGTCCTATTATTTTTATAGTAAATACTATCATTTCAATAGGACAATAGTGTGTGAATCTTAATAATTCAATAGTGTGACTGAAAAACAATGGTACAAACTAATAACCTTTTATTTATTTATTTATTTATTTATCTATCAAGTACATTCGACTTTCTTAGATCGCTAATACATAGTAACTTAATATTATTAATTGAATTTAATTATAAAATTTACAATGAGTTTAAGATAGTGGCTTTACATACATCTCTATTCATGTTAAAGTCGATTACATGGAAGTGTTGATTAAAATGAGAACATGCTCTAGTTACAGGGTTGTTTAGACCATAAATGGTTATATGCCTAGGAATGTAAAAGAATTCATCTTGTCTAGGTCTAAGAGAACGTTGCGGAGCGTATATGCCAAAAAGAGATAACAGTGCTGGACACTACACATAACCAGATATAACATCAAAAGCAAACATGGTAAAATAGTAGGATCGTCGTTTGACCAGAGGCTTTACATCAATAAGCTTGCATCTTATTTCATACGAAGGCAATAGAGGGTATGAGTATATTTTACGGAGAGCAAATCTCGTAAATTTCTTCTGTATCCTTTCAATGCGGTACATAGAATTATTGTAATAAGGGCACCAAATAACTGAGCAGTATTCAAGAACCGAACGAACTAGCGCAACATATAACAACTTTAGAGTATAAGGGTCAGTAAATTCCCTTGAATTTCTAAATATAAAGCCAAGCATTACATTAGCTTTAGATATAATGTAATCTATATGTGAGTTGAATATAAGCTCTGGTTCAAAAATTATTCCAAGATCTTTTTGTTTATGTACTCTGTTCAGGACAATGTTTGAAATACTATAATCAAATATAATTGGATTTTTTATTCGAGATACAGTCATAACTGAACATTTCTGAATATTAAGATGCAAACAATTTTTCTTACACCATCTAGATAAGCTATCTATATCTTGTTGAAGTTGGCCACACTCCAATAATGATCTTACTATCATAAATATCTTAATATCTTAAGATCAGAGGTTTGGCAACCCTGGTTAGTCATTAAAGTGTAAAAAGGTTGTTCCCTATTTAACATCATAGTAAAGTAAATAAAATACCGGAAAAAAAACAAAAAGTGCATCAAACAACGCATTAATCCCTATTTTATAAACCTGCATGGAAAAACCTGTAAGTCGTCTTTGCTATTAAGTTAATATTGCGATTGAAAAAGTGTATAGAAGATTTAACCTCAAACGTCAAACTCAATAAATGATCAAAAGGAAATCTCAAGCGATCTCCCCACCTAAATCAACACCAAGCAAAAAAGTTGCATCCAGCAGCATGGATCGGGAGATGATTCGCTCAATAATGCAAGAGACGCTTAATGAAAATCTCAGGGATATAAAACTAACTTTGAAAGATGTAGTCAAACTTTCTGATTTGGAAAAACTGCACGGTGAAATTAAGTTTTTGAAAACCAACAATCAGGTCTTGACAGAAAGAGTCACTGCACTGGAGAATAGATGCGAGCTGTTGGAGGAGAGATTGTATGCGAGTCAAATGCGGGATACAGAAGGAAATCTAATATTCCACATCCGAAAAAATAATACAAGTGAGCCGAGAACCCTAATACAAACAATCTGCCGCACCCATGGCAAGGCTACGCTCGATCTATCTGAAAACAACATTATCGTTATTCGATCAAATAATGCAGGAAGTAGTAATTTTTTGGTCCGATTGGGAGGAAAATCACAGGCAATCAACATTCTTCGATCATCGAAATCTCTGAGGGAAGCGGGAATTGCAGTTCATCGCGACTATCCACTGGCGATACGTCAAAAAAGATCTCATTTGCTTGAAATCAGGAAGGCAATCAAGATGAAGAATCCAAGCATTGATGTTTTCCTTAGAGATGATCGTCTCTTGGTGCATGGAAAAGTTTTTACGTGGAGTTTCACCAGGGGCTTAAGATGTGGAAAAAACGATGGAAATTCAGTGATCAACGAAATGGTAAACAACAAAACTCAAGTGGGTGTCAATGATGGCCAGAGAGACGTCTCCGGAGTGACAGCGGCGACATCTGCGAATGAATTAGTTTCAACTTCTCTTAGCGAAACCTCAAACCACATGCAATCGTTAAATATCAGTGTTCCCACTGTACAAAAATTTATATTGTAGGAAATACCCGTCTGCCCTAGAGACTTAAATACAAATGTAGTCAAAAATAAAAATTATAGAATTTTAAGCTATAATATAAGTGGTTTGCATAGTAAACTATTATTCTCTGAGTTTTTTAAATATGTCAATGAGTTTGAAATATTCTGTCTTTTTGAAACACACCATTTAGAAGGTAAAGAAAGAATCTATGAACGATATTTTGATAGTTATGAATTATGTTGGAGAGCTGGTGTCAGAAACAGTAACAGGGGTCGTGCAAGCGGAGGCTGTCTATATGGGTACAGAAAAAATATACGGAATATCAAAATAGAATTCCAGCAATCAGTGGGATACAGTTTTTTCAGCATCCGGGCGAATATTACTCCAGGTTATAAGTACTGCATTCTTCCTGTGTATTTAAGTGGATCACAAGGTTCCCAATATAGCTCTGATCTGCAAATGCTAAGTGATGCCATAAACCATCTTCAAGAACAAACTAATATCCTTCTTACTAGTGATTTTAATGCAAGGACGGGTACAAGGCAATATTATACGTCCGACAATGAGGAGGACACATTAGAACGCAGCTCAAAGGATCTGGTACTGGATAGAAAAGGGCTGCAACTTCTGGACTTCTGCGGTGAGTACGGTCTAAAAATTAAAAACGGATGCTCTGAAGGAGATGCAAAAGGTGAATTTACCTTTGTGGGTGCTCAAGGTAGCTCAGTTATCGACCTTAGCCTGTGCGGAGGAGAATGGAACCGCCTGATTCAGAATTTTGAAGTAGAAGTACGGAGTTTCTCCGATCATTTACCAATTGTGACTTCTTTTGAGTTTTCCACGCAAGAGTCAAGCTCTTGTGAAGTTATAAATAAACTGCCGAAACTAAAATGGAATCACAGCAAGGAAGAAATCTATCGAACCAATCTTAGGAGACAGATCGAAACAATGAACTCGGACGTAAACATTGAAGATATAGCTCAAGCTATCAAGAACTCGGTAGTTATAATGCCTCAAAAACAAGTAAGAAGTCAGAGACAACCATGGTTTGATCTGGAATGCGAAAGAGAGCGAAGAGCTTCTCTTTCACTACTAAATCTCTTTAGGAAATATGACGAGTCAATCTACAAAAAGATGTATCTTGAGACAAATCGTGAGTACAAGCGGATATGTGGATGGAAAAAAAACAGAGTTTCAGAACGCCATGGCAATCGAAATATCTCAATGCAGGGACTCGAAAACGTTGTGGAATCTTCTTAATAAGAAAAATGGGAAAAGGCTTAAAATTGGGGTAAATCTCGATGCAAATCAACTAGAGAATCATTTTAAGAATATGTTAAATCCATCAAACTCTATTTACCTATCTAAGTTTCAGTATGCGGTACCGAATTCAACGAATGAGCTCCTTGATAGCCCCATAATGGAAGAAGAAGTTAAAGGATGGCTGGTTAAGAGCAAGGACCGAAAAGAACCTGGAACTGACGGTATTCCTGTCGAATTCTACAAATATGCGACTAACGAACTTATAACATTGCTCACAAAGGAATTTAATAGAATATTTGAAACAGGAGACATCCCATCCAGTTTTAAACAGAGTGTGATTTTCCCTATCCTCAAAAAAGGCGACCCTAATCAAGCAGAAAACTATCGAGGAATAGCATTTATAAATTCGTCCTTAAAAATATTAATGGGTATCCTGGCTAGGCGCTTTCAAGAGTGGACCACGCAAAATCGCCTTTTGAGCCAATTCCAGGCTGGTTTCAGAGATAACCACTCAGCGACAGATCAAATTTTCATCTTAACAACTGTGGCACAGAACTGTATTAGATTAAAAAAAAAACTGTTTGCGTTTTTCGTGGACTTCAAGGCAGCCTTTGACACGGTAGATAGGAGCGCACTTTTCTACAAATTATATAATAAAGGTCTCTCTAGGAAGTTTGGAAATCTAATCGAAAAACTGTATGAAAAAACATTCTCAGTAGTTTGGGACGGCAAGCAGTTAGGAGATTCTTTCGAAACGGTGACGGGCGTTAAACAGGGATGCAACTTCAGCCCTCTAGCATTCATCATGTTCATTGATGACATAACAGAATACCTAGGTGGAGGTATAAGAATGGGAGGGATCCTCATAAAAGCTGTATGCAGATGATTTGGTGTTGCTGGCAGACACTCCGGAGAATTTACAAAGAATGATTAATCAGCTACAAAGATACTGCCATGAGTGGAGGTTAAACGTCAACTTAACTAAGTCTAAGACAATGGTATTCAGAAAAGGTGGAGGAAGGTATGCAAGAAACGAAAAGTGGTTCTTTGACGGACAGGAGTTGGAAACAGTCAAATCTTACAAGTATTTGGGTATGAACATATGCAGCAACATGAACATGGAGCACCACTTTAAGGAGAAACTTACAGTGGCTAAGTCGGCGATGAGTGCAGCCTGGAGAAATTGTCTCGAAGATAAACAAATATCGATTAGAATTAAATATCAAATATTTCGGGCTGTTTCCAAATCAATAATGATGTATGGGGCACAAGTGTGGGGTTATAAGCAATACGACACAGTAGAAAAACTTCTCCGGTTCTTTTTAAAAAGAGTTTTTAAATTACCGCAGTGTACCCCTAATGATATGCTGTTGGTCGAAACTGGTCTGTCACCTATATTTACGGAAACGCTAAGACTCCACTTCAACTACATACAAAAAATTATGTCCTTGAGCGACGAAAGGTTGACTAAACGTGTATTAAATCATGTTTTACAGGCGAAAATATTGTTTATCGAGGAATGGCAAAAACTCTCAGAGTTCTGCGGACACACTTTAAATATAGATGCGGAAAATATTACTCATTGGAAGGAAGAGTTCAATAATATCATTTCTGCGGTCGATGAGAAGATCCACGCAGACTGTTGTGAAAAGATAAAAAGTTCTATTCACCGAGGGATATATGCCAACTTAAACCACAGCCTATGTGAAAATAACTATTTCAACGAAAGATACTCTACGGAATTAATATCAACGATTTTCAAGGCCAGAGGAGAGATACTGAATTTAAATTTTATACCACACCGGGAAGACCTGCCAATAACCTGCTCTTTGTGCAATCTGCGAGAGAGGGAGAACATCTATCACTTTCTGGGCAGATGTCCTATTTTAAAAGAGTTCAGACTACAGATTTATGGGAAGCGAGATTTGGAAGAAGCTGAGGTGAGAACCATTTTAAATGGCTCAGACTGGAACAAATTGTACAGTTACTGTAAAATAGCATTAAAATATAGGAGGGCAATTATAGAAGAATCTATTTAAACAATTGTAAAAATTTTGTCAAACCCGGGCAGACGGCTTTAAGCCATGTCTTAAATTTAATAGTCATAAACAAATTGTAAATGAATTCTGGAATAATAAATATTTATCTTATCTTATCTATCTATCTATCTTAAGATCATCTGCAAATAAGAGCTTTTGTGCAGATATACAAACAGACGGTAAATCATTTATGAAGAGTAGGAAAAGGATTGGACCGAGATGGCTTCCTTGTGGAACTCCAGAGTAATTATTGATGATTTTAGATGACAGTTCGCCTATTTTTACGGACTGAGTGCGATTATTGAGATAGCTTTTAATCCAATTCAGAAACTTTGAATGGAAGCCAAGGGATACTAACTTCGAAATGAGAACATTGTGTTGAACACAGTCAAACGCTTTAGCAAAATCAGTATAGATTACATCCACTTGGTAGCGCTTTTCCAACGCCTGAAAGCAGAAACTTGTAAAGATTGCTCAGTTAGATGTAGTAGACCTTCCACTAACAAAACCATGCTGAAAGTCCGAGATATAGTTTTTGACCAATGCATAGACTTTCTTTTTATCAATGGCTTCAAAGATTTTAGGTATAACCTGAAGTTTAGCTATAGGCCTTCTTTTTAATATTGATGTACCTCCAAAATGCTTTGGAATTTTTCTTTATTGAAGACTCCAAAGACCAAACATGCTGACGATATAGAAATCTTTTTAAAAATTCATATTCATTTCTTAACCGATAAAATTCGTTTCTAAGAGTGCAATCCACTCTCCTATTTCTTAAAACACGGTACATAACATTTTTCAAATTGGAAAGCCGTTTGTTAAACCAAACTGGTTTATTAGAGTGAACAATTCGTTTCAAAGGAACAAATCTAGAGAAAATATCATCAATTACATTCCCAAATTTATCATATTTCCATTTAAGATCATCGTTATTTAGCAAACACAACCAATTCAGCGAAGACATATAATTCATTACTGCATTGTAATCAACTTTACGAAAATCATAATGAACATGATTACAACCAGTATTAATTTCCGAATTTAATATAGAAATATCAAAACTAATATTCAATGCTTTGTGATAAATTCCACTGTTATTGATCAAGAAATAGTCTGGTTCAGTAACCAAAGCATCTAACTCACCACAAGTAAAAACCAGATCAAGTAATCTACCCATACTGTTCACCACGGAATTAATTTGAATTAAACTTAGAGCTAACATAGAATCAATAACTTCAATTTCAAAATCTTTTTGTATATTATATGGAATTAAACATTTATCTTCCTCAGAATAAGACCACTTGATATATGAAAGATTAAAATCGCCTAATACAATTAAAAAAGAATTGCAATCCAACTCCTTAGCTATGCGTTTAATATTTGAGATATGGGCTGAATAAATATTAAAAGGAGAATTTGGTGGTATATATGACACAAAATAAAATAATTTAATAAGCACACTATCTTCAGAACGAAAATAATCAATTCTTACACAAATCTGTTCAATTAGATCAGATGGATCAAAAAGTTCAATTTGCCTACTAATAAGTGATGATTTGACGGCCAATAAAACACCACCTCCTCTTGACACACCAGCAAGACACCGATCTCTTCTGTATACAACATATCTAGCATCAAAAAGTTCAAACGAAAGTATATTTCGAGTAAGCCATGTTTCCGTGAGGGCAATTAGGAAAAATGGAGAATCAGTAGCAGCAACATAGAAATCCGTTGTTTTCGATCTCATACCACCCACATTATGATAATAGAGTGCCCAACTATTCGCAAACGAGAACTTAGGTGATGAGAATGGAGACCTTCGCGCTATTTTTGCAAGGTTGCTTCCTCGGTTGGTTCGTTTTTTGAATGGAAATCAAACATACGTACACGAATACCTTTTTGCCAAATAGAGGGATTCAGAAACTGCGAGAGCATATCTTCTGGAACTCCAAGTTTAAAGTTTATGTGTTTCAGCTCACTTTCATCTGCATTTAACTTGACGAGTCTATAACAGTTGAGTCTAGAAGAGTCTTTTAATAAGACACACTATTAAACCAATAGTCGTACACCATTGAATTTATAGTGTAATAATAGTTTATTAATTATTGATTCAATAGTACCAGTCCTATTGATATATAAAACAATGGTAGAAAACTATTGATTTAATCGAAAATCCTATTGTTTTAATGGTATTTGTCTCTGAGTGAGGCCTAACGAATTTTGGAAATTCATAAATTCAAAAAAATAAAAGCGACGGCTACCCAGCAGGTCTTCCTTTAAATGGTTACCTTGCCGATTCGTGTTCTGCCAAGTGTAACAACTTTGGGTCCTCTTTGGGTTTTTCTAATCTGTCTACTAAGACAAAGTCCTAAACATTGATGAAGATTTCTTTGACTATTTCAATGTATCCCATACTCCGATTTTTAACAGGCTGGAAATCTCTAAAGAAAGCACATTGGAGAATCTAATTTCGATGGATTTAAATTATAATCCTGGCCACGATGGCGTACCTTCCGGTTTTTTAAGAAACTGTGCCCAATCATTATCTAAGATTATTTGCCACATGAGGCAATGAGGTTGATGCTATTTAGACGGACTTTAGCAAAGCATTTGATCGTGTGGATCACAGAATCTTACTATTTAAACTAGAACGCTTAGGCTTTCCGACCTTATTCTTAAAATGTCTATCCTCTTATTTAACCGAAAGATATCAATACATAAAATTTGGAAATAAAATCTCAAACTAAATCTTTGTAACCTGGTGTCCCCCGGGGAAGCCATATAGGTCCATTATTGTTTATTTTGTTCGTAAACGATGTTGTTAAGTTCTTGCCTCAATATATATTTATATTTTAATGTTCGCTGATGATTTTTAAATTTATTCGTCAGGTAAAGACACACAGCTTTTATACAATAAGTCTTTTTTTTCGGGGTGTGTGAGACTTTCTGCACTGGAGCACTCAGACCCAATACCGGCCCATTGTACTACCAGGCAGACACACCACATTTTACTGTGGGAATTTACTCGTTTTTCTAAGAAAAACGAGAAGGCGCTTCAATGATAAGGAGCCTGGATCTGAAGCGCTGTGTTTCATCTCTCTGAGCAGACTGCACATTGGATGTATGCAACAAAGCCTGGTGTCTACACAAATGACTTTTGCAGAAGCTGCTTGGACGAGAAGTAGGAGGAGACTATTTTCCACCTTCTCCGCACCTGCCCTGATCTCTTTCAAATGCGCAAATTTCATGTGGGAGTTTTCTTCCAACTCCAACTGGTTTAACGAATAGGAAGAAGATAAATCCACGTGGTATCGTAATGGACTTTTTATTGGTCCAAGTATGTCGGCTTCGGTCGGAAATTAAAGATAGTAGAAGTGTATGTGGGATTGGGCATCCTAATAGTATGTGCTGTGTTTCTATGGCCGAAAGAAGTTTTGATCACCATGTTAAGAGACTTGGTTAAGGCGCTTTTCTTGCAAACGGGCAATTGTTTTGTCACGCAACGCCGCCGCCGCGCTCTTGTTGGATATAAATATTTCCTGTTAAATGGAAATAAAGGCCATTATGACTTTTTACTTTCTACCTTATATTTTATCGGCACGGCATTGCCTCCGAGTTAAGGTCAACTCTACGAATGAGCTCAAAAGACACAGTAAATGGTTTCAAAATTCATGAAAAAGACGCCAGAACATGCTCTGAGGAAAGAAATATTTTGCAATGGCCTTTACAGTTATATTTTTAGCCAGTACATGAAGTCATTTGAAAATAACTTAATTGAGGTACACCGGGCGGAATAATAAATATGCAATTTAAGAGTAATGTCGTGTGGGGAGCTCCTTAAATAATAGAATCGAAGTATTAGGTATTTATCTACGTAACTGACTGCATACCTTTGTGCAACAGAAATTTTCCAAAATTAACTCCTTCTCTTAACCATTCCGGGACTAATCCGGGAATTAAAATTAGTAAAATCAAGACTGCTTGGGAGTAATAACTATCGGTAGGTTATGTTCCCATATTTTAATGAAAATAAATTGTTGCATTAAAGTTTGAAAGAAAAAATACTTAAAATTGAATCAATACAAACTGGAAGTAAATAAATTCATCGCTGCCGTATAGCTAAAATTTCAGAAATAATTGGTAATTAAATATTGCAGAGGAATATCGATTGGCAAATATTCATAACAAAGAACAGACCACTAACAATATACGAATGTTGACAGATAGCTTAAAAATTAGGTATTCAGTTTGTGATGTAAAAATTGTCAGAAATTTACCCTAATGACTTTGGAAATTATAACAAGAGAAAACCGACTTAAATTATGAATAAATTAAAAGGAAATAAGAAGGTTGTTACTAAATGTATTGCAATAGGGTCGCTCTTAAATAATCCAACTTATTTGTCAAAGCTTCTTCAAAGAATCGACATTCGTTTAATGTTAATAGGAATGGATCCGAACACAGCATACGGTTTCTACGGTTTTTTGCTTTACACTCCCGCTCAACTGAATTAGGTTCGAAAAATTCTGTTTTGTAATGTCTCTTCTCTTTCAGTCTATTGCATATACAAGGTGGCGCAAAAGTAGTCCTCCTATCAGAAAATGCTATAAATTTTGCGATTGGCCCCTAATGTCAGTTCTGTTTTGACATTTGTGTAGTAAACACATGCGAAATACACGTTAATAAACAATGTTACGCTACACTGCTCCAGAACGCGGAATATTGGTGACTATTTATTTGAGCAATAATCGGTCGGTGACTTTGGCACAACGTGAATTTCGTCGCAGATTTCCTACCCGTCCAACGCCTACTGGTGAAACACTGCGACGTTTAGCCGCTAGCCTCGAAGAGACTGGCACAACGCGAGATGCTGCCAGGCGTGGCAGACCCCGGAGTAGCCGTTCTGCAGAGAATATTGCTGCTGTAGCCGAAGATGTCATGGAAGCGCCGTCGACATCGACCAGACGACGTGCCACGCAAATGGGTATCAGTCGACGGTCTTTACAGCGAATTTTGGTACAAGATTTGAAGATGTTTCCGTACAAAGTCCAGACGGTGCATCAGCTGTTAGCTGCTGACCGCCAATCGCGTCTAACATACGCTCAAGCCATCCTTAATCACCACCAAGAGGAAGATGATTTTTCATCAAAAATAATCATGAGTGATGAGGCCCATTTCCATCTTAGCGGGTACGTAAATAAGCAAAATTTACGCACTGAAAATCCGCGTGTAACCCACGAAGAGCCATTACACCCGCTCAAAGTCACTGTATGGTGTGCTGTTTTCGCTGGAGGAGTCATCGGACCTTTTTTCTTCGAAGACGTCGCGGGCCAAACGGTTACTGTGAATGGTGAGCGCTACAGAGCAATGATCAAGGAGTTCTTTTTGCCGCAAGTTGATGAATTGGGATTGGAAAACATGTGGCTCCAACAGGACGGTGCAACGGCACACACTGCACGTGCCACAACCGATATGCTGAAGGATGCATTTCCCGGGCGCCTAATCTCCCGTTTTGGCGATTTGCACTGGCCAGCAAGATCGCCTGATTTGACCGCTCCAGACTTCTTTTTGTGGGGCTTTTTGAAGTCGCGGGTTTATGTCAACAAGCCTCAGACTCTTGCAGCTCTTAAAGACAATATCCGTCAACAATGTGAGGACCTATCGCCGGAAGTTTTGGCCAAAGTGATGGAAAATGCCATAAAAAGGGCTCAAATGACAATCAACTGTGGCGGCGGCCATTTACATGACATCATATTCTTGACTTGATGTAAAAAAAATTAAAAGACCAAATAAAAATAATCCACAAGAAGAATCAAAGTTTTTCATTTTTTTTTAAATTACAGCCAAAAAACATCGGAAGGTTATTTTTGCGCCACCTTGTATATTTACTTTTTCTACATGCTTTAAACCTTCATTTGTTTGCTCATAACATAGCAGAGAAAAATAACGCGATTTGTGACACGGTAAATTAGAATTTTGTTTTTATCATTATATTCCCCAAAAGCACTGCATTTTTTTGCTCATCAGATTAGGTTCAACTTCAAGCGCAATGACTTCAGTTTGTGATCTTTACCGATAACGTATCGAAGTAAATTTAATTCTTTTCTTAATTGAATGTAACTTTCGATGTTTTTTTTTTTTTAAATTGGTCTTGGGAAGCAATTGAACGATTTTGAAAAAGGACAAATAAAGGGGTATTTGGAATCTGGACTAAAACAGCGCGAAATTGCTGCAAACAATTGGTCGGAGTCTAAATGTTGTTAGCAATTTCATTCGTAAACAATCCTGTTATGGAAATAATATGGAAGAAGGTGTTCAATACGCGACAACAACAGCAGGTAGAAGACTTATTATCATAACTGCTTCAAATACTTAACGTTCTGCTGCCAAAATCAGGAAAGAATGCGGAGTTAATGGAAGTCTGGCAACTGTAAAACGGTTTATTTGGAGAGCCAAGCATTTTAAGAAGCTAAAAGTAAAAAAAAAAAACAAATCTATTCGTGCGGTTTTTTTAAAAATTTGAACGTTTATTTAAGAAAAACATGTACAATAGTATTATTCAAAGTATTGCCCATCTGAAGCTATGACTTTTTCCCATCTTTCTGGCAATTTGTGGATCCCATCCCAAAAGAACTGCGCCGGCTTGGCAGCCAAGAATGAATCAAGCCAATTTTTGATATTCTGCTCTGATGTGAACCGTATTTCAGTGAGGGCGTTCTGTATCGACCGGAACAAATGGTAGTCAGAAGGGGCAAGGCTTGGGCTATAAGGCGGGTGGGGTAAAACTTCCCATCCACTGTTTTCCAAATAGTTCTTAACCGGAATAGCAACGTGGGGCCGAGCGTTGTCATGATGGAAAATTATTGCCTTGTGTCTGGTCGCATATTCCGGGCGTTTTTCGGCTAGGTACTGCTCTCTTCAAATTAATTGTATTCGGTAGCATTGTCCATTGATGGTTTCACCTAGTTTTAGCAGCTCATAATACAGCACAGCCTTCTGATCCCATCAAATACAGAGCATTACCTTCGAGCCATGGATATTCGTCTTTGCCGTTGATTTGGCTAGTTGGCCGGGTTTCACATATAATTTTTTGCGCTTGGGGTTGTCGTAATGGATCCATTTTTCATCACCAGTAACAATCCGATGCAAAAATTACTTCCTTTTGTAGCGTTCCAGCAGCATTTCGGGCATGCAAAACCGCCTTTCGACGTCTCTCGGCTTGAGTTCATGTGGAACCCAATTTCCTTGCTTTTGAATATATGCAGCTGCTTTTAAACGTTTTGAAATGGCTGCTTGAGTGACACCCAAAGATTTTGCGAGCTCTTCTTGTGTTTGGCAACAATCTTCATAGAGTAATGCTTAAAGTTCTTCATCTTCAAACTTTTTTGGCTGCCCAGGACGTTCATCGTCTTCCAAGCCAAAATCACCAGTTTTAAATCTTGCAAACCACTTTTGGCACGTTCGCTCAGCTAGAGCATGTTCACCATAAACTTCCAAGCAGCAGTTTTCTTCATATTAAAGTAATGAAGAAGAACTTCCCGCAAAACACTTTTTCAGGCACAAAGTTCGACATATTTGAGTGAAAAAAAATTATTGTTGTTTACGCTTCAAATGAATGACATAACTGAATTCACGTACAATGACAGTAGCTTTCCAAGGCATGGTCCAATGGAATAATAACAATGGAATAATACCAGTTACGTCATCTCTTAGCAAACCGCACGAATTAAGTTATAGACCTCAACAAATGATGTCCGTAAAACTGCACGCCTTCGGTTTGCTCGAGACCATATCACGTGGAAAAATGAGCCCACTGTAGAGTTTTCCGACGAAAATAAATTCAACCTGGATGGACCCGACGGCTACATACGAGGGCGGGTCAATAAGTCCGTGACTTTTGGAATAAAACACAGATTTTTTGATAAAAAAAATTTTATTTTTCAACGTAGTCTCCCTTGAGCTCTATAAACTTTGTCCAACGCTTCTCCAATTTTTTTATCCCTTCCAAAAAAAATGATTTGTCGAGGTCCTCAAAATAGGCCTTTATTTGCGAGATGACTTCATCATTGGAGTCAAATCTTTTTCCACCAAGCCATTTCTTCAGGTTTGGGAACAAGAAGTAGTCGCTCGGAGCCAAATCTGGAGAATAGGGTGGATGAGGGAGCAATTCATAGCCCAATTCATGGTTTTTTGCCATGGCAACTGCACATGTGTGCACCCTTGCATTGTCTTGGTGGAAAAGAACTTTTTTCTTGGCCAAATGAGGTTGGTTTTTCTTTCAAATCGTCATTGAATCGGTCCAATAAGTTGGCATAATATTCACCATTGATTGTTCTTCCCTTTTGAAGGTAGTCAATGTGGATTATCCCGCGTGCATCCCAAAAAACAGTCGCCATAACTTTATTGGCTGACAAACCCACCTTGGCCTTCTTTGGCGCCGATTCACCCTTAGAAACCCACTGTTTTGACTGTTGTTTGGTCTCTGGTGTGTTGTGATGGATCCATGTTTCGTCCACGGTTACAAAACGGGGCACAAACTCCTCCATATTGCGATTAAACAACGCCAAACCTTCCTGTGAAGTTGTTACACGATTGCGTTTGTGGTCGACTGTGAGCAAACGCGGCACCCATCTTGCGGAAAGCTTTCTCATGCCCAAGTGATCATTCAAAATTGAAACCACTGAGCCATGCGAGATCCCTACGGCTTCCACAATCTCTCGCACTTTCAATCTTCGGTCGGCCAACACCATATCGTGAATTTTTTCGATTGTTTCGGGTGTAGAGACCTTAACTGGGTGTCCAGGACGTTCGGCATCTTCAGTGCTTGTACGGCCACAACGAAATTCAGTAAACCACTTTTTTACCATTGAAATCGATGGTGCAGAGTCCCCATAGTATTTTTCAAGCTTAGCCTTGGTCTCGGTAATGGTTTTTTTTCGCAAGAAATAATGCTTAATAAGCACACGAAATTCACTTTTTTCCATTTTCTCCTCAAATTAGTGAGTAGTCTGATAAAAATAGCTGTCAAACACAAACTAACTGACGCAGCAAGTTTAAATTTTGACAGGAGTCAACTGACAGATGCTTGTTGACAGGAGCAGTATTGCCGTTTCAGTAAAGAGGTCAGAAATTCAAAAAGTCACGGACTTATTGACCCTCGTATTACTACTTTAACGACCTGCGAAAGGAGGAACGCGTGTTTAATCGTCACCACAACTATTCAGGTGGCGTAATTGTGTGGGGGGGCAATATCGTATAATGGGACTTGAACTTCATAATGACCGGCAGTACGGTTTTCGCAGCAACAGGTCCACTGGTGATTTGATGACTTATCTAACCGAAAAGTGGAACCAATCTCTTAACCTTGTTGGTGAAAATTAGATCGTTGAGCTTGATATTTCAAAGGCATTTGACAGAGTTTGGCCCCAAGCTCTCTTGTCGAAAATGCGTGCATTTGGAATCGATGATACCTTTCTTAAATGGATTAGAAATTACCTTTCGGACCGTTCAATTCAAGTTATTTTCGACGGTTTCAAGTCTGCAACTCACCAAATAAATGCTGGTATTCCCCAAGGCTCTGTTTTATCTCCGACTCTCTTTCTTATTTTTATAAATGATCCCCTGTCGGTTACCTCTAATCCAATCCACTCCTTCGCTGATGACAGTACCATTAGCTTCTCATATTTGTTTCTTGGTTCACACCCCTCATCTTCGGGTATGGAAATGGAATTTCAACGTATGTTAAGCTCATTGAATTGCGATCACGGCAGCATAACTCAGTGGGGTGTAACTAATAGAGTGGAATTTAATGCTTCCAAAACGTAATGCTGTCTTCTATCATTACAGCAATACCCTATCACCATGCCATTGCCCATGAATGTTTTTTGCATATTTGAAACCGAACGGATTTCCAATCTCGGTACGTGTGTTAACGACAACTTTCGTTGGAATTACCACATATTCGATGTCCCCAAAAACGATGCGAACTGACTGAGCTTCCTTAAGCGCTGCAAGAAATATTTCACTCCCTGATCTGTCTACTATTTATAAGGCGTTTATCCGCCAAAACTTTAGTACAATGCGCATATCTGATCTGGTGCACCAACAACTAATTTTGAGCTACCTGACAGGAACCAAAAACTCGCGATAAAAGTTATTGGTAACTGTAACAACGCGAGATCGGTTTACTCTTTTAGTCATCGTCGCAATGTTTCTTGTCTCTCGTTATTTTATCGTTATTTCCACCATAGCTGCTCAAACGGAACAGCCAGTTGAATTTTACCCAGTGGCGGATCTACGGGGGGGGGGGGGGGGTCATCGGGTCCGGACCCCCCACCCACGGAGGTCCGAACCGACCTGAATCTGAAATGCTGGTATTCTGTTGCCGAAAATTTGCATATTCTATTTTACGATTCGAAAATCCAAAAAAGGTTGTAATGTGCAAATAAATGATTTCTCGTATTTTGTCATGCATAATATTATTATTCAATTCATGTTACTACAACATATTAGCAATAGTGCGAAATCTAGAGAAAATCTAAATCATTTTTAAAATTCCGCGATTTTTTGAAGAATTCTTGCAGAATTTCGTCTTCCGTTTGTCCAATTTCAGGATAGATACTCAAAGAAGCGAGTCGATTCAGGCGCTCCCGTCCCATCGTACTTCTAAGATAGTTTTTTATTCTTCTTAGGGTCGAAAATGATCGTTCTGGAGTTGCTGGTGTTACGGGTAACACTGTTAATACTCGTAAGATCGTGTTCACTTTTTGAAACATATTTCATTGATAACCTAAAAAATAACGTAACCATTGAAAGTTAAGTATTCGATGGGTTATAGAAACTGATTCTGGAAGTAAAAATTCCGATCTGAAGTTAATCACTGATAGTGCATCGAGCGCATTTTGAATATCTTGATCGGAGATCCGTTGCCTCCACATTCTGATCTCTGAGATGAAATTCCTTTCTGAACAGACCAATATTTTGTCATAAAACTTGTAAAGATCTGCGCATTTTTCCTCATCAAATTCGTGCTTGGAAGGAAATAGTTGTCCGAAACTGTGGAAGATCGATTTGTGTTTTTCGAACCGACTTTGGAGATAAAAAATGTAAGTATCAAGGAATGGAATGTAGAAGACAATTCTGTAATAATCTTCGACATTTTGTGTTTCAACGTTGCAACGATTTTTCTGTTGACTGCAACGATTCAATTTTATATTAATTTCGTATTCGGAACAGATTTCAGCAATATTGTCGTAAATGATACGAAAACTTAAATCAAGGTTTTCCCGCTTTTCTTTGATATCATTCGTAGCATCATCAGCTAACTTTGTGGCTTCTCCTAGATCTTGATTTTTCGTCTGCAATTCCCGACTCAGAGGCAAGACGATAGAATTGATCGATTTCATTTGAGAGATTTGGAGATTTGAAATTCGACTATCAAAATCGCGGTCAAAAGCTGAGAAGCCTTTTGTGAAGTCTCCCGATCTTTCCACTTTTTTATCTCTTCCAAAGCTCCTATAACGGCCGGTTGAAGTTCGAGGTAAGTTGAAACTGCTTCATGAGACTGAATGGTCTGAATGACAGATGTATACTGTCACAGCTTAAGCAGTTCGGGGAAAATCTTACGCCGCGGCGCTGCCATCGCAGTATTGTTGGCGCCCTATTTAAAATGTCGAACACGTAAGATATGTACGATACAGAAAACGACATTTCTCGAATGTGAATACATATATATCAATATTAGTGATTTTACGTGTTTGTGACTACAACGCATAATACGTATATGCGTTGATTTTTTATACCTTTTATTAGGGCGCATATATATATCTGTGCATCAAAAAATTATCGACACTGTGTCGCGAAGTAGATGTCCCGAATTAAAATTGTTTGCAGTGGTAACCGTGTGTCCACACAAGCGGCACTATCGTAGTTTCATGCAAAATGTATCAAAAGAATGAGAAAATGAGGTTAAGTTAGGGCATGAAAGCATACCCCCCCTCGACGAGATCCTAGATCCGCCACTGATTCCACCCCTAGAATATTTCAACCGCAATACCCGCTGTGCAAAGAATGCGTATCAGTTTACCCTTAAGCCTGTTTTCGAAAGTACACGGAAATACAAGAAATATTTCCTTAGCCGTACAACACGAATGTGGAATGCTCTTCCCCGCATCACTTTTCCTACACATTATAATCTACAAACATTTTAAAACAATGTGCATCGGCATCTCTCCCTATCGTCTTACCCTAATTTACTTAACGCCCGCGCTGTGTAGCTATTACATTATAAGGGTAAAAATCCCTTTAGTGCGAGTACATTATAAAAAAGGGTTACCTAGTGCTGGTAGCCTGGTCTTAGCTAGTGCCGGACATTCGCATAAATAGTGAATTAGGGTTTCTATAGAGGCATCCCATGATCTCCTATGGCCAGTGTCCCATAACGATCGCTGTTATTCTAGCGATATCTTTTCGGGTTCTACATAAGAGGTTGATTGTTTTTGCCTTGTAGTTTTGCCATATCTTTGAAGACATGACGATGTTGTCAGCCTACTCCATCTAAGATTGGTTTTCGTGAGGTATTTTGCGATGTTGTTTTGCCTTGACTGCTCCGTCACCAGAGAAGTAAAAAGAAAAGTTCCTTAGATATTTTCAGAAGCGAATCTTTGGACTGCCCCGAAATACGCTTAACTAAGGATTTCTGCATTAAACTGCTTACTGGGTATGGATGAAGAAAGACTGCCGAAGCTTACACTCAAGCATACAATACAACCTATTCGAATTTTGAAACAAAATACCAGCACCAAGTACAACGTCCGTCTTTCCAAGAGTGAGGTCTCCTTCAATTAGCCTTCTACCCACCACATTCGCCAACTCACATCTCAGCTTAAAGAAAAACATCTCTGCAGCTAATACTTCGTGCATAGCAATCAGTTAAGACGTCTCATCGTCAGCCTGGCTAATTGTTACCGATTTTCTATTAATTAAGTCAACAGTAATAAAGTTAGCCGATATTTATTGTTCATTTTGTTATACTTCCTGTTTGTCGCCTGCAGGCAACCCACATACGAGACAAGATAAAGTAATTGGTATTTAATTAATTTTCCTCCTCAATGATTCCCTCGCAATAAGGATACATCCGACGTGGCCAGAGAAAACTATAGTCTAACAAATCGAATTTAAACCCTCGGAGAATAAATATTTACCAAAAATTGATTAGGGTCATGTTTGCGGATGAAACCCAACCAAAAGTAATTCGAAGGCCTTCAAAGAAAAGAAGAAGACATCCCACAAACGAAACTGCCTAATTGAGTCACTTTCGTGCAGAGCACTTATTTGCGGATAATTTTGGTGACTTCAAAACGAAGTGAATAAGAAAATCATTTGAGCAACATCAATACTCCGATTTGGTGTTTGATGATTGGGTGAACTTGGAGGATAGGTCCTATCGAGCGCTAAGCCTGCTCAAACAGACGATTCATTACCTTAGACGGCTGGAAATTATTTTCACCGCAACGGAAATGGGGGGTACTGTTGCTGTGTAAAAGTTTGCTCAACTGACGAAGACAAAATCAGAAACTTGCTACCTCCGGAGGAGTTCTGTTTATTTTTTTTTTTTTTTTTTTTGGCAACAAAACCTTATTATACTGCGACGAAATGGTACATTTGCTACCTTTGCAGATGTTTACAATGTAAACATACTACAAGAAGCCATGCTCCTGTTGCTGGGGGTTGGCAGGGTAAGACGTAATCAAATTTCACCTCTATACACTGCATGAAGGAAAATGGCTTAACTATTTTTTTTTTTTTGTAACAAACAAAACATTGAAACATCCTTCGGTGGTTGTGCACGATGATGCACATACATTATACTCCGAGTCGAAGTTCCAAGTTGTTAAAGTTCCAACTTGCCGAACATGGTTTGCCAGTAAATGGATAGTTCTTGTGGATGGCGGGGGCACTGAACACTAAAAAGGGTGATGGTGTTGTTTAAGGGAGGAAATTGCGAACAACGAACTATGATATACAATTTTACTCGACGTCGTCGTAGCGTGCCGCGCCGCTCCAACCCTTCCTGTTTATCCTTGGGTGCAAATTGTTATTTCTATTTTCGAGATATTGTAGACACACTAAATGAGAATCATCCTGCTTTAGTGTTTTCTTTTTTGTTTCCACTTTCAGAGGGCACAAAACAGGAGAAGATTACTCCCATTGTTTTCGGTGTGGTTGCTGAGAATATAAATTAATGAAAGGATTTCACAACAGAGAAGTAAAGAGAGTTTTGGCAGTGCCCGCGTTCCTCCTCCCGGCGGATTGTTCAATGGGGAATTATCAAATCCAGAAAAATAAAACGAAATTACTTTTCCATATGTTTTGCTAATGCGAGTGGTAAGAATGTGTTTTTGTTTGGGTCTGATCTGTATTGCCCTGGGATAAGAATAGATTTTAAAGTTTTGATGGCATATGTATCGAACTGTGTGCTTGTGTTCGAAGAGAACAATACCATCGTGTATCAGACATGTGTAAAAAGTGATAGCCTTTGGAAATTATTTCTGATTCAAGAAAAAGACCAAGAATAATACTCATAAGATTTTGATTAACAGTAGAAAGGTATCTTCGGATAGTTTGAGTCTATGAAACTTTGCATTATAACAAAAAGTAATTTACCTAACAAATGGGAGAGCCCTACACAATGAGAACTTTAATAAGGAAATAGTCAATCGCATAGCGCCCAGGCCCCAAAGACTCTTTACTTAAATGAAAGGATATTACAACAGAGAAGTATAGAGAGTTGTGGCAGTGCCCGCGTTCCTCCTCCTGGAGCGTCTCCTCCTCATCAGCGTTTGGAGAATTACTTAAAGGGGAAAACTACAATAATATCAGTTTTAATCAGACTTAGGAGCTACACTAGTCGGCATAATTATTTTGACAAACGCCACTGTGATGTTTTCGTGTCTGATATAAAAGAGATGGCAGAGTAGTTTACGTCAGGTAGTCTACTGATTAACTACACGGCTACTGATTAACATATGCTACGTATACAAAAAACGTTATATAAAATTTAAATTACAAAAAAAGAAAAAATCAATTTACAGCAGAAAAAAGCAAATGCACGAATATGCGACCAAATCAAATCTAAAACCATTTCTAAGTACCTACCTAAAGTAATAAATAAGGACAGGCTAAACCAAATAACTGATGAATAATACCTAAGGCTTAAATCTGCAAATTCAAAAGAAAACATTTCGCGGCGCTGTTGATAAATTTTTGCCAAGATATCTTGGATGCAAGCTAATGCATCCATGGAGAGCGCCATTTCTCTCATTGCGCTGAGAAAGTGGTCATATTTGTCTGACAATTGCAGCTGTAGCCACAAATCTACAGTTTCAGAGATAATAGTTGCATCATCTTGACACTTGATGATCAATTTACAAACTGGATCGTAGATATAAATTCTTCCTCTATTGACTAGATGAAATTGTCATTAAACAATAACTACTTAATTTCCGTGGTAATCTTTTTATCAGTATCTGTAGCTGCTAAAGTCTTCATATGATTCAGGTTGTGCAAACAATTTGCTAAGCAGTCTCTGTAAGTGCACCAGCGTACATCTATTATCAAACGTACTCTTTTTCTCCCACACTTATCTTTTCGATTCAATTTGTCAATTTGGTGCTTAAATGGACATTTTAAGCTACGTTTTGACGTCCAGCGCTATGTCTGCTACATTTAATTACGTTATGTAGCAGACGTAACAAATGTAGTAAATCAAAAAAAAATCGCATTGCTGCCATCTCTGGCAATTGATTGCATGAAGTAACGGTATACAAATTATGCTCCAAATAAAGTGCGTATTTGCAACTACACGGATGCAAAATATATTATCTATTACCTCTTGCATTCTCTTTCTGCTGATAAGAATGCATGGAGACAAGAAATTTTTGCGTGGCACAAGTATTTTGACGGAAGCTTTGTGTAAATACGCTTGCACTTTTGAGCCGCTAGAGCCGAACAACTTTTGTATTTAAGTTTAACTGATATTTATTTTTTTTTCATTTTTTTTTTGTATAAAAAGGAAATCCAAATCCCAGAGCACTCAGACTCGGTAACGGTCCATTATACTACCAGGCAGAAATCCTTCTTTTGGGGTAGAGGCATGTGAATGGGTGGCGTATGTTGTTGTTCCCCGTGGGGATTGAACCTGCACCGCACGGGTCACAAGCCAACACAGTAACCTCTACACCGTCGCCACCCTCAAACTGATATTACACGTTGATAAAAAAAAATGATTAAAAGGCGTTATAAACAATGTTTAAGACGGCAGAGTTGAGTTTGGTTATCAGATCTTCGATGGTAGCAAAGTTTAACACTGGAACGGCAGTAAAAGACATTGCAAAAGAGTTTAATGTGTCGCGTCAAACTGTGCACTATCAAATTAATAAGTTTACAAAGCATAGCGACATCAGCAACTTAGCGAGATCATGTGCTAAGCGCAAAACAACATAAGCCCACTCAAGACCGAGTCCTTCTACGGCAGGGTTACCATTATTATTTTCTCGAGACCTCGTCGGGACATTTTGGTGACAGGTAATTTTTATTGGTAATCAAGCAAAAACTGATGACAACTTGGTAATTATTTAATTCATTTAATATTTATTTAATAATTACAAGATAGGTACCTACATATACGAGGGCGGGTCAATAAGTCCGTGACTTTTGGAATAAAACACAGATTTTTTGATAAAAAAATAATTTTATTTTTTAACGTAGTCTCCCTTGAGTCCAACGCTTCTCCAATTTTGTTATCCCTTCCAAAAAAAAATGATTTGTCGAGGTCCTCAAAATAGGCCTTTGTTTGCGAGATGCCTTCATCATTGGAGTCAAATCTTTTTCCACCAAGCCATTTCTTCAGGTTTGGGAACAAGAAGTAGTCGCTCGGAGCCAAATCTGGAGAATAGGGTGGATGAGGGAGCAATTCATAGCCCAATTCATGGTTTTTTGCCATGGCAACTGCACATGTGTGCACCCTTGCATTGTCTTGGTGGAAAAGAACTTTTTTCTTGGCCAAATGAGGTCGGTTTTTCTTTCAAATCGTCATTGAATCGGTCCAATAAGTTGGCATAATATTCACCATTGATTGTTCTTCCCTTTTGAAGGTAGTCAATGTGGATTATCCCGCGTGCATCCCAAAAAACAGTCGCCATAACTTTATTGGCTGACAAACCCACCTTGGCCTTCTTTGGCGCCGATTCACCCTTAGAAACCCACTGTTTTGACTGTTGTTTGGTCTCTGGTGTGTTGTGATGGATCCATGTTTCGTCCACGGTTACAAAACGGGGCACAAACTCCTCCATATTGCGATTAAACAACGCCAAACCTTCCTGTGAAGTTGTTACACGATTGCGTTTGTGGTCGACTGTGAGCAAACGCGGCACCCATCTGGCGGAAAGCTATCTCATGCCCAAGTGATCATTCAAAATTGAAACCACTGAGCCATGCGAGATCCCTACGGCTTCCACAATCTCTCGCACTTTCAATCTTCGGTCGGCCAACACCATATCGTGAATTTTTTCTATTGTTTCGGGTGTAGAGACCTCAACTGGGCGTCCAGGACGTTCGGCTTCTTCAGTGCTTGTACGGCCACAACGAAATTCAGTAAACCACTTTTTTACTATTGAAATCGATGGTGCAGAGTCCCCATAGTATTTTTCAAGCTTAGCCTTGGTCTCGGTAATGGTTTTTTTTCGCAAGAAATAATGCTTAATAAGCACACGAAATTCACTTTTTTCCATTTTCTCCTCAAATTAGTGAGTAGTCTGATAAAAATAGCTGTCAAACACAAACTAACTGACGCAGCAAGTTTAAATTTTGACAGGAGTCAACTGACAGATGCCTGTTGACAGGAGCAGTGTTGCCGTTTCAGTAAAGAGGTCAGAAATTCAAAAAGTCACGGACTTATTGACCCGCCCTCGTATTTAGGAACCAAATAAAATTATTCATTTTTATGTTTATCAGATGATTTTACCTGAGACAATAGCTGTTGATTTCCTTTTACGAATTTATAAAATTCTTCACAAGTCATGTTAAAATTAAATTTACATTGAAGAATAGCTTCCACCGTGTCGACTCCTAAGCGATTCCGTTTGTACGTATGAAAATACGCGCTCTACAGTTGCGTTATGGCCGGGAATACTGAAAACGTATTGACCATTTTTCTTGAATTGATGAAGCTCGTTTGACGTTTCAGTCTCAAAAACCTTCACCCATCTTTCACTGATATTTTTTGTTTTCCATTCTTCCCTTTCTATGTTTCTTGCAATAATGTCCTTATGGTAATAAATTTAGGAAAACAGTAATGGCCGTTAATAGATGCCCCCTTTTTGTTCAAATATAAAATGCTCTCCTCTATATTAATCCATTCCGGAACCTTGGTTAAATTCATCCAGTCGAATGATTTGAAATGATCCAATTGTGACAACCAATTTGTCAATATAATCGATGGCAATGTTGTAAAATTTTACCATCTCCTCTTCAATTTTTTTTAATTCAGTTCAGCCATTCTGGAACGTCACAAGGATAATAAAATGCAAGAAAAAGTCGATTCCAGTTCTTAAACAAAATGACACGAGCTATATTACGAGCGCTGAAAAAGCTGAAGTTCTTTCACAAAAATTTGCTTCAAACTTCACGATTGCAGCAAATCTTAGTAACCCTACAACAACAAATCTGGTTGAAAGTTCTGTTAATCAACTTGATTCAACTGCTCACATACTATCTTCTGGTTGGTACGTCCGACCTAAAGAAATAAAAAATATAATAAAACTTTCTCGAATCAAGACAGCACCTGGTCTTGATGGGATTTCCAACTTGTGCCTTGCAAAGCTCCCTCGAGTTGGACTTACATAATAAATGGCTGTCTCAAGCTACAGTACTTTCCACAGGCATGGAAGGTAGCAAAATTAATTGCGATTCCGAAACCTCAAAAGCCTCCTAATGATCCCTCCAGCTATCGTCCAATTAGCCTTCTAAGCAATCTAGCAAAGATCTTAGAAAAAAATATAAAAAGAAAGCTTATTTACTTTATCGACGAAAACTCATTATTAAAAAACCAGCAATTTGATTTCAGAGCTGGTCACAGTACTGCTCACCCTGTCTTGAGAATTGCTAGACATGTAAAAGCTAACTTCACTATGAAAAAATCTACTGCACTTGTGTTGCTTGACATAGAATCTGCTTTTGATTCTGTCTGGCATGATGCTCTTATTCATAAAATGATAAACTTTGGTTTTCCTACCGCCTTGACTACGCTAATACGTAACTTCTTGTATGGACGCAGCTTTAGAGTACACGTTGGCTCTGTGACATCCACAGAGAAACAAATTACTGCAGGAGTCCCCCAAGGCTCGGTGCTTGCGCCGATTTTATATAACATATATATGGCAGATTTTCCCAATCTTCAGAATTGCTTTTCGTCAATTTTTGCTGATGATACTGGAATTTATAGCTCGCATGAGCAACCCTCAAATATCTGCTCAAACCTTCAACAAGGACTCTCTATGCTCAGTGCCTATTTCCATAGATGGAAAATAAAAATAAACGAAAGTAAGACTCAAGCCATGTTTTTTACGCGTAGAAGACTTCCCCGCTATCTTCCGAATAATAGTCTTAATCTCAACGGTTGTAACATCCCTTGGACAGAAAATGTCAAATATCTTGGCATCACTTTCGACAAAACCCTGACATATAGTTGCCACATAAGAAATGTACTAAGTAAAGCTGGAATTCTAATCAAAATATTATATCCGTTTATAAATAGGAGATCTACACTTAACCTTGAAAATAAGCTTATAATATACAAATTCATATTTCAGGCCTTTATGGTTTATGGTTCCCCTGTTTGGTATAATTTCGCACGCACTCATATTAATAAGCTGCAAATCATGCAAAACAAGATCCTTAAAATGATTCTCGACTTGCCGTGGCATTTCTCCACATCTGAACTACATAATATGTCAAACGTCGACTTTGTGGTGGATAAAATTAACACCCTGGCATGCAAGTTTTTTGAAAAATGTTCATTGTCAGTAAATCCATATGTTACGCAACTATTGCCAAATTAGTTTGTAAGTTAGAGTAAGTTAGTAGTTGTTATTATTCATAAAAAAAAAAATGTTCATTTTTTGTAAATCCATATGTTACGCAATTATTGCCAAATTAGTTAGTAAGTTAGAATAAGTTAGTAATTGTTATTATTTATACAAAAATAAAAAAATAAAAAAAAAAAAAAAAAAATCATTGGGTTTTCAGATACTTAAGTTTTCCCAAATTTGTCATATTATTCACGTTCACATTTTCTGATAATATCAATACAATTAATATTAAAGCTGAAGGGGCACTAGCTCTTGCACTTATCTAGAAGTTCTATTGTATATACTTGTAAATGTCAACTTGAATTTAATAAATGAAATGAATGAAAATTAAAGTAACTTAAAATTAAATTCAGTTTCTAGGTCGGGGCTTGTTGTTTTAAGACCAAGTACTAATTGCTTAGCCATCATACCAATAAAATTTGAGACTTTACTCTCTTGGAGAATTTTTCTCATATTATCAATGAGCTCCTTGACCTCAATGACAGTGATGCCTGATTTTTCCATTTTTAATGTGTGCTTATGAAAAAGAAAAGACCGGAAATGTATAAATGGAAAATAGACCTTCGCCAAGGGGTTTCTAAAAAATTCAATCAATAGATTCGGTGCATTTGTCTCATTCTCAAAGAATTCTTTCAGTGGTTCCCACATCTTTAAAATCCTATCGATGGCTGGCATCAGGGAGAGCCACCTGGTACGCAAATGAGACAATATTGCTTGAAATGAGACTTTTACAAATTCGCAAAAAAGCCTTAAGCCTCTCTGTACTGACTGTATAGATTGGGAAATATTTGAAAATCTTAATGAGAATTATTTCACAATCAATCGCTGATGTATCTGCAGCCAATGATATTGAATTGTGCAATATGTGGACAGGACAGCCCACGCCTTCTTTTTCTCTTTTAAGTTCTGTCTTAAAATTGTAAAACACATTGCGCAGCCCACCTCTTTGAGCTCCACCAAAATTTGTATTAGTATTATCGCCACAGAAAGCCACTAACTTCTCAGAGGAAATATTTAGATCGTTTAACGATTTCAAACAATAATTAGTTATTGTATCTGAAGGTTCATCCGGTAGAGCTTGCAATCTAAGTAATGTTGTCATTATTTTTCACGTCTAAGAATTCAATCCCTATCGGAAATGGTTTTTCTGCTTTGTGGTGCCGATTCCATAAAATGAGACAAATTCCAAATGCGAAACACACCGAGATAAATAATAAGGTGCCAGAATATGCTTATTGATAGCATTTGCTTTTGTTCGGGCAGTAGATTGTTTGGCTGTTATTTTTGAATCTGGATGCATTAAAGAATCTAGTTTGCTCAAACAGTCCAGTGATTTAAACGATTGATGATGTATGATTACTTTGTATGCTGTTGTCAGTTCATTGCACATACGAGTACTAACAAATGTTCACTTGAATCAATTTTTACACAGAAACTGTCTATTTTGCGTGATGAGGACGCAGATGACATTTTAGTTTTGTGACCAGTTGTTCCATTATGATGCTTGATATCGCCTTTACCTCCGTGGCTCACGGAAATGTATATCTTGCAAAATGTGCAAAACGCTGCTTCGTTTGTCCTTCCCTTCTTAATAAAAGACCACTCTTTAGTGTAGTCATCGCTGAAATGGAATTTTCTTTTTGGTGGAGCCATTATTCACAATAATATACACTTAATATGAATTTCAAACGATTAAGAATTAGTAGGTACGAATTACAAATAGTGATCGAACGAAACTTAAACACGTGCAAAACAATAGCGAGCGGCGAGCTAACTGGGCACATACAGTGTTACTGCAATGACGCTTGGAAAGTGTATGCACAACGGTACTCGCATTTATGTTTGGAACTACACTTCGCAGATATACATCACAAATAATTTTGCAGCTTTTGGAATTTGTCGGGATGTCGGGACACTGCTGTTAATAACGCTGACATGTCCCGACATGTCGGGACGAATGGCAACCCTATTCTACGGGGATTGAAGAAAATATTTTTCTGAAGCCTCAATCTGCTACAGATCAATGGAATTTGACGGCCAAGAACCCAATCAGTTAGCGCACTGTCCGAAAACGTTTAATGGAAAGCGATTTTAGGACAATTAAAGCTAAGGACATGCCGTTTATATCTAAGTCAAACAAGCTTAATAGACTGGCCTTTGCAAAGGAACACCTGCACAAGCCAAAGGAGTTCTGGAGAAACGTTTTATGGAAACGACTGGTTTGCCAAAAAGTGAGCCATGATGGAGGCTCTGTCATGTTCTGGGAATGTGTTGCGTATAATGGGCTGGGTGACTTGGTTCCTGTCACCGCACACTGGGGCGAAACACCTCTGAAGCTGGCATTTAATCGAATTTTGAAATTGAGCTTTATGTTAAACTACCGTTTTGTTTTTGTTTTAAATAGAGAATAAAAAATGAGACCAAGAAAGTATATTGGGAGCATGGGGTCTTTAGCAGATCGTCACGAATGCAGCATTTGTTAGTATTTTCCATCGAAGCCGGACGTGTTTTTTTGTTTTGAGTGACTGCAGTTACCTGTGTGCTATTTCTTACAGTTTGTTGGCAATGAAAAAGTATAAATTGCAATGGAATCAGTAAGCTCAGGTGCTTTTATTGTCGATTTTAGATTTTTGTTTTTTTAATCTGTGGCTAAAGATAAAAAATGTGCGAAAAAAAAGTGTTTGTTTTGTTTTTATCCGAAATCCTAAGAGTTTTAGATGTGTTGACCGTGACCTGACGTTGAGTGTTATATCTCTTTGTGATAAGTGGTTTGTTAAGTCTTAGAATCTGTTAACTTTTTTTGCTACCTTTTGCTACTTGTTGCGTAGTAAATTTTTTTGTTGGTGACGTCACTTTGGAAAAAAATTCGATTTTTTTTTAAATTTTAGTTACTTCTTAGGCCGAACACCTTCTCAAACTCTTTCTGTGACAAGGAAAGAGCTATATAATATACTGAAGAGCTCAATGTCAAAGGGATTAGAAAGTCAAATCCAATTTTTGAGGGGTGAAGTTCTAAAGCGGGTCCAATGCACCGGTGCTTTTCAACACAAAGTTAATGAGAGTAGAAAAAAATGCACACAATAATGATTGCAGTTGCCAGTGGATATGATATTACGGAGCGTGTCGAAATTCTGCTTTGCAAAATTCTGACTTTTAACACAAAAATTGTGCTTTTTAAAATTCTGCTTTTTTCTGTTCTGTCTTACAAAATTCTGCTTTTCAAAATTCTGCTTTTTAAAATTCTGACAGGCAATATTTTAAACAAATAAATTCTGCTAATTCTGTTTTTTTCTAATTTACGAGTTTAAAGGAAACGAATATTTTTCAACTTTGTCAACAAATTACAATATAATTCATATAAAAAAGGTACACAGGTGGGTACCAGAAACACACACAAAAAATAGCCAAACAATAACAAATTATTTCATAATTTAAATTACCAACAAAAAAAAGAAACACCAGCATTAAGAAACTAAACAAAGTCAGAGAGAACAATATTTGTTGATAATGTCTTAAGAAAACTAATTTTACCTCTTCTTCTATAACAAATGAGTAGGTAGGTAGATTGTTTTACAAAATTGTATTACAAAAAAGCGCGTGCTTTAAACATTGTTCAACCCTTTTTTTATTAAAGGGTTTTTCAACAGGGACGCTACAAAAGTAGAGCGACAGGGACAGCAAACGAAGCCGAATTTCTTGCAGCTCTTTTGACTTTTCTCTTTAGTAAGCTTTGCCATTTGATCATGGAAAGATATACGAGCCAACAACGAGTCATGTGGTTCCAACAGGACGGCGCCACAAGCCACACAGCGAATGCCACAATCAATTTATTGGAAACCAAGTTTGGAAACCGTGTTATCTCACGAAATGGTCCAGCCGCTTGGCCGCCTCGGTCGTGCGATTTGACGCCGTTAGACAATTTCCTGTGGGGCTACGTCAAGTCTATTGTCTATGCCAACAAGCCAGCGACGATTGATGAACTTCGTACGAATATCGAACGTGAAATTGGAGCAGTATCGGCCGATTTATGCTTGAAAACCGTCGAAAATTGGGTTCAGCGTCCGGACTTCTGCAAGCGTGCCCGTGGTGGCTATGCAAAAGAAATCGAGTTCCATACATAATGGCATCCAACGTACTTTCACAGAAACTTTTGTAGCACTCTTATTGAAAAACCCTTTATTTGCAGAATTTTGTAAAGCTGAATTTTGAAAAGCAGCATTTTGAAAAAAAAAAGAATTCTGAAAAGTAGAATTTTGAAAGCAGAATTTTGTAAAACTGAATTTTGAAAGTAGAATTTTGAAAAAAGAATTTTGACCCCAAACCCATGATAATGATGTATACAAATTCAGGAATTTCGCACATGACACAGCAATAGATATGCTTCGTCAGTAAATATCCTTGGTACCATACGCCTCCAACTTTGTATATATATTTTATTCATGGGTCAGGAATTATATCATCTGCACTGTTGCCGATCGGCCAACTTTTGGAGGAAACGAAGAAGCGCGAAACAAAGATTTCAAGTCGTGAAAAAACCAATAAAGACGTATTTAATTTCTTTTTACTGAGCTCGGATCCCATTATAACATCCAAGCAAAAACTACATAGACGAAAATTCCAGTCTCTTCCCAAAGAAGCAGTCAACTTGCTAAAGCCCCCAAGTGTTCAGGAATCAAACACTCTGCTTGAGTCTGATGAGTCTGATGATAATGATGATGACAATGATGATGATAGTGATGACAGCGATAATTTCTAAGGATGCAATACAAATTTTTGGTTTGTTTTGTATTTAATGGGCAATTTGTATAATTATACCTAAGTCTCAATAATAAATCCTAATGCAAAATTTAAGATTCGTTCTATTAATTTGTTTTTCTTCACGATAAAAGGGGGCCTTAAAGTGGGTGTGCAAGGTAAGTGTAGTGGCCAAAAAGTAGATCTTCAATAAATCTTTTTTAAGTTTTAAATACATATTGTAAAGTAAGTACATTTCTAAAAAGTGGGCGTTTTAGTGGGCGTTTTAGTGGGCGTGTCGAGTGGGCGGGTTTGAAAAAATGTTGGGAATGGTCTCCGAAACTATCGTGCAAAATTTCAGTTTCTTAGCTCTAACGGCTGATTTGATGCCACATTTTAGTGCATTCTGCCCCAATGTGCACCGGCTCAATTAACCAACATCAATATTTGATCACCCTAAAGGAAAATGTTTTAACTTCTGCAAATAGGCTTATTAGGGAATCATAAATCCTGCAACAGAATAATGCCCCGTGCCACAAAGCCCGGATGATTACCAAATTTTTGAAGGATGTTGGTGTTGAAACTCTGGACTGGCCACCTCAAAGTCCGGATTTAAATATTATAGAAAACGTCTGGTCTCTTTTGAAACGCAAAAGAACAGTTTCGCTAAATAAAACCAGAGAGGAGACAATTTCTAAGGTCCCTTCTCTTTGGGAAAAGATGTCTCCACAGATTCTTACAAATTGTAAGCAATTAGAGATTCTTGGGATGGAAAAAGATCCTTGCTTAGAGCAGCATCGGCACGCTTGCGGTTGCACGGCGTTAACTCGTCGGTGGGGTGGGATGTTGCTGCTCAATTCCCGATGCTTACTAAATGTTCGTACCGAATAATAAAAGAAAGAAGAGAGGAAAATTGAAACTGTGACTTAAGGTCAGGGTATCACTGCCTGTTGTGGAAGTGATTCTATTGTCTGATTGAGAGAAGAGTATTATGAACATTTTTATTTCTTACTATGGTGTCGTAGATCTAATGACACTTGGACGGACCCTCCCCTAGCGATTGGCCAAAACCATCGCACCATGACTATCCCTTCCGCGGATGTTTGCTGGAATAGTCCGAAACTCATGACCACGAACACTTCGATCAGCGACTCATCTCAACGGCGAATAAAAGTTGTTTAGCACATGTCCATGATTAGCTCGTGGATGAAAGAGGAATAAAACCGTTTATAATTTCTTTAATTAAGGTGTAATTCATTTACTGGGTTATCAAATCAAATTAAATGAGTAAGTATGAGAATGCATCAAACGGTATCTCTGCATTCAATAACATCAGTGGATAATTCTATGTAGATATGTATATAAACGCGGTAATTGGATAAATCTATTTTATTTCAGTATGCATAGATATAGATCAAGATTTAAGTAATAGTTTTAAGTTATATATGTAGGTAATTTCAATAACGGGTAGGTAAATTTAAATATATGTAAATACAATTTTCAGAAGTTATGTTTTTTTTTTAATGAATAAAATGGTAAGCCAAACAAAATAAGTAAGATAACAATGTCGGTACTCACGTTTCGTATGATGATTTTGGAGCGTTGAAATTTGTGCACAAAGTTCCACTGATGCTGATATGATATTATATTATATACCTTTTTAATTAATTTTAAAATTTTCAAACACTACTAATTTTCAATGGCTAGCTTTTAAGCAACTAATGTAAGTTAAGAATCTAGGTTATTTTAATTTTAAGAGGATTAGCAAAACACATATTTTTAATGCAAGGGGAATCGATAGGACAATTCATCACTTTGAATGTAAAATTAGAATGAAATTAGTTGAAGCTTTGATTTTGATTTGACTGTATTGGTGAACGTACGAGGGCGGGTCAATAAGTCCGTGACTTTTGGAATAAAACACAGATTTTTTGATAAAAAAATAATTTTATTTTTCAACGTAGTCTCCCTTGAGCTCTATAAACTTTGTCCAACGCTTCTCCAATTTTTTTATCCCTTCCAATGATTTGTCGAGGTCCTCAAAATAGGCCTGTATTTGCGAGATGACTTCATCATTGGAGTCAAATCTTTTTCCACCAAGCCATTTCTTCAGGTTTGGGAACAAGAAGTAGTCGCTCGGAGCCAAATCTGGAGAATAGGGTGGATGAGGGAGCAATTCATAGCCCAATTCATGGTTTTTTGCCATGGCAACTGCACATGTGTGCACCCTTGCATTGTCTTGGTGGAAAAGAACTTTTTTCTTGGCCAAATGAGGTCGGTTTTTTTTCAAATCGTCATTGAATCGGTCCAATAAGTTGGCATAATATTCCCCATTGATTGTTCTTCCCTTTTGAAGGGATTATGTGGATTATCCCGCGTGCATCCAAAAAAACAGTCGCCATAACTGTTTTGACTGTTGTTTGGTCTCTGGTGTGTTGTGATGGATCCATGTTTCGTCCACGGTTACAAAACGGCGCAAAAACTCCTCCATATTGCGATTAAACAACGCCAAACCTTCCTGTGAAGTTGTTACACGATTGCGTTTTGTGGTCGACTGTGAGCAAACGCGGCACCCATCTTGCGGAAAGCTTTCTCATGCCCAAGTGATCATTCAAAATTGAAACCACTGAGCCATTCGAGATCCCTACGGCTTCCACAATCTCTCGCACTTTCAATCTTCGGTCGGCCAACACCATATCGTGAATTTTTTCGATTGTTTCGGGTGTAGAGACCTCAACTGGGTGCTTGTACGGCCACAACGAAATTCAGTAAACCACTTTTTTACCATTGAAATCGATGGTGCAGAGTCCCCATAGCATTTTTCAAGCTTAGCCTTGGTCTCGGTAATGGTTTTTTTTCGCAAGAAATAATGCTTAATAAGCACACGAAATTCACTTTTTTTCATTTTCTCCTCAAATTAGTGAGTAGTCTGATAAAAATAGCTGTCAAACACAAACTAACTGATGCAGCAAGTTTAAATTTTGACAGGAGTCAACTGACAGATGCCTGTTGACAGGAGCAGTGTTGCCGTTTCAGTAAAGAGTTCAGAAATTCAAAAAGTCACGGACTTATTGACCCGCCCTCGTATGACTGGAACTAGTTTGGATGTTGTGTGAGAACTTGACTGGAGACTCGGGATGAAATGCACTTGGTGATTGGTATGTTGGATGGTTTCTTGCTATATGTTTGGTTGTTTGATTTGTTAGTTGATTTTTGTGGCGTTTTTGGTACACCATGCTTGAATCTTGATATCTGCTGATCTCGGGGCACCGCGGTAGCGCATATATCCAGTTCGTAGCAGATGGATATGTCTAATCTGTGGCTAAGGTAGGCTTTTCCCTGTGGAGATGCAACCATGTGCGTTTTTTGGCAGACAAGACTTGTCACACCCGATGTCGTTGGTTATGACTTTAGCGGAGCACTGGGACACCAGGTCTTCGATCTCAGCTAAAGTCAAACGCACAATGCCTGTCGATAACGACGATTTAAGGTCAATTGTTAACACAAAAATATACCAAATGAGCGCTTACCTTATCGGATGTTGTTCTTGATATCTAGCATGCGCCAGCAAAAGGTACACATAAAAGAAATCCTGCCGCGTTTTAAGGGGGTTTGCAAGGAATCCTATGCAGTAATGCCAACCTATGCCTGGCTTTTCCTAACGCTCCGTACTCTACACGAACAAAGATTTATTTTAAGTCTACGAAATATTTTAACCCCACAAATACTCGTAACTCACGTCGTGCGTGCCGAGATCCAGATTGAGCGAAAGTGGTATACCGAAAAGAAAGACAGAGACATAGCCACGGGCTTAAATAGCTTTCGCTTTCGGAAGTGAAGTTGTTTTCGAATATCGAAAATACAAAATGGCTTAACTGGTAGATTGGCAGCGTTCACACAACTGGATCCGGTTTTGTATCGGGTTGGTAGAGCGACAGTTGTTTTTGAAAAAAAAAACCAGGATAAAATTGTGGTGAAATTTTATTTTCCAAAGAAAATAACAGGCCGGTAAGAATATGCTACAAAATTTAGTGGATTCAGTACCAAGACGCTTTCAAAAAGTTTTTAATACCAAAGGAGGATATACATTTCACTAACATCTTCTTCATTATTTATCTTTTGTTAAGTTTAAATATTGTTTTTTTAGTATTACATTCTTGTCAAAATACTTATGCAAACACATGAAATTACTTATTAATTTATATCCTTTAACTTTTCTATGAAATAATATTTGGTTGCTTATTTTTAAGTTTGTTAGTTAGTTATAGTTAGTTAGTTAGTTTAATTGACTATTTATTTCATATAAATAACTTGTTGACAATTTTAATTTTGATTTCTTAGTCTATTTTGGTTTGGCTTAAGGCCGTCTACCAGATTGACAATATAGAACATGTTCTGTTCCGTTTACTTTGCATATAAATTAAACAGATTTCAAGTTTTTTGTATAACTAAAAGTTCTCGTCTATGATACGTTGTCTGTAGTGTAGTGCGCTGGTTAAGAAGTCGTATAATGGTTTCCAGCCTCGGTTACCATTTAAAATGCTCAACATTTCTTCAACCGAAAGTACAATAGCTCCAAAGGAATTATATCGGAATTCTTTGAGGATGGGGCATATAGCGATGAAATGGAACACGTCCTCTCGTTCACTGCGGTTACAAAGATTACATAAAAGTGGAAGTTCTGGGCGATTCGGCATATAGTTTAGACTCAACAGTTCGCCTCTTGCCTTAAAGATAGTCCTCATCATGTCAGTAGAGTAACTCGTCAGGAAATACGTTGAATACTGCAAACTACCTATATAATTTAATCTAGTGTAGTATGCCCTGTATTGCGATGACTGGGCCTCATTCACAAATTGTTGGTATATCCTATGACCTGTTTTCTCCCGTAGCTCGTAAAACTTGCGTTTCAGGGGGATCAACTGTTCCTCTGGGGTAACTCGGAGATTTATGTTGCATTGCACTGCTAAGTTCTCCCAGCTTTGTACACATTTTCCTCCATTAAGCAGCATATGATTGAGAACTATGTTAGGTATTCTGTCTTGCCTCATCCCCATGATTTTTACGAAATAGTCAAGATGGAGTTTAAGGGTATCCAGAAAAAGGGGCGCTACTCCAGTCTCCAGATGAAGCATATAGTTAGGTGAACTACTTGGTAATTTAAAAACTGTCCTCATAAAGTACCGAAGAAACTTTTCTACAATTTCAAATGGACAATATCCCCACACTTGGGCAGCATAAAACAGGATGGATGCTGCTGTAGCACGGAATATTTTCAGCTTCGATTCATGATTGACGTTTTTATTGCCGATACAACAACCCCAAACTGAGCAAATTGCCCTTTTCGCTTCGGTGAGTTTCCATTGCAGGTGCTTGTTCATATTTAAATTGGGCGTAATCAAGACACCAAGATATTTGTATTCCCGGACAATTTCAATATGATCACCTTGGAACTTCCATATTTCATTCCGGGAGTACGAGTATCTGCCACCTCCATCCCTGAATATCATTATCTTTGACTTTGCTAAGTTTACCGACAAATTCCAAGTTTTACAGTAATCATCCAGCCTGTTGATCATTAGTTGCACTGTATCCACCGCATCTGCGAGGAAAACGATGTCGTCTGCAAACATGAGGGCTGGTATTTTAGTTTGCCTCAACTCGATGCCTCCCCTAACGTGCTCTGTTATGTCATTTATATATAAAATGAATAACAGCGTGCTCAACACGCATCCTTGCTTCACTCCCATCGTTGTGTTAAATTCCTCCGATAGGTTGCTTCCATCCCAGACACAAGCTACGTTGTTTTCGTACATAGCTCTCAATACCTTGATGACCTTAGTTGAGATATTGTATCTGTAGAGCTTATAAAAAAGAGCTTCGCGGGATATAGAGTCAAAAGCCGAACGAAAGTCAACAAAGAAAGCGTACAACTTTTTATGTTTCCTTTTATAAATCTCTGCTATGTTTACGAGCGCGAAAATTTGGTCTATAGTTGAATAGTTTTGCCGAAAGCCGGCTTGAGATTCGTGTATGATCTTCTTGTTTACCACCCACTGCATAATTCTATTAAAAAGCACACCAGCAAACAACTTGGTTGATGTATTTAAAAAAGATATCCCTCGGTAGTTGGCTGGATTGTTGTATTCCCCCTTCTTGTGTAAAGGAAAAATTATCGGGTTTTGAAAACTATCGGGAACATCTGCCGTTTCAAAAATTCGGTTAAATTCCTGGGTGAGTGCTAAAAGAAATTCAGGCGAACAATATTTATAGAACTCGGAGGAAATACGGTCACTTCCTGGGGCTTTGTTCTTTTTGCACTTTTCTATGACAGTTTTTACTTCGGCTACCGTGATTGGTGCATCCAGAAATTCATCAACGTACATAGGGGCTGCGTACTGAAAAGGTGGCGATATTTGTACTGCATTGAGAAGGGACTCGAAGTGCACTTTTAGCTGCTCTGCTTGTAGACCTGAAGCGATTGTATTTCTTTTCCCATTTACAAGTTTAGCGGCTTTCCAAAAGTCTGCTGATGATCGCGATCTATTCAACACAGCAACATTCTGTTGGTCAAAGACTATCTTTTTTACACGGCAAAGATCTTTAAAGCTTTTATTCGCTGCTGTGTACAGGACTTTAAAAGAATTATTACTGTTCATCCTTAATAACCGAAGGAAAGCGAACGACGCGTCTCTGGCTCTCATACATTCATTGTCAAACCATTTTTGCTTTCCCTTTTTGCTGATGGGTCTAGGTGGTAGATTTGGCGGAGCGGCTTTCATAACTACCATAGTTAGATGCTCTATCCGTGGTGGTCTTTCGGTTTCAGTCAAATTTCGAAGTTGCTCATTGAGGTTTATTTTATAATTATCCTGAAATTCCTCTTTCCATCGTAACTTATATAACAACAAAAAAATAAAGAAGAATTCTTTATAAAGCCGTTTAAAAGTTAAACATTTAAATGCACTATTTTTATTTTGTCAAATGCCGACTAGTGTATATGCCCGCATTAAAGGCCAATTCAACCAGAGACCAGGCTACATTCTTACCTTATGCCTCGAACCTAAACTCATTTAAATAAATAAAACGCATTATGACATGACTGCAACACTAGGATCCTTCAAAACATCCACTTACAGCTTGCTGAAAACTTTTTATCTATCTCATCGTCTCTGCCTCTTTTGGGATTTGAATAGGCAAATAAAAAAAAATACGTAGGCCATCTCTACGCTCTGCATACACCAATACAACAGTTCCAAAAGTATTTTCCATTGCAGACTTTCGCGGATTAACACCCTTTGTGTGTGAGTAATTGCTCCTGGTAAGGACGGCTAAATGCATACTATACTCTCACTATGGGGAGTAACTAGCTAATTGAGAGACCTATGCTCAAGTGTTGACTAATCCGCAGAGAGTGGAAAGTTTATTGTGCAGCTTAACGGTGCGGCAGACATATTTTTTTATTTATTTTTTCGTTTAGTGCACTGAGGCTTTGTTTGGCTAAGCATCTCGAGTGTGTAATGTCACAAAGTTGAGAGGACTTTTCATGCCTGAAAAGAATGAAAATTATATGAGTATATGTACCTAGTTGATGAGTTTTTATGTGAATTGGCTTTTTGTGGAAGAAAAACTATGAGGTGAAGATTAATTGCGCATTATATTCTCAAGTAAGGAATAAATGGACTGAAACCATAGCAAACGAATTATAAATAACTTTCTACTACTCCTTGTGAGCACTATTAAGAAAGAGAACTCGTTTGGTAATTTTGACCCAGTTGTGAATGAGGGACTTGTGTTATTTGCCCAAGGCTAAGATCGACAAGAAAAGTCCAATACGTTTATTTTCATTTTATTTATTTTATTTTATCTTGTAATGCCTATACACTTTAAGATATAATATCTTATAAACTTGTGATAGATCTCCATGTGAAAGCTACAAAGAAAGACGAGCTAATTCAATAATATTATGTATCTTTTAACACTACGTGGTCAATACTTAAAACTAATAATTAATCGAATTAAAATTAATTCGAAAGTGAAAAATAGTTTCTTAATTCATTTTTAGACCTTCTTGTGTTATAGATTCTTCTAATAGGACGCGGTAAGGAGTTCCATAGACGAATGGAGAATGGAGTTAACAAAAAAACTGACGCTCAGCGGTAAGGGAGGAGTAACGCGGAGGAATCAACTGACTAGACCTGTCAGAGGAACACCTAGCCAGTTTCTCGAGTTGTCAGGATGATGGAGAGAAAAGTTAAAATGAGGAACTGAAGTAGACTGTCCAACATCATGTTTAAAATTCGCTTAGAAAAAAGCGATAAACGATCGTACCTTCTTATACTTTATCCAACAAAAATTGTCAGTACAGGCCTTATGGAGGAGCTTTTTTTTAACAGTAGGTGTTTGAAGATACTCTCACGGCACTCAAACGCAAGAATTGCCACTGAAATAAAAACCAAACCACAGTCATACCAAGGAATTGTTGTTGTAATTTTCCTAAAATTCGCATACAGCCCACCACAAACAGTTTCCCACACAGCCCCAATGGGAATTTTCAATTTTCAATTTTGGTGGGGGCATACAATAATACGAGTACAATACAAGCTTTAGGCCTTAAAAACTAATTACACTAAGCCTTACAGCTAGGGCTTAACAACTAATACTTAAAACTAATTAGTTGGACGGTGAGGGGTGGAGGAGGGCAGATTTGAGGGAAGAGGTGCAATGATTAAAATCAAAGAGGAGGTGGTTAGAATTGCCCTTCTGCAACATACGGGATATCGGCTCATTCAAGCCGTACGACGTGCGACGGGTGGGAAGGTAGAAAAGAGGAGGGGATCTTAAATTCCGAGAGTTAGTGTTAAAGGCAATATAGTTCAAAAGATAAGAACAATCAACGGAGTCAGTGAGAAGACGATGTATAAACAAAATTTCAGCCACATCTCTTCTTTTTTCAAGGGTCTGAAGGTTTATTTAATTAAGGCGTTGATGATATGGTGGAAGGATAAGGTGATTATTCCACGGGAGCCCACGAAGAGCAAAACGGAGAAATCGACGTTGAATGCTTTCGATTCTTGTAATGTGGACCCGGTAGAGTGGTGCCCACACTTGGCTAGGGTACTCAAGGAGAGGGCGGACGTAGGTAATGTAAAGGGATTTTGTCACGTAGGGATTGGTAAATTCGTTAGACCACCGTTTGACGAAACCAAGGGCCGAGTTAGCTTTATTGATTATCTCGTCAATATGTGACCGAAAGTTAAGCTCTCAGTCACACAGAACACCTAGGTCGCGAATTGTTAGAGCGGTAACAATGGGTTGGTTGTTCAAAAAGTAACGTCTGGGGGGAGACAGAATCCGCGAATGGTTAGAGAGGTAACAATGGGTTGGTTGTTCAAAAAGTAACGTCTGGGGGGAGACAGAATCCGCTTACGTGAAAAAGTAAGAAATTCACATTTAGCAATATTCAGCTCCATAAAGTTTTTTTGACACCAGACCGAAAAACTATTGAGGTCTTGTTGAAGAAGATCAGAGTCGTGTGGAGAAGAAATGATTTTGAAGAATTTAGCGTCATCGGCATAGAGGGAGATGGAGGAGAACTTAATGAGCATGATCGTCTTGTGTTCGCTTGCTATTATCATCCACCAAAATAAGCAGTGTGTGTGAAGCACATAAGAAGAGTATTACCATCTCTACAATGAAGCATATCATTAAAGGTTTTTCTATGGATTTTGTCAAAGAACTTTCGGTTTTGGAGCTTTAATTTGATTGTATTTGTATTGTACAGCTGCACAAGTGCAGTTTTTTTTACCATCTCTGTTTAAGTGTATGAAATTGCGTCGTGGTTATATAATTTTGTATTCTAATTGCCTGATTGTGTTTACCTTTCACGATATACATATAGCGGAAACGATTGGGAAATGTTTTTAGAAAATCTTGCTGATTGAGTTTATGTCGCAAACCGTTTAAATAAAAAAAAAACATAAATTCATCCTTTCATCTCATTATGTACCTGTTTGTATGATGTCTTTGTTTTTCCGATGAATGACGCCTGTTTTGCCAATGAATACGGGAATTTCCAAAAGGAAGATCTCAAGTTAGGTAGAGATTCAATCATACAATGGGTTGCTTGAAATCGTTAAACGTTACAAAGGAAAGTATGAAACATACATCGTGGATGAAATGGCTCAAAATGCGGGACATAAAGTGCTTCATTGCCGCCTTATCACTGTGACCTTAATCCAATAGAATTGGTTTGGGCTCAAGTGAAAAGGGTTGTAGCAAGCCAAAACAAGTCATTCAAAATCACTGAAATAAGAGACTTACTAAAGACTTAATTACTCATCGGATTAGTTGAGTAGTGATATTAGAAATTAGTATTTTATGTTTTACAATATTTATAATGAATAAATTGGATATACAGTGATATATTTTTCGTTTTGATTTTTTTTGTGTTACGAAATTTATAGATTTTGTTGGTCTACTGGATATACCCTTAAAAAAGCGCCTATTATTATCTTAGCAGAAAAGGAAAAAGATAAACGGAATTTATTTCGTTCCGCAATATTTTTATTTTTGATTGGAAGATGGTAACCCTAATAGAATTGCTCTCTGAGTTATGGCGAATTATCATACACACTACGGCAACTCTGTGAAAGCTTTAAAGAGGGACCGATTTATGTAAGTCATTGCAACCAGACTGAGAGACAAATATCCTATCTTCCCTGTACTGACAATTTTTCTTGGACAAAGTATAGTCCAAAAACATGCCGAACGGCATTGTTGTAAGCCACCTGTAGTTTCCTTTTGGTGGCGAAGCTGCCAGCTCCTTGGCGAGCATAAAACGTGTTTTTAAGGGGGTGAACGTTTTAGTAGCCCATAACGTTCGAAGTACAGCATAGATTTTACCGGAGGTAATATTATTATGGGGTTATCCCAGGTCAAATTTCAGTTAAATACAATACCAAGATTTGTAGCCGTCTCAACGTATTCTAAGGAGAATTGCCTAAAATCCCAGAAGGAAAGTACGACAAGTCCAGTGAATATCTTTAGATCACCAGACACTTCGATTTTGCAGGGTTTAACAAAAGACCATTCGTTTCACACCAGCGCGCTATATTTAAAAGATCCTCAGTAACACAAGCAGCACCGTGCTCAATAAGACCGAGATCAGAACTCATGTACAACTGCACGTCATCGGCATACATCTGAACCACACTATGGATGACAATAGATGGCAGATCATTGACATACATCGAGAATAGCAGTGGACCCAAAATGGATCCCTGTGGGACACGACTTTGGATCGAAATGACAAAGATGTGCAAATGGTTCTAAGAAGAGAGTAAGGTAAGGTCACCGATTTAACTTGTCCCATTTGCTCCGCTATAACGGTAGTTAAACGGAAGAACTCAGGAGCATTGTCGAGGTCCCCGTCGTCGATGAACCGCTTATATTATGCGCTACGGTAGCGCCCGTCTGTTTTTCAAAAAAACTAAACGGAGTTCAATGCCTCATTATCGGCTTATCTCCATGCTCCCAACGTTTAGTAAGCTTTTTGAAAAACCACTGATCCGCTGAAGATATGATGCTGAAATTGAGCAGAGAAATAACTGATGGTTTTAATAATAGTAAAGGTTGTATAGCTCTATTTATAGATAGGATATGGTCAATCACAATACACTTTTAGTCAAGAAAATGTGAAAATATATGAAAATTACAGCGATGAACTAAAAACGTTTATTGGTGTTCCCCAAGGATCGGTCTTGGGACCAATTTTGTTTTTAATATGCGTGAACTAATTATTTAGACAATAGTAGCTTTAGATGGATCTACAAATACTATCGACAATGGTTCGCTTAACATGAGCCACTTATGAGCGATAAAACTCAAATGACTATATGTTTGTAACCCAAATACTTGTCCTAATCTGTTGGTATGTACAAAAAAAACTTGCATTCGGTCTGTAGTTCAGAGTGTTTAATGTTTTAAGTATGTAAAGGTATTAATTGATAAAAATCTAAGCTGGACAGAGCATGTATAAGAGTAAAAAAAAATGACATGAACTTTGTGTCATTAAAATGACTAAAATGACAAAAAATTACCGTGTGATCTCTCTTTAATGACACCTAGGACAAATGACTACACTTTTTTGATGTTGCGTCATTTAAATTACACCCTCAAAAAAATGACACGGCACGAAATTCATGCCGTGTCATTTTTCTACGCAGATGATAAATGACACAGCATTTAATATGATATCTGTGCTTTCATTAGGTGCTTGTTGCATGTGTCTGGCTACTATTTCGGTACAAATTACTATGAGTGAAATGGAATACGAACCGTTGCCGTCAAGTGCCGACAATAATGCACTATTCTGTCAACTGTCGTGTGAGTTTGAATACCGAAAGTACAACAAAGTCGAGCAAATTAGGCAAAACGCAAAAACAGGAGTAAATAGGGATAGGTTTGGTTTGGTTAGGTTAAGGTGGCTGTTAGCTGATAACCAACACACTAGATAGAGATTTCTTTTATGGGAGAGTGCAGGACATGTACAGAGGAGATGAAGTGTAGTCTCCTCCTCCTCCTCGTCCCTGCAGCTTCTACAGAAGTCATTTGAATAGACGCCAAGCCTTGATGCGTGCTAGCATATTAGAGAGTGTCCTGTTATAACACATATAGCAGAGCCAATGTGGAATCGCAGACCTAGCTTTGGCCAGATATGCTTTGTCGTTAGACATTTTTTACTATCTGTTCACCTAAGGTTTGTACTCTCGACTGCGGATAGTTTAAACATAAGTTTACATGTAGCGATAGGTATATCTACCTAGAAAACCTTTCTCAGGTAAAAGAGGTAATGCGGTTCCTTTTTTGGCGAGTTCATCTGACCTACAATTCCCTGGGATGTCTTTATGCCCCGGCACCCAGAAGAGGTGAATATTGAACTGCTCTGCCATCTCCTCAACAGATGAACGGCAGTCTACGGCTACGATGGAGTTTGATGAGAATGAGTTCAGGGACTTTATCGCAGCTTGAGTGCCCGAGAAGATACGGATGTTAATAGGAAACGCGCAGCAACTTCAATGCGCCTGTGACGAAACTGCGCAAGACGAAGTTCGGTCAAGGGGCAATCGATGCAGGTGATGTAAAATATCCACATTTACATTACTTTATTCGTGGTGATTAAAAAATTATGGAGCGACGTGCACGCCAGCACCACTTTTTTGTTTTTTCGGCATCCAGGTTGATTAACTGTCGAAGGACACGAAAACGCGCTGACTGCTTTTAAGTGTTGAATGTTTTAAGTCTTTTGACTGGTTTTAAGTCGTTCGACTGCTTTAAGTCTTCCGTAATATTGGATTCTTGCAAGTCCCTACTTTCTATATATGTATGTATATGTATATATGTTATTTTACTGAGAGGTCCCTGCAAGAACGAAAAAGGTCCTTTAATACGGGAAAATGGATATTTTTCCAAAATATTTTTAGAAACCGCACGGTATAATTGTGTTGAACGTTATTACCAGTCGTGCTTCCGCAGAAACGCTCTCTCGTATATTTGTTTTCTGTTTTTCGATCAACATATAATCGAATTGATTGGCTGACATACAAAGGACATTGCGATATAGTTCAGGTTCTTCTTCGCACAATTCGAGCAGTAATCCAGCACAAAATCCACTCTTCTCGCGACGGCTCAACCACTTCTTTTGCCAAATACTCCGCTTTCATCGCGTTGGCTCGTAACGAAGGTCATCTTCATTGCTTTCCAGCACACACGCTGCCAGATACGCCGTCTCCGCAATTTCCACCATCATCGCAAAAGTTATTTTCGACATTTTTTATTTAGATGAGAGAAAAACACTAAATGACAGAAGCTATAATTTTCTCATTACGAAATCGAAATAATAGGAAAGGTGTCATTTTTTTAATGAGGTAAGGCCCATTTTTTCGCAAATCAATAATGACGAATCGTAGCTTAAATGTCTCTCTAATGCGACATTTTTTCCTGACGTCATAGCTTCATTTAAATGACTCGAAAAAATTACCGTGTAATCGTACCTTGAGCTAGGCGGATTTAAAAAAATATTTAAACGTTAGTATAAAGGGCACCTGTAGAGTCTATATTATAGATTTCAGTTTCCTAGCTCAAACTTTGACTGTTCAATAAAATTGTTTTATTTAATTGTGGGTGTGTCAGTGGGCGGATTTTAGAAATTTTATCCCCCAGTAATTTTTGGAGTCAAAGATCGTATATAAAAAATTTCAGCTTTCTAGCTAAAAATTCGATTTTTTCGATAAATTTGTTTTTTTTCTGAGTTTGTGGGCGGATTTCAAAAATTCTTAAACTTGATTATTTCGGGCCCCTAGAGAGTATATGGTTAAAATGTTAGCTCTCTAGGTCCAGTTTGAAGGCCTAATTATACCCTTAGAATAGGGTATACAAAATTTCTTTTCAGTTACGCGTAAAATGTATCTTCTGAAACCACATTGCTCTAAACAAATTCTTTGGATGATATACTTTGGGCTTGCAAACTCTAAATGGCAATTATGGTATTGCAAGTTGGGGCGGAATTTATAATTCCACAATCGAAGTATTTATTAAAAATTGCACAGAAACATTCAATAAGGATTATTTGTGGAGTAAATAGCGAAGGCAATATTTGGCCTCTCTTTTATAGTCTCCGTGTACTTATAATAAATCATGTGTATATCTTTAACGTTCATAAGGTATCTTTAATCAGAAGCGGATACGGTGCTACTCCTCGAAGTTCAAGTGCTTGCGGGTTAAGAATAAATAATATTTCCATCGTTAACATTCCGGTAGCTACTAAAACACATTTTCTTATTAATTTTATACTGCGGCCCGTGCAGGGACGGGCTTAGTATATCGCAGCACCCCCAAACAGCGCTTGTCGTAAAAGGCGACTTAGGGAAGAAATCACATCTAGGCAATTTAAACATCCAGTTGAGCCAAGCGACACATTTTACATCTTTAAACTTTCCCGCAAGTGTGCATGCAAATGAGTGGGTTGACACGACTAAGATATTCCTGCCGAAAATGTCCTTGCTGTGTCAGAAAACCGACAGCGCCTTATCAGCCTTCAGCTCAACATGCTTGGACCAAAGAAGTTTGCTATCCAGGATGAACATCAAATATTTTGCTTCATTGGATATTGGATTGTGACGCCTTTTAGCACTGGCTGAGTCAGACCCGATCAAACAACCTCAGTTCTTAGCCGATTGACCGAGAGCCCATTCCTAGTGCACCATTCGTCGATCACGTCTAGGGATTTCTGCGCTTTGGCGCACACAGTCGCCAGGCATGATCCAACTACAACATCATCCGCGTACGCCTGAGAATAGGCATTAGAGCTGTTGAGAGCGTTCAACAGAGAGTCGACCAGTATGCACCACAGCAATGGAGACAGAACGTCAAAAGTCGATTTGTCACAAGCACCCGCAATATCGATGAAAATGCCCATCGTAAATTCTTTCTTGTCAAGCGCGCTCTCAATTCTACCAGCTATATTCTACCAACCGTCTGCGGCGGCGGACCGACCTGGGAAGCAAACATTTTTTGGACTTCTCTATTGCCGTAATGTCTTACCTCATTCTCAGTTTGACTTCGAAATTTTAGCACTACATATTGCTATATTTTTCTCTTTAGTATATTGAAGTATAAGAGAAAGCTCGAAACTCTGCCGAAAAAAAATCATAAACATCGTCCAACCGAATATGTATTCTCATGAGAACTGAAATAACAAGAGGAGCGAGGTGTGTTTTTATTTCCATTTCATGATTCGATTACATGCATGTTGAAGCATAATTTTATTCAAAATTATTCGTCCTTAAAATCACTCTTCTTCAACAACACCCAACCAAAAGCGGGGAAATACAGCGAGTCATTCAGTCAGCCTCCAGGTTAAATGACACCTCTGTCTCTGTGCGCCAACATTTCAGTTTTACCTGTTTTACTTGGAATGGTGCTAGATATTTTCGGAATAGCCTTTGAAAATACATTGAAACGAGGCATAACCAATCAGGAAAACAAAAACACATTCACGATTCAAATTGAATATGGCGGTAACGTGTGAAACCGTTGGCGTGTAAATTGTTGGTGGTTTTTGTTAAAAATTTAAAGGCAGTTCCTCATTTTGTTAAAATTTTATTTTTTATTGTCAGATTCACTAAATTTGCACGAGCAGGATACTGCAAGTTTGACTGGCACATGCAATCATATTTTGGATTGTTTCCAGAAATGGATTTGTGTTGCAGAAAAACAGGGGGAAAGTGAAAAGCCGTCAAGGGTAATAAGAGTCTGATAATGTTAAGGAACACAAGTTTCGCCTTCGATTGTAATTTGTGTTGAAGAATTTATTGATTTTGGTTAAAAAAAATCTTCGGGGGAAATCATTTTGACCTAGTTGGTAGTTTTAAAGTGGATAATGTTGTTTGGTTCAAGTTGGTTGAGTGAACTGTTTGTGGGACAGGACAAGGTGCATTTGGATACAGATGGTGCAAGAAACAGATGGCATTGCAAAGATAAAGATTTGTCAACTCAAAGTTCTAAAATCCCTTAGCTGAGACGGGGTTTGGTGGCATATTAGTATTTGAAATGGTACCGCAGAAAAACTGGAGCCTGTCCTCATGTCGTACAAGGCAGATATAACCACAATCCAGTAGATACAGGCACCACACAAAGAAAATATTGCGACATTTCCTATAGCTTCCATGCATTAGGAGATGGATTCTTTATGGGAAATATTCTAACGACAAATGCTATTTGTTTTATACGGATAGTTAATCGGATAATGAATTCGCATCAAAGCTACGATTTAAAATATTTGCCAAATACGTGAGTGCAACGGCTCAGAGGTTAGTGCGTGGGACTACTGTTTGAGGGGTTTGATTCCAATCCAGGAACAACCACAAGCTCTTTCATGCCTCTACCTCTTGCTCATGACTGACAAACATCTGGCGATGCTTGAATTTAGAGGCTGTGTGCTCTGCCTTTGCCAAAATAGTAGTCCCAGCTAAGTACGTGAACACGCCTCTACCAACAACTCTTAGGTTTTTTTTTTTTTTTTTATAATTCGCTTACTCTAAAGGGGCTTTGTTGTTTCTGTATATGTACAGTACCCTTATAGTGTTAAACACAGCGCATGCATTTTTTGTTGAACAGTAAGCTGCAACATAGCAATGTAGTATTGTATTGCATGCTACTTACTATTCGAAAGAATAGGAGGATAGGAAAGAAGTTTTTGGTGCTTAGTATTTTTTTTCTCCACGGGTGGCGCCTAAATTGCTTAGGGAGATCTCTATTTATGTAAATTCAAATAAAAATCATGGCCCTGGCCGGGATTCGAACGCACGACCTGCCAATCAATTAGTGAATACACTACCATCGCACCAATGCCACCCACCCACAACTCTTAGGTCCGTATGAAGAAGGAGATTTCTGACCATCTAGGGGTGCCGTGACATAACCCCAAGCGTCATAAGCCCAAAACTCGAAATTTGGCCTTATGTCGCATTGTGAAAGTGATGTAAGGCCAAATTCTAGCATTTGGTATTATGACACCTTGAAAAAGGTGCAGGGAAATAACTTCACGGGCAATAACTTCACATGGGCAATAACTTCCCTCGAGTGGGCAATAACTTCACTTTTTTTTAAATTTGTGAACTTATTTCCCACATATAATTTGAGAATTTGTCTATTATAACTAAAGACCCTTGCACCCACTCCAAATCAAACAGTGACCCCAAGCAGGGGGGTTGCATATGCATTATGTCACGGCACCCCATTTAGGTAATGATTAATTCGGAAAGGAGGGTTAGGTTACTACTTTACCTAACGGTTTCTCGACCCGTGAAGAGTCTCTGACTGCGACACTGTAGCCTTCGTTCCCCTGCGATCCCGGACATGCTGCTTTCAGTTGACTTGACCAATCGCTCTGGCATCCGCGATGGCTTGGTCTTTAAGGCGGAGGTTCGGTCTTCCTTGCCTTCTCTAACCTGGGGGCTGAGAGTCGAAGATCCTCTAGCTGGAGTATTATTGTCCATTCGCTCAATATGGCCGAGCCAGTGTAGTCGATGTGATTAGGGTTTTTGGATTCCACCCACATCTTGGTAGAGCTCAAAGAGTTCGCGGCTCTATCCTCTTCTCTGCCCTCTTCGCAAACACCAAATATCCGACGGAATATTTTTCTTTCAAAAGAACCCAATATTAGCTCCTCTTTCCTATTCTTCGTCAAGCACTCGGCACTATTAGGCAGCACTAGCAGGATTAAGGTTCGAATGAGCATCTATTTTGTCCTTCGAGTGAGTATTTTTGAACCAATTTGTTTAGCCAAACCCAAGTAGATTATGTTAAGGTGAGGTTAATCTGACATTACTGTAATAGAAACACTTAGCACCAAAATGGGCGCATCGCGATCCTTGGGAAACCAACTAGGTATAGCGTTCGTCGTCAACGGCAGGTGTATGAGGCGAAGAGAAGGCCAGAGTTTTCAA